>OX451736.1:1169628030-1170828030 GCA_948472305.1 Vicia faba | reverse complement strand
TATTACTTTTATCATTTATTTTGATTTTTTATTCATTTAAATCAAAATAAATCAAATTAAATGGTAAAATAATGAAAACAAATCAAATCATGGGATTTTTGTGCACATTTGGAGTCCATGTACAGCTAGCATGATGATCAATTTGTGCAAGACTCATTAGGGTTGGAAAAGATTGGATTTAAGCTTGTTTTAGAAAGATATCATACATGAAGCAAATCAAATCCAATTTCCATTATTTCTCAAGATTCTACCAATTTTATTGACCTAATATGCTCTACTATATGTATACAACAATTGCAGATCAATAGACAAGGTTTTACAGTCGTAGGAAGCAAGAACAAAAACTCAAAAATTGGATAAAAAGTGTGCACTTGATTTCTTCCCTAGAGGACGATTCCAGGCGATTGAAGGACTCTAATCACTTCCTGGCCATCTCCAGAAGCCAACAACGTAATTTGCAGCCTTCAAAATATCAAGAATCATCGCCTAGACACATCACGGTTTGCCAATTTTATCAAATTGAATTATTACAATTTACGCATCATTAGCACATTTAATTGTTATATTTGTGATCATCATCATGTTTTCAAGCTGACCACATAGTTTAATTGTGTTTTTGGGACCTTTACACGCATCTGCCATGGTTAGGGTTTCTACATGAATTTTAGGGTCTTTGTGTACAGGAAAAATTGGGCCATGAATCAAGTACCATGATGCTCATGAGGCCAAGACAAGTTGATTGGTACCATCACAATTAATTTATCATGCTCATATGAAAATTTTGAATTTTGCAGGGCTGTAGTTACAACAAAACGTCCGTAGGTACAAGTCTTTTTATCTAAAATGACGGTTGCAACGAAGAAGATGATGCGTGGCAGCCCATGGCTGGCTGATTTGAACTTTGTGCGCTTTTTCTGAATCCATTATTTTGTTTTGCTTATTATGTTTTGTTTTCATTATACAAACAAATTAACCAAGTAGCACAGCTGGCAACGCATTGTTGGTGGGGAGTATGAGGACATGGGTTCGATCCCAGGTCCCAACAATTTCCTTGTATTATTTTTCTTATGTAATCAGGTGTACCACACTCTCAACCATCCACCATGCGCTAACAATTCCTAACCACTGGATGCACTTCTACCCAGATCCAACGCTTCCAGCCATGAAGGTCCATGATACTCCTCCAGGTCAACGTTGTACAGGATCCAGTGTGGTTGACTGGGCTCAGCTTAATGGGCTTGGAAATTCAAATTCTCACCCCCCTTTCAGCTAGCATACAGGCCCATTTGGTTATTTTTTATTATTTTCTTTAATTTCTTTTCTTTATTTCTTTTCCTTTTTTTTAATTAATACAAAAATTATTTTTATTAAATTAAACACAAAAAATCACAAAAAATATCTATTTTTCTTAATAAATATTTTTTGAATTAATTAGTTTAATTGATTTAGGGCAATTTAATCTTCTTTTTATAATGAAAATAATTAGAATCAGGGTTTTAGATTGTACATAATTTAATTAATTTCCTTTAAAATACATCAAAGATCTTTTTTTTCTCATAAATATCCATTTCTTTAATTAATTAATTTAGTTAGAAAATTAGGTTAATTTAATTTCTTTCATAATTAAAAATAATTAGAAATTAGGTTTAATTAATTCGCAATTAAATATTTTCTCAAATAAAAATCCAAAAAATCTTTTCTCTCTCAATTAGGGTTTTAAGTTATTCAAATCATCCTCGCGTTTAATTTGCCGCGCTCTTGTTAATTATTTGTCCATTATTTTGTAACTGTTCAGGGTCTGTAATAGTTAACCTAGGGTTTTTATTTACTGTTTAAATCCCCGATTTTTTGTTATGTAATTAATCCCCCTCCCTGAAGCCTTGTAATAGCTAGGTTTATTTTCTCGCATTTTTCCCGCAAATATTTAACTGTCGAGATGTATGCTAATAGGATTGTATGAAAAGAATGCTTGAAATTTAAAATGGTAGATCACCTAATATGCAAAGATAACATTAACTGAAATCAAACACTTACACATACTCACTCCTAGGGTTTGCCTCACTACGGTTGCCTTCGGTAAATAGTCATTAAGCATAGGAGATTTTAGTGGTCACCCTCCAGTCTAAAAGATCAAAACATTGCCTCGGAAATGATGCCTCAGAAAGATCTTAAGACTCTAGGTTTACTACTAAAGTTTTCTAACTATTGCTTTACTGAGTGTACTCGTCCCTTTCGAATGTCCCTTACAACTCCAACAACGGTGCTACCTACTCTATAATAGTAGGATAGCGATGTCTAAAGGAAATAGAACAAACAATATTTTTTCGAGTAGGTAGAATCTTAAGTACTTGCTCAATGAAAACTTTTCACACAAACACCTTTTGAAAACCAATTTTCAAAACAAACTTCGTCACATCCTTGAGGACTGATACAAGGGTTATCATGAAGTAAAATATTTTCAAGACAAACACACACAAGCAATTTAAAAAATGAGCAAGTACCTAAGAGCCCGTAGATAACTACGGATAGAAAGGGTGCTAACTCCTTCCCTTTCTACAATCTACCCCCGTACTCAGAATATCTCAAAAAAAGGTTTTTTCTGTTCTTTTTCCTTTTCCATGATTCGATAAAATAAAAGTCGGTGGCGACTCTTGCTTACCGTGACATTTTGCAAACAAAAAATGCAAAACGCAAACCAGTAAAAATAGTCGGTTCTGCCACCGTATCACAACAGGTACAAATGGTGACTATGTTCCTGTTGGTGACTATGTTCCATTGGTGACTTTGGCTCTTTGGTGTTCTGAATTTGTCTGGACCATTGATCTTGTTACATGTGACCATGGTTCTATTATCAGTTCAACAGCTACTCAGTACCGCAGAAGCTTTGATCCCATATGTTTGCATACATAGCATGCTAATATAACTATCATCATGCATGTTGTTTCGCTTCCAAACATCATTTCTTTGATTCTGATTGTTAAGCCAAGAAAAAAATATAAATAAACATTGAAAAAATAATAAATGCATAAAAGAATATATAATAATATTGTGGCTTAGTAACAGGAATCAAAGCGTAGAAACTTTTGGAAATGAAAACATGGAATTTGTATTGCATATCATGCATCATGTTACATTTAACTATGCATTTCATGATTTTCCCAGAAGTCTTACCCAAAGTTCTCTGGTCTTCAAAATCAAGTTTTCTCATCAGTACAACACTCGTGCAAAGAGAAGATGGAAAACATTAAGCAAGAGATCTTTGAACTCCGCAAATAGGTGACTACTTTGAAGGCTGTTATGGAATATCTAACTGCTTTGGTTAAAACTTTGGTTGTTTCCCAAGTAAATCCTTCTAGGAAGGAAGAAGAGATGGCAAAAGTCTTCACGGAAACTCTGAAATAATTTATTCATGAGAAGGTGATAGTCAATACACCCAACGATTCCAAGAAGAAGTAAATATGGGAATGTTTCTAGAAGAGGATGTTCGAAAGGAATGGTTATCTCAAGATAGTGGCGCAACTAGTGGTGTGAAGAAGTTTGATAATAACTTTGCCAAGAAGAGAACTAGAGGAAGAAATAATCATCGTCAGAATCAAAATGTTCCTTCTGTTATCCCTGTGTTCAATTTACCTCCTGTCGCTCTAGTTTGTCAACAGAATCAACAAGTTCCTAATCAGAAGAAACCTCAGCTTGATCCAATTCTAATGACTTATATAGAGTTGTTTCCTATCCTAATGCAGAGGAATTTGGTTCAGACCCGACCTCCACCGAAGGTTCTTGAGAAGATTCCTTGGTACTACCAAGCTGATTTGACTTGTGCCTTTCATCAGGGAGCCCCTAGGCATAGTACTGAAGAATGTTATCCCTTGAAAGCTGAAGTCCAGAAATTGGTTAGAAGTGGTACCTTGTCACTTAAGGATATTTGTCTTGAGGTTCAATTCAAGTCTTTATTGAAGAATAAACGTGATTGAAGGACACCCTGGATTTTAAGGATGATTAGTCTTCTCAATTTACTAGCAATTTTGTTGATTTCTCATTTGTAACCTTTCTTGTTAATTATTATACTGTTTGTATGTAAGAACTTGTTTACCTTTGAATTATTATCTTAATACGATGAATGTGTTTGTCTTGAAGAAACCCATTCGTTTCACTCGTATTTATTTTTAATTCTAAATTGATTTTTGCATTATGATACCAACTTGTTATCCATTCTCTTTCCTAAGCATAGATTAGAGGGAGGATTATGAATTTAAAACGCGAAATTTCTGGTTGTATGCTTTTGAATAAAACCCTGTTGACAGTGTACAAGCATTGTTTCAAGTCCCCAAACACTGGAGATATAAGGGAGTGGAACCCTCGTTAACCCCTTTGAGCCTTGAAGTAGGAGTTTCTTTTCTATTCAGAAAAAACCCTTATTTTTAACCTGGGGCAGGGTAGTGTTCAGTTAATATGAACGAGTGTTTAGAACTTATTAGAAATGTGCATCTAAGGATACAATAATGGTTATCCTTCAAAAGATTGAGGAAAATCAAAATTGCAATGGCTAACCTTCACTTGTCAAGAGTGTGTGTCAATTGGCGATACCCTAATGGGTACCCCTCACACATCAGGAGGTCAGTAAACGATGATGCAAAAATGGTTATTCCTCACCGACCAAGAAATAAGGCAGTTACAATTCTTCCAACATGTAAAATATGACTCAAAGTCACGTGACGTGTTCAAAAGGAAAGAAAAGAGTAATAAAAAAATGAAAAAATGAAGTGAATAAGAAGTGATTAGAGAAAGAGACAAAAAACCCCGCTAAGTCAAAAATTGAAAAACAAGTCGCGTAGGCAAAAGTCAGGGCATCCCGCTGGGCTTCATAATCAAATTCAAAAGGAATTTGTCCAGGAAAAAGTTAGGGAAAGCCTGAAAGGTAAAAAAGGAGTAAAAATAAAGATCCTTAACAAAGAAAAAGTCGTGTGATCAGACACTAAAAGTAAAAGTAAGTGATTGGCATGCCCAAAGAAAACCTTAGTTTTTTTCCTCAACCATCTCGAAATTTCTTTTGAGAGATGAATGTTCGTGTCAAGTTAACTGAACTTAGGACTGGAGAATATCATGAAGGGGGTGGGCACAAAATAATTTTGAGCCTTAAAATCTGTTTTTTCTAAAAAAACTGTAAACCAGGCCACGTTACAACCCTCAAAAGTCCTAACTGAAACAATGTTTATTTCGAAAGCGTGTTTCAATGAGATAATGTTTTCTGACTCCCATGAGTTTTGCTAAATTTTTAAGTTGATATCTGTGATACGGTGGCAGAACCGACTGTTAATATTGGTTTGCATTTTGTATTCGCAAATGTCGCGGTAAGCAAGAGTTGCCACCGACTTTTATTTCATCCAACAAAGGAAAAGGGAAAAGAACAGAAAAAACCTTTTTCGAGATGTTTATGAGTACGGGGGGTAGATTATAGAAAGGGAAGGTGTTAGCACCCTTTCTATCCATGGTTTTCCATGGGCTCTTAGGTACTTGCTCATTTTGAAATTGCTTGTGTGTGTTTTGACAAGTTTTTGTTTAACTTCGTGGTAACCCTTGTATCTGTCCTCAAGAGTGTAACGAAGTTGTTTTTGAAAACTGTTTTGAAAGTGTTTGTGTGAAAGATTTTTTGTTGTTTTGAGTAAGTACTTAAGAGTTTCTACCTACTCGAAAAAGACTGTTTGTTTTCTCATTTCCTTTAGACAGCATTATCCTACTATTAAGGAGTAGGTAGCCCCATCGTTGGAGTTTAAGGGAAATTCGAAGGGACAATTATGGTCGCTGAAGCAATGGTTAGGAAACCTTAGTAATTACCCTAGAGTCTTAAATATCTTTCTGAGGCAACATTCAAATGGGTCATTTTAATCTTTTGGGACTGGAGGACAACCACTAAAACTCCCTATAGTTCATGACCGTTTACCGAAGGCAACCGAAGTGGGATAAACCCTAGGAGTGAACATGTGCATGTGTTTGATTTCAGTTGATTATCTTTGCATAATTAGGGTTTTCTACAGTTTTAATTTCATTTGTCTTTTGCATGCAAGCCTATTATCCATACATCTAGACAGTTAATAGTTGCCAAAATTAAAAGCGGAAAAGTAAACCTATGTTATTACAAAGCCTTGGGGAGGGGATTATATAACCAAAAACTGGGGATTAAACAGTAAATAATAAGCGGTAAAATAAACCCTAATTAAAAACTATTACAAACCCGAAGCAAATACAATAATTGGAAAATAAAATATTGCGCGCGAGAATTAAATACGGGAATCAAAGTCTAAATTCAAAGGGAATCAAAGAAAATATTTTTGTTATTTTTCTATTGAGAAAATTAAAATATTGCGCGCGAGAATTAAATACGGGAATCAAAGTCTAAATTCAAAGGGAATCAAAGAAAATATTTTCGTTATTTTTTGATTGAGAAAATTAACTATTTGCAAATTAACCCTAATTTTATAATTGATTTTAATTATGAAAAAAAGAATTTAAATTGCACTAATTAAATTAATATAATTAATTAATGAAATAAAATATTTTATGAAAAAATTTGATTTTAATGTTTTTGTGATTTTTTGATTTAATAAAAAATTGATTTTAATTTTGTAAAAAAATAATTAAACAAATAATTGAAATAAATAAAAGAAATTAAAAAGAAAAATTAGATTGGGCCTGGTGTGAAGTAGTAATCTGGGAGGTGCATTGTTTGAAATTTCCAGGCCCAGCAAAGCTGGCCCAAAGCTGACGTTTGCTCCAGTGAGACGCTAGCCAAGAAGGTCCACCACGCGCCTGCATGCTTGAGGCATTAGATCTGAGATGGAGATGATCCAATGATGAGGTGATGTGGTGTATGGTAGGCACGCTTGGTAGGATAACACCAGATCTACAATCAAATATTAGAAAAAAATAATAGAAGCACACGCCTGGGATCGAACCCAGGACATTTGCTTCACATGCACGCTCCTCAACCATATGCGCTAGCTGGACCGTTTGTTCATGTAATAAAACAAATAACATATAATGGAAACAAAGCGCGTTATGCCCAGAAAATGTGCCAAGATTCAAACCGGCCAGTGGGAGTCAGCCACATGATCATCTTCCTCCTCAGAACAGTCGTTTAAGCATCAGCTTTTACCCACGGACAGGTTCATCGCTAAAAGACCTGCAAATCTCCAAAATTCACACCAAGAAATATAAATGAAATTTAAAGCCATGGATCAACTAGGTTTGATCCCCTGAGCATGATGGTATACATCATTAGGTTTATTTTTCCCTGCATCTCAAAGCCCTAAAATGGAGGTTAAACCCCTAACAATGGCAATTTGGCATATATGCATCAAAACTGGAAATTAAGTATTCAAATACATTCTAAATGCTCAAACAAACAATAATGCATAACCAAAACCTATTTCTAATGTGTGTATAATCAAAATCGAATTCAAAATGTGAAGGGAAAACCGTGATGATATAGATGGCGATTCTGGATGCTATGACGCGTGCAATTGATGCTGTTAGCTTCAGGTGATTGCCAGGAATGGATTTCTGGCCTTGAAACACTTTGAATCGTCCTGTATAATGAAATCCGGTTCTCACTTTTTTGTCCAAAAATTGAGTTTTTGTTCTTGCAGTTTACACGACCAACCCTTGTTCTTATGCTTTGGGAATGTTGTGTATATATGATAGAATGATTTAGGTCAACAAAAACTGATCATATCTTTGCAAATTATGGAGATTTGATTTCATTCTTTGCCTTGTATGATTTGTTTCTAAAACAAGCCAAATTATGATATTTTCTAATCAATTAGTTCTTGCACGATTTGGATGATTTGCTAGCTGTTCGTTGACTCATAATATGCTTATAAAATCAAATCTTGGATTTTATTTCATTATTCTACTATTTAAATTGATTTATTTTGATTTAAATGGATTAAAAAATCAGAATAAATAATAAAAATAATAAAATAATAAGTGAATAAGCTCAGGGGTCGTGGGTCCTCTTAGGAACACGTTTCAAACAAGAAAACATGGGCCCATTTAGAAAAAAGTCATTTTGATCAATGTTGACTTCATGCACATTTCCAAAAATTGGTCAACTTTGACAATACATATCTCCCTCATTTTTAACCCTAAGAAGGTGTCCTTGGACTTTTTAGAAATCTTAGGATGTCCTATAAACAACATATTTGGTTTCATCTCAATTGGATCTTCCATGTTCATGTAAGAAGCTTTGACCCAAAAGGTGTTTTTGTTGACTTTTTGAAATGACCTATAATGTCTGAATTCATATCTTTTCATGAGTGCATTTTTTGAACTTGAGAGATGAAGATGAGTTGTAGGGAATTGAATTCTATTCAAAATGAGCCTTGGACGAGAAATTTATGATAAAGTATGCGAAAGTTATGCCTGGTCAAAGTTTGTTTGACTTTTCCTACAGAAACCCTAATTTAGCAAATTTTAAGTTTTGATGAATTTGGGGAATTCCTTGAGGAATCATGATCAACCCTTGATAAAATGAAGAATATTACTTCAAAATTTTGATGTTGACCAAAAATATTGAAGTTTGACTGCATGAGGGTCACATTTGACTTTTGACCTAACATAGTTGATTTTCAGGCATCTGAGTAGTTGACTGAGCAAACTTGTAGTGCAAGGCATGAAACTTGGCATGGATGATCTTGAGAACATATTCGGGCAATGGAAATCATTCGGGACCCTTGGAACTCAAACATCTTGATGAAAATGGAAACCCTAGTTTGAGGCTCATTGACTTAGGAGGAGGATTTATCTGGTCAATCCTTAGTCCACTTGAGCAATTGAGGACCTCTAGAGGCATGTCTTTGAGTGAAATGAGAGGGAAAATTTTGGGGTACAAAAATATCATATGCTTTTGTTATCTTTTATACAAAAAAAAATTCAATTTTGCATCCTGGCTAGTGTTCCATTCTTAAGGTTTTGCGAAATCTTTTTAATAAAAACTTCAAGACTTACATGATTGTTGCATTAGAATTATCATTCTTAGAATAAACATTTTTCTGTTTGTAAAACAACTGCTTGATATCAAAGAAGCTTACATTTGAGTATCAGCAAAGAGCATGTTGCTAAGAAGAAGTTGTTGAGAAAAGAAGATGCAACATTCAGATAATCTAGGGCAGTTACATCGAGATTCGATGAATCTCTAGAAGATTTTTGGTCAGGTAGATTATCTTAAAAGCATACAGCCAATGGCAAGTTATGAAAGTTATCTCGACCAACACAGTAAACTTGGAACATTAATGTTTTTTTTGAAGGGCATTTCCAAATTTTTGTCAAGATGATTACTATGTTCCTCAAGCTGAGGATCTTCTTCAAGCAATATTGTTTCTCATGATCTGCATGGTAGATATGTGCATGGTTTCCTCTACAATAATTGACCAGTTAGTGGATTTCCTTCAGGCTATGGTATGCTGAGACGTTTGGGTTTGTAATCCCGTTTTCCCCAATTAAGTCTTGGTTCAGACTTTCTTCAAGCTGTTATTTGATGTTGGGTTTGTAATCCCATTCTCCCCAATCAAGTCTTGATTCAAATTTCTCCGATTGAGTGTAATTTCTTTCCATGGTCGAATGGTGATCAAGAAGAGGTTACAAAGTTACAAAGCATGTGCTTAGTTGTTGAATTCTTTCTCCCTTTATGTTGAGAAGTAATGCAGAATCTCTCGCAGGATATTATACCCTCCAGTTATGACATTGTTGTTGTTGTGTGCCTCTAAGCAACCAGACAAGGGCAATATACCTTCTAAGAAATATTGAGATGGGCATCTACTCCTTGGGTTTTCTCTCGCCATGTGCTGAGTTTGATTTAAAATCCCCATAAGCTGACCTACTACACTGATGTTAACTTCATAATTCTCCAGATGAGTCCAGGATGATGCTTCCCTCTAAAGTTGTTATCCTATAAAATTTCATGATTTCTCTCCAGAGAAGTTTTGCATAACTATTATGCCTGATATTGAAGACTGTATTTGGGCTCTCTTTGGTGTGTGCAGTTTCTTTTTCCCCAATGAAGTTAGCATAACAATCCCCAGTTCAAGTATCAACGATGTGGTTTTTTATCTTTCCAAGTGAGGTCCGTATTGAAATCCCTAGTTGAAGTCTCGACAATGTGTTTTTCTCCCTAGTGAAGTTAGTTTTGGAATCTCCAAGTGAAGTCTAGACGATGAAGCATTGTCTTCCTCTTTCGAAGTCTGTATGAAATTCCCAGGTAAAACCTAGAGACGTTTATCATATCCCCGCAACTTTATTTGTTTCTAGTTAGGTAGTGTTTTGATTGTTTTCAAGCCATGTTCTTCCCAGTGAAGTTAAGTCGTGAAATAGGACTTTGTTTCCTCAGTTTATGCTTACTCTCTTGTGAAATCTGACTATCATCCTAGATGTGACTTAGTCGAGTGTTCTCTTCACCCAAGTTAGCTTTGTCTGGTTATCCCCAGTGCATTATGGTTGTTTGTCAGCATATATATGATAACATTCATACATTCATACATTCATACATACATCATGCATAGCTGAATAAAAATTAATTGCCCATTTGCATTCATTGATGTTTTGTCAGCATATTATCCTCTTTGCAGAGTTATGTTACCCTCTCTCCAATAGAGTTATCAACTTTAAACAGAAAGTGCATATCCTTTCAATTTCCCCACTGAGTTATCCCTCATGGAAGAATTTTGCTTTAACTCTCCTATTCAGCTCATTATCTGGATGGAATATGGCCCCTTTTTGAGTTTATTTCTCATTAGTTGCTGTCTTGGTTGTTTGTTTCATTCCGGTTTATTTCTGGTTTGAATCTGTGGTCCCCAATAATATTATTATTCTGACTTCTGCAGGCTTCGGGCCTTGGTTTGAGAATGTGCATTTATTTTTCACACAAAGACTTTTTTTCTCCTCAACAGGAATGTATTAGTATTTCCCTAGGAAATCAAACTTCATTTCCCACCAGTCTTATTACAATTCCTTCTTAAACATCAAGCGCCAGTCCTCTTTATTTGAGCAACATGTTCTCCCCAGTAAGTCTGTTAATGCAAGAGAAGATATTTACTCTGATGAATGGTAGTCTCGTCATTATGGGAGATAGTTCATTGTTGAGATTTATATTACAATGAATGGTAGTCTCGTCATTATGGGAGATAGTTCGTTGATGAAGATTTTTATTCAGATGAATGGTAGTCTCGTCATTGTGGCAGATAGTTTGTCGTTGAAATGTGTTACTCCAATGAATGGTAGTCTTGTCATTATGGGAGATAGTTCATTGTTGAGATTAGCTATACTTCAGTGATAAAGAAAGTTCATTGAAAGATTCTTACAGCACTTTGTTACCCTTTCCATGTGAAACATCTTGGTTAAAGAAGAAACTGAGACCAGTTCGTGGCTTATGGTCAGGATCGAGGGGAAGCTTATCTGATTCTCCATCAAGTGGTATCTCTTCGAAGAATTTTCGCAAGAGAATTTTGTTGTGATATCGTTACAAGTGGTAGTCTCTTTATTTGAGATAGATTGTATTTTTACCATTTCCAGGTGGAATACCTTGGTTAAAGAAGAAACTGAGACCAGTTTGTGGCTTATGGTCAGGATCGAGGGGAAGTTTATCTAATTCTCCATTGTTGTACCGCAAAATTTTCCCTCTCATACTTTCCCAAGATTTTTCTCTTACATAGGTGATTACAAACACTTGATTAAAGAAAAATAATTTTTTTAAGATAAACAAGGTCTTTCGATTGGCATGAACAAGGTGTCTTTCAATTGGCATTTGGACAGGCTTTGATTGAGTTCCTAACCTCCTCCAAGCTTGCCTCAAATTTCCAATCTTCGATTGAAGACTTGGTCTTTTGCTTGTTTGCTGCATACTAGTTTCGACTGGGCATGTGTTTCCTTTGAAACAACCTCCTTCGATCTAAAGGGGAAGGGCCTCTTGTTAGTGCTCCTTCGATTGCACCATTGGCTTTGCATGCTGGCTTGATTCAAAATACAATGACTACCTGCATGCAAGCTGGATTCCTGCTTCGATTGGGCGTTTGATGTCTTTGGAGCAAGTTTGATTCCTTCTTCGACTAGGAAAATTATCCCTCTGTGCGTGCCTTCAGCGTACAAAGCAAGAACTTCTTCAAACTGGCCTTCGATTCACAAAGTTATCACTGGGCAAAAGGCCCCTCAGCTTCTCACCTGCACATATATGCCTCTTCATGCCTGCCTTGGTTTCACAAGGCAAAGACCCATCAGCTTGCCTTGGTTTCACAAGGCAAATACTCATCAGCACGCATTCGATTCACTAGGCCAAAAGTCCCTCCATGCTTGTGTTGGAAGCATAAGGCAAGGACTTCCTTCGTACTTGCCTTTAATGCACAAGGCCAAGACTCCTCAGCTCAGTTTCTGCACTATAGCACAATATGGCCCCTTCGAAAGAGCATTCCAAAGGTTCAGTCGAAGAACACACATTGGAGAGTCATTCAAAGAAGGCACAAAGCATGCATGTGACCCCTTCAAAAGAACACACACATTTGGTTCAAAAAGAAGAATACATTAAAGGCCCATTCGAAGGACACTTTAATGGGAAACACATATTGTTGTCTAAAAAGGGGGTTTGGTCGAAGGATGGATCTAGTTGGTCAAAACGAAAGAAAAATGTCCAAAGAGGCCTGCTAGCCCAAAATCCAACATATTTCCAGTTTCAAACAACGTGCACAAGCGCATTCATGCCAAAAGAAGCTTCGATTGGCCAAGAAAGAGTTTTCGTTTGGGCTAGCTGAATAGGGAATCAAACGAAGAATCCCCAGTGATGAGAACATGAGCCAGTCGAAAGGTACACAAATGGTCTATTCAAGGAGGCAACCAAAGGCCCATTCGAAGGGCACATAAATGGTCCATTATAAGGATCCATTCGAAGGCTATACAAGAAGTCCAATCGAAGGACAGGAATTAGAGGCATTTGAAGGAGCCAAAATGTCCACATACATTCAAATTTCAAAAAGGACAAAATTTCATGTTTTTGGCCAACGTTACAAATTTTTATTCATGGCTTTTAAGAACATGATCAAGGTTATTTAAACCATTATCTTCTTGTCCCCTCCCTTCTACTCTATATAAGCAGCGTGCTTGCAAGCCAAAGACGCTTACACGCCTATACAGCCTAGAGAGAACACTACCAAATTGCAAAAGAAAAATTCTTAAAGTGTCCAAATCGAAACCTCTGGTCCAGCCAAATTCATTTCTTTCCAAGCACTCTATCAACATCCCAGGGTTCCCAGGAGCACGTACCACCTTCCATTCAATTTGTCTCACGCCCAGAAGTGCTCCCTTGAACCGCACTTTTTGGTAAATTTTGTGACTTTCAAACTTTCATATCATGCCATATAAATCTTTCTTAAGCTTATATTCATGTTATTACTGATGCTTGCTGATTTTATAACGTGTTTCATGGGAGCAATAATTCCAGAACCATAGGTCACCATGGTTAGGGGTTCGAAACATGAAGGTTTTCATTTTCAGGGATTGAGATGTTTTAGTTCAAGCTAGGATCATGGTTTGACCTCCCCAAAGCCTGCGTGTCAAAACGTTATATTTTGATTCGCCCGTTCAAAATAGAGGGACCCTACTGGAGTGCGCGTGTTTTCCAAATCAACATGTTCATTTTTTCTACATTATATGCATTTCTTTATGCTTATACTAATTTTAATACGGTGGGAGAACTGACTTAGGATGTTTTGCATTTTATCACAATTGTTACAGATAGCAAGAGTCGCCACCGCCTTTTCTTTTATCCAAATAAAGGAAAGGGTGAAAAGAACAGGAAAGACCTTTGAGATTATTTTCTTGAGTTCGGGGGGTAGATTATGAAAAGGGAAGGTGTTAGCACCCTTTTCATCCATAGTTATCTATGTGCTCTTAGTTGCTTGCTAGATCATTGCTTTTGTTTGAAAATATTCTTTGTGGTGCTTTTTGAAAGTATTTTTGAAAAGCACCTTCGTTTAGGCAAACTTTGTAATAATTCTCGTCTCTATAAGAATGTATACAAAGTGTTGGACTTTTGAAAATATTTCAAGGAAAGTGTTGGTGCATTTGAAAAGGTATTTGTGTTTTGAAGATGAGCAAGCAACTAGGAACATTCTACTTTACTCAAAAGTTTGTTGTTCATTTCTCTCTTCCTTTGATATTCCTATCTTACCATTGATTGGTAAGAAGCTTTATCTTTAGATGTAAAAGGGACGGGCGTGGATCATCGTATAGTCATGATAGAAATGTTGTGAGATATATTAGCATTTCTCTTTGAGAGAATAAGATCATTTGTAAGGCAACATTAGAAGCATCAACGAGGGACTATGATCTTATATTTCTGATTTTTTTTGCTAAGAAGTCTCACATGCGTAACATGACTATTTTTCATAAGGCAACAAGTGGTGTTAACCCTAGAGGTGCACGTGTGCAAAGTGTGTTTGATTGCGTGCATTTTTGTCTTTTGATCAGGTTGGTCTATTTGTTAATTTTATCTTTCCATACACCCTAATTTACTAGCATTTTGTATAAAGTAAAAAAATACAGAAAGGTAAAATCCTACACTATTACAACCATATTGAATTGCATGAAAATATAAAGTCAAAAATAAGATAAAAGCAAGAAAAAAGGTCTTTTCAATTTAGGCAGAAAACCCTTTGATTATGCACTTTTTGGCTCTCTTTGATTTGGCCTGAAAAGGGTGAAGGAATGGCTTTCGATTGGGGCCTGGAGGCTAGCATGTTATGCCTTTCGATTGGGGCCTGGAAGCCAGCATGTTGTGCTTTTCGATTGGGTCCTAGAGGCCAGCATGTTGTGCCTTTCATCTGGGCCTGGAACCAGCATGGTGTGCCTTCTGGATGCCTCTTTTATTTGACCTGGAGGTTAGTATGGAAGCCAGATATCTGGTCGGGTCCAGGCTTCACAGTAACTCGCTTGAACGGATGAAGTTGAACTGATATCTAGTCAGGTCCAGGCTTCACAGTAACTTTCTTAAAAGGCTTAAGTTGAAATGATATCTGGTCGGGTCTAGGCTTCAGAGTATCTTGCTTGAACGGATGAAGTTGAACTGATATCTGGTCGGGTCCAAGATTCACAGTAACTTTCTTGAAAGGATGAAGTTGAACTGATATCTGGTTAGGTCCAGGCTTCACAGTTACTTGCTTAAAAGGATGAAGTTGAACTGATATCTTGTCGGGTCCAGGCTTCATAGTAACTTGCTTGAACGGATGAAGTTGAACTGATATTTGGTCGGGTCTAGGATTCACAGTAACTTGCTTGAAAGGATGAAGTTGAACTGATATCTGGTCGGGTCCAGGCTTCCAAGTAACTTACTGTGGATAGAGGTAAACTCTACTGTAGAAAGAAGTTAAGCCATTGTCTGGTTGGGTTAAGGCTTTACAATATCTTGAGAGGTTAGACTATTATCTGGTCGGGTCCAGGCTTCATAGTAACCTAAAATTGTTTGAATAGAAATGCTTCCGTT
Organism: Vicia faba; assembly: GCA_948472305.1. Classification (NCBI taxonomy): domain Eukaryota; kingdom Viridiplantae; phylum Streptophyta; class Magnoliopsida; order Fabales; family Fabaceae; genus Vicia; species Vicia faba. The sequence continues at coordinate 1,170,812,513 of OX451736.1, read as the reverse complement.
GGAGGGTGTATTATTTTGTTGGGGAATAAACCTTGTTGAAAAGAACATTTGATGACTAGCTGGCAAGATGAATTCTTTTCTGAAGAAATCCACAAGGCTTCTTCTTTTAAGATCAACTCAGTTGGGGAGAGGGTTATCGAGAGATTGAAGCTTTGGCTGGTAGTTGTCTGGATCCAACTTTATGGGGACTTGACTGGGGGGTCATCCTATGGAAAGGACTTTAGGGAAACTTGTCACTCCCCCTAGTAGCAAGTATTTGTGGTACTGCCTGGAAATGTTTGCCTGACCGTACGTAACCTTTTGTTGGAATTCACTTTTAATGCTCCAAGTGATTCAGGTACAGACCTGCCCCTAGTATATTCAACATTTCTTGAGAGATTTCTTGGAATCTTGACTGTACTGCCCCAGATGTGTTTGGACAGTGACACATCATGCCTCCTTGCTATAGAAGATCTGTTATTGGAAGTGACTTCCCACTTGAAGTGATTTTCTTCTATGAGAGAGTTTTTGTTTGCTGGATATTCATTGTGTGAATTTCTCCGCTATCAAACAAATAGCTATATTCTGACAACAATATTCAAATGATGCAAAGTTTATGCTTGTCTTGAAGTTTTGAAAATGCGTTTTTAGCAGATAAAAGAATTTTTGTAAGAATATGAACTCAACTCAGGATTTGGAGTAAGCCTTACAGGAGTCAGGATACCTTTTATAATAGTATGCTTTCGAACTAACCTATGCTTCAATTAGGAATTTTGAAGGGTTGTAGTGTGGCTTGGTTCACGATTTAAGAAACAAAGGATAAGGCTCAAAGTGTATTTGTACCCTCCCATTCTTTGTGATGTTCTTAAGTCCTAAACTCAGTTAATTATGCGTTTGAACTCTAATTGAGTCTGAAATGACGTCTTGGTGATGGTTCAGACAAGTTAAGTTTTTTGGAAGGCAATCATTTTTTCCATATTTTCCATGTTGTTGAGGATTTATAGTGACCTATTTTTGACTTATTATCCCTGATTTTGCCTGAATGTCCTTGTTTTTGAGATTACAGTCAGCGGGATGCCCCCGTTTTTCTTAAGCCTCCTTCGTAGGTTTTGACTTAGTGGGATTTTTCTTTTGAGAGATAATGACTGCCTATTTGATGGGGAACCATCACCATCTTTTGGTTCAAAAGGAATGTTTTTGATGTCATTCGTTGTATACGAAGTGAAAGTTTGCGACTGAACACGCATTTGAATTAACTAAGAGACTACCCTGCCCCTGGTTTTGATTAATGGTTTCAAATTGTGTAAAAAGGAAACTCTTACTTCTTTGGCTCAAAGGGGTTGACTAGGGATTATCCTCCTTATAAATCTAGTGTTTAGGAATTGAACGAACGCATGTACATTATGATACAGTGGGAGAACTGACTTGGTGTTTTGCGTTTCGATCACATTTGTGCAGATAGCAAGAGTCGCCACCGACTTTTCTTTTATCTAAAAGGAAAGGTAAAAAAGCACAGGAAAGACCTTTTGAGATTATTTTGAGTTCGGGGGGTAGATTATGAAATAGGGAAGGTATTAGCACCCTTTTCATCCATGGTTTTCCATGGGCTCTTAGTTACTCGCTAGATCAATTTGCTTTTATTTGACAATGTGCTTGTGATGTGGGATTTGAAAGTGTTTTGTAAAAAGTCCATTTGTAATGGTTCTCGTTTCTATAAGAACGCGTACAAGGTTTTGTTTCGAAAAGTGGTTCAAAGATGTGTTTGTGGAACGTGTTTTTGAAAGTGGTTTTTGAAAAGTTGTGTTGCAATGGTTCTCGTCTCTATAAGAACGTATACAAAGCATTTTGTCTTTCGAAAATGTTTTGAGATGAAAGTGTGGGTGTAAAAATGTTTTTGTCGTGAGCAAATGAGTAACTAGGAGCGAATCTATCTGCTTGAAAGGTTTTCAATTGTTCTTTTCTTCCTCCTTTTAATGTTACTTTCTTACCATTGATTTGGTAAGAAGCCTCATCTTTGGATGTAAAGGGGCAGACGCGGGTCAATTTTACAGTCATCGAAAGCAACATATGAGACGCTTTAGCAATTTTTTGTAAGGGACGAGATCCATTAATTAAAGGCAACGTCGAGGGTCATCGAGGGACTACGATCATTTTATTGAAGGGTCATTGCTAAAACGTCCCATGTTCGTGTGACATGACTGTGATTCCGAAGCAATGAGCGAAGTTACCCTAGAGGTGCATGTCTGAAAGAGTGTGTTTATTTCAAGTTATTTTGTTCTTTGAAATTAGGTTGTCTAGCAATTGACTTTAAATCTTGCCATACACGCCTAATTACTATACAATATAAGGAAAACAGTAAATTGCGGGAATTGAAATTCTACACTATTACAAAGTTTTCGGGAATGGGGGTACAAATTTACAAATGGGGATGGATCGATGCGATTAAATATCAAATAGGCAAACAATACAAACAAATCAAATCGAGCAATTAATCAAAATGGAAACGAGCTTATGAAGTAAAAATTAATTGACAAAAATAAGGAAATAAGATTCTTGTTTTTTTTTTTGTTTTGAAAAGTTTGAAAAAAGGAAAATCCATTCTATCAATTGACTAAGAAATTAAATCAAATGTAAGTATTTGGTCTTTTGGTTTTTTATTTATTTTTAAGAAACTAAATAAATAAATAAAAATACAAAAATTAGATAATAAAAATAATGCAAGATTTTTTTACTTAAAATGAGAAAATAAATTAGTTTTGAAAATGTACATGTTAATTGAATTAGAAATAAACCTAAACAAAATTCTAAGTTAAATCTAAAAATCTAAGTATTTAGACTAATTCTAAAATTAAATAAATAGTAATTAAGTAAATAATAATAATAATAATAAAAAATCTTTAAAAAAGGGGTTAAACCTAAACTTAATTAGAATTAAGATTTGCTAGAATTATAGTTAAACTAAACTAAAACTAAACAAAATAATTACAAAGAAAAGGTATGAAATAAAAAGTTAGGGGGTGAGACTGGAAACAAAACTAAAAATAAAAATAATAAAAAGTATATGCTGGGCCGGACCGGGTCGGGTCCGGACCCAGCCCCCTCACTCCAAAATAGACGGGTTGTATAACCGTAGCCGCTCAAGCACTCATACACCTTTCTGTTCATCTTCATCTTTCTACGCTACCTCTCTCTACTCATCTTCATCCTTCTACGCTACCTCTCTCTGCTCATCTTCATCTTTCTACGCTAATCTCTTATACACAATATAACAAAAAAAAAAAGATGCAATGGAATTTGAGGCAATTTACCTGCGAAATAGTTTGGAAATTGCGCAAAAAAAAAAAAAAACCAGAGAGGAGATTCGCATGCTCATCCAGGTATCAAATTTCTTCTACTTTCTTTATCTTCTTCTATTCCTGTGTTTTCGAATCCGTGCGATGTGTAATCAGTGATAATATATGTGATGCAGATGAAGGTGGAGGTGTTGATCCCAACGCGATTTGCAGAAAATGAAGGTTAAGAAGAACCTTAAAGATTGAGAATGACGATCGATGAAGATTAGTGGTTGATGGTTTCAAGCATTGATGTTCGTAGGAGTTCCAGATGGGATGGAAGTTCGTAGAGTATAAAGAAGGTTTTTGGAGGTTTGGAAATTTTTGTGAGTTTTTTTGTTAATGTTGCTGGTTTTTTGGTTTTGCGATGCTTGAAAAGCTGTGGCCTTTGGTTTTGGTTATTACAACAGGTTTTTTGGTTTTGTGATGACAACAGGTTTTTTGGTTCTGTGATACTTGAAAAGTTGTGGCCTTTGGTTTTGGTTATTACAACAAGTTTTTTTGGTTTTGTGATGACAATAGGTTTTTTGGTTTTGTGATGCTTGAAAAGCTGTGGCCTTTGGTTTTTGTTATTACAGCAGGTTTTTTGGTTTTTGGCTATCAAGTTTTGTTGGCTATATGGTTTTCGCTGATTTTCTATTCTTTGGTTTTTTGTGATCCCTCTATCCTTCCAGCTTGCTTCTGTTTATATCGATGAGATGGTGAGAAAATGGGGGGGGGGGGGGGGGGGGGAATGTATAGCTTTTGAATGGCATTATGGTATACTGCTTTGGCTTTTGAGTGAAAGTTGACATCTTTGCCATTTTAATGTAAGTTTGGGCAGGTTTTGACTTGCTTTATGCAGAGTTGCAGCATGTTTTGGACTGTATAGGGCTGTAACAGGCTAGGTGATCTCTTTAGGAAGATGATGATATAGGGCTTGGAGCTATTTGATAGCTTGCCACTTTTGAACTGTTGTTGTTATGCTTGGTTCTTGCTTTGTTGTCATATACTGCCCTGTATTCTTGTGCTGCTGCTGTGCTCCCTTGCTTGCTTAGTTGCCATGCTGCTTTTGGTGTTTTTTCAGCTTTGTGTTGCACCTACTGTTTGCAGCCTTGCCCTATTCTGTTTACAGCCTAGTTTTATTTGCTACTTTGCTGTTGTTTTTTTTTGTAATGTTTGAAAACTTCTTTTCTCTTCTCTTTTTTTTGTGAACCAAAAAGAACAAACTTTTCGTGATTTGCAAAATAAGAGAAGACCATCCATGATTTAAAACAAAAACCCTTTTAGTTCTGATTCCAAATGCGAATCCTAATGACGAGCTTCTTATTTTTTGTTTAACAAATAATTCTTGTTTGAATTTTCACATGCTTGCTAATTTTTCTTTCTTTTGTTGCATGTACGAGCAATTTGGACAATGGAGGAAATTGATGAGGAGCGGCCTGCCGTGCTTGATGAAGACTTGAAGATGACGAAAAATCAATTCTTTAGGAATTTTGTATTGTTGCAACTTTTGTAATATTGCGGTTTTTATTTGTAATTTGAATTTTAAGACTTGGAGAATTGTGAAATATATTCAAATAAAAATGACGCCTTGTTGTAAATCTTGAATTCTTGAATAAACTTGAATAGTCTTGAATTCTAAAGCGGCTTGAAAAAAAGTCTTGCATTTGAATAATGACGCGCTTGAAGAAATTAGGTTTAACAATTTGATTTGATTCATGAGAATTGTGACTTAGATAAACCATGAATCACAACATAGCTTTAATCATGTTTGCATTCCAAAGTTCGAATGAATTTGAGAAAATTTTAGTGAACTCGTTCTCTAATATCTTGAATTCAAAACCAACCACGCGAATCAACTGTAAAAGATTTGAACGAAAGCTTGTGATATCGTGTGATTCTTTGCTGATTAAGACAATATTCAAATGAATCCTTAAGTAATTTTCACCAAGATCATAAATAAATTTTCAACATGGCAACTTGTATTATAAGCAACATCTTCTTCAAACTCAATATGAATCTCCGAATTCAACATCTCGTTCTATGGACAGTCTCAACATAAGAATCGCTGCCTTTGAGAAAACAATTAGAAGTTGAAAACACTCTAAATCAAGAAAATGACTTATGACAAATTGATAATCTCCAAGGTCTTTTAAATACAATTTCCTTCGATTTTTAAAGAGGACTTGTTGATGACATCGCTCATGATAATGTACAAAAATATTTGTCTCGAGATCTTAAAAATTGAGGACATTACGACTCTTGAAAGGCAGACCACAATTATCTGAAATTAGGTCAGAAACATAAAGTGACCTCTAAAATATTCAAATTTCCGATGATCTTTCGCACATAATCAGCTCTTGACTTGTGAAGATAAATTGGAGATGACGTCAAGGAGAGTCATACGCAAATAGAACCGCTCAAGAATATCGATTAATGAAGAAGTTACAACCATTTGAACTTGATACTAAAAAGGCCGACTTTTGCAATTGATTTTTAGTTATCTGAACCATTGAATGAGCAAACTCACGATGCGAGGCTTGAAACTTGGCACAAACATCCTTGATAACACATGAAGGACCATAAAGACCATTTGAAACTTTTGAAACTCAATTTTGCTTTAAGAAATACCAAACCCTAGCTGCTGACTCAATGCCTAGGAAGAGAATCTGTTTGATCAAATCTTATGCCAAATTGAGTGTTTGAGAGATCCTGGGATAGCATCTTGAGTGAAAAATGGGAGGGAAAATTTTGGGGTACAACAGCTGCCCCTGTTTAATCTTAAAACTTGAAAAGTGAGATCGACGTGTTTGTCGTTCGTGGCTTGAAAGTGGAAGATGATTGAACACTAGAGTGCCCAGAAATTTGCACTTGATGATGCGCTGGTTGATTGTGTAAGGAATGGGCTTAAAGATGCCATTTGGAGAAATGATGGAAATTTATCGGAGATGGGCTTATAGATTCCATCCAAAGGTGATTGTTGGCAGAAATGGAAGAAGTCTGAACTTGACTTTAACAGCAAAGAAATCAGAATAAACCTTTAGTCGATTTAAAGTGGAGCTAGTAGAAGTCTTGAATGTTTGTTAGAAAGAATCAGAATATCTTTTGGAGCGATTCAAACTGAACCAAAAGATATCTTGGATTAATCTTGACTGGAAAGCATCAGAATAAATCTTGGTGCCATTTATCTGAACTAGAGACAAATTTCGGTGGGAAAGAATCAGAATAAACCGTTGAGAGATTTAAACTGAAACGACCGAAGTTTGGATAAGAATCAGAACAAATCTTTGAAAGATTTTATTTGAACCGGAAAAATTTGGATAAGAATCAGAATAAATTGTTGAGAGATTTATCTGAACCAACAAAAATCTGGAGAAGAATCAGAATAAATCATTTAGATATTTATCTGAACCAGAGAAAATGTCTACGAGGAAAGAATGAGGATAAACTATTGAGAGATTTAAACTTAACCAGCAGGGGTCTGGATAGTGAGGTTTTGAGAACCTGGGTAGTAGGGTTACTTTGAAATAAAGCCTGGATAGTAGGGCTATAAGAAGAAACCTGGTTCGTAGGGTTACTTCGAGATGAAAGCCTGGGTCGTAGGGCTATGAGAAGGAACCTGGGTCGTAGGGTTATGAGAAGGAACCTGGGTAGTAGGGTTACTTCGAAATAAAGCCTGGATAGTAGGGCTATGAGAAGGAACCTGGGTAGTAGGGTTACTTTGAAATGAAAGCCTGGGTCGTAGGGCTATGAGAAGGAACTTGGGTATTAGGGTTACTTCGAAATAAAGCCTGGATAGTAAGGCTATGAGAAGGAACCTGGGTCGTAGGGTTACTTCGAAATGAAAGCCTGGGTCGTAGGGCTATGAGAAGGAACCTGGGTAGTAGGGTTACTTTGAAATGAAAGCCTGGGTCGTAGGGCTATGAGAAGGAACCTAGGAAGTAGGGTTACATCGAAATGAAAGCCTGGGTCGTAGGGCTATGAGAAGGAACCTGTGTAAGATTTTTCAAGATGAATCTGTGTGAAGCTGTATTTGGTCACGCAAATGATTACTCTATTTAGTTTCGGGAGCTAATCTTGGACCTGAGTCTGGGAAAATAAATCCATGACTGCTACTGGAGAGTATTGGAAATAGAATTCCCGACCGTTATAGAAAACTGTGGTTCTTCTATTTCTGCTGGGGAGAGACTCTGTTTGATGATAATTCTGCGGGGAAGAATCAGGATAAATCGTTGAGATATTTAAACTGAACTGGCAGAGGTCTGAAGGAAATATTTATTATGTAGATGGTCAACCAGTCCTTTCTCGGGAATCGATATGTAATTGAGTTGTCCATAAATAGTTATCCTGTCGGAAATTTGATGATGATTTCCTGTTGATTAATTTTTTTCCTGAAAAGGTGAAAGGTTAGTTGTATGTGATGCCATGATGCATGAAATGCATGGCATGAGATTGAGCTATATGTGTTTGTGTTGTCAATGCTATGACGCATGAATGCAATGTATGAACATATTAATTGTTCTACTGCAATGTTACTGGACTCAAGGAAAATAAATCCCCGAGTACTGCTAGGAATGAAGAGTGTAAGTCTTTATATTTTGTTGAAGTTGAATCATGGATGTATGAGTTTCCATTATAAGAGAAATAAACTCTATTGGGGAAGGAAACGTCGTGCATTGCTTGTGGACTTTGAGAAACCCTGCATTGCTTGTGGATTTTGTGAAATCCTGCTGGGGAAGAGGAGTTATTGTCCCTTGATTTATGATAGTCTGGGAAGCAAATTTAAACTGGGTAATCTTTCCTTTTGGAGAAATAAACCCTGTCGCCAATCTTCCGGAAGGGCACTTCGGACAAAAACTCCATGAGGCCTTTAACTCAATTAAGACCAGCTCAGCTGGGGAATGTCAGAATGACTCCAAGCTTTGATGGTATCTGAGGAGATATTGAATGAGTATTAGAATGATATCCATACCTGGATCGTATTTGAACCATATCTGCAAGAGAATGTATCCTCTGTTTGGGAACTAGTGTGATGTATGCGTTTGTTGGGAGAAGATTAAAACTCATCTATTTTCTGGAGAGTTTGACTATGTCATCGGCTGGAGGATGCCCCATTTTTGTTTAAAGATGTTTTTGCACTTGTCGGGGATAGCCTTGTGACTCTGACGACTTCACCGGGGATCACCTTATGAAGGGTATTTTGTGGGGATTTGTCACTGTCTATAGTAGTAAGTTTTGCAGTAATGCCAGAAAATGTTTGCTTGGTTACATATGACCCTTTATATGTGAGAGTCGATTTTCCCCTAAAGTTAATCTGGTGCACCTCGACGTTTGAGATTTTGATCACATTTCTGGTAGCCCTGAACTTTCTAGGGATATTTTCTAAGACTGTTGTGGAAGAAACCGAAGACTTGATATTGACACCCCCTGGTACTACTGGTACAAACAAGCGATTTGATGGTACCAGAAGTCTTCATAGTGGACTATGTTCAATCCCATGATCAACGTAACATTTCCCCTTGAGAGATTCAACATTTCTTTGAGATATTCTTTGAATCTCGACTTGACTTACCCAGATGTGTTGGACAATGGTCATGTCGTGCCCCTTGGTTATGAGAGATTTGTCATTGGAAGCGTCTTTCCATTTGAAGTGATTTTGTTTATTGAGAGAGTTTTAATTTGTTGAATATTTGTCGTGTGAATTTCTCTGTTGTCAAACAAATAGCCATATGCAAATAGCAATATTCAAATAATGCAAAGTTTATGCTTTCCTTGAAATTTTTGAAAATGCATTTTAGCAAGTAAAGAAATTTTGTAAGAAAAATTCAAGTCGGGATTTAGAGTAAAGCCTTATAGGAGTCAGGATACCTTTTGTAACAATATGCTTTCGAACTAACCCATGCTTCAATTAGGACTTTTGAGGGGTTGTAGCATGGCTTGTTCATGGTTTAAGAAATAAAGGATAAAGGCTCAAAGTATATTTGTACCCGCCCGTTCTTTGTGATGTTCTTCGGTCCTAAACTTAGCTAATTGTGCGTTTGAACTCCAAATGAGACTGGAATGACGTTTTGATGATGGTTTAGACGAGTTAAGTTTGTTGGAAGACAGTCATTTTTGCAACATATTTTTTCATGTTGTTGAGGATTTGTAGTGACGTCTTTCTTTTGATTTGTTATCCCTGATTTTTTCCCGACTGCTCTTGTTTTCTCCAATTAGTATTATCTCGATGAACCCGGTCGAGGAGCTTCCGATTAGGCGATTAAAGAAAGGTCCTGTCAAAGTTCCCATAAAGATGTCAATCAGCTCCCTGTTAGTTAAGGGTGGCTGCACCCTGCCAGCCAGGTCACTCCACTTTTAGGCGTATGAAACCCTTGTTGGAACGCATGGTCATATTCTACAACTGCACACGAGTTAGTGCAAGATCAGCGTTGTATTGGTACTGCTTATAAAAAGCAGCAGCTAGATCTTCCCAAGTGTGAATGTGGGAATTTTCCAATTGATAGAACCACTTAAGTTGTGTCCCAACTAAGCTCTCTTGCGGACATAAGACTTCAGATGTATCTTAGGGCAAGAGACCCCATCGTACGTGACAAAGGTAGGGACTTTGAACTTTGGTGGGATGATCACCCCAAAGACCAAACACATGTCTCCTAAAAAAGGTAGTGATGTCATCAAGATCAAGTTGGCTTGAAGAAAAAATTTAATATGGAGTGAGGCGCAAATTGGAGGCCTATATAGCCTGACCTATGGACAACCTGACTCTTTAAATTGATCCTTTATCTTTCCATAACCTTTGACCAGTCTCAACAAAGTAACATTCGTTTCCACCAATTGTGTGTCCTTCAGATGGACCAACTGTGTGTTCTTCGAATAGCCCTTTTCATCTGAATATGCCACTTTAAGTCCTTCTGCTTTGACCACTTAGGTCCAAACCTTCGACCAAAAACTAAATGTTAACCCATGGCAAGTCTTTCGAATGGGCCACCAAATTGTGCGCCATAGTGCAGGAGCTAGACGTATTGAAGGGTTTTCAGATGGACTCGAAGGTGATTCGAATCAAACTTAAAGGTGGATTAGAAGCCATCATATATGTGTTTTTGAAGAAAACTTAAAGGGAATCATTTCTTTATGGGTGCTAGCGTGAGAGAAACCCCTGTCTTGTGTATACAAGCTTGTAGGAGGATTCGAAGGTCATGTTCTGATTGAAGAATATAGCTTCTATACGTTGAAGAATGAGATTTGAAGGGTCATGTTCTGATCGAAGAGTAGAACTTCTGTATGTTGAAGATTGAGATTTGTAGGGTCATGTTCTGGACGAAGGGCAGAGCTTCTGTATGTTGAAGAGTGAGATTCGAAGGGTCATATTTTGGACGAAGTAAACTTCTGACCTTCGATTCTCCCTGCTCCAGCATGATCTGAAGGAATTCTCTAGAAAGCTTGTAACATGTTATGCCATCCCTTTTTGAATCACTTCTGCAAATTTTGTTTGTACTTGTGTGGAAACTGGCCCAGAAGTTCTGTCTAAATTCTGATTTTAAAATGCCTAGAATTTACTAAGTGTTTTAGCTTCATGGACGTGTCTTCAAGGATTTATAACTTGAAATTCCAGCATTTCTAGGAGAAGTTATGTTCAGTGATGTTTTAGATCTCATTGAGATCTATAACTTTCATGTTATAAGTTCTGATTGAATCATCTTGCATCATGATGAAAATCTGGCCCAAAGTTATGTAATTATCATATTTTCTTAACACTTAGAAAAATTTCTAAGTGTTTAGAAATTTGACTTTTCAAAGTAATTTTTGACTTTTAATTTCTTGATGAACCAACTTCACATCTTGATGAAATATGATTTTTGAAACTTGTTTTCGATCAAAAAGTCAAAGTTTGTCTTTTTAGTGTGCATTTGACCATTTTGCCCTTGTGAATGATTTTCTTGGAAAATTGTAATCCGAGACTTAAAACTTGACAGAAGCAATCTTGAGGGTCTAGGATGATCCCTTGAGGAATGAGAGGGAAAATTTTGGGGTACAACAGCTGCCCCTGTTCAATCTTCTTAAACTTGAAGAGTTAGATTGGTAGGTCCGCCATTCGTGACTTGAAGGTGGAAGATGATTGAACACTAAAGTGCCCAGAAATTTGCACTCGATGAAACTGTGGTTGAGGTTCAAGGAATGGGCTTAAAGATGCCATTTGGAAAGATGATGGAGAGTTGTCGGATATGGGCTTACAGATGCCACCTAGAAGTGATTGTTCATAGAAATTAGACCAAGTCTAAACTTGACTATAATTGGGAGGAGTGTCAGAATAAATCTTTGGTTGATTTAACTCTGAATGATATGCTGGAATGGACTCGTGATAAGCCGTGTCTGGAAATGTATTAGAAGGAATCTGCATAAGATTACTTTATGATGAGTCCTGGGTAAGGCTGCTTTAGGAGATATGAGAGGGAAGCCTGGGTAGGGCTGCTTCAGGATGAGTCAGTGTAAAACTTCATCTGGAGATAAGAAGGAACCTGGGTAGGGTTGCTTCATGATGAGTCAGTGTAAAACATCATCTAGAGATGAGAAGGAACCTGGGTAGGGTTGCCTCAGGATGAGTCCGTGTAAAACTGCACCTGGAAATTGTGAGAAGGAACCTGGGTAGGGTTGCCTCAGAATGAGTCCGTGTAAAACTGCATCTGAAGATTGTGAGAAGGAACCTGGGTAGGGTTGCCTCTGATGAGTCCGTGTAAAACTGCATCTGGAGATTGTGAGAAGGAACATGGGTAGGGTTGCTTCATGAAAAGCCCGTATAAACTATATTTGGAAGTCAGAAGAAACCCGTGTAAGATTGCTTCATGAAGAGCCTGTGTAAAGTTGTATTTGGAAATCAGAAGAAACCCGTGTAAGATTGCTTCATGATGAGCCCGTGTGAAGCTGCATCTGGTAGTCAGAAGGAACCGTGAAAGATTGCTTCATGATGAGCCCGTGTGAAGCTGCATCTGGTCACGTAGGTAGTTTCTCTGTCTTGCTTCGGAAACTAATCTTGGACCTGTTGAAAATTATTGATGATAATTATCACTCAACTGATCTTTCCTGAAAAGGTAAAGGGTTAGCTGTATGCAACGTCATGATGTATGAAATGCATTACGTAATGATGTTCTCAAAAATGAGGTTGTGTTATATGCATATATCATGTATGTTATATGGTGTATGAATGTGATGCATTTATTGCAATGTAACTTTATCTAGGAAAATAAATCCTTGACAACATGCTGGTGAATCTTAGGAGGATGAACCCCTAACTGTTGTTAGAGAATATATGTATCTTCAACTTTGTTTAGAATGTTTCCACTGGTAATTCCTGTTCTGTTGTTTGAGGAGGAACTCCGCTGGGGAATATTGGCTTGTTTAAGAAGACTCTGTGGAGAGTGTTGATCTCTGCTTGGGGAAAAGAGTTTAGGAGTCTTAGCTACTCGCTGCTCTATTGGGGAGTTATTCATGGCTGTAGAGAATCAAAAGTTAGCTCTTATCTGGTCGAAATCCAGGCTTGGCAGAAAATCGTTGAGGATAATGAAGTTGATTGTTATCTGGTCATATTCCAGGCTTCGCAACGACTTACTGGGGAAGATTAAATTAAACTGTTATCTGGTCGGATTCCAGGCTTCGCAGGAAATTACTTGGGAGAGTGAAGTTAAACTGTTATCTGGTCGAATTCCAAGCTTCGTAGCAACTTACCAACTTTAAACTGCTATCTGGTCGAATTCCAGGCTTCAAAGCAGATTTCTGAGGTGGATGAAGTTAATTGTTATCTGGTCGAACTCCAGGCTACACAATAACTTTACTTGAAAGGGTGAAGTTGAACTGATATCTGGTCAGGTTCCAGACTTCATAGTAACTTGCTTGAGTGAATAAAGTTGAACTGTTATTTGGTCGGATTCCAGGCTTCACAGTAACTTGCTTGAATGAATGAAGTTGAACTGATATCTAGTCGGGTTCAGGCTTCACAGTAACTTTCTTAAAAGGATGAAGTTGAACTGATATCTGGTCGGGTCCAGGCTTCATAGTAACTTGCTTGAACGGATGAAGTTGAACTGATATCTGGTCGGGTCTAGGCTTCACAATAACTTGCTTAAAAAGATGAAGTTGAACTGATATATGGTAGGGTCCATGATTCACAGTAACTTGCTTAAAAAGATGAAGTTGAACTGATATTTGGTCGGGTTCAGGCTTCACAGTAACTTGCTTAAAAGGATGAAGTTGAACTGATATCTGGTCAGGTCTAGACTTCACAGTAACTTGATTAAAAGGATGAAGTTGAACTGATATCTGGTCGGGTCCAGGCTTCATAGTAACTTGCTTGAACGAATGAAGTTGAACTGATATCTGATCGGATCCAGGCTTCACAGTAACTTGCTTGAAAGGATGAAGTTGAATTGATATCTGGTCAGGTGCAGGCTTTCCAGTAACTTGCTGGGTGTTGTACCCACAAAATTTTCCCTCCCGTTTTACTCAACATATGTTCATTGAAACCCTCAACTTGCCCAAGGATGCCCAAGGATTGATCAGGAAAATTCTCTCCTAAGACAAGGAACCTCAAACTAGTTGTTGTACCCCAAAGTTTGCCCTCTCATTTTACTCAACACATGCCCATTGAGGTCCTCAACTTGCTCAAGGATACCCAAGAGTTGATCAAACAAACTCCCTCCTAAGGCAATGTACCTCAAATTAGGGTTTCCATTTTCATCAGGGTGGGGGAGCTCCAAAGCTCCCAGATGACCTCCATGGTCCTAATATGTTCTCAAGATCATCCATGTCAACTTTCATGCCTTTCACAAGAAGTTTGCTCAGTCAATTGCCCAGATGCCTGAAAATCAACAATACTAGGTCAAAAGTCAACTGTGGCCCACATACAGTCAAACTTCAAGATTTTTGGTCAACATCAACATTTTTAAGTTATATCCATCATTTTATCAAGGGTTGATCATGATTCCTCAAGGAATGCCCTAAATTCATCAAAACCCAAAAGTTGTTAAATTAGGGTTTCTCAGGAAAAGTCAACCAAACTTCGACCAAGCATAACTTCTTCATACTTTATCAGAAAGTTTCCATCCAAGGCTCATTTTTAAGATGATGCAATTCCCTACAATTCATCTTCATCCCCCAAGTTCAAAATATGCACTCAAAAAAAGATATGAATTTTTACAGAAATAGGTCCTTTTGAAAAGTCAACAAAAACACTTTTTGGGTCAAAGCTTCTTACATGAACATGGAAGACCCAATTGAGATGTAACCAAAAGGGTTGTTTAGGGGACATCCTAATATTTCTAAAAAGTCCAATAACACCCTCTTAGGGTTAAAGTTGAGGGAGATATGTATTGTCAAAATTGACCAATTTTTGGAAATGTGCATGAAGTCAACATTGATCAAAATGACTTTTTTTCCCAAATGGGTCCATGTTTTCTTGTTTGAAACTTGTTCCTAAGATGACCCACGACCCTTGAGCTTATCCACCTATTATTTTATTATTTTTATTATTTATTTTTATTTTTTATCCATTTAAATCAAAATAAATCAATTTAAATAGTAGAATAATCAAATAAAATCAAAGATTTGATTTTATGAGCATATCATGAGTCTATGAATAGATAGCAAATTAAAAAATTCGTGCAAGAGCTAATTGATTGGAAAAGATCTTAATTTGGTCTATTTTGGAAACAGATCATACAAGGCAAAGAATGAAATCAAATCTCCATAATTTGCAAAGATATGATCAGTTTTTGTTGACCTAAATCATTCTATGGTATATACACAACATTTCCAAAGCATAAAAAAAGGTTCTTGGTCGTGAAAACAAAGGAGTCAACTTCAATTTTTTGTCAAAAAAAGTGTTGATCACATATTCCTCCGTAGACTGATTCAAGCAATTCCAAAGCCAGCAATCCGTTCCTGGACATTTTCTGAAGCCATTCTAATCATCCTCCAGCCTTAAAACCTTCAGAAATCACGCCTTACAATGCCACGGTTTGCATCTTTTTTCAAGATTCGTTTTCAATAATTTATCCATCATAAACATGTTTTGATCATATATCCATGCTTGCTATCATATTTGCAATGTTTTTGATTGGTTTGATTGAAGTTTAAGTACAGGAATGGCATGATGCCATTGTTAGGGTTTTGATGTCCCAAATTGGGAATTCCATATAGAGGCAAAATTGGACAAAATCAGGGGTACTATCATGCTTAGAAGATGATTTACAATTGATTCATGTCTTTGGTTTGAATTTATTCTGCTTGTGCCGCATTTTTTGAATTTTACAGGTTTATGGCTACGAACAAAATCCGTCACTATTTCTTTTAGTGACGGAAATGACTGTAGGTAAAAGTGTGGCCAAAAACAACAGTTATGGGGAAGAAGACAATTAGGTGGCAGAATCCCATTGGGTGATTTGAATCACGCACGCGTTTGGGAAAGGCCACTTTATTTCCTTTATATTTTATTTATGTTATTATATTTACAACTAACCATCCAGCCATTGGATTCATCGTCAATCCAGATCCAACGCTCAAGTCATACCATGGTGTGATCGGTGGATCTGGAACTGACTGTTTAACGCTGGTTCGCGAAATGTCGCGGAAGCAAGAGTCGCCACCGTCTTTTATTTTCTCCAAATGGAAAGGACAAAAGCACAGAAAAATTCCTTAAAGAGATTGCTCTCGGTTCGGGAGGTAGGTTATAGAAAGGGAAGGTGTTAGCACCCTTTCTATCCATGGTTATCCATGGGCTCTTAGATACTTGCTCACTTGTTTTCAAAATTGTTTGTTTGCTTTTCAACTGTGGGTTTAAAAAGTTTCTTTGAAAAATTTCAGATCAACTCGTACGTCAGAGTGTTTGAAAAATTTGCTTTGAAAGTTTTTGAAAAGTGTCGGTGTGAAAAGTCTTTTTGAGCTTGTTTTGAGATTAGAGCAAGTATCCTTGAGAACCTACCTACCCTAAGGAATTCGTCTGTGTAAGAGTCCTTAAAAGTAGTGCCATCCCACCATTGAGAGGTAGGTAGCACCACCGTTGGAGGTGTTCGGGTCAATTCGAGTTTAGGGACATTGTGGTCACCGAGCAAAGGTAAGACACCTTAGAAGCTCCCCTTATGCCATTGATCTTTTATTCCGAGGCAACCGTTCCGAGGCAACTTGTTTCGAGGCAACTTTGTTTTAGGCAACTAGATCAATGGACACAAGGACTCACTAAGACGTCCTATAGTCGACGGCCACGTTTCGAGGGACAAGGCAACAGTGTGATCACCGGAGTAATGGGAAGACACCTTAGAAGCTACCCTCATGCCAGGTTCCTGGATCATGAGGACTTACTAAAACGTCCTCTACTCGACGATCACCTTTCGAAAGGCAACAGTGAGGCGTACCCTAGGGGTGGTGTGTGCGAATTGTGTGTCATGTTTCAGTTATTTTTCTTGTTCATGTTTGTTGTGATCTACGCTTTGATTTTAATTTGTCCATTCATTCTTGCATGCATTTAACAGTTATATTTGCGGGAAAATAAATCTACGATTATTACAAATGGCGCGGGTCCACATCACCAAAATTAAACCGGACCCGATTTAGCAGAAAAGTAAATAAAGCGATAAAGTAAAAGTGCAAGAAATTTAAATTACAATGCTTTGGGACAATTACATAATTATTTAAACGATTGTAAAGTAAATGCGCGAAGTAAAGGAATTGAGACGAAACTAGGGCGTTGGACCCTTTTGCAAAAAATTAAAAGTTAATGAGAATTAAAATTAAATGATTAAATGCTTTCTTTGGTATTTTGTGTTTTTTAGATTTAAAAGAAAAAAGGAGTTAATTGAAATTAAATTAAACGGCAAACCCTAATTCTAATATTTTTTATTTATTATGAAAGAATTAAAATATAATCTAAATTAAACCCTAATTTATTTATGTACAATTTTTAATTTATGAAAATAACTAAATAATATTATTCTAAAAAAAAGGGAAAATTAAAAGAAAAAATCAAAAAAAGATATTAAACCTAAATTCTATTTTTGGTGTTTTTTATTAAAAAAGATTAAAACTATAACCTAATTAAACTAAATATTTACATATATTAATTTATTGATGAAAATAATTACAATAAAATAAATATTATATTTTTTTATATTTTCTGATTTTTTGTGTGTTTTTGTATTTTGTTAGAAATAATTAGTTAAATAAATATAATTAAATAAAAGTAATTATTAAAACAAGAATAAAAAAAAACAAATAAAAAGATTAGGGAAGGCAAACCAGGGTGGGGTGTAGCCCCAAAATTGGAGGTATAGACCTGGACTTTTGGCCCATTGAGCTTTGAAATTCATTGACCTTTTGGATTGTGTGTGATGCTTTGACTCATGCTTAGGGTGTACCCCAATCTTCAGCCTTGGGTGAGAGGTCCTGGACACGTGGGCTGCCTGATGGTGAGGAAATATGGTGCACCTGGACATTAGCAAAGTATAGGATCTCATATTGAAAAATAGCATGGAATTTTGCCAGACCTGGGACTTGAACCCAGGTCTTGAAGGTTGCATGTATTAATTCTTGCCAGCTGAGCCATTACGTTTTATTTAATGTATTATATCAAACAAATAACAAAAAGCAAACTCAACGCATAATGGTTAAAACGCGCGTAAATTCAAACTGGCCTGTCTCCGTGTGACAACTCATCGTCTCTTTCGTTTTCTGAAACATGAAGGACGATGGCAACGGTTTTTTGATCGTTGCTTTAGGGGACCTAGAGGAAAATAGCGACTAGCCCCTCGTCGCTCATAAATTGAGCGCGAGGGTGCCAACTTCTTCGTCTCAACCTGCTTAAGCTAATGGCACTGGTCTGGAAGCGTAATTTTTCCTTGGGCAGAAAACCCCAAATTTGAAACCTTGGAACCCTAGAATCTGTCAATGGTGGAATCTCATATACAGCGCAATAATGTAATTAAACGTAGTGGTTAGCTTAGAAACATCAATATGAACATGAATCAACAAAGAAAAATGCAAAAAGATGATGGAATCATGCTATACGATTTCAAAAGTTTCAAGGTTCAGTCTGATTTCTTGGTACCAATTCAGGGCGTTTTTGTTGATGTTAATGATGGAGAAACGTTCAATGATATCTCAGAATGCTAATGGAATGAGACTTGAGGCTTGAATCCACCTAAAACCTTGATTTCAGATTTCAGTTTTAAGGCAATTTTCTCAAGTTTGTATATTGGTTTTTTGCGCAGCTTTCAGTCTCTTTGCATTAGGTCTTTGCTTCTGATCATATAGCCAAGCTTTTAGGTTAAGAATATTACACAAAATCCATGGCAATAATTGTTTTCAATCTTTGATTTTGGAAGATCTTCTTTTGAATCTTTTTTCATGGTTTTTGTATCAAATCTGATCAATTAGCACCAAAACTTGCCTATTTAAGATGTGCACGAATTATAGAAGCCAAATCATGCATAAAAAGATTTTTTTAGGTTAGGCTTATATTTTTCATGTATTAAAATGATTTAAATGAATATAAATTAATATAAATTCAAATAAATAATTAAAAAATATGAAAATACTTCCCTTTGGGCCTAGTGGTCGTGCATAGGCTTGGCATGAAGAAATTTGGAAGAAAAATGGGCCCAATAGCAAATTTAGGCCTTTTGCATCAATGTTGACTTTTCAAAGTTCCCAAAAATTTCCCAACTTCCACAAGGCATAACTTGCTCAATTTTTAAGCTTTTCACATGTTCTTGGACATTTTGGAAAGGTATTTGAGTCCTTTAACCAATGCCCTTGGTCCCATGTCATTTTGATTTACCAATCTCAAGTTATGGCCTTTGACTTAAAGTCACTTTTTGTTGACTTTTGAAAATGACCTATAATGTTGAAATTGATAACTTTTTGTGAGAGCATTTCTTGGACTTGGAACATGAAGATGAATTGGAGGAAATGTCTTTCTCTTCAAAATGAGCTTTGGATGGAATTTTTCTGATAATCCATGTGAAAGTTATGCCCTGGTCAATTTCAGTTGACTTTTTCAGCTGTCCAAATATAGCAACTTTTGCATCTTTGATGATTTCTGAGCCAAATTTTGAGAATCATGATCAAGCATTGATCAAATGATGTTTGTGGCTTCAAAATGATATGTTGACCAAAAATTTGAACTTTTGACTGCCAAATGACCATTTTGCCCCTACAGTTGACTGTAGTGCAATTTAGGGTTTTGACTGTGCAATTTTGAGCTGAATGCCTTGAAACTTGATATGAAGACACTTGACCATCTTTATAGGCATATGAGACTTGATTGGGCCTTTGAAAAGTTCATTTGCTTGACCAGAACTCAAACCCTAGTTTTGACTGTATTTGAGCTGCACAACCCTTGGGGAATTTTGTGACCTTGACTTGGCAAATCTCTTGATGAATATGGGAGGGCAAATTTTGGGGTACAACAGTTGCCCCTGTTCAATCTTCTTGGACCTGAGGATGCAGATTGGCTGACGTGCCTTTCGTAATCCGAGGGTAGAAGATGATTGGACACTAGAGTGCCCAGAAATTTGCGCTCACATAGTAGTGGTGATGGTGGAATGGGCTTATAGATGCCATTCAGAGATTGCTGGATAGGGTGATGGGCTTATAGATGCCATCTGGATGTTGATCGCATAGGAGATTCCTTAGCGAGAACCTGCATACCTGCAAAAGAGAAAATGAGTACCTGACACGTTGCAGGAGCTGATTTTAGATGCTGGGTATAGATGTGTCCTGACTGGTTACAGGAGCTGAGTCTGGAGCTTCAAACGCTGATGAATGAACCAGGGATGGTTACTGCCTTAGCATGGATGGTAAGGGAACCTTGGGCGACTTTAACTTCAACAACGCTCGTTGAGAAAAATCTTGGGTGTCTTCTACTGGAATAAGAATCAGGGAGATCTTAGGGTCGATCTGACTGAACCAGAGAGGCCTTTGACTGGGTAAGAATCAGGAAAATCTTAGGATCGATTTAACTGAACCGGTCTAGGTCTTGAAACATCTTCAACTGGATAAGTATCAGGGAGATCTTAGGGTCGATCTGACTGAACCAGAGAAGGCCTTGGACTGGGTAAGAATCAGGAAAATCTTAGGGTCGATTTAACTGAACCGGTCTAGGTCTTGAAACATCTTCAACTGGATAAGTATCAGGGAGATCTTAGGGTCGATCTGACTGAACCAGAGAAGGCCTTGGACTGGGTAAGAATCAGGAAAATCTTAGGGTCGATTTAACTGAACCGGTCTAGGTCTTGAAACATCTTCAACTGGATAAGTATCAGGGAGATCTTAGGGTCGATCTGACTGAACCAGAGAAGGCCTTGGACTGGGTAAGAATCAGGAAAATCTTAGGGTCGATTTAACTGAACCGGTCTAGGTCTTGAAATGTCGTCAACGGGAATAAGTGTCAGAACGTCGCCATATCTGGTTTACATCTGAAACTATATCTGGAAGGAAATCTGGAAGCAGTATCATAACGTCACCATCGCTGGGTTTACATCTGAAACTATATCTAGAAAGAAATCTGGAAGCAGTATCGGAACGTCACCATCGCTGGGTTTACATCCGAAACTATATCTAGAAGGAAATCTGGAAGCAGTATCGGAACGTCACCATCGCTGGGTTTACATCCGAAACTATATCTAGAAGGAAATCTGGAAGCAGTATCAGAACGTCACCATCGCTGGGTTTACATCCGAAACTATATCTAGAAGGAAATCTGGAAGCAGTATCGGAACGTCACCATCGCTGGGTTTACATCCGAAACTATATCTAGAAGGAATTGCGATTAGTTGATAGCAGTCATTTTTGTATTGATCTTTTTCCTGAAAAGGCGAGACATAATTGGATGCAAAATCATGATGCATGAACTGTATGTCTTCAAAATCAATGAGATTCGTGTAGTATGATGCATGTGCATTCTATAATGATGTATGTGACATTTTATGAATGTATGTTTGTCTAAGAAAATAAATCCTTGACGGGTGCCGGGAAGTTGTATCCTGGGCTGAGGTTGAAAAATAGCTTTGCTTCCGCTGGGGAGGATAGCTGCAAGTATACCGGTAGGAGAAGATAACTCCGTTGGGGAATAAACTTGGTAAATGGAGGATTCTGCGGGGAGAAAAAAGATATTCTAGCGACCATGCTGGGAAGCAATACTCTGTGGGAAGAGGGATGCCTTGCTGAGTGTTGATAATAGTTTGCTGGGGATCGGAAGACTTTGTCGAGGACGCTCTTTCCGTGGCTGAGGATAACCCAGTTATATCCTGTTAAGGAAATAACTCTTTGAATAAAGCCGGGAGACGCGTTCGTGCTCTGCGAGGGGATAAGCTTCCAGAATCTACTGGGGATAAGCTTATTGCTTGGGGATATGTGGATTCCAACTTTCCTAGGGAAACTGGATTGGACTCTCTTGGGGAAGTTTTGAACTGTATTGGTTAGGTTTTTCAATGGAACCTACCTTGATACCCTGGAGGACAGAACGACCAGATTGCTTAGACCACTTTTCATTGCCCCTGTTTCTTGTGGGGTGCTGATAGTTGTTGGCGGACAAACCTTCTTCTGGTAGACAGGTAGCAGGACAACGGGACATAATCGTACGCTTTAATCCCTAACTTTTGCCTGGACCGCCCTCTCGGGTTTTCAGTCCACCGGGATACCCATTTTTGCCCAAGCCGCCTTTTCAGGTTTTCGACTTGCCGGGTGTACATATTTTCATTTCATCCCTCATTTTGCCCGAACCCTTTTGGTTCGCCGGGAAGCCCTTATTTTTGCCTAGGTATGTCAACCTAGCGGGTCTTTGATTGTGCGTAGTATTTTTTCGACTATGTCCGTTCTCAGAAAGTAGGGAATTGCCCTTGTTAGAAGTGTTTTGTCATGCCACCAGAAAAGGTTTGATCAGGCAAGATTCGTTGTTGGAATGCCCCCAGTGACTCAGGTGGAGATTTGCCCCAGGCTGGTTGGCCTTTTGAGAGATTCTCCGAATCTTGATTGGACTGCCCCAGATGATGGACAATAGTCATGCCTGCCCCTTGATTGGAGGTACTTCTGTTCATTTAGACTTTCCTCGTGCAAACTTCTATACTGTTCAAACAAAAAGTCATATGCGAACAAAGTTATGTTAAAAATGCAAAGCTTATGTCTGTCTTGAAGATTTTGGAAAATGTATTCTTTTTCATAGAACAAGTGAATGTTTGTAAAACATGATGTCAACTCTGTATTTACCGTAGCCTTAAGGAGTCAGGGTACCTTCGTACCAGTATGCTTTCGAACTAACCCATGCTTCAGCTAGGACTTTTGAGGGTTATAACGTGGCCTGGTTCACGGTTTAAGAAACAAAGGATAAAGGCTCAAATTATTTGTACCCACCCGCTCTTCGTGATGTTCTTCAATCCTAAACTCAGTTAATTGTACGTCGAACTCCATTCGAGTTTGGAACGACGTCTTTTGGTGATGGTTCACACCAGTTGAATTTTATGGAAGGCAGCCATCATTTTTGCAACATTTTTCATGTTATTGAGGATTTGTAATGACCTCGTTCTTTTGATTTGTTATCCCTAACTTTTGCCTGACTGTTCCTGTTTTGAAATCACAGTCAGCGGGATGCCCCAGTTTCATAAGTCCCCTTTGTAGGTTTAGACTTTTCGGGCTTTTCATTTATGAATTTTGATGATGACTGCCTGTCCTTTTGATTGTTCTGAACCATCATTGTCTTTCTTCGTTTTGTAAAGATCTCTTTGGTGCCATTCGTTATGCACTCGGATCAACTGAGAGAACTACCCTGCCCCAGGTTGTGATTAAGGGTTTCAATTTTCGAAAATAAAAACTCCTACTTCTTTGGCTCTGAGGGGTTAACGAGGGATTATCATCCTTATAACTCCAGTGTTTAGGAATTGAAACAATGCCTGTACCTCATCAGCGGGGTCTGTTCAAAAGCATACTGTAAAGATCGTGGTATCGTTTTCGTCATCCTCCCTCAAGAGGCTCAGAATTATTAACCGAGAGTTGACATCAGAAAAAATATGAAAAGAATATAACAAAAATAATTGTATTAATTCCCCAAAACAGACATATGCGATGCATTGATAGAATAAAAGAGTTTGCTATGACATTAATCGTTTGTATAAGCAATGAAAAGTACAACTCAAAAATTCAAATAAACAAAAGACTTCAATGATTGGGCAATGGAGCAGTGATTATGTTCGGAGTCTCTGGCACTTCAAACTGAATCTCTCCAGCGTCGATCATATCTTGAATCTTATTCTTGAGAGGCCAGCAATTGTCTGTAGTATGCCCCGGGCTATCAGAATGATACGCGCACCTATCATTGGGATGATAGTTGGGAGCAGAAGTGTTTGGATTCCGGAGAGGAGGCCTTAAGGTGATCAGCCCTGCTTTCAACATTTGTTGCAGTGCTTGATCCAACGACATGTTGAGTTTGGTGTACTGCCGTTTCTCCTTTCGTTGCTACCCCTGTCCTTGTTGAGCAGGTCCGGGATTGGAGATCTGGATTGCCCCTGCCTCATGACGGCCTTTTTTACCGTGCACAGCATTGGATTCTTTCTTCCCCTGATGAGGCTTTTTATCAGAAGGTGCAGCCTCTTGAATTTTCCCAGACCGGATACCAGCTTCTATTCGCTCTCCAGTCAAGATAAGATCTGTGAATCCAGCAGACGAATTCCCAATCAGGTGGTTATAGAATGGACCAGACAGGGTCCCCAAGAACATATCAACAAGCTCCCGATCAGTAAGAGGTGGTTGTACCCTTCCAGCAAGATCCCTCCATTTCTGCGCATATTCTTTAAAACCTTCACTTGCACCTAACGACATACCCTGGAGTTGAGTACGCGTGGGGGCAAGGTCGGCATTATATTGATACTGCTTATAGAAAGCAGTTGCCAACTCCTCCCAGTTACGAACTTTGGTCCCATCTAGTTGATAGAACCATTCGAGGTGTGTCCCTGAAAGACTTTCCTGGAAGAAGTGGATCCACAGGTTTTTGTCCACCGTATATGGTTGGATCTTCCGAACATAGGACCTTAGATGCAGCTTGGGACAAGACGCCCCGTCATACTTAGAGAAAGGTGGTACTTTGAACTTCCGAGGAATAACCACACCAGTTGACAGACCCAAATCTCCAAGATCCAGCCCAGGTGCCTGTTGCACCTCCATAGCTTTCATCCTGTCCTCCAGTTGCTTATATCTGTCATCAGCAGGAGGGTACTGCTCTTCATCAAAATCTGTCTCGTTGTCGGAGACCACTGGACTGGGAACCTCTCTCTCACGATGACTGCTTTTTCCCACAGATGGGGTTGTCCTCTCAGTTTCAACTTGCGGTGTATTCCCAGATCTGCGTCTAGGGCTGAACAGAACAGTCCTCTTCTTTTTCTTGTCCTTCTTCAAAAGGAGAGCCTTCAGGTCTTGTTGCCCCTGGGTCAAATTCATAATCAGCTCTTGGAACTGGGCGTTCTGAGCCTGGAGGTCCTTGATAGTCTGTTCGGCTGATGATTCAGGATTCATGGCGATCGGCTGAAATAAACAGCGGAGAAGGGTAAGCAACCTGTCAAAGGGATACCTGCAATGCAATGAGATGTATGATATGCATGCAATGATTTCAAGGACCTCGCGGGGTAAACAGAGAAATTTCGTTAGCATTTGGAACCGGCAACTTGATTGAAGGAACTGCCTATTGTAGAGAGCCCTTCTTCAAGGGTCAAAGGCTCACCATATCCAGTGGGTCATAGCCCCTGACAACCTTGGCTAGAGGAAAATAAATCCTCTTTGCCCCTTGCTGGGATAATTGTTCATCATGACCTGCATCACAAGCCCTTGAGATCCTTGAAATGGGTTAGGATGTATGCAATGGTATGATGTTATGCTATGCATGGGGTAATGTGAGTAACTCTGTTATGAGTCCCAATTAAGGACTATAAACAGACCCTGCAAGGAATTCAGTATCCTGTTATGAGTCCCAATTAAGGACTATAAACAACACCTGCAAGAAATTAGGTAAACCCTGTCATGAGTCCTAGTTAAGGACTATACACAAGACCTGCAAGAAATTAGGTAAACCCTGTCATGAGTCCTAGTTAAGGACTATAAACAGAACCTGCAAGAAATTAGGTAAACCCTGTCATGAGTCCTAGTTAAGGACTATAAACAGAACCTGCAAGAAATTTGGTAAACCCTGTCATGAGTCCTAGTTAAGGACTATAAACAGAACCTGCAAGTGGTTAGTACACCCTGTTATAAGTCCCAATTAAGGACTATGAACAAAACCTATAAGACTTAGTCACCCTGTTATGAGTCCCAATTAAGGACTATGAACAAAACCTGTAAGACTTAGTCACCCTGTTATGAGTCCCAATTGAGGACTATAAACGAAACCTGCAAGTAGTTCATGTGTTAGATAACACGCATGTAATTAGTCAAGTACGAAGGCACACAAGTCACACACGAGCAACCCTTAAGGTTTAAGGCCAGCATGAGGTCTAGGCATTACCCTCTTGAAGTTGGTGGGTTCAACCTGTCCTAATCAAAGTAACCGGGTTCTAAGGATCCCAATATCACTGGATTGCTTTCATTGTTCATCGTTTCGATTTAGCCACTGAACTGGCGACCGAAATATTCCAGGAAAGCAACCCTCAATTGAGTGTAGTATCGAGTATCAACCAACCTCGGACTGCACCAAAGTCAGTTATCTCACTACCCTAAAGAGGCCAAGATAGTTCAATTAAGGTTCCTAAGGTCTGTTGATGCTTCATGACACCACGCGGAGGCCCCGTACTCTCCTTGACTGAACTCAAGGGTTACCGGTACACACCAAAGTGCCACATCAACGTAGCAGACTGTTTCAACCATGTCGGTATACCCCGCACAGTTCCCTCACAGCCTTGTTGCTACTTTCTAAGAAAGGTATCCCCAGATCCGGGTTAGGATCTATAGAACTCCCAAGCAACCCACAATTTAAAGCACACAAGGAAAACAATTGAAAACATAGTTATAAGCTAGCCCTAAGGTACACCTCACTTTATAAAGTTTCCCCAGCAGAGTCGCCAGTTCTGTGATCGGTGGATCTGGAACTGACTGTTTAACGCTGGTTCGCGAAATGTCGCGGAAGCAAGAGTCGCCACCGTCTTTTATTTTCTCCAAATGGAAAGGACAAAAGCACAGAAAAATTCCTTAAAGAGATTGCTCTCGGTTCGGGAGGTAGGTTATAGAAAGGGAAGGTGTTAGCACCCTTTCTATCCATGGTTATCCATGGGCTCTTAGATACTTGCTCACTTGTTTTCAAAATTGTTTGTTTGCTTTTCAACTGTGGGTTTAAAAAGTTTCTTTGAAAAATTTCAGATCAACTCGTACGTCAGAGTGTTTGAAAAATTTGCTTTGAAATTTTTGAAAAGTGTCGGTGTGAAAAGTCTTTTTGAGCTTGTTTTGAGATTAGAGCAAGTATCCTTGAGAACCTACCTACCCTAAGGAATTCGTCTGTGTAAGAGTCCTTAAAAGTAGTGCCATCCCACCATTGAGAGGTAGGTAGCACCACCGTTGGAGGTGTTCGGGTCAATTCGAGTTTAGGGACATTGTGGTCACCGAGCAAAGGTAAGACACCTTAGAAGCTCCCCTTATGCCATTGATCTTTTATTCCGAGGCAACCGTTCCGAGGCAACTTGTTTCGAGGCAACTTTGTTTTAGGCAACTAGATCAATGGACACAAGGACTCACTAAGACGTCCTATAGTCGACGGCCACGTTTCGAGGGACAAGGCAACAGTGTGATCACCGGAGTAATGGGAAGACACCTTAGAAGCTACCCTCATGCCAGGTTCCTGGATCATGAGGACTTACTAAAACGTCCTCTACTCGACGATCACCTTTCGAAAGGCAACAGTGAGGCGTACCCTAGGGGTGGTGTGTGCGAATTGTGTGTCATGTTTCAGTTATTTGTCTTGTTCATGTTTGTTGTGATCTACGCTTTGATTTTAATTTGTCCATTCATTCTTGCATGCATTTAACAGTTATATTTGCGGGAAAATAAATCTACGATTATTACAAATGGCGCGGGTCCACATCGCCAAAATTAAACCGGACCCGATTTAGCAGAAAAGTAAATAAAGCGATAAAGTAAAAGTGCAAGAAATTTAAATTACAATGCTTTGGGACAATTACATAATTATTTAAACGATTGTAAAGTAAATGCGCGAAGTAAAGGAATTGAGACGAAACTAGGGCGTTGGACCCTTTTGCAAAAAATTAAAAGTTAATGAGAATTAAAATTAAATGATTAAATGCTTTCTTTGGTATTTTGTGTTTTTTAGATTTAAAAGAAAAAAGGAGTTAATTGAAATTAAATTAAACGGCAAACCCTAATTCTAATATTTTTTATTTATTATGAAAGAATTAAAATATAATCTAAATTAAACCCTAATTTATTTATGTACAATTTTTAATTTATGAAAATAACTAAATAATATTATTCTTAAAAAAAGGGAAAATTAAAAGAAAAAATCAAAAAAAGATATTAAACCTAAATTCTATTTTTGGTGTTTTTTATTAAAAAAGATTAAAACTATAACCTAATTAAACTAAATATTTACATATATTAATTTATTGATGAAAATAATTACAATAAAATAAATATTATATTTTTTTATATTTTCTGATTTTTTGTGTGTTTTTGTATTTTGTTAGAAATAATTAGTTAAATAAATATAATTAAATAAAAGTAATTATTAAAACAAGAATACAAAAAAAACAAATAAAAAGATTAGGGAAGGCAAACCAGGGTGGGGTGTAGCCCCAAAATTGGAGGTATAGACCTGGACTTTTGGCCCATTGAGCTTTGAAATTCATTGACCTTTTGGATTGTGTGTGATGCTTTGACTCATGCTTAGGGTGTACCCCAATCTTCAGCCTTTGGTGAGAGGTCCTGGACACGTGGGCTGCCTGATGGTAAGGAAATATGGTGCACCTGGACATTAGCAAAGTATAGGATCTCATATTGAAAAATAGCATGGAATTTTGCCAGACCTGGGACTTGAACCCAGGTCTTGAAGGTTGCATGTATTAATTCTTGCCAGCTGAGCCATTACGTTTTATTTAATGTATTATATCAAACAAATAACAAAAAGCAAACTCAACGCATAATGGTTAAAACGCGCGTAAATTCAAACTGGCCTGTCTCCGTGTGACAACTCATCGTCTCTTTCGTTTTCTGAAACATGAAGGACGATGGCAACGGTTTTTTGATCGTTGCTTTAGGGGACCTAGAGGAAAATAGCGACTAGCCCCTCGTCGCTCATAAATTGAGCGCGAGGGTGCCAACTTCTTCGTCTCAACCTGCTTAAGCTAATGGCACTGGTCTGGAAGCGTAATTTTTCCTTGGGCAGAAAACCCCAAATTTGAAACCTTGGAACCCTAGAATCTGTCAATGGTGGAATCTCATATACAGCGCAATAATGTAATTAAACGTAGTGGTTAGCTTAGAAACATCAATATGAACATGAATCAACAAAGAAAAATGCAAAAAGATGATGGAATCATGCTATACGATTTCAAAAGTTTCAAGGTTCAGTCTGAGTTCTTGGTACCAATTCAGGGCGTTTTTGTTGATGTTAATGATGGAGAAACGTTCAATGATATCTCAGAATGCTAATTGAATGAGACTTGAGGCTTGAATCCACCTAAAACCTTGATTTCAGATTTCAGTTTTAAGGCAATTTTCTCAAGTTTGTATATTGGTTTTTTGCGCAGCTTTCAGTCTCTTTGCATTAGGTCTTTGCTTCTGATCATATAGCCAAGCTTTTAGGTTAAGAATATTACACAAAATCCATGGCAATAATTGTTTTCAATCTTTGATTTTGGAAGATCTTCTTTTGAATCTTTTTTCATGGTTTTTGTATCAAATCTGATCAATTAGCACCAAAACTTGCCTATTTAAGATGTGCACGAATTATAGAAGCCAAATCATGCATAAAAAGATTTTTTTAGGTTAGGCTTATATTTTTCATGTATTAAAATGATTTAAATGAATATAAATTAATATAAATTCAAATAAATAATTAAAAAATATGAAAATACTTCCCTTTGGGCCTAGTGGTCGTGCATAGGCTTGGCATGAAGAAATTTGGAAGAAAAATGGGCCCAATAGCAAATTTAGGCCTTTTGCATCAATGTTGACTTTTCAAAGTTCCCAAAAATTTCCCAACTTCCACAAGGCATAACTTGCTCAATTTTTAAGCTTTTCACATGTTCTTGGACATTTTGGAAAGTTCTTTGAGTCCTTTAACCAATGCCCTTGGTCCCATGTCATTTTGATTTACCAATCTCAAGTTATGGCCTTTGACTTAAAGTCACTTTTTGTTGACTTTTGAAAATGACCTATAATGTTGAAATTGATAACTTTTTGTGAGAGCATTTCTTGGACTTGGAACATGAAGATGAATTGGAGGAAATGTCTTTCTCTTCAAAATGAGCTTTGGATGGAATTTTTCTGATAATCCATGTGAAAGTTATGCCCTGGTCAATTTCAGTTGACTTTTTCAGCTGTCCAAATATAGCAACTTTTGCATCTTTGATGATTTCTGAGCCAAATTTTGAGAATCATGATCAAGCATTGATCAAATGATGTTTGTGGCTTCAAAATGATATGTTGACCAAAAATTTGAACTTTTGACTGCCAAATGACCATTTTGCCCCTACAGTTGACTGTAGTGCAATTTAGGGTTTTGACTGTGCAATTTTGAGCTGAATGCCTTGAAACTTGATATGAAGACACTTGACCATCTTTATAGGCATATGAGACTTGATTGGGCCTTTGAAAAGTTCATTTGCTTGACCAGAACTCAAACCCTAGTTTTGACTATATTTGAGCTGCACAACCCTTGGGGAATTTTGTGACCTTGACTTGGCAAATCTCTTGATGAATATGGGAGGGCAAATTTTGGGGTACAACACATGGACCGTCAAAAAGAGCATCAAACTGGATCTAGCGCGTTGACTGGGCTGAGCAAGGAATGAGCCTAACAAATTCAGTACTACACCCCTTGAATTGCTCAACAATACAAGCCCAATTTCTTTTATTTTTTTTTAATTTTATTTCCTTTATTTTAATTATTTGATTAACTATTTCCTTTTACAAAAATAACACAAAAAAATCATTTTTTTATTTAATCATAAATTCAAGAAAACCACAAAAATGTATAATTAGGTTTTTTATTAAAATTAGTTTTTTTTTTTGGAAAATAATTAATTTAATGATATTGACTTGATTGTTTTCATAATTAAAATTAATTAGACAAATTAGGTTTAATTCACAAATATTTATTTTTCTCAATAAAATACCAAAAAATATTTTTCTTTAATTAATTAGATATAGGTTAAGATTTCAAATATTTTTTTCAACAATAAAATACAAAAAAAAACATTTTCTCTTTAACTGATTAGATTTTAGAATTTAAACTTTGATTCCCGTACTTAATTCTCGCACGCAATATTTTACTTTCCAATTATTATATTTGCTTCGGGTTTGTAATAATTTTTAATTAGAGTTTACCGCATATTATTTACTGTTTAATCCCCGGTTTTTGGTCATGTAACCCCCTCCCCGAAGCCTTGTAATATCGTAGATTTACTTTTTTTTCTTTTAATTTCCGCAACTATGAACTGTTTAGATGTATGGATAATAGACTTGCATGCAAAAGACAAATAAAATTAAAACAGTATATCACCTTAATTGTGCAAAGATTAAATAATTGAAATCAAACACTACTTCATACTTGCACTCTTAGGGTATGCCTCAATTGGTTGCCTCGGAAAACAATGGTCATGTCCCTCGAACGTAGGGATATCTTAGCAAAAGACCCTCAATCTAAAAGTTATCATAAATATCATAGTCACTTAACGTCCCTCGAGTTGCCTACGAGAAATGATCTTGTCCCTCGATGTTGCCTAGGAATATATGATGACCGTCCCTTCGAAATGCTAAGGTATCCTTACATATTGCCCTTCAATGACCATTACGTCCCTTTCAATAGTCCCTCAAACATCCAACGACTAGGTTTACCTACTCACTAATAGTAGGATAACACGATCTAAAGGATAGGAGGAAACGAACAGACTTTTTCGAGTAGGTAGATAACTGTTAGGTACTTCTTAAAACAAACAAACTTTTTAACACCAAACACTTTTCAGACAAAGTTTTCAAAAACAACTTCTTAACACTCTTGAGGAAAGAAACAAGGGTTAAAATGAAGTAAAAAAAACTTTTCAAAAAGACAAACACACAAGCAATTTTCAAAAATGAGCAAGTACCTAAGAGCTCGTGGAAAACCACATATAGAAAGGGTGCTAACACCTTCGCTTTCTATAATCTATCCCCGTACGCAGAATATTCTCAAAAAAAGGTTTTTTCTGTTCTTTTTCCTTTTCCTGATTGGATAAAATAAAAGTCGGTGGCGACTCTTGCTTACTGCGACATTTTGCAAACAAAAAATGCAAACCGGTATTAACAGTCGGTTCTGCCACCATATCATAGAACTAGCGACTCTACTGGGGAGCAAAATAAAGTGGGGTTTACCTTAGAGATCTAGTTCATTTTTAGAATTGCTTTCTTGTTTTTTTTTCCTGCTTTATCTTTAAGGGTTTTTGCTTGGGTTACTATAGATCCTACACCCGGATCTGGGGCCACTTATTAGGTAAACAACAATAGATCATGGAGACTGTACGACATAAACCGATATGGTTTAAGAGATGACTGTGTTGGTGTGCCACTTTGGTTGGTACCAGTATCCTTCGTGGGGAAACGAGGAGAATACGTGGCCGCCGCATGGTGTCGTGAAGCACTAATGGACCTTAGAACTTTAGTTGAACAAACTTGGCCATTATAAAGTATTGAGATAGCCGGCCTCGGTATAGAGCTAAGGATTGGTTGATACTCGATGCTACACTCATTGAGATCATACTTTCGGGATATTTCGGCCGCAAGAAAAGATTGATTGAGCTGAGACAATGCCCGATAAAGGATGGTCAGTGATATTGAGATCCTTTAGAACCCAATTACTTTTTAAGACAGGTTTGAAACCAACTAAACTTTAAGAGGGTATGACCTTTAACCTCATGCAAGCCTTAGACCTAAGAACTTGATGTGATTTGTCTATGTGTGTTATACCTGTGGTTTATCATGACATCATGCATCATAACATATCATCCATTCTTATTGCACTAACCATTTCAAAGACCAAGGGAATTTATATTTGTTCTGTTTTGCAGATCATGGCTTCCGTTCGTAGAAACACCATCTGAATCAGCTTTGTGAAGATACCTTCCCAACTCAAAGAGCTAGTATCACAGGTTTCCGAAACTTCTGCGTTCACTAAGAGACATGGTCGACTTCTCAACCTGGTTACTTCAAACTTTGATGAAAAGATGATGAGTGTACTATTTCAGTTCTTTGATCCCAAGCACCACTGCTTCACCTTTCCAGACTATCAGTTGGTGCCTACCATTGAAGAATTCTCTCAGCTGTTGGATATACCCATTCTTGAACAGTTTCCTTTCACAGGTCTAGAAGAAGTTCATAATCCATAAGTCATTGCCTCAGCTTTGCATCTGAAACGGGCCGACGTGGTATCCAATTGGGAAACAAGAAGCGGAGTCAAGGATTTTCTAGCCAAGTTTCTAATAGACAAGGCCCAGTTGTTTTGGGATGATATGAATTTTCAGGCTTTTGAGGAGGTCTTGGCTCTTCTAATCTATGGGTTAGTCCTATTCCCTGATCCAGACTCATTCATAGATATGAATTCTATCAAGATCTTCCTCTCTCGCAACCCTGTGCCTACCTTACTCAGAGATATTTTGCATACTCTCCATACTCGTACCATGAAGAGAAGAGGGGTTCTTATGTGTTTCATGCCATTGTCGTCGAGGTTGTTTATTTCTCCCCTCCCTAAGTCTGTACTGAAGAATGAAGAAGGTTTGGGTTGGTCACAAAGGATAATGTCACTCGCTCACATGGATATTCTCTGGTGTTCCGGAGCTATGGAAGACACTGCTATTATTGACCGCTGCAGGGAGTACCCTAATGTCCCGTTACTTGTCATCAGAGGGGGCATAACCTACAACACTTGTTTAGCTCTGCGACAATTTGGTTACGCTAGAAGATATGGTCCCCACGAGTTACTTATTGAGGACATTGTATTTAACTACGAGGATAATGGTCACAAGTATCGCCAGAGGTTCATACGAGCTTGGGGCATGGTAAATCAATCTGGTGCCAGGGTTTTAGGTCCAAAGGCTTCCAATCCTATGGAACCTTACCTCCAATGGGTACGAGCTCGTGCCCAGAAGCTTATGATGCCCTATGTGGCCGTTTTACCAGTGGTTGTGGAGCCTACTACTGAAGAGGGTATTCCTTACACAGTTCTCTATCCTTATATGCCCACTGATCTTGGAGAGTTATAGAGGTCTTAGATTCAGTTGAAGAACGGGCGGGATACTTACAGAGATCAGTTCCATGCTCAAGAGAGGAAGGTTCTAGAGCTCATAAAGCAACTTCAAGAAGAAAGAGGACTCAATACTTATCTCGGCACGAAGAGGAAGAATCCATGGGAATTTTGATTTCTTTTCTAGTTTTAGCTTTGTTTTTAATTGTAACGCCTAAAAGGCATTTGAACTTTGAATTCAGCTAATAAAATCTTTATTTTATTTTGGTTTGCAAATTTAAATTTCCCAAAGTCTTTGAAATCATTGCATGCGCATCCCATTCATATCATTGCATGTACAGGTACCATTACGGGTTTCTCATCTCCTTCGCTGTTTATTTCAGCAGAAATGTCTTCCGAACAAAGCATCAAGGACCTTCAGGCACAAAACGCCCAGTTCCAACAAATGTTCATAAGTATGGAAAAAGGGCAGGAAGATCTTAAAGCCCTCATCCTGAAAGAGAAAAAGAAAAAGAAGAAGGTTGCTGGTATTCTGAATATGGGCAGAAGGTTTGGAGAGCGGTTAAAGCGACAAGTCGATCTGACCTCTTCATCCAAGGAAGGGGAGAATCAAGAAGAAGAAAAGGATCCCAGTCCTGCAGTTTCTGACAATGATATTGACTACAATGATGAGCAATATCCTCCTGCTGAGGATAGATACAAGCGGTTGGAAGATCTTTTGAGTTCAATGGAAGTTCAGAGGATACCTGGACTGGATTTCAAAGAATTGGGATTGGTGTCGGGAGTAGTCATCTCGCAGAAGTTCAAAGCTCCAGTTTTCGCTAAGTATGATGGGGTGTCCTGCCCAAAACTCCATCTCCGCTCTTATGTCAGAAAAATCCATCCCCACACCGCTGATAGAAATTTGTGGGTTCATTTCTTTCAAGATAGTCTATCAGGGACTCAACTTGAATGGTTCTACCAACTGGAGAGAGCCAATGTTCGTAATTGGGAAGACCTTGCTGCTGCATTTTATAAGCAATATCAGTAAAATGCAGACCTCACTCCCACCCGTACACAACTTCAAAGCATGTTTATGGATTCTAGCGAAGGCTTCAAAGAATATGCCCAAAAATGGAGGGATCTAGCTGGCAGGGTACAAACTTCTCTGAATGATCGGGAAATGGTAGATATATTCATGGGCACTCTGACTGGCCCGTTCTTTAATCTGCTGATTGGGAGTTCCTCATCTGGATTCACAGAGATGGTTCTGACTGGAGAAAGGATCGAAAGTGGTATCAAGAGTGGGAAGATCTCGATGGCTGCATCTTCTAATGCTGATAAGAAGCTATTTGCGGGTAAGAGGGAAGCCAATGTTGTGTATGGCTAGAAGGGTCATAACAAGACATATTACCACCAACCAGCGGGGGCAGTGCTGGCCTCTAATCCTACGCCCGCGCAACGACATCAACAGGGGAATCAGCGTAAGGAGGTCACACCTAAAAGACAATTCACCAAGATCAACATGTCAATAGCACAAGAGTTACAACATATGTTGAAGGCAGGGATGATTACGTTAAAGGCTCCTCTACATAATCCCAACACTTCTGCTCCCAGTTACCACCCCAACGAAAGGTGTGCATACCATTCTGATAGTCCTGGACATGATACGAATGGCTGCTGGGCCCTGAAGAACAAAATTCAGAATATGATTGACGCCAAGGAGATTGAATTCGACCCTCCAGAGACTCTTAAAGTGATCACTGCTCCTAGGCCAAATCTTTGAGTGTCCAATTCATTTGTGATTTTTCAATTGTAATTTCTTTTGCTTGTTCGAACAATTACTATAATGTCAAACTTTGGTGTTCCCATTAATGCATTGCATATGTTTATCTTGAAGTAGTTCACTATATTTAAACTGCGTTTTTACTTATTTTTTGTGATATTCAACTCTCGGTTACAAGCTACAAGCCTTTAGAGGGAGGATGACAAAAAATACCATGTTCCATACAATATGCTTTTGGACAAACCTAGCTGACGATGTACTAGCATTTTTTAAAATCCTAAACACTGGAGATATAAGAAAGATAATCCCTAGTTAACCTCTTTGAGCCAAAGAAGCAGGAGTTTTTCTTTTACACAAATTAAAACCCTTAATCATAACCCGAGGCAGGGTTAGTTTTCTCAGTTAATTCAGAGACGCATTCAGTCACAATCTGCTGCTTCGTACACAATGAATGGCATCGAAGACGTCCTTCCAAAACAAAAGACGGTGATGGTTCCGTATAATCGTCAAGACAGGCAGTCATTATCTCTCGAAATAAAAGCCCATTAAGTCAAAACCTATGAAGGAGACTTAAGATAAAAATTAGGGCATCCCACTGACTGTAATCACAAAAGAAACAGTTCAGGCAAAAGGAGGGATAACGAAAAAAAAAAAGAGGTTACTATAAATCCTCGACAAAAAGAAGATTACAAAAATGACTGCCTTTTCAAAACAAATGTTCCATTTCTGAATCATCACCAAGTATCAGAGCAAAGATTCCAGACTCAGTCGGGATCTAAACGCACAATTAACTGAGCATAGGACTGAAGAACGTCACGAAGAGCGGGTTGGGTATAAACAAAATTTGAGCCTTTATCCTTTGTTTCTTGAACCATGAACCAGGCCACATTATAACCCTTAAAAGTCCTAGCTGAAGCATGGGTTAGTTTGAGAGCATACTGTTACAAAGGTATCCCGACTCTTGTAGGCTTTGTTACGAATCCTGAGTTGATATCACATTCTTGCAAATTTCGTTTTACTACACAAAATACATTTTCAAAAAAATTTCAAGACAGACATGAGTTTTGCATTCTTTAAATGACATTGTTTGCATATGAATAATTGTTTGACAGTAGAGAAATTCGCACAATGGATATTCAATGAACAGACATCCTCTCAATGGACAGAATCACCTCAGCGGGAAATACACTCCCAATAATAGGTCTTCCATAAGCAAGGGGCATGACATGATGTGTAAACACACCTGGGGCAGTCTCTCCAAAAGTGCCAAATAACCAGGGGCAGATATCCATCTAAATCGCTTGGGGCATTACGCACGCATTCCAGTAACGAATCATGTGCCATCAAGAAAACATTTTTGACAGTACTACAACATGACACTATGGACAGTGACAACTCTCTACATCCTGAAAGCATGGACATAGTCGAAAAATACTACGCATGAAAAAGACCCGCTAGGTTGATAAACCTAGGCAAAAGTAAGGGCATCCGAGCGAACCAAAAGGGTTCGGGCAAAAGTTAGGGATATACAAAAAAAATCTGTACACCCGACAAGTCGAAAACCTGAAAAGGCGGCTTGGGCAAAAAAAGGGTATCCCGGTGGACTGAAAACCCGAAAGGGAGGTCCAGGAAAAAGTTAGGGATTTAAAACGTACGACTATGTCCTATTACCTGTCTATCCGTGGAAGACACCTTGGTCAACAGTCATCAAGAGCACTACATCGAGAAACGGTTCAGATATGATTCGTATAAGGGTGTCATTCTGCTACTTATTCAAGATTTTCATACATCGAGAAACGGTTCAGATACGATCCAGATACGGATGTCATTCTGCTACTTATTCAAGATTTTCATACATTGAGAAATGGTTTAGATACGATCCAGATACGGATGTCATTCTGCTACTTATTCAAGATTTTCATACATCGAGAAACGGTTCAGATACAATCCAGGTACAGAACTCATTCTGCTACTTATTCAAGATTTTCATACATCAAGAAACGGTTCAGATATGATCCAAATATGGATGTCATTCTGCTACTTATTCAAGAAACAGTTCAGATACGATCCGGATACGGGTGTCATTCTGCTACTTATTCAAGATTTTCATACATCGAGAAACAGTTCAGATACGATCCAGATACGAATGTCATTCTGCTACTTATTCAAGATTTTCATACATCGAGAAACGGTTCAGATACGATCCAGATACGGATGTCATTCTGCTACTTATTCAAGATTTTCATACATCGAGAAACGGTTCAGATACGATCCAGATACGGATCTCATTCTGCTACTTATTCAAGATTTTCATACATCGAGAAACGGTTCAGATATGATCCAGGTATGGATGTCATTCTGCTACTTATTCAAGATTTTCATACATCGAGAAACTGTTCAAATACGATCCAGGTACAGATGTCATTCTGCTACTTATTCAAGATTTTCATACATCGAGAAACAATTCAGATACAATCCAGATACGGACGTCATTTTGCTACTTATTCAATATTTTCATACATCGAGAAACGGTTTAGATACGATCCAGATACGGATGTTATACTGCTACTTATTCAAGAAACGTTTCAGATACGATCCAGATACAGGTGTCATTCTGCTACTTATTCAAGATTTTCATACATCGAGAAACGGTTCAGATATGATCCAAATACGGATGTCATTTTGCTACTTATTCAAGATTTTCATACATCGAGAAACGGTTCAGATACGATCCAGATACGGATGTCATTCTACTACTTATTCAAGATTTTCATACATCGAGAAACGGTTCAGATATGATCTAGGTACGGATGTCATTCTGCTACTTATTCAAGATTTTCATACATCGAGAAACGATTCAGATACGATCCAGGTACGAATGTCATTCTGCTGCTTATTCAAGATTTTCATACATCGAGAAACAATTCAGGTACGATCCAGAGACGGATGTTATCCTGGTACTTATTCCAGATTTCTCTTCTTGAAACAGTTCAGGTACGATCCAGAGACGGATGTTATCCTGGTACTTATTCTAGATTTATCTTCTAAAAACAATTCAGGTACGATCCAGAGATGGATGTCATCCTGATACTTACTCTAGATTCTCCTCTAAATACAGTTCAGATACGATCCAGTGACGAATGTTATTCTGACACTCATTCAACACATGTTTCAAATACAGGTCAGATACGATCCAGAGACGGATGTCATTCTGACACTCATTCAACACATGCTTCAAGTACAGTTCAGATATGATCTAGAGACGGATGTCATCCTGACACTCATTAAATACATGTTCAAGTACAATCACGATATAGATGCATCCACAAAATCTCTGCATGTACTTTTTCCAGCATGGTACAAGGGGCAGAGACAGTTGGAAGCGAAGTCACTATCACATACAAGCCAGTGATACCTATATTCCCCATAGAGCTGAGACAACCAAGGTCCGACCTCTATATCCCCAAGCAGGAATTCCTTCCCCAGCAGGTTCCTTCAGAAAGCTAATATCTGCATTCCCCAGCCGAGTTTTTTAACCATAAGCAGTTTATAAAGCCATCTCCCGAGCAGAGTTTATTTCTGACAGCGGAAGCTCAATCTCCAACAGAGCTCTTCTCTCCAGCAATGGAAGTTCATCCCCAGCTGAGTTTATTTCTCCAAATCAGCAGATCTTCCAACAGAGCACCTCTCTTCCCCCACAGAGTCATTCCCCCCGCAGGATTATTCTCAGACAGAGTCTCCTCCGGCAGAATGTTCTCAAGCAGAATGGATGTAAATCCCCAGCTAATCATCTTCGGTCATTATCCTCAGTGGAAACGAAGAACTTAACTCCTTATACTCTCCAACAACAGACCATGATTTATTTTCCCCATCTAGAGAATATCACAATAGCATTGCATATCCATACATCATGGCATGTGCATACATATTATACGGCACAATCTCATTTATTTTTAGAATATCATTACTCAATGCATTTTATACATCATGACATTACATACGACTAACTCTTTACCTTTAAGGGAAAGATGCAATCAAGTTCTAACGAGTTCTCTCTGGTTCAGTCAAACCGACACTAAGGTTTCTATTCCAGTTAAAGATATTCCAACATTTTTTCTGGTTCAGTCAAACCGATACTAAGGTTTCTATTATAGTTGAAGATGTTAAGACTTTCGTCTGGGTCAGCCGAATTGCCGCTAAGATTCCCCTGATTTCTATGTCAGTCAAAGTTAATTCGAGACCTCTCCCGGGATCAGTCAAATCGATACTAAGATTTCTCTCCCAGTTGAAGTTATGACAAGTTTTCCCTGGTTCAGTCGAATCGATACTAAGATTTCTATTCCAGTTCAAGCTATGAAGCCCGGAAATCGACCGGATAACAGCTTAATTCCCCCACCATACTGTGAAGCCTGGAAATCGACCGGATAAAAGTATAAGAGACTATGAAGGCTGGACCCGACCAGATAGTGGTATATCTCAGATTTAAGCTATGAAGCCTGGACCCGACCAGATAGTGGTATATCTCAGATTCAAGCTGTGAAGCCTAGAAATCGACCGGATAATATCTTGATTTCTCCAAAATACTATGAAGCCTGGAATCGACCAGATAGTGGTATAAGACACTGTGAAGCCTGACACACGACCAGATAACGGTATAAGACACTGTGAAGACTGGAGCACGACCAGATAGCAGCAAGAGACATTGTGAAACCTGGAAATCGACCAAATAATAGTATGTAGTACTGCGAAGCTTGGAATTCGACCAAATAGTAGTTTACTCGGCCAATTACAATGAAGCCCTAAAATCGACCGGATATTAGTATGCCTTAAATTCAATTTGAAACTCGGATGCGACTGGATAACCACTTAATTCCTTCTGAAGCCTGGAACATGATCAGATAAAAATTAAGAAATTGCAAAGCCTGGATTACGACCAGATAGCAAGTTTAAATCTCATTTCCCCAGTAAGTCACTGTGAAACCTGGAGCATGACCAGATAACAGTTAATCTTATTATCCTCAGCAAATTGTTGTAAAGCCTGGAGCACAACCAGATAGCAGTTCACTTTCACCTCCTCGATTAAGAGATGATTCCCCAGTAGATTAACTGACAACTGAAGCTCCTAAAATTCTATTTCTCCCAAGACAGAGACCAACGTTCCTCGGCAGATCCCTCCTTGACGACATGAATAGGAATTCTCATCAAAGGAATATCTCATAAAATCAACATTCTTCTGGATGGCATCTTTAAGTCCATCTCTGACGACTCTCTATCATCATCCCGGATGGAATCTTTAAGCCCATCTCCGATGATCTTTCGTCATCTTTTCCAAATGGCATCTGTAAGCCCATTCCCGATACTACCTACACAGTCTAACACCATCTCAGACGAGTGCAAATTTCTGGGCACTTAGTGTTCAATCATCTTCCACCTTCAAACTACGAAAGGCAGACAACCAATCTACATCCTCAGGTTTAAGAAGATTGAACAAGGGAAGTTGTTGTACACCAAAATTTTCTCTCTCATTTTACTAAACACATTCCCATTGAGGTCCTCAACTTTCTCAAGGATGCCCAAGAGTTGATCAGACAAACTCCCTCCTAAGGCAATGTACCTCAAATTAGGGTTTCCATTTTCATCAGGGTGGGCGAGCTCCGAAGGTCCCAGATTCCCTCCATGGTCCTAAAATGTTCTCAAGATCATCCATGTCAAGTTTCATGCCTTGCACAAGAAGTTTGCTCAGTCAATTGCCCAAATGCTTGAAAATTAACTGTACTAGGTCCAAAGTCAACTGTGGCCCACATACAGTCAAACTTCAAGATTTTTGGTCAACATCAACATTTTGAATTGATATCCATCATTTGATCAAGGGTTGATCATGATTCCTCAAGGAATGCCCCAAATTCATCAAAACCCAACAGTTGTTAAATTAGGGTTTCTTAGGAAAAGTCAACCAAACTTTGACCAAGCATAACTTCTTCATACTTTATCAGAAATTTTCCATCCAAGGATCATTTTGGAGATGATGCAATTCCCTATAATTCATCTTCATCCCCTAAGTTGAAAATATGCACTCATAAAAAGATATGAATTTCTACATTATAGGTCCTTTTGAAAAGTCAACAAAAACACTTTTTGGGTCAAAGCTTCTTACATGAACATGGAAGACCCAATTGAGATGAAACCAAAAGGGTTGTTTAGGGGACATCCTAAGATTTCTAAAAAGTCCAAGAACACCATCTTAGGGTTAAATTTGAGGGAGAAATGTATTGTCAAAAATGACAAATTTTTGGAAATGTGCATGAAGTCAACATTGATCAAAATGACTTTTTTTTCCAAATGGGCCCATGTTTTCTTGTTTGAAACTTGTTACTAAGATGGCCCACGACCCTTGAGCTTATCCACCTATTTTTTTATTATTTTTATTATTTATTTTTATTTTTTATCCATTTAAATCAAAATAAATCAATTTAAATAGTAGAATAATCAAATAAAATCAAAGATTTGATTTTAGTAGCATTATGAGTCCATTAACAGCTAGCAAATCAAAAAATTCGTGCAAGAGCTAATTAATTGGAAAAGATCTTAATTTGGTCTATTTTGGAAACAGATCATACAAGGCAAAGAATGAAACTAAATATCCATAATTTGCAAAGATATGATCAGTTTTTGTTGACCTAAATCATTCTATGATATATACACAACATTTCCAAAGCATAAAAAAGGGTTCTTGGTCATGAAAACAAAGGAGTCAACTTAAAATTTTTGTCAAAAAAAGTGTTGATCACATGTTCCTCCAAGGACTGATTCAAGCAATTCCAAGGCCAGCAATCCGTTCCTGGACATTTTATGAAACAATTCCAATCATCCTCAAGTCTTAAAACCTTCAGAAATCTTGCCTCACAGTGCCACGATTTGCATCTTTTTTCAAGATTCGTTTTTAATAATTTATCCATCATGAACATGTTTTGATCATATATCCATGCTTGCTATAATATTTGCAATGTTTTTGACTGGTTTGATTGAAGTTTAAGTACAGGAATGGCACGATGCCATTGTTAGGGTTTTGAGGTCCCAAATTGGGAATTCCATATAGAGGAAAAATTGGACAAAATCAGGGGTACTATCATGCTTAGAAGATGATTTGTAATTGATCCATGTCTTTGGTTTGAATTTATTCTGCTTGTGTTGCGTTTTTAAATTTTACAGGTTTATGGCTACGAACAAAATCTGTCACTATAGCTGTTAGTGATGGAAATGACTGTAGGTAAAAGGGTGGCCAAAAACAACAGTTATGGGGAAGAAGACAATTAGGTGGCAGAATCCCATTGGGTGATTTGAATCACGCGCACGTTTGGGAAATACCACTTTATTTCCTTTATATTTTATTTTTGTTATTATATATACAACTAACCATCCAGCCATTGGATTCATCATCAATCCAGATCCAATGCTCAAGTCATACCATGGACCGTTAGAAAGAGCATCACACTGGA
Source organism: Vicia faba (assembly GCA_948472305.1). Classification (NCBI taxonomy): domain Eukaryota; kingdom Viridiplantae; phylum Streptophyta; class Magnoliopsida; order Fabales; family Fabaceae; genus Vicia; species Vicia faba. The sequence goes on along the minus strand of OX451736.1, from coordinate 1,170,769,502 downwards.
TCTAGCGCGTTGACTGGGCTGAGCAAGGAATGGGCCTAACAAATTCAGGACTACACCCCCTGAATTGCTCAACAATACAGGCCCAATTTCTTTTCTTTTTATTTTATTTTATTTCCTTTATTTTAATTATTTGATTAATTATTTCCTTTTACAAAAATAACACAAAAAAATTATTTTTTATTTAACCATAAAATAAAAAAAACCACAAAAATGTAGAATTAGATTTTTTATTAAAATTAGTTTTTTTTTTTGGAAAATAATTAATTTAATGATATTGACTTGATTGTTTTCATAATTAAAATTAATTAAACAAATTAGGTTTAATTCACAAATATTTATTTTTCTCAATAAAATACCAAAAAATATATTTCTTTAATTAATTAGATTTAGGTTAAGATTTCAAATATTTTTCTCAACAATAAAATACAAAAAAATATTTTCTCTTTAATTGATTAGATTTTAGAATTTAAACTTTGATTCCCGTACTTAATTCTCGGGCGCAATATTTTATTTTCCAATTATTATATTTGCTTCGGGTTTGTAATAGTTTTTAATTAGAGTTTACCGTATATTATTTTCTGTTTAATCCCCGGTTTTTGGTCATGTAACCCACTCCCCGAAGCCTTGTAATAGCGTAGATTTACTTTTTCGCTTTTAATTTCCGCAACTATGAATTGTCTAGATGTATGGATAATAGGCTTGCATGCAAAATACAAATAAAATTAAAACAGTAGATCACCTTAATTGTGCAAAGACTAAATAACTGAAATCAAACACTGCTTCACACTTGCACCCTTAGGGTATGCCTCACTTGGTTGCCTCGGAAAACAATGGTCATGTCCCTCGAACGTAGGGATATCTTAGCAAAATACCCTCAATCTAAAAGTCATCATAAAGATCATAGTCCCTTAACGTCCCTCGAGTTTCCTACAAGAAATGATCTTGTCCCTCGATGTTGCCTATGAATATATGATGACAGTCCCTTCGAAATGCTAAGGTATCCTTACATGTTGCCTTCAATGACCGTTAAGTCTCTTTCGATAGTCCCTCAAACATCCAACAACTAGGGTTACCTACTCACTAATAGTAGGATAACACGGTCTAAAGGATAGGAGGAAACTAACAGACTTTTTTCGAGTAGGTAGATAACTGTTAGGTACTTGCTCAAAACAAACAAACTTTTTCACACGAAACACTTTTCAGACAAAGTTTTCAAAAACAACTTCGTAACACTCTTGAGGACATAAAAAAGGGTTAAAATGAAGTAAAACAAAACTTTTCAAAAACACAAACACACAAGCAATTTTCAAAAATGAGCAAGTACCAAAGAGCTCGTGGAAAACCACAAATAGAAAGGGTGCTAACACCTTCCCTTTCTTTAATCTACCCCCGTATGAAGAATATTCTCAAAAAAAGGTTTTTTCTGTTCTTTTTCCTTTTCCTGATTGGATAAAATAAAATTCGGCGGCGACTCTTGCTAACCGCGACATTTTGCGAACAAAAAACGCAAACCAGTATTAACAGTCGGTTATGCCATTGTATCACACTATGGTTTCCATTTTCATAAATATGGGTGAACTCCAATGGTCTCAAGCCTCTTACATGGTATTAATATGCTCTCAAGACTATCCATGCCAAGTTTCATGCCTTGCACAAGAAGTTTGCTCAGTCAACTGCTCAAATGCCTGAAAATCAACTATGTTAGGTCAAAAGTCAACTGTGGCCCACATACAGTCAAACTTAAAGATTTTTGGTCAACATAAAAATTTTGAAGTAATTCCTATCATTTTATCAAGGGTTGATCATGATTCTCCAAGAAATTCTCCTAATTCATTAAAACTCAAAAGTTGCTAAATTAGGATTTCTCAGGAAAAGTCAACCAAACTTTGACCAAGCATAACTTTCTCATACTTTATAATAAATTTCTCATCTAAGGCTCATTTTTAAGAGAATCCAGTTCCATACAAATCATCTTCATCCCTCAAGTTCAAAAAAATGCACTCATGAAAAGATATAAATTCATACATTATGGGTCCTTTTCAAAAGTAATAAAAAACACCTTTTGGGTCAAAGCTTCTTACATGAACATGGAGGATCCAATTGAGATGAAACTAAAATGGTTGTTTAGGGACATCCTAAGCTTTCTAAAAAGTCCAAAAACACCCTCTTAGGGTCAAAATTGAAGGAGATGTTCATTGTCAAAGTTGACCATTTTTGGAAAATTGTCAAAAGTCAACAATACCCAAAATTGCATTTTTTGTTAAATGGGCCTAACTTTTTATGCTTGCATATTAATTCTAACATGATCCACGACCCAAACACCTTTTCCATGTATTATTTGCTTTATTTATTTAATTTATTTTGATTTTAATCACTTAAAAATCAAATTAAGTCAAATAAATAATCAAAATAATAAAATATTTTTTTGCAAATCTTTTTCTCATCAAATATTAATCAACAAAAGCTGGCAAATCAAGGCAAATTCGTGGAGAGTGAGTAAGATTGGATTTGTTCCAAAAATAAACAAAAATCAAATAATTGAAGGGAGAATATTTTATCATCAAAGCATTGGATTTTTTCCACTTATGTTGACCTAATGTGCTACAATACATAACCACAACAATCCCAGACCAAAAACACACGAAAAGGCTACCTCCAAACCAAGAACAAAGTTTCAAAAATATTCAAAAAAGCAGCAATCTTGTAGCACGCAATACATCCAATTTCAATCGCTGCCAAGCATCCTAGCACTCTCCTGGAGATCCCAACATCTCATTCCATCCACTCTCGAAGGCCAAGACACCCAGGACCACTCTTTCCAATACCCCATGAGTTGGTAATTTTTTTAAGCTTCAAACTTTTGAATCGTGTAATATACATTGATTTCTTGCATTGCTATGTGTTCATAATGTTGTTCTAAAGTGTTTTGAATTGTTAGTGGCAAGCATGCACGCAGAAATAACCATATGCCATGGTTAGGGCACGACCTGAAAACGTGTTCGAAACTCTTGATACAGCTATGATCCATCAAAACCAGGCTCAGATTTGAACTCAGGAGGTGATTTTACAAGGAACAGGTCCCTTTGTGAGCTTTAAATTTCATAAAATTTGCAGGTTGGCCGTTGACTGGGCCAGAGAAGACGACCGAAGCGCAGCTCCGACGTCGTTGACTTGTCTTCCTCAGGTGAAGACCTGGCGTGGCAATTCCTTATAACATGATTGGCTCTTGAAATGCTGACGCATTTATTTTTTTGTTGACTGGGATTTAAGGGTTTGCTTATTATATAATGTTTTTGAATGATTATGTTCATGAGTTAACATCTACGCAGTTGGCAAGGAAAGTGGACGTATGAAAGGGAGGACCTGGGTTCGATCCCAGGTCCAGACCTTTTATATTTTATGAGTTTCCTATTCCAGATCCAGCGCGCCTCACTATCCAGTGTCCATCATACGCCCCAGATGTAAAATCATCAGATCCATCTCCAGCCAGATCCAATGCCCAGCATACGCAGGCTCATGATAGACCATCAGAAGAAAGATGCACAAGATCAGGCGCAGGATCCTTGGGCCATCATCCTAGGCCTATCATAAAATTGGCAATACACCCCCTAATCTGCTTAGCTGCATCAGGCCTACTTTCTTTTTCTTTTTTATTTCTTTATTTGTTTTTTTAATTTGTTGTTTTAATTATTTTCACAAAAATCATTTTCTTTATTAAATCATAAAATCAGAAAATTACAAAAAATATTAGGTTTAGTTTTTTTTCTTTATATAAAATATTTATTTGCATTAATTAATTAGTTAATTAGGTTAACTAAAATACTTTTTTTGTAATTAAAATTTAATAGAAAATTAGGTTAACTTAAATGTTTTTTTTAGAATTTAATAGAAATTATATTATTTTGCAAATTTAATTATTATTTTTCACAAAAATCCAAAAAAAAATATATTTTCTTTGTTCACAAATTAATTGTTCCTAAGCTTGACATTAATTCCCCGCATTTAATTTTGTCGCGCGCATTCTTTTTCCCTATTTTATTAATTATTGTATCTGCTCCAAGTTTGTAATAGTTAATTAGGATTTCTATTTCACATTTATTATTTTCCCCGTTTTTTTTATTATGTAATCCCCCTCCCCAAAGCCTTGTAATAGCTAGGGTTTTAATTTCTCGCATTTTACTTTCCGCAAATTATAAACCGCCTGGATGTATGGATAATAGGATTGAATGGCAAGATAAGTCAATTTAAAACAGTAGAAAACCCTAAATGCGCAAGATAAATGAAACTGAAATCAAACACTTGCACATGCTCACTCCTAGGGTTTTGCCTCACTTGGTTGCCTCAGAAATAATGGTCGTGTCCCTCGAACGTAGGGATATCTTAGCAATGACCCATAATTCAAAGTCGTCATAAAGATCATAGTCCATACTTGTCCCTCGAGTTGCCTACGAGAAATGATCTTATGACGATAGTCCCTTCGAAATGCTAAGATGTCCTTACTTGTTGCCTTCAGTGACCATTTTGTCCCTTTCGAACGTCCCTTAAAACTCCAATGATGGAGCTACCTACTCCTTAATAGTAGGATAACATTGTCTAAAGGAAAACGAATAGACTTTTTTCGAGTAGGTATATAGTTCCTAGGTACTTTCTCAAATAAACTCTTTCACACAAATACTTTTCAAAACAGTTTTCAAAACAACTTCGTCACACTCTTGAGGACAGATACAAGGTGTGATACGGTGGGAGAACTGACTTGAGGTTTTGCGTTTGTGTTCGCAAATGTTGTGGTTTAGCAAGAGTCGTCACCGAATTTTCTTTTATCCAAATAGGAAAGGTGAAAAAGCACAGGAAAGATCTTTAGAGATGTTTTCTTGAGTTCGGGGGGTAGATTATGAAAAGGGAAGGTGTTAGCACCCTTTTCATCCATGGTTTCCATGGGCTCTTAGTTACTTGCTAGATCACTTGCTTTTGTTTGAATGTACTTGTGGTGTGGGTTTTGAAAGTATTTTGAAAACATCTTTGTAATGGTTCTCGTCTCTATAAGAACGTGTATAAAGTGTTTGTTTGGAAAATAGTTCAAAGATGTGTTTGTGAGATGTGTTTTTGAAAGTGATTTTGAAAAGGTGTATTCTTTGTAGTGGTTCTCGTTTCTGTAAGAACGCGTACAAAGTGTTTGTCTTTTGAAAATGTTTCAAAGTGAGAGTGTTGGTGTATGTTTTTGTTGTGAGCAAGCAAGCAACTAGGAGTGAATCTACCTACTCAAAAAGGTCTTACGTGTTCTTTTCCTCCTCCTTTAGACGTTGCTATCTTACCATTATTTTGGTAAGAAGCACCATCGTTGGATGTGAAGGGACGGGCGTTGGAACGTTTGTATAGTCATAGAAGGTAACCTATGGGACGTTTTAGCAATGTCATTTTTAGGGACTAGATAGTTTATCGAAGGAAACATTGAGGGTCATCGAGGGACTACGATCTTTTATCGAGGGTCTTTTGCTAAAATTCCCATGTTCGAGGGACATGACTATTTTTTCGATAGGAAACAAGTGAGATTACCCTAAGGGTGCGTGTGTGTAAAGTGTGTTTGATTGCATGCATTTAGTCTTGCTTTTTAGGTTGTCTATTTGTTGATTTCATATCTTGCCATACACGCCCTAGTTACTAACATTTATATTTGAAAGCGATAAATTGCAGAAATGCAAAGTCCTATGCTATTACAATATTTTAGGGATGGGGGTACATATTTATGAATGGGGGTTGAAAATAAAATTAAATCCTAAGTTACTATTACAATCATATTGAAATGATAATGCAAGAAAGAAAAGGGATCTTGTTTAAAAAGGTTTTTTGTCTTAAAAAAAAGAAATAAATTAAAAGAAAAATATTTTTATGCCTTTTTATATTGATGAAAAGAGTTTTAATGTTGAAAGTGATAAAAAGGAAAATAAATGATATATAAGGCCAGCGAGCTGCTACAAGCAGAACAAACGGAATCAGAAGTTCTGAAGTCAAGAGCATTGTGACTCAGCAGGAGACGCCAATGGGTATCAGAAGTTCTGAGTTGGTAAACTCTGGGGTCCTGCAAGGAACATTAGAGGGGAAACACAAAAGTTCTGGGTAGTATTCAGACAGTGGACCACAAGTCAGGAGTTCTGTATTACACAAACAGAGTCAACCCCAGAAATTCAGTGTATTGTCAGCATGTAAAAATCAGAAACTCTGAGTGTGTAAAAAACAGCGAGTGGAAACATCAGAAGTTCAGTATGTTTGACATGTAGAGAGAACTCAGAAGTTCTGTGCTGTGTTAGAACAATGAGTGAATCATGGAAGTTCTATGTGTTAGAGTGGTGAGTGAAGAACATAAGTTTTGTGTTACGTTTCAGCTCTTTCCTTATATCAATCAGCACAATGATAACCTATTCAGGTTTCAGCAAACAACAAATCAGAAGGATAAACAAAACAACAATTTATGGAAGTTCTGATCCTGGACCTGAGGCTAGCCTTAATCAGGAAGTTCTGATCCTCAGTTTTTCTACTTACACAGTGATATGGACGACATCAATAATATGATATCTACATGTTTAATGATGTTCTGAACGAGAAGATGCAGAGTCAGAGAGACTTACCTTGAACCTGGAGCGTGTGTTTGGGACTTGAGATGCTGCCTTCAGATATTATGGAGTCAGCAAGAGCAAAGAAGGAGGAAATGCCAAGCTCTTTGATTCAAAAGGAAGAACAAAGGTATGATTTTCTGTTTGGGATTTCTGGATTTTTGTAAAGGGGTTCCACAAATTTCTTTTCTCTCTTTTGATGATTCTCTCTCTCCAAAAGCCATCCCCCTGAACGTGTGATGGAGCAAAGTATTTATAGATGGGTTTGTTGTAGTTTTGGGGGGAAAACAAATGGGATTCAAACCTTTTTGGTATACTTTTCCATTTCTTTTTAATCACAGTTTTTTATGTTAATTTGATGCAAATATGGGGTTTGAGAAAATGCAGGCGTGGACTGGGTCAGCAGCTGACTGCAGGACTGTGATGTAATAGGGAAACAGGTTACTTAAACGAGTTTTTGGGATTTGGGTGATGTTCTGATTGCAGAAGATCGGAAACGTAACCTCCATGTGCTGAAGAGTCACATTCTGATGGAAGACTATGTTCTAAACCCTGTTTGCAACTTCTGACTGCGCTTGCATAGAGGCTGATGAGCCATGTTCTGATTGAAGGCTATGTTCCGAACCATATTTGCAACTTCTGACTGCACTTGCGTTGAGACTGACTCAAAAGTTCTAAGGTATCATATACTCTTAACACTTAGAAAATTTTCTAAATGTTTAGAAAATTTGATTTTTTTTTAAAGTAGCTTCTGACTCCTGATTTTTTGATGAACCAATCTCATAACTTGATGAAATAAAATTGTTGAAACTTGATTTGATCTGAAAGTCAAAGTTTGACTTTTAAGTGTGCTTTTGACCATTTTTCCCTTATGGATGATTTCCTTGAAAAGTAATAATTCAAGGCTTGGAACTTGACAGAAGCAAACCTGAGAGACCAGGATGTTCCTTTGATAAATGGAAGGGCAAATTTTTGGGTACAACACAAGGGTTATCACGAAGTTAAACAAAAAAACTTTTCAAAATACACACAAGCAATTTCCAAATGAGCAAGTACCTAAGAGCCCATGGAAAACCACAGATAGAAAGGGTTCTAATACCTTCCCTTTCTATAATCTACCCCCCGTACTCAAAAACATCTCGAAAAAAGGTTTTTTCTATTCTTTTTCCTTTTCCTTTGTTAGATGAAATAAAATTCAGTGGCGACTCTTGCTTACCGCGACATTTGCGAATACAAACGCAAAACCAATATAATAGTCGATTCTGCCACCTTATCACACTGGGGATAGAGGCAAACTCTACTGGGGAAAGAAGTTAACCCATTGTCTGGTTGGGTCAAGGCTTTACAATATCTTGAGAGGTTAGACTGTTATCTGGTCGAGTCCAGACTTCATAGTAACCTAAAATTGTTTGAATAGAAATGCTTCCTTTTGAGGGTGTATTGTTTTGTTGGGGAATAAAACCTGTTGAAAAGAACATTTGATGACTAGCTGGCAAGATGAATTCCTTTTTGAAGAAATCCACAAGGCTTCTTCTTTTAAGATCAACTCAGCTGGGGAGAGGGATGTCGAGAGATTGAAACTTTGGCTGGGATTTATCTGGATCCAACTTTATAGGGACTTGACTGGGGGTCATCCTATGAAAAGGACTTTAGGGAAACTTGTCACTCCCCCTAGTAGCAAGTATTTGTGGTACTTCCAGGAAATGTTTGCCTGACTGTACGTAACCTTTTGTTGAAATTCACTTTTAATGCTCCAAGTGATTCAGATAGAGACCTGCCCCTGGTATATTAAGCATTTCTTGAGAGATTTCTTGGAATCTTGACTGGACTGCCCTAGATGTGTTTGGACAGTGACATGTCATGCCTCCTTGCTTATAGGAGATCTGTTATTGGAAGTTTCTTCCCACTTGAAGTGATTTTGTTCATTGAGAGAGTTTTTGTTTGCTGGATATTCATTGTGTGAATTTCTCCGCTGTCAAACAAATAGCTATATGCAAAAAACATTATTAAAATGATGCAAAGTTTATGCTTGTCTTAAAGTTTTGACAATGCATTTTTAGAAGATAAAAGAATTTTTGTAAGAATATGAATTCAACTCAGGATTTGGAGTAAGCCTTACAGGAGTCACGATACCTTTTGTAAAAGTATGCTTTCGAACTAACCAATGCTTTAATTAGGACTTTTGAAGGGTTGTAGCATGGCTTGGTTCACGGTTTAAGAAACAACGGATAAGGCTCAAAGTGTATTTGTACCCGCCCATTCTTCGTGATGTTCTTCAGTCCTAAACTCAGTTAATTATGCGTTTAAACTCCAATTGAGTCTGAAATGACGTCTTGGTGATGGTTCTGACAAGTTAAGTTTGTTGGAAGGCATTCATTTTTGCCATATTTTCCATGTTGTTGAGGATTTGTAGTGACCTCTTTTTGACTTATTATCCCTTATTTTGCCTGACTGTCCTTGTTTTTGAGATTATAGTCAGCGGGATGCCCCAATTTTTATTAAGTCTCCTTCATAGGTTTTGACTTAGTGGTCTTTTTCTTTTGAGAGATAATGACTGCCTATTTGATAGGGAACCATCACCATCTTTTGGTTCAGAAGGAATGTTTTTGATGTCATTCGTTGTATACGAAGTGAAAGTTTGCGACTGAACGCGCATTTGAATTAACTGAGAGACTACCCTGCCCCAGGTTTTGATTAATGGTTTCAAATTGTGTAAAAAGGAAACTCCTACTTCTTCAGTTCAAAGGGGTTGACTAGGGATTATCCTCCTTATAACTCCAATGTTTAGGAATTGAACGAACGCTTGTACATCGTCAGCAAGGTCTATCCAAAAGCTCACAGTATAAGATTAAGGCATCGTTTTTGTCACCCTCCTTCTAAAGGCTTATAACTTTTAGCAAGAGTTTAATGTCATAAAGAGTAAAAAGCATAGTATAAATATAGTGAAAACAATCTTTCAAGACAAACATATGCAATGCATTAATGAAATAGAGTTTAACATTAATAGATAAATGTTTGAACAACAAAAGAAATTACAATTCAAAATGAACTGGAACGCTCAATGATTTGGCAATGGAGAAATGACCACATTTGGAGTCTCAGAAGGAACAAACTCAATCACCTTAGAGTCAACCATATTCTGAATCTTGTATTTCAGCGCCCAACAATCATTAGTATCATGCCCAGGACTTCCAGAATGATAAGCACACATTGCATCAGGATTGTAGTTAGGGGAAGAAGTTTTGGGGGTTTGGATGAGATCCTATTAATGTGATCAGATCCATCCTTAACATGTGTTGCAATGCTTGTGACAGTGGCATGTTGATGTTTGTAAACTGTCTCTTGGGCACGTCCTGCCTTAGCTGATTTCCCCGTTGTTGTTGTCACACTGATGCAGGACTAGAGATCAGGACTGCCCCCCCCCCCCCCCCCCATGTTGGTCGTGGTTATTCTTGTTATGACCTTTTTGACCATACACAACATTGGACTCTTTTTTCCCATTGTATGGATTTTTCTGAGTGTTAGAGGGTGTAGCTCCTTCGATCTTTCCGCTTTTGATGCCAGCTTCGACCCTTTCGCCAGTCAGTATTATCTCGGTGAACCCAGCCGAGGAGCTTCCGTTTAGATGATTAAAGAAAGGTCCTGTCAAAGTTCCCATAAAGATGTCAATTAGCTCCCTGTCAGTTAAGGTTGGTTACACCCTGCCATCTAGGTCTCTCCCCTTTTGGGCGTATTCTTGTAAACCATCGTTGGAATGCATGGTCATATTCTGCAACTGCACACGAGTTGGTGCAAGATCAGCGTTGTATTGGTACTGCTTGTAAAAAGTAGCAGCTAGATTTTCCCAAGTGTGAATGTGGGAATTTTCCGATTGATAGAACCACTTAAGTTGTATCCCAACTAAGCTCTCTTAGAAGAAATGGATCCAGAGCTTCTGATCAATTGTGTATGGTAGAATCTTATGGACATAAGACTTCAGATGCGTCTTAGGGCAAGACACCCCATCGTACGTGATGAAGGTAGGGATTTTTAACTTTGGTGGGATGATCACCCCAGAGACCAAACCCATGTCTCCTAAAAAAGGTAGTGATGTCATCAAGAGCAAGTTGGCTTGAAGAAACAATTTAATATGGAGTGATCACAAATTGGAGGCCTATGTAGCCTGACCTATAGACAACTTGACTCTTTAAATTGAATCCTTTATCTTTCCATAACCTTCGACCAGTCTCAACAAAGCAACATTCGTTTTCACCAGTTGTGTATCCTCCGAATGTACCAACTGTGTGTTCTTTGAATTTCCCTCTTCAGATGAATGTGCCACTTTGAGTCTTTCAAATGGGCCACCAAATTGTGCGCCACAGTGCAGGAGCTAGGCGTATTGAAGGGTTTGCAGATGGATTCAAAGGTGATATTAAGGTGATTTGAAGCAAACCTGAAGGTGGATCCGAAGCCAGCATATAGGTGTATTTGAAGCAAACTTAAAGGGAATCACTGCTTTGTGGGTGCTAGCGTGAGAGAAACCCATGTCTTGTGCATACAAGCTTGTAGGAGGATTCGAAGGTCATGTTCTGACTGAAGAACACATCTTCCATACATTGGAGAATGAGATTCGAAGGGTCATGTTTTGATCGAAGAGTAGAACTTCTGTATGTTGAAGAGTGAGATTCGAAGGGTCGTGTTCTGGACGAAGGGCAGAGCTTCTGTATGTTAAAGAGTGAGATTCGAAGGGTCATATTCTGGACGAAGTAAACTTCTGACCTTCGATTCTCCCTGCTCCAGCATGATCTGAAGGAATTCTATAGAAATCTTGTAACATGTTCTGCCATCATTTTTGAATCACTTCTGCAAATTCTGATTGTACTTATGAGAAAACTGGCCCAAAAGTTCTGTCTAAATTCTAACTTAAAAATGCCTAGAATTTACTAAGTGTTTTAGCTTCATGGATGTGTCTTCAAGGATTTATAACTTGAAATCCCAGCATTTCTAGGAGAAGTTCTGTTCATAAATGTTTTGGATCTCATTGAGATCTATAACTTTCATGTCAGAAGTTCTGATTGAATCATCTTGCATCATGATGAAAATCTGGCCCAAAGTTATGTAATTATCATATTTTCTTAACACTTAGAAAATTTTCTAAGTGTTTAGAAATTTGACTTTTCAAAGTAATTTTTGAATTTTGATTTCTTGATGAACCAACTTCATGTCTTGATGAAATATGATTTTTGAAACTTGATTTTGATCAAAAAAGTCATAGTTTGACTTTTCAGTATGCATTTGACCATTTTGCCCTTGTGAATGATTTTCTTGGAAAATTGTAATCCGAGACTTGAAACTTGACAGAAGAAATCCTGAGGGTCCAGGATGACCCCTTGAAGAATGAGAGGGCAAATTTTGGGGTACAACAGCTGCCCCTGTTCAATCTTCTTAAACCTGAAGAGTTAGATTGGCGGGTCCACCATTCGTGACTTAAAGGTGGAAGATGATTGAACACTAAAGTACCCAGAAATTTGCACTCGATGAAACTGTGGTTGAGGTGCAAGTAATGAGCTTAAAGATGCCATTTGGAAAGATAATGGAGAGTTGTTAGAGATGAGCTTACAGATGCCACCCAGAAGTGATTATTGATAGAAATTAGACCAAGTCTAAACTTGACTGTAACTGAGAGAAGTGTCAGAATAAATCTTTGGTTGATTTAATTCTGAATGATATGCTGGAATGGATTCGTGTTAAGCTGTGTCTGGAAATGTATTAGAAGGAATCTGCGTAAGATTACTTTATGATGAGTCCTAGGTAGGGCTGCTTTAGGAGATATGAAAGGGAAGCCTGGGTAGGGCTGCTTCAGGATGAGTCAGTGTAAAACTTCATCTGGAGATGAGAAGGAACCTGGGTAGGGTTTCTTCATGATGAGTCTGTGTAAAACTTCATATGGAGATGAGAAGGAACCTGGGTAGGGTTGCCTCAGGATGAGTCCGTGTAAAACTGCATCTGGAAATTGTGAGGAGGAACCTGGGTAGGGTTGCCTCAGGATGAGTCAGTGTAAAACTACATCTGGAGATTATGAGAAGGAACCTGGGTAGGGTTGCCTCAGGATGAGTCAATGTAAAACTGCATCTGGAGATTATGAGAAGGAACCTGGGTAAGGTTTCTTCATGAAAAGCCCGTATAAAGATATATTTGGAAGTCAGAAGAAACCCGTGTAAGATTGCTTCATGATGAGCCCGTGTGAAGCTGCATCTAGTAGTCAAAAGGAACCGTGTATGATTGCTTCATGATGAGCCCGTGTGAAGCTGCATCTGGTCACGCAGGTAGTTGCTATGTCTTGCTTCAGAAACTAATCTTGGACCTGTTGAAAATTGTTGATGATAATTATCAGTCAACTGATCTTTCCTGAAAAGGTAAAAGGTTAGCTGTATGCAATGTCATGATGTATGAAATGCATTATGTAATGATGTTCTCAAAATGAGGGTGTGTTGTATGCATATATCATGTATGTTATATGGTAAGGTCGAGGAGAAGTTTATCGTATTCTCCATCAAATGGTATCTCTTCGAAGAAGTTTCACAAAAGAAGTTTGTTGTGAAATCATTGCAAGTGGTAGTCTTTTTATTTGAGATATCTTGTATTTTTTACCCTTTCTAGGTGGAATACCTTGGTTAAAGAAGAAACTGAGACCAGTTTGTGGCTTATAGTTAGGATCAAGGGGAAGTTTATCTGATTCTCCATCAAATGATATCTCTTCGAAGAAGTTTCGCAAGAGAAGTTTGTTGTGAAATCATTGCAAGTGGTAGTCTCTTTATTTGAGATAGCTTGTATTTTTTACCCTTTCCAGGTGGAATACCTTGGTTAAAGAAGAAACTGAGACCAGTTTGTGGCTTATAGTCAGGATTAAGGGGAAGTTTTTCTGATTCTCCATCAAATGGTATCTCTTCAAAGAAGTTTTGCAAGAGAAGTTTGTTGTGAAATCACTGCAAGTGGTAGTCTCTTTATTTGAGATAGCTTGTATTTTTACCCTTTCCAGGTGGAATACCTTGGTTAAAGAAGAAACTGAGACCATTTTGTGGCTTATAGTCAGGATCAAGGGGAAGCTTATCTGATTCTCCATCAAATGGTATCTCTTCGAAGAAGTTTTGCAAGAGAATTTTGTTGTGAAATCATTGCAAGTGGTAGTCTCTTTATTTGAGATAACTTGTATTTTTACCCTTTCTAGGTGGAATACCTTGGTTAAAGAAGAAACTGAGACCAGTTTATGGCTCATAGTCAGGATCGAGAGGAAGTTTATCTGATTCTCCATCAAATGGTATCTCTTCGAAGAAGTTTCGCAAGAGAAATTTGTTGTAAGATCATTGTGAGTGGTAGTATCTTTATTTGAGATAGCTTGTATTTTTACTCGTTCTAGGTAGAACGCCAGAATTTTGGGAAATTTGTTATTGTTCGTTGAGATCTCACCTTCAGTAAAAGCTGGTATTATTCTTTTCTTCCTACCTTCAGTAAAAGTCGGTAGTTCACCTTTAGTAAAAGTTGGTGTTATTCTTTTCTTCCTACCTTCAGTAAAAGTAGGTAGTTCACCTTCAGTAATAGCTGGTGTTGTTCTTTTCTTCCTACCTTCAATAAAATTCGGTAGTTCACCTTCATTAAAAGTCGGTAGTTTACCTTCAGTAAAATCTGGTGTTATTCTTTTCTTCCTACCTTCAGTAGAAGTCGGTAGTTCACCTTCTGTAAAACCTGGTGTTATTCTTTTGTTCCTACCTTCAGAAAAAGTCGGTAGTTCACCTTCAGTAAAATCTGGTGTTATTCTTTTCTTCCTACCTTTAGTAAAATTCATTAGTTCACCTTTAGTAAACGTTGGTGTCATTATTGAATTTCTATCTTTAGTGGAAGTTGGTAGCACACCTTCAGTAAACGATGGTGTTATCCTTTCTCTCTACCTTCAGTGGAAGTTATTAGTCACCTTCAGTAAAAGTCAATGCATGTTTCATATCACTATCTTCAGTGAAAGTCGGTAGTTCACCTTCAGTAAATGTTGGTGTATCTTCTATTTCTTTGCCTTCAATAAAAGTTAGACTTGTCCTATGTTTTTTCTCCACCTTCATCCTTGAGTGGGTAGTTCATTACCATTCTTAGTTGAGATTTATCTCTTTCTCCTCATTGGACCTTACTCCGATTGAGTTGAGTTGTTTCTAACCATAGGTGCTGACGCCAAATCTTTGATTACCAGGCATAAGTACTGATACCAATCATTAATTTACTAGTCTCGATGTTGATGTTTACTGTTATCTCTGAGCCGGTATTATCTTACCATTTCTATTCATGCCCTTCGGTTTAGTAGTTGTTGATCCCCTGTGTTGATGTCACTCTCTCTTTTGCTATCTCCTCTATAAGTGGATAGTTCACAGTTGTGGTTAATGGTTGTTATCCATTACCTTTTCCTCGTTTTATCGAGTGAATGTTATTTTGTCTCCTCTCTGGATCTTACCCCAGTAGAATTGCGTCCTCTTTTTCCCAGCAAAGTCGATTTGTCTCCAGTGGATGCAAAATTCTATCCTAAAAGTCGTGTTGTTCCCCGAAGATTTATTTTCCTAGTTGAATTCTTTTTTTAAAATTGTTGTACTTTTTCTTCTCCAGTGTGTGTCCTGCCCATCTGCATGAAGTTTATATTTTACATCCATAATCACAAGCACCGCATGGCATCTTAGGGCCAAAAATAGGGCTTGTTTTATATTTAACTATCTTCAACTACGTCGAGACGAAGATTTTAACCTTTGTATCTTCGAATATAAGACACTTAAATAAGGGCATCTATTATACCCCAATTTTCCCCCTAAGATCCCTCATCACATCCTATATATATCATGCATATCATTGATTCTATGGTTACAAGATCAAACAAAGAGTTCTTGGCATTGGGGGTTTTTCCATACGAATTGAGGTTGATATCTTACTCAAAGTCGATTCAACTAGTGCTCTTATCATTCTTGGTACGAGATTAGGATTTTGAACGTCCAGCATCATAGACGTCTTCCCTGACAAAATTTCTCAGGATACAAAGTTATCTTCATCAAGAGCAATATTTAGGGTCCCTCCTAATTGCTTACATCACAAGTCAACTCTTCTCAAGAGGGCTAGAAGATTGAGTCATGGTTCTCTTCTTGTGATAATACGTGTCAGATAAGTAAGCGTTTCTTTGGATTTTCATCAAGATATTTTGTTGATTAAAGAGCGAGCATCCAATATGGTAAGATGTTGAGGATTACTTATAATCAAGACCTTGTTATCTTTTCATTTGCTTGATTGTTTGCAAGTTGACTTGAGTCTGAGTATGGAAGTATAAAATGGATTCTTTATTGTGAATGGTTTCCTTTAAGATCGATGGTTTGTGTTGAATTCAAATTCGTTAATCCAAACACATTTCAATATTTTCAAGTTTGATTCAAAAGGTTTAGGCCCGTCCATGGGATTTGTTTGGAATTCAAGACACATCAATCCTGTACAAGAATTTCAAAGTTTAAATGATTCAAACATTCATGTTTCTTGAAATTTAAAGCCTTGTCCAAAGTTTAAAATCTTATCCAAGGTATTCGAGGGGTATTCATGCTTCAAGAGAAAATTCAATATTTGTCAAGAGTTCGAAGGTGATTTCAAATCCACTTTGCAAGTCGACATTCAAGAGTTTTCGATATCCATGTCAAGCTCAAGATTTCAAGTGGTCACTGTTTCATTCAAATTCTTCACTGTCCAAATTCATTTTCAAATTTTCAATAATCACAATCAAAATTCATCTAAAACAATATTCCAGTTCAATTACAAGCTAATATCTCCATCATTCACATGATCAAATACATACAAAACTCCATTATTAGCCTTCAACTGTTGTGCCAGGTGGGGTTTACAACTATACCAATGTTGTTGAAGTGTTTACAAGTGGGTATCTGGTGTTAACCAGTTAATATGTTTAGGATGTCGTCATCCATTTAATTTCAAAAGGAAACGTCACAATTGTTATAATTGTGGACTTGTTTTTTGCCATTCATGTAGCAGCAAGAAGTCTCTTAAAGCTTCAATGGCTCCAAACACCAACAAACCTTATCGTGTATGAGATGGTTGTTTTAATAAGCTTAGGAAAACTTTAGATTATGATTCTTCATCTCATTCTTCCATTAGCAGAAGAGGAAGTATTAATCAGGGGTCTATTGAGTTGATTGACAAGGATGATAAATTGGATACCAGATCTCGTAATCAACTTGCCAGGTTTTCTTCGACGGAATCCTTGAAACAAGTGGAAGGCAATGGCCACCAGTTTAGTCAAATTTGTAACTGAAACAATGTTTGCTATTGGCGATGGAGCTAATGATGTTTGAATGCTTCAAGAAGCTTATATCGGGGTTGGTTTAAGTGACGCCGAATACTCAGCGAGATGCTGAATGGACTCTTTAGCGCCTTATTGATTTTCTTTTTCTGCACAAAGGCAATGGAGGTATAAACCTTTGATTCATAGGGTGAAGCCTGCAAAACCAAGTGTACCTACATATTCACAACATGAGGAGTTCAACGTACACAGGACAACTAAATAAGAAAATAAAAGAATAACAGAATTGGAGAAAATTATAACTAACAATAACAGACTCCTAACCATCGAACCGTCTTCCAACTAACTTCCTAACTGAATCCTAACAGAAATCATAACAAAATTGGAGAGGGGGAACTCATATAACAAAATGGTAACAGAATTATCAGGGGGGGTGGATTCATAACAGAAAAGGGGATAAAAATCAGAAACAGACCTTTTTACTGACTCTTCCTTCCACCATCCACGAGCTCTGATTCTTTCTCCTAAAACCAATTCTTCACTCTCTTCATCATTCTGGAATCTAGCTGAAGAATCACCAACAGAAAATAAAAAGGGCTCTTCTTTTGAAATTCTTCAATTCTCAGAAGAATCTCCACAGAAAAATCTCTCACTCTCTCTCTGCAATCATCTTGGAGTTTCTACATCAACCTTGCTTCAATCATCATCTTCTGCATGCAACCTTCAATCAGCTCTACTTAACAGCGACGAAGATCTTTTATATTCATTTTTGCAAGCTACATATCACCTTTATCGCATCGACTTCTCTAAATCTACAATATCACAACTACCACAACAGAAAACACAATAACAGAAACGCACGGAATCAGAAATGTAGAAGAAGAAAGAGTCACGTAGATTTAGAGCTAACAAATGCATACTTGAGTTTCTATCAGCGACTTCGCTGTTGAAGAGCCACCGGAGTTTTTCGGTCGGTAAATCTTATTCCTCCATGATTTTTACATCATTTCTGTTATCACTTTGAGGATGTGATCTGAATTCCTGGCTTTTTAATGCACTGTGTTTTATATGATTGATTTGATTTGAAAGCAATGAATGCGTGAGACTGGGAGGAGGTGTTGGTCAACGAGGCAATCAGAAGAGAATCATTGTGGCGGCGTTTGTGATGTGGCCGGTGGTGGTTTGAATCGAAGATGATGAGAACAAGATTGCGTCGAAATTGTGAATTGACGAAGGCGAACTGAATCAGAAGCTAGGAGAAGGCAGAGGCGAGGGGTGAGAATCATCGTCTGCGAAGTTTGAAAAGGAAGAAATTGCATTTCAAGCGAAGCTAAATAGTTACATAACTCAACCCTAGTTTTTGTTAATCGCACGTATTCCCTGTTCAATCCTTTCTCTTTTTTTTCTTCTTTTTTTTATTGGAAACAAATAAGACAAAAGGGTTGGGATGTTATTACTTGTTTTGGATCGAGTCCTTGTATCCCTGAGTCCGCCTCAATCCTTTTTGTAATCCTAAGGTGATAGTATTACAAAAATGGCTTTATCGGACTTTAAAAGTTGGGCCCTGCGCCCAGCTTACTATAGTATACCACCAGAATCCAGTTTAAACCCCCTGACCAATTATGTTTCCTATGTTTTTCTGGATTTTGTTTAGTTTTAGTGTAAATTCCTTTTACAACAAAAATAATAAATAAAATGCATATAATAAAAACAATAAAAAATGTAGATCTTAGGAATGCCTCTTATCATTTTAAGGTAATAAACTACAAAAAAATCGATAAAATTTGTTAGATTTTTCATTTGATTTTTAGGAAATTAATTCCTAATTTTTTGATTACTTGAGACTTGTGATTCACTTTTGCATGTTGAGTTGAGTCTTATGCAGGTTCATTGTTTGATATGAGGATGTGTTTGGATTCCAGTTGTGATTTATTTTCTTAGGGTGTTTATCATTATGCTTTTATGACTTATTCATTTGTATATGTTTGAGCATATGTTTGAATTGCATCTTTATTGTTATTTTTTATATTGTTGTTATACGGGTTTCTCTGTTTCTTTGTTCGATGGATGCTACTATGAGGTAAAAGACCCAATACCCAGGTCAAGTGGCAACCATAGGAACACTAGGAATAGAGTGAAACATGAAAGTCTAGTTGATTTAAGTTTCACTATGCCATCATGTCATCCATGCTCAGATGAGGTACAAATTAGGGGGTATCATTTTCACGTAGGCGATACGACGATAGTTTTTCAGGAGTACCCTCGATTCTGAGTCGCCATTGACCTTACCATGACCTAGTCTTTACCCGTGAGTGAGGAGGGAATAATCTTTACAGGTACAGATGGTGACTATGTTCTGTTGGTGACTATGTTCCGTTGGTGACTTTGGCTCTTTGTTGTTCTGAATTAGTATGGACCTTTGATCTTGTTACATGTGACCATAGTTCTATTATCAGTTCAGCAGTTATTCAGTACCGCAGAAGCTTTGATCCCATATGTTTGCATATATAGCATGCTAATATAACTATCAGAATACATGTTATTTCATTTCCAAACATCATTTCTTTGATTCTGATTGTTAAGCCAAGAAAAAAATATAAATAAACATTGAAAAATAATAAATGCATAAAAGAATATATAATAAATTGTGGCTTAGTAACAGGAATCAAAGTGTAGAAACTTTTGGAAATGAAAACATGGCATTTGTATTGCATATCATGCATCATGTTACATTTAACTATGCATTTCATGATTTTCCCAGAAGTCTTACCCAAAGTCCTCTGGTCTTCAGAATCAAGTTGTCTCATCAGTACAACACTCGTGCTAAGAGAAGATGGAAAACATTAAGCAAGAGACCCTTGATATGCTCCTTTAGGACTTTTTTATTCATCTATAGATGATGAGTTGAGATAGACATTAGGACTGTCATCCAAGCATGTCTACTTAGGGTAGATATTTCCCTTTAAATCTCAACTTTAGGATTAATCATTGTATGATAATATTAGGTTAGAGATAGGTTAGTCTCCCATAGATATTTTCTTCATATTTTTGCATAATTGCATTTAAAACTAAAACTTATTTTTCTTGGCAAAGGTATAAAAAATGCTAAGCATACAAAAATTATTTTCATGGTAAAAAATACCAACCAATCCATTTATTTTTGCCATTCAATTTTTCTCTTCTAAAAGCATGTTAGTTCCTTCCCACTCCAGGTCGTAAGTCTCCAAAGCTCGAGCAGTGGTGGAATGATCGAATTCAACCTTATTCATTTAAAAAAAATACAAACAAACAAAACTTGTGAGCCAAACTACGATGACTCTGGTTCCTTAAAAGGGATACATAGGTATTGGGATAGGGCTTGAACGAGCACAACTTTTATTTTCCCTACATTATTTTCTATTTTCTTTGCATGCATTCCCTCTTAGTTTAAAACTCTTAAGCATTATATTGAACACATCCTTTGATTAGAACAACAAGAGTGGATACCATAGAGTACTACAGACTTGTGGGGTGCTAATACCTTCTCCTTGCGTAATCGACTCCCTTACTCAATATCTCGATCGCAAGACTTTGATTTCCCCTCTAGGTTTTTCTTCGATGATTTTCCTTTCCCTCCTGTGGGATAAATAAATACTCGATTGCGACTTTATTGATTTTACCGTTACATCTGCAAAGCCGGAAATTCGACCAGATAACAGTTATCTTTCAATTCTCCCCAGTCAAGTATAATTCCCCAGTAGAGTAATGGAAAACCTTAGACTCCTGAACTCTTTCCCCTAAGAGGAAATCAACACCATCCATAGAGTTTCCCTCAATGAAAGATCAATGTTCCCCAGCGGATTTTTCCTTAAACAACAAAATAGGAATCCCCGACGGAAACACCCTAAATAAAGTTTGAAGATACACATACTCTTCAACAGCAGTCCAGGATTTAAAGGCTCCCTGGTATTTGTCAAGGATTTATTTTCCAAGACAAAGATACATTTCAACAATATTTCACATTTATACATCATATTACATACATGATAAATGCATACAGCATAATCCCATTTATTTTGAGAACATCATCAAGCCATGCATACATTTGCATGCAACTAACCCTCTTCCTTGTAGGAAAAGTCAATCAACAAAACAAAACTCCTCTTCTGGATAGATTCACCTCTTCCAGTTAATAATAGGAAATCAACATTCCTCTTCTAGATAGATTCACCTCTTCCAGTTAATGATAGGCGAATCAAAGACCTATTTTGGTTAGATTTACTTCTTCCAGTTAAAGATAGGTGAACAAAAGACCTCTTCTGTTATCAACAGGAAAATACCACCAACATTTCTCAAATAGGTCAGAGATTAATTCCTAAAACAAGCCAAGGAAACTATCGCTACGACCAACAAAAAGAGGGTTCCAGATTAATACCTGAAACAAGGAAGGACAACTATTTGTGAACAACTAATTATAGATTAATACCTAAAACAAGACAAGACAACTATCTACATGAGAAGATTGAAGATTAACTCCCGAAATAAGACGGGGAAACTATCCTTCCTTCTCTTTGGTCAGATAAAGATCAACTCCTGAAACAAGCTAGGGAAACTATCTCTACGACCAACAAAATTCAGGTTTCAGATTAATACCTGAAATAAGAGAGGACAACTATCTGGGAACAACTGATTATAAATTAATTCCTGAAACAAGACATGACAACCATCTATATGAGCAGATTGAATATTAACTCCCGTAACAAGACGAGGAAACTATCTTTCTTTCTCTTTGGTCGGATAAAGATCAATTCCTGAAATAGGACGGGCGAATATCTTTATTACCAATTGTATGAACTCTCGAAACAAGACGGGGCGACTATCTACATGATAAACTCTTCATTCAAAACCTCTCTTGATTCAGTTTAAATTGACCAATGATTTATCCTGATTCTGTTCTGGTAGATATTTTCTCTGGTTCAGTCAAATCAATCCTAATTTTTATGATTCTTATCCAGACAAAAACAAATACAGACATCTGCTTTTTCAGTATAAATCAACTAAATATTTACACTGACACTTCTTCCAATCTCTATCAACAATCCTTTGGATGGCATCTATAAGCCCATCTCCAACGATTCTCAATCACTTCTGGATGGCATCTATAAGCCCATCTCCGAAAATATTCCAAATGGCATCTATAAGCCCATTCTCGATCCAATAAGTCCAAAGCGTTACTTCTTGCACAAGCGAGTGCAAATTTTTGGGCACTCTAGTGTTCAATCATCTTCCACCTTTGAATCACAAATGGCAAACATGCCAACTAACTCTTCAGGTTTAAGAAGATAGAACATGGGCATCTGTTGTACCATTTTCCCTCCCATTCCCATTCAAGATGTTCTTATAGGGTTTCTCAAATACTCAAAATGGCTCAGGGTTTGATCAGACAGATTCTCTTCCTATGCATTGAGTCAACAACTTGGGTTTGGTACCTCTCAAGAAAACTTAAGTTTCCAAGGTTTCAAATAGTCTTCGTGATTCTTCATGTATTCTCAAGGATGCTCGTGCTAAGTTTCAAGCTTTGCATTGCGAGTTTGCTCAGTCAATGGTTCAGATGACTGAAAATGAACCGCATTGACTCAAAATTCGACCTTTTTAAGATCAAGTTCAAACAATTGTAAATTCTTCATTATTCTATATTTTTGGGTGGTTCTTTTTGCGTATGACTCTCTTTGAAATCATCTCCAACTTCTCTTCACAAGTCAGGAGCCGATAATGTGCGAAAGATCATCAAAAATTCGAATACTTTAGAGGCCACTTTCTGGATTTTAACCTAATCTCAAATAATTGTTGCCTGATTTCCAAGAATCGTAATTTCCTCAATTTTCAAGATCTTGAGACGATTATTTTGTCACATTGTCATAAGCAATGTCATCAACAAGATCTCTTTAAGAATCGAAGAAAAATTGTATTTAAAAGACCTTGAAAGTTATTGAATCGTCATAGGTCATTTGCTTAATTTTGAATGCTCTTTTGATTCATGCCATAATTGTTTTCTCAGGATTATGATGTTGAGATCGTTCATGGAACAAGATGTTGAGTTTGGAGATTCATGTTGAGTTCGAACAAGATGTTGCTTATAATATAAGTCGCTGTGTTGAAAATTGATCCAGGATCTTGGTGAAAGTGATTTGAACAATGGTTTTGGATTTCAATTCAAGTTAGCAAGGCACTACAAGTTTCATCCAAATTTTCTATGATTCATTCGCGGCATTTATTTTGAATTCAAGGTGTCAAAGAACGAGTTCACTAAAATTTTCTCAAATTCATTTAAACTTTAGAATGATGATAAATTTATGCTTTGATTTATGGTTGCTCTGAGTCACATGAGCCAGATAAAATTGTCAAACCTAATTCAAAGTTCATGGCTATTCATTTATTTTCAAGCACATCATTATTCAAATGCAAGACTTTTTCTTAAGTCGCATTGCAATTCAAAATTATTCAAAGATTCACCATGAATTCAAGTTCATTCATGAGAAAGTATTTAGGCATACAGTTGAATTCAAATCTCGTCCATAAATTTCATGATCCAATTCATTCAAAATTCAGAACCATTACACCATTCTTGATTTCATTACAAAAATTATACAAGTGTACATAATTATCAAAAATCAAGTCCTAAAAATAAAGCCTTCTCCTTGTTCCTAATCTCAAAACTTCAAAACCTATGTTAAACTTCAAACATTCTTCATCACTCTTCATGCTCATTTCCAAAAATAAAAAACTTTTCCAAAACTTGTGTAAACAGCCCGTGAACAGCCCATAAATAGCCCATAAACAGCCCATAAAACAGCTTGCTTAAAGATAGAAAAAAATAGTAAAAAAACAGTCCAACCTTGCTGCAAAACAACAGCCCTGTTGCTGTCCAAAAATCAGCCCTAGACATACTGTCCAAATCTGCATAAACCAGTCCCCAAAATCTGTCCAAGACCTGTCCAATAAATTGCAGTAAATCAACAATACGAAAACTACAACAAAAAGCAATAAAACAGCATGCCAAATTTGTTCAAAAACTCATTAATTTCCCCCCCTAAACCCACTGTTATTGGCTATAAAAAGGCAGCCCTTACAAAAAAAAAGACAGAAAATTCACCATTTCAAACCTACAATTATACTCTCATCCTTTCAGCCTCATTGTTTCAACAAAAAAAAAATATAATAGAGGCCAGACTTGAACCAACCATACTACATCAGCTATCACCATAAACCCGTTTCATTCAATTCACAAAATCTTACCTTTATCCTTCGCAATAGCGTTCACGGAATCAACAGAAATTTTGAAACAAAAAGAAGAAGGAACAGATCGAGGAATGAGCCTACTGGGAAGAATCTCATTCATGTCGGTAATCTTAAATCGCGGTTGCTTCATTTATTTTCTGCTTGATACCATGATTTTTCTATACTGTTAAACACCTATTTCCCATGAATGATTGATTTTACGGTTGTTTGAATCTTCGTTATCGTCCTGAAATCATGTGAAAATTGTATGTAAGTTATTGTTCGTGTAGATTGAAGCGAATAAAACCAGAAAACGAAAATGGCAGAATGGAGAATAATCCATTCCCCTTCATTGTTCTCATTTCATCCATAAATTGCCTCTTCTTCTCCATCATTCATCGGAAATCCACTTCCTTCATTTCATCGCAGTTTTTCCCTGAGTCGCACCAGGCTGCTACACTTCCCTTGATAAAACAATTCATTTAAATCATATCCTGCAGAAAAACATAAAACCAATTCACTATAAAATTTCCAGCTCATTTAAATGAAACAAAACAAAAGAAATCAACATACAAGGTAAATAAAATTGTATAAACACAGTTATAACTATTTTGTAACTAAACCTGCAGATAAAATTTTTCTCCCATAACACTTGCAGCCTTACCAAAAAAACAAAATCCTCTGCTTCCTATCCCATGCTTAATCTCTCTTCCTCACTCTCAATATTCCATCGTGAAAACACAACATACCTTCAACTTTTGTTTCTCGATCTAACCACCCAACAACAACAACTCTCACCTTCTCAAATTTTACTCTCTCTGCTACTCGATATCCCCCACAAAAACAACAAAAAAATCTCAACTTCAATCTCTTATTCGTTGTAACAAGAAAAAATATCACAACACTTTCGTTCTATTCTTATCCAAAGAAAAAACAACAAAAACCTTCTGTTATTCAATTCAAACAACAAAACTCGCTTCTTGGTTCTGTTTTACGGTCAAACAGCAACAACAAATACCATACTTTTTTTCTTCTTCGATTCTCCTTGTAGCTTAAACTGAAAATAACAAATACACATTAACCCCTTTTTTCAAATGAAACCACTATCTCCAACAACTATCACAGCTACACAGAACCTTTGAAACATCCACTTACGATTGCCTCAACAACTTCGAACCAATCTCTTACATGCTCCCTCCTCTGTACCATTTCTGCAGACCCAACCTGCCCTTACCATACAACGGTACCGATAATGATTCCATAGATTTTCCGGTGACCTCAGAGAGAAATAACGTTGCAGATGGCTTCTCCTTGATAACAGGATGAAGAAGCAAATAGAGTCCTCCAGATTGGAACAACATCGAGAGTGTTTTGTGATTTCGAGATGGGGGTTTGAAGAAGATTCTTTTTCAAATATGGGAGAGCTTTCTAGATGAGAACTTGAGAGATTTTTGTTGCTTTCTTTTAGAGGGAGAGAGATTTAATTTTGTTTTCATGACAACATAGGGAAAGAGGAAGATGACGATCTTGTTGAGAGAAAGAAGATTGCACTTGTTTTTTTGTTTCAGTGTTTTCCTTTAATTATTTTGTTGTTGGAAACAATTATAATAATTAATTATGTTTTCCCTTTCCCAACAGTAAACCAGCGGTGCCCTTCTTTTAGTCTAGGGTTACAAAATCTTTCTCTATTCTTTCCCAAAATTGGGTCAGCCCTTTGGGCCTTTTGGCCCAATCCAATTATCATCATTCCCTACTATTTTAATTAAAACATAATAATAACAGATAAATAGAACAGTTCAATTGGCAAAACATACCACTAACAATCAAGGGGACCCGAGTTCAACCCCTGCTGGGCCCTTTTTCTATTTTCTTGATTCTTTTAGATATTTGATAAAAAATTTAAATTGTTTTGTTTAAATTCTTCATGATAAAAAATACCAAAAGATATATATATATATATATATATATATATATATATATATATATATATATATATATATATATATATATATATATATACATTCGATTTAGTTTCTTTGTAATCAATTATTTTCTCCTCTAAAATAGGTTTTTTTTTCTCTTAAAAATTTCTCACAAACAAAAATACAAAGAATTTTATTTTCATATTTTTACTTTGTTAATTAATTTTATAGATTGTTGTAGTTTTAATTAATTGGTCAATTCAATTTGGTTGTATTGATTGCTGTGATCGGTGGATCTGGAACTGACTGTTTAACGCTGGTTCGCGAAATGTCGCGGAAGCAAGAGTCGCCACCGTCTTTTATTTTCTCCAAATGGAAAGGACAAAAGCACAGAAAAATTCCTTAAAGAGATTGTTCTCGGTTCGGGAGGTAGGTTATAGAAAGGGAAGGTGTTAGCACCCTTTCTATCCATGGTTATCCATGGGCTCTTAGATACTTGCTCAATGTGTTTTCAAAATTGTTTGTTTGCTTTTCAGTGTGGGTTTAAAAAGTTTCTTTGAAAAATTTCAGTTCGACTCGTGCGTCAGAGTGTTTGAAAAATTTGCTTTGAAAGTTTTTGAAAATGTGTTGGTGAAAAGTATTATTTGTTTTGTTTTTTGAAGAGAGCAAGTATCTACGAGAACCTACCTACCCTAAGGAATTCGTCTGTGTAAATGTCTTTTAAAGTAATGCCATCCCACCATTGAGAGGTAGGTAGCACCACCGTTGGAGGTGTTCGGGTCAATTAGAGTTTATAGGGACATGGTGATCACCAGAGCAATGGGAAGACACCTTAGAAGCTACCCTCATGCCAGGTTCCCGGATCATGAGGACTTACTAAGACGCCCTCTACTCGACGATCACCTTTCGAAGGCAAGGCAACAATGAGGCGTACCCTAGGGGTGATGTGTGGGAATTGTGTGTCGTTTTCATTTGTATTTGTCTTGTCACGTTCATTGTGATCTACGCTTGATTTTATTTTATCCATTCATTCTTGCATGCTTTGTTTAACAGTTAAAAGTTTTGCGGGAAAAGTAAATCTAAGCTATTACAAATGGCGCGGGTCCACATCGCCAAAATTAAACCGAACCCGATTTGACGGAAAGTAAATAAAGCAAAAGAAATAAAAGTGCGAAAAGTTTAAGTTACAACGCTTTGGGAGAGATACATAATTATTTGAGCGAAATAAATAAATACGCGAAATAAAGGAATTAAAATTAAGAATTAAAAGAAAATGTTTTTTAGTATTTTTGTGTTTTTTGAGATTTAATAAAAAAGAATTAATTAATTAAAAACCAAAATGAAATGTTAAACCTAGTTCTAATTATTTTTAAGTTTATTATGAAAGTATTAAAATTTAACCTAAATGCAACCCTAATTAGTTTACAAGTTTAATTATGAAAATAAATAAATCACTAATATTATGGCAAAAAAAAAGGAAAATTAAAAGGAATAAAAAGTTATTAAACCTAATGCTATTTTTTTGGATTTTTTATGAAAGAAAGAATTAAAGTTGCAACCTAACTTAATACTAAGTTAATTTACATGTTAATTTATTTATGAAAATAATTAATTTAAATATTTATTATATTTGTCATCTTTTCTGATTTTTTGTGATATTTTTATATATATGGTAAAAATAATTTATTAAATTAAAACAAGAAAATAAATAAAATAAGAATTGAAAACAAAATAAATAAAAAGGAAATTGCAAACCAGGGGGGGGGGGGTTCAGGCCCTAAAGTGGAGGTGTGGATCCAGTAAATTGAGCCCAATAGCATTCAGAGTCGTTGACCCTCCCAGACATCATGTGGCAACGTTGACTAGGGTTTATTGTGCCCTTTGAATCTCTGCCTTTGATTTGACTTCATGAGACGCGTGTATGCTTAGATTATGGGGATGTATGGTGCACTCTAATGATGAACCTGCATGTGAATGTGAACAAGAAAATAATATTGAAATTATTGAAGACCTGGGGATCGAACCCAGGTCTTGTGCATTGCCCATGCGTTCGCTTGCCATCTGTGCCACTTAACCACTTTGTTATATAACAAGCAAAGAAATATTATAAAAGAAAAACAAGATTAGTGCTGGAAAACGCGCGAGATTTTAAATGAGCCAGTCAGCGTGTGACATGTAATCGTCTTCTCCACCTTCCCTGAAAACAAAACCATATGGCAACGGTTTCTTAAGCGTGGTTCAAGGTTGCTTTAGAGAAAATAGCGACTAGCGCTATACAACTCATAAATTAATCGCGACCATGGCTTCTTCTTCGTCTAAGTCTACTGATTGCAATGGTGGTGGTCTGGGGTCCTGATTTTTCCTAATTTGAGAAACCCCAATTTCAAGCTTCTGTAAACCCTAACAGTTGTCAATGGCAAATCTCCAAATATGGCATGAAAACGAAATTAAACTACATGATTAGCTTCAGAATACGTTAGTTAACATGAATGCATAGAAAAAACATAATGAAAATGTCTGAATGTGAAGATACGATTATGCATTTTGTTTGACACAGCTTGAATCCATGGTACCAATTCTGGGCGTTTTGATGGATGTTAATGATTGGAATGCGTTCAGGAGATCACAAGGAAGCTTTTGGAATCAATATTAGGACTTGAATCAACCTAGAACATTGATTTCAGTTTTGAGTTTTATGGAGTTTTTCTCAAGTTTGTCTATGGTCTCTAGCGCAGCATTTAGTGTCTTGTGATTAGGGTTTGACTCAGTACTTATGAGGGAAGGGAATTAGGTCATTAGCTGGCCTTGATCCATGCCCATGAGAGAATTAGTCTTAGGTCTTTCACCATTAACAAACTTTCCCTTTTTTAAGCAAAACCAAGACTTGGTGTACAACCTAACCCTAGCATGAGTTTGTGAGCTGGCACATGATATATGGAAGCTAATCCAATTCAAATGACACTATTCCATTGATTTTTAAATTTTATTTGAATTTTTAAAGATTTAAAATGAATTAAATTATCAAAAATTAAATAAAATAAAAAAAATCAATGTTTGATCTTGAAATTAATCATGGGACACGTGTGTGGCATGACAAGGCTGAATCAAGTGGAAGAAAGTGGGCCCTTTTGTCAAAAATTGAAGTTTCAAGGATAGTTGACTTTTGCCATTTCACAAAAATTTCCCAACTTCTACAAGACATAACTTGCTCAATTTTTAAGCTTTTCTCATGTTCTTTGACATTTTGGAAAGGTCTTTGAGTCCTTTAACCAATGCCTTTGGTCCCATGTCATTTTGATTTTCCAATCTCAAGTTATGGCCTTTGACTTAAAGTCCCTTTTTGTTGACTTTTGAAAATGACCTATAATGTTGAAATTGATAACTTTTTGTGAGAGCATTTCTTGGACTTGAAGTATGAAGATGAGTTGTAGGAAATGTCTTTCTCTTCAAAATGAGCTTTGGATGGAATTTTTCTGATAATCCATGTGAAAGTTATGCCCTGGTCAATTTCAGTTGACTTTTTCAGCTGTCCAAATAAGGAAACTTTTGCATCTTGATGATTTTCTGAGCCAAATTTTGAGAATCATGATCAAGCATTGATCAAATGATGTTTGTGGCTTCAAAATGATATGTTGACCAAAAATTTGAACTTTTGACTGTCAAATGACCATTTTGCCCCTACAGTTGACTGTAGTGCAATTTAGGGTTTTGACTGTGCAATTTTGAGCTGAATGCCTTGAAACTTGATATGAGGATACTTGACCATATTTGTAAGCATATGAGACTTGATTGGGCCTTTGAAAACTTCATTTCTTTGATCAGAACACAAACCCTAGTTTTGACTGTATAGGAGACAGTTGGACTGTGCCACCCTTGGGGGGGAGTTTTGTGACTTGGCTTGGCAATTTCTTGAAGAATATGGGAGGGCAAATTTTGGGGTACAACAGTTGCCCCTGTTCAATCTTCTTAGACCTGAGGATGCAGATTGGCTGACGTGCCTTTCGTAATCCGAGGGTAGAAGATGATTGGACACTAGAGTGCCCCGAAAATTGCGCTCACATGTTAGCAATGATGGGGGAATGGGCTTATAGATGCCATTTGGAGGTCGCTGGATAGGATGATGAGCTTATAGATGCCATCTGGATGTTTGATTGCGTAAGAGATTCCTTGGCGAGAACCTGCATACCTGCAAAACAGAAAATGAGTACCTGACACGTTGCAGGAGCTGATTTTTTTAGATGCCTGGTATAGATGTGTCCTGCCTAGTTACAGGAGCTGAGTCTGGAGCTTCAAACGGCGATGAAAGAACCAGGGATGGTTACTACCTTAGCATGAATGGTAAGAGAACCTTGGGCGACTTTAACTTCAACAACGCTCGTTGAGAAAAATCTTGGGTGTCTTTAACTTTAACAACACTTGTTGAGAAAAATCTTGGGTGTCTTCTACTGGAATAAGAATCAGGGAGATCTTAGGGTCGATCTGACTGAACCAGAGAGGCCTTTGACTGGGTAAGAATCAGGAAAATCTTAGGGTCGATTTAACTGAACCGAACAAGGTCTTGAAACATCTTCAACTGGATAAGCATCAGGGAGATCTTAGGGTCGATCTGACTGAACCAAGAGAAGGCCTTTGACTGGATAAGCATCAGGAAAATCTTAGGGTCGATTTAACTGAACCGGACAAGGTCTTGAAATATCTTCAACTGGATAAGCATCAGGAAGATCTTAGGGTCGATCTGACTGAACCAAAGAAGGCCTTTGACTGGATAAGCATCAGGAAAATCTTAGGGTCGATTTAACTGAACCGGTCTAGGTCTTGAAATATCTTCAACTGGATAAGCATCAGGGAGATCTTAGAGTCGATCTGACTGAACCAGAGAATGCCTTTGACTGGATAAGCATCAGGAAAATCTTAGGGTCGATTTAACTGAACCGGTCTAGGTCTTGAAATATCTTCAACTGGATAAGCATCAGGGAGATCTTAGGGTCGATCTGACTGAACCAGAGAAAGCCTTTGACTGGATAAGCATCAGGAAAATCTTAGGGTCGATTTAACTGAACCGGACAAGGTCTTGGAATATCTTCAACTGGATAAGCATCAGGGAGATCTTAGGGTCGATCTGACTGAACCAGAGAAGGCCTTTGACTGGATAAGCATCAGGAAAATCTTAGGGTCGATTTAACTGAACCGGTCTAGGTCTTGAAATATCTTCAACTGGATAAGCATCAGGGAGATCTTAGGGTCGATCTGACTGAACCAGAGAAAGCCTTTGACTGGATAAGCATCAGGAAAATCTTAGGGTCGATTTAACTGAACCGGTCTAGGTCTTGAAATATCTTCAACTGGATAAGCATCAGGGAGATCTTAGGGTCGATCTGACTGAACCAGAGAAGGCCTTTGACTGGATAAGCATCAGGAAAATCTTAGGGTCGATTTAACTGAACCGGTCTAGGTCTTGAAATATCTTCAACTGGATAAGCATCAGGGAGATCTTAGGGTCGATCTGACTGAACCAGAGAAGGCCTTTGACTGGATAAGCATCAGGAAAATCTTAGGGTCGATTTAACTGAACCGGACAAGGTCTTGAAATATCTTCAACTGGATAAGCATCAGGGAGATCTTAGGGTCGATCTGACTGAACCAGAGAAGGCCTTTGACTGGATAAGCATCAGGAAAATCTTAGGGTCGATTTAACTGAACCGGTCTAGGTCTTGAAATATCTTAACCTGGATAAGCATCAGGGAGATCTTAGGGTCGATCTGACTGAACCAGAGAAGGCCTTTGACTGGATAAGCATCAGGAAAATCTTAGGGTCGATTTAACTGAACCGGTCTAGGTCTTGAAATATCTTCAACTGGATAAGCATCAGGGAGATCTTAGGGTCGATCTGACTGAACCAGAGAAGGTCTTGGAATATAGCTAAGAATTTAACTGGATCTTTTCTGAAAGGTAAAGGTCAGTCATATGCAATGCATGATATGGATCAAGCAATGATGTTCTCAATATAAATGAGACTTGTATGATATGATGTGTCTATGCATGTTATAATGATGTATGTGATGTTTTATGTATGTTTTTGTCTAGGAAAGTGAATCCTTGACGGGTGCCGGGAAGTCGTATCCTGGGCTGATGTTGAAGAATAGATTTTGCTTCCGCTGGGGATGATAACTGCAAGAATACCGGTAGGAGAAGATGACTCCGTTGCGGAATAAACTTGGCAAATGGAGGATTCTGCGGGGAGAAAAGATACTTTAGCGACCATGCTGGGAAGCAATACTCTGTGGGGAGAGGAATGCTTTTGCTGAATTGTTGATGATAACTTGCTGGGGATATCCTTGTTGTATTGGAAGTGTTGATAGACTTCGCTGGGGGTAAGAGAACTTCGTCGGGGACGCTCTTTCCATGGCTCTTGGCTGAGGATAACCCAGTTATATCCTGTTAAGGAAATAACTCTTTAAATAAAGCCGGACGACGCGTTCGCGCTTTGCGAGGGATAAGCTTCCAGAATCTACTGGGGATAAGCTTACTGCTTGGGGAGATATGAATTCCAACTTTCCTGGGGAAACTAATTGGACTCTTCTGGGGAGTTTTGATATGCTGGGGAAGTGATTCCTTTGAATGTTGATGTATGCCGCCGGGGAACAATCTTTAGACCAAGACTGCCGGGGATGCTTGTTAAGAATATATACTGCTGGGGAATGTTGAGATCTGCGGGAGGACACCCAACTTCCTTAAGGTTGATAACTGTTTTGCTTGAGGAGAGTATACTGCTTGCTGTCTCACTCTCTGGGGAATTTAAGATGTACTGGTCATGTTCTTTAGTTGAACCTACCTTGGTACTTTGGAGGATAGAACAATTAGATTGCCTAGACAACTCCTTATTGCCCCTGTTTTTAATGTCACCTGTAATTAATTCTTTGTTTCGTATGCAAATATTTATGAGCTAGCAAATTATTGTCAATGCATATATCACAAATTGAACCTTGGACGTTCTTCGCAAAACAAAACAGAAAAGGAAAAAACAAAAGGCACATTTTAACTGAAAAGTATATTTGTATTGATTTCTGAGTGGCCTGTAAATAGGCGTTTTGTATACAAGAGGCTGACGTCCTTAATAAGAGAACGCCACCGAGCAAAAGGGTTTATACAAATTTTGTACAAAAGAAAATAAAACAGCTGTGTGAAATGAATGATCCACTGGGTTTCAACTCTGCTATTGCCTTTATAACTCCGAGCGTCTCATCACTTGATGACCTTGGTTGAAGGTGAAGCTGACTGATCGGTGCCGTCTGAACTTGATGTAGATACCGGATTCTGGATGCAAAGTGATCAATGAGACATAGTATTACGCTTTTATCCCTAATTTTTGCCTGGACCGCCCTTTCGGGTTTTCAGTCCACCGGGATACCCATTTTTTCCCAAGCCGCCTTTTCAGATTTTCGACTTGCCGGGTGTACAGATTTTTTCATTTTCATCCCTTCATTTTGCCCGAACCCTTTTGGTTCGACGGGAAGCCTTAATTTTTGCCTAGGCATGTCAGCCTAGCGGGTCTTTTTTTTTTCATGCGTAGTATCTTTTTACTATGTCTGCATTGGCGGGGTGAGGAAGGTCGTCACCATCCATGTTGGTTAAGACCATTGCTCCTCCTGAGAACACATGCTTAACCACAAATGGCCCTTCGTACGTAGGGGTCCATTTGCCCCTTGGATCACTCTGAGGAAGGATGATTCTCTTGATTACCAGATCCCCAACTTGATATTCCTATGGTCTGACCTTTTTGTTAAATGCCCTGATCATTCGTTTTTGATATGTCTGACCATGACAGATAGCAGCAAGTCTCCTTTCATCGATGAGGTTGAGTTGATCAAGTCGTGTCTGGATCCAATCATGTTCGTTCAGATTTGCATCCTTCATTATCCGGAGAGAGGGAATCTGCACCTCGATCGGCAGGACTGCCTCCATGCCATAAACCAGAGAGAAAGGAGTTGCCCCGGTTGACGTCCTAGCTGAGGTACGGTACCCATGTAGAGCGAACGGTAACATCTCATGCCAATCTTTGTAAGTTACTGTCATCTTCTGCACGATTTTCTTGATGTTCTTATTTGCTGCTTCTACAGCCCCATTCATCTTTGGTCTGTAAGGAGAAGAATTGTGGTGCTGTATCTTGAACTGTTCGCAGAGCTCAGCGATCATCTTGTTGTTCAGATTGGTACCGTTATCTGTAATAATCCGCTCAGGGACACCGTACCGACAGATCAGGTTGTGCTGAATGAACCGTGCCACAACAGTCTTGGTTACCGTAGCATAGGACGCTGCTTCAACCCACTTTGTAAAATAATCAATCGCTACCAGGATGAAGCGATGTCCATTCGATGCCGTAGGTTTTATCTCACCGATCATGTCTATGCCCCACATTGCAAACGGCCAAGGCGCAGTCAGAACATTCAGGGGGACCGGAGGAACATGCACCTTGTCTGCATAAATCTGGCACTTGTGGCATGTCCTGGAATGTTGGTAACAGTCAGCTTCCATTGTGGACCAGTAATATCCTGCCCGTAGGATCTTATTAGCCATGGTGTGTCCACTGGAGTGTGTACCAAAGGTCCCTTCATGTAGCTCTTCCATGATTCTTTCTGCTTCAGTCTTATCCACACAACGCAGTAAGGTTGAATCATGGTTTCGCTTGTACAAGATGTTGTTGCTAAGGAAGAATTTGGTTGCGAATCTTCTCAGGAATTTCTTATCGTTGATAGATGCACCTTCAGGGTATTCCTGAGTTTCCAGATATCTCTTCACTTCGTGGTACCAAGGCTTCTCAGTCACCAATTCAGTTTCGAGATCACAACAGTATGCCGGCTCGTCCAGTTTCCAGATGATGATCCGGGGAGCCTCATTATCCCATTTGACCTTGAACATTGAAGACATTGTAGCTAACGCGTCCGCCAACTGATTCTCTTCTCTTGGAAAGTGCTCAAATGTTATCTCTGTGAAGTGGGGGATCAGGGTCAACACACATTCTCTGTAAGGAATCAAGTTTGGATGTTTCGTATCCCACTCTCCTTTGATCTGATTGATCACAAGAGCGGAATCTCCGAAGGCACTCAGAAATTTGATCCTCAGGTCGATCGCAGCTTGAAGACCCATGATACACGCCTCATACTCTGCCATGTTGTTGGTACAGTTGAAACATAGTCGGGCAGTGAGTGGAGTATGAGTACCTTGTGGAGATATGATTATGGCGCCGATACCATTTCCCAAAGCATTGGAGGCTCCGTCAAAGTGCATAGACCATCGGGATCCTGGTTCAGGTCCTTCATCCGGTCCAGGTACTTCACAGTCAATTACTATCATAATGCTTTCATCCGGAAACTCGAAGTTCATTGATTGGTAGTCATCTACAGCTTGATGTGCTAAGTGGTCTGCCAATACACTTCCCTTGATGGCTTTCTGGGTTGTGTACTGAATGTCGTATTCCGTCAAGATCATTTGCCATCTTGCAATCCTCCCAGACAGAGCAGGCTTTTCGAATATGTACTTTATCGGATCCATTTTTGAGATCAACAAGGTAGTGTGAGTCAGCATATACTGTCTCAGCCGGCGAGCAGCCCATACCAAAGCGCAGCAAGTTTTCTCAAGCAGTGAGTATCGGGTCTCACAGTCGGTAAACTTTTTGCTAAGGTAATAAATGGCATGCTCTTTTCGGCCAGACTCGTCATGCTGCCCCAGCACACACCCCATTGAGTTGTCAAGTACTGTCAGATATAGTATCAAAGGTCTCCCTTCAACTGGTGGCATAAGGATGGGTGGTTCTTGGAGATATTCTTTGATTCTGTCAAAAGCAGCCTGACATTCATCATTCCAACGTACTACCTGATCTTTCTTCAGCAGCTTGAAGATTGGTTCACAGGTAGTAATTAGGTGTGAGATGAACCGAGCGATGTAATTCAGGCGTCCTAAAAAGCCTCTGACTTCCTTCTCTGTCTTAGGAACTGGCATCTCTTGAATAGCTTTGACCTTAGCAGGGTCCACTTGAATACCTTTATCACTGACTACGAAGCCTAGCAACTTCCCAGATCTTACCCCGAAGGTGCACTTATTCGGGTTCAACCTCAGTTTGTACAGTTTCAAACGGTCAAATAGTTTCTGCAGATGATCAAGGTGTTCTTCCTCAGTCTGGGACCTAGCGATCATGTCGTCAACATACACTTCTATCTCATAATGGATCATGTCATGAAATAAAGCAACCATGGCACGTTGGTAGGTTGCCCCAGCATTCTTTAGTCCAAAAGGCATGACTTTGTAGCAGAAGGTGCCCCACTGAGTAACAAATGTAGTCTTTTCCATGTCTTCAGGAGCCATCTTGATCTGATTGTAGCCTGAAAAACCATCCATAAAAGAGAACACTTTATGCTGAGCTGTATTATCAACAAGGACATCAATGTGAGGTAGAGGGAAGTCATCCTTGGGGCTGGCCCTGTTCAGATCCCTGTAATCGACACACATTCTGACCTTGCCGTCCTTCTTAGGTACCGGCACCACATTAGCAACCCACTGAGGGTAAGAAGTCACTGCAAGAAACACGGCATCAAACTGCTTCATAACCTCGGCTTTAATCTTCTCAGACATCTCTGGACGCATACGGCGGACCTTTTGCTTAACCGGAGGGCAATCTTCTTTAGTTGGTAAGTGATGGACCACAATGTCGGTATCTAATCCGGGCATATCTTCGTAGGACCAGGCAAAGATCTCCATATAGTCATGCAGCATCTGAGTCAACCGTTGCTTCACGCTGAGTTCTAGGTTGGCACCAATCTTTACCCCTTTCTTGTCTTCTTCAGTACCCAAGTTTATTATTTCCACTGGCTCTTCATGGGGTTGAATTGCCCTCTCTTCCTGTTGTAACAGTCTTGCAAGTTCACCAGGCACTTCGCAATCATCTTCACCTTCGTCTTCGGCTAAGTTGATCGGATTTTCGAAGTCATAACTGGCAGTAGCAGAGTCGTTACCAGTGAGATCCAGAGTGGATTGAAACCTGTATGAGTGAGTGTGTGTGTAAATACAGCTGTTTTGCAATATGTAAAGAAAGGAAAGAAAAGGAGCGCAAAATTTGAAATGTGAAAAACGTCCAATGCTTTTATTTATGATATATGAAATGACAATTTATATGCCCTCACAAATGAAACCACGGTGCCTCGGGTAAGACACCGGGCCATAGAGTTTGTCATTGTTTATTACAAAATAACGAAACAAAGAAATTTATTACTTAGTAACAAGAGAAACAGATAAGTTGTCCTTTGCACTCCAATTGTTGAGTCCACTGTCGGTTGCCGGGTAGATCCAGCTATCAAACTCAGCTTCATCAACTTCCTCTTCGTCCCCAATGGCATTCACTCCATGAGCAGGTAGGGGAGCCGTCACCACATTAGGCTTGTCAGATGCCTCAAACTGCACCTCTTTGGCATCAATAAGGTCCTGCAGCTTGTTCTTTAACGCCCAACAGTCATCAGTAGAATGCCCCGGGCTATCTGAATGGTAGGCACAGCGAGCATTTGGATTAAACTTGGGGGATGCAGTATTGGGAAACTTTGGAGCCTCCCTGACAGTCACTAAATTGGTGGATAGCAATTGTGGCAGGATCTGTGATAAGGTCATGCTTAACCGGGTAAACTCTCTCCGGGGTCTTTCAAACTTTGAGGATTAGTTGGCCGAGGAGCGGCAGCAGGTTTGACAATCATTACCGCACTGACAGATTGGCGGTGTTCAGGTCGCTCTGGTCTCCGGGAGCTATATACAGCACTAGCCTCCTTTTTGAAAGGTTTCTTTTCAGCACTGGAGGAGGCAACCTTCTGTATCTTCTCCGATTTTATACCGGCCTCGATCCTTTCACCAGTCAGGATCAGATCAGTAAACCCAGCAGAGGAATTACCGATGAGATGATTGAAAAATGGACCAGATAGGGTTCCCAAAAACATATCTACCAGCTCCCGGTCCGTCAATGGTGGCTGCACCCTGCCAGCCAGGTCTCTCCATTTCTGGGCGTACTCCTTAAAACCTTCACCCGACCCTAGCGACATACCCTGGAGCTGGGTACGCGTAGGAGCGAGGTCGGAATTATATTGATACTGCTTGTAAAAAGCAGTGGCCAGATCCTCCCAGTTACGAATGCTGATTCCATCCAGCTGATAGAACCATTCGAGGTGAGTCCCTGAAAGACTCTCCTGGAAGAAGTGGATCCAAAGGTTCTTGTCTGTTGTGTAAGGCTGGATCTTCCTTACATAAGAACGGAGGTGCATCTTGGGACAGGAAGCCCCATCATACTTCACAAAGGCAGGTGCCTTGAACTTGTGTGGGATCACCACCCCAGTAGATAACCCCAAGTCTCCGAAATCCAGTCCAGGCACCCGCTGAACTTCCATAGCCTTTAATCTGTCCTCCAGCTGCTTGTACCGGTCTTCAGCAGGAGGGTACTGTTCGTCGTTGAAGTCTGTTTCAGTATCAGAGCCCACAGGAGTAGGGACCTCCCTTTCTTGGTGACTACCTTCCCCCACAGATGGAGTAGTCCTTTCAGCCTCAATCTGTAAGGTGTTCCCGAGTCTGCGCCCAGTGTTAAATAGCACAGTCCTCCTCTTCTTCTTAGTCTTCTTCAGAAGCATGGTCTTCAACTCTTGTTGACCCTGAGCCAAGCCCTTGATCAGCTCCTAAAATTGGGCGTTCTGCGCTTGAAGAGCCTTGATAGATGCCTCGGTTGATGATTCAGGGTTCATGATGCTGAAATAAACAGCGAAGGACAGTAAGCAACCTGAAAAGAAGAGTACCTGTGATGCACATGATGAA
This sequence comes from Vicia faba, assembly GCA_948472305.1. Lineage (NCBI taxonomy): Eukaryota > Viridiplantae > Streptophyta > Magnoliopsida > Fabales > Fabaceae > Vicia > Vicia faba. The sequence goes on along the minus strand of OX451736.1, from coordinate 1,170,730,578 downwards.
TGATATGTGTTTATGCAATGCATTCAAGAGTTCGAAAATTCAAATTTGTTGTAGACCAAAAGGAACACACGTTATTATTAAGAAAATCATTGTTTAATACATCAAAGCCTCATGGGCAAAAGTACAAAACATCAAATCAATCCCAAAATATGCTGCGCATCCTCTTTGGAGCTATGTAAGTGTTGAGGTTCCTCTCCTCATGCAACAGGCGGGTGAGCTCCAAGACCTTCTTTTCACTGGCACGCAGACTAGTCTCAAGAGAATTCCGCTCCTCCTTAAGCTGGATCCAGCTCTTCTGCATCTCTTCCCAGGATGTGGGCATATCAGGATGCTGAATAGTGTAGGACACTTCCCCTTCCAAGACAGGCTCTTTGATCACTGGGAGCATATGAGGATAAGGCATCACTAACTTCTGGGAGCGGGCTCGTACCCACTTGAGATAAGGCTCCAACGGGATGGAATTCCTATGCCCCAGTGTCTTGCTGTTTATCCTACTGGGCATCCTCCAAGCTTTGATGAATCTCTGGCGAAGTCCTTGAGTATCATTGTCGAAGTCAAAAACTATGTCAGGAATTAACATGTCATGAGGACCATCCCTCCGAGCATAACCAAATTGTCTCCAAGCCAGGCATGGGCTATAAGTAATACCCCCTCTGATTCCAAGTAAAGGAACGTTAGGATACTCCCCGCAACGATCAATGATAGTGACATCTTCTCTGGACCTAGGGCACCAATGTATATCTGCATGTGTAAGAGTCATCAACCGTTGTGACCATCTCAAACCCCGCTCATTCTTCAAGACCGATTGTGGAAGGTGCGAAATAAACCACCTTCCCAGGAGAGGAGTGCAACACATAAGGACACCTCTTTTTCTCATGGTTCGAGTGTAACATGAGTGAAGGATGTCCCCCAGCAATGTAGGTATAGGATTCCTGGACATAAAAATCTGGACAACACTGATATCAATAAGCTGATCTGGGTTAGGGAACAACACCAAACCATAAACAAGGAGGGCCACAACCTCTTCGAAAGCTCGCAAGTCAAGGGAGTTCCAACATTCATGGGCCTTTTCAAACAGAAACCTGGCTAAGAACCCTTTAATACCACTTCTGACTTCCCAATGTCCCTTGAGGTCAGATGACTGTAGGTGCAAGGCTTTAGCAATCTCTTCAAGCTTAGGTTCCTTTTCTGTACCGTTGAAGAGTAGCTGATCAAGGATGGGGATCTTCAGGAGCCGGGAGAACTCCTCCAATGTAGGTACCAACTGATAGTCCAAGAAGGTGAAACAGTGATGCAGAGGGTCAAAGAATTGGAACAGGACCTTTATCATATCTTCCTCAATGTTGGTGTTGACCAAGCTGATGAGGCTTCCATGCCTTTCACTGAATGAAGAGTTCTCGGGAATCCTGGATATAAGCTCCTTAAGCTGAGGAGGTACCCTTACAAGACTGATTTGAATTGTCTTTCTACGAACAGTTTCCATGTCCTACAAAACAAGAACAAAGATGAAAATTCGAACCCCTGAAATGGTTAGTTAATGCATATGATGCTGGATGATGTCATGATGCTATGATTAAACACACCACAGATATGTACAAAGACAAACATGTAAGGCACACAAGGCACACAAGACAAGCCCTTAAGGTTTAAGGCCAGCATGGGGTCTGGGTAGTACCCTCTTGAAGTTGGTGGGTTCAACCTGTCCTAATCAAAGTAACCGGGTTCTAAGGTTCCCAATATCACGGGATTGCTTTCATTGTTCATCGTTTCGATTTAGCCACTGAACTGGCGACCGAAATATTCCAGGAAAGCAACCCTCAATTGAGTGTAGTATCGAGTATCAACCAACCTCGGACTGCACCAAAGTCAGTTATCTCACTACCCTAAAGAGGCCAAGATAGTTCAATTAAGGTCCCTAAGGTCTGTTGATGCTTCACGACACCACGTGGAGGCCCCGTACTCTCCTTGACTGAACTCAAGGGTTACCGGTACACACCAAAGTGCCACATCAACGTAGCAGACTGCTTCAACCATGTCGGTATACCCCGCACAGTTCCCTCACAGCCTTGTTGCTACTTTCTAAGAAAGGTATCCCCCAGATCCGGGTTAGGATCTATAGAACTCCCAAGCGACCCACAATAATAAAGCAAGCAAAGAAGACAATTGAAAACATAGTTATGACCTAGCCCTAAGGTATACCTCACTTTGAGTTTATCCCCAGCAGAGTCGCCAGTTCTGTGATTGGTGGATCTGGAACTGACTGTTTAACGCTGGTTCGCGAAATGTCGCGGAAGCAAGAGTCGCCACCGTCTTTTATTTTCTCCAAATGGAAAGGACAAAAGCACAGAAAAATTCCTTAAAGAGATTGTTCTCGGTTCGGGAGGTAGGTTATAGAAAGGGAAGGTGTTAGCACCCTTTCTATCCATGGTTATCCATGGGCTCTTAGATACTTGCTCAATGTGTTTTCAAAATTGTTTGTTTGCTTTTCAGTGTGGGTTTAAAAAGTTTCTTTGAAAAATTTCAGTTCGACTCGTGCGTCAGAGTGTTTGAAAAATTTGCTTTGAAAGTTTTTGAAAATGTGTTGGTGAAAAGTATTATTTGTTTTGTTTTTTGAAGAGAGCAAGTATCTACGAGAACCTACCTACCCTAAGGAATTCGTCTGTGTAAATGTCTTTTAAAGTAATGCCATCCCACCATTGAGAGGTAGGTAGCACCACCGTTGGAGGTGTTCGGGTCAATTCGAGTTTATAGGGACATGGTGATCACCAGAGCAATGGGAAGACACCTTAGAAGCTACCCTCATGCCAGGTTCCCGGATCATGAGGACTTACTAAGACGCCCTCTACTCGACGATCACCTTTCGAAGGCAAGGCAACAATGAGGCGTACCCTAGGGGTGATGTGTGCGAATTGTGTGTCGTTTTCATTTGTATTTGTCTTGTCATGTTCATTGTGATCTACGCTTGATTTTATTTTATCCATTCATTCTTGCATGCTTTGTTTAACAGTTAAAAGTTTTGCGGGAAAAGTAAATCTAAGCTATTACAAATGGCGCGGGTCCACATCGCCAAAATTAAACCGAACCCGATTTGACGGAAAGTAAATAAAGCAAAAGAAATAAAAGTGCGAAAAGTTTAAGTTACAACGCTTTGGGAGAGATACATAATTATTTGAGCGAAATAAATAAATACGCGAAATAAAGGAATTAAAATTAAGAATTAAAAGAAAATGTTTTTTAGTATTTTTGTGTTTTTTGAGATTTAATAAAAAAGAATTAATTAATTAAAAACCAAAATGAAATGTTAAACCTAGTTCTAATTATTTTTAAGTTTATTATGAAAGTATTAAAATTTAACCTAAATGCAACCCTAATTAGTTTACAAGTTTAATTATGAAAATAAATAAATCACTAATATTATGGCAAAAAAAAAGGAAAATTAAAAGGAATAAAAAGTTATTAAACCTAATGCTATTTTTTTGGATTTTTTATGAAAGAAAGAATTAAAGTTGCAACGTAAATTAATACTAAGTTAATTTACATGTTAATTTATTTATGAAAATAATTAATTTAAATATTTATTATATTTGTCATCTTTTCTGATTTTTTGTGATATTTTTATATATATGGTAAAAATAATTTATTAAATTAAAACAAGAAAATAAATAAAATAAGAATTGAAAACAAAATAAATAAAAAGGAAATTGCAAACCAGGGGGGGTTCAGGCCCTAAAGTGGAGGTGTGGATCCAGTAAATTGAGCCCAATAGCATTCAGAGTCGTTGACCCTCCCAGACATCATGTGGCAACGTTGACTAGGGTTTATTGTGCCCTTTGAATCTCTGCCTTTGATTTGACTTCATGAGACGCGTGTATGCTTAGATTATGGGGATGTATGGTGCACTCTAATGATGAACCTGCATGTGAATGTGAACAAGAAAATAATATTGAAATTATTGAAGACCTGGGGATCGAACCCAGGTCTTGTGCATTGCCCATGCGTTCGCTTGCCATCTGTGCCACTTAACCACTTTGTTATATAACAAGCAAAGAAATATTATAAAAGAAAAACAAGATTAGTGCTGGAAAACGCGCGAGATTTTAAATGAGCCAGTCAGCGTGTGACATGTAATCGTCTTCTCCACCTTCCCTGAAAACAAAACCATATGGCAACGGTTTCTTAAGCGTGGTTCAAGGTTGCTTTAGAGAAAATAGCGACTAGCGCTATACAACTCATAAATTAATCGCGACCATGGCTTCTTCTTCGTCTAAGTCTGCTGATTGCAATGGTGGTGGTCTGGGGTCCTGATTTTTCCTAATTTGAGAAACCCCAATTTCAAGCTTCTGTAAACCCTAACAGTTGTCAATGGCAAATCTCCAAATATGGCATGAAAACGAAATTAAACTACATGATTAGCTTCAGAATACGTTAGTTAACATGAATGCATAGAAAAAACATAATGAAAATGTCTGAATGTGAAGATACGATTATGCATTTTGTTTGACACAGCTTGAATCCATGGTACTAATTCTGGGCGTTTTGATGGATGTTAATGATTGGAATGCGTTCAGGAGATCACAAGGAAGCTTTTGGAATCAATATTAGGACTTGAATCAACCTAGAACATTGATTTCAGTTTTGAGTTTTATGGAGTTTTTCTCAAGTTTGTCTATGGTCTCTAGCGCAGCATTTAGTGTCTTGTGATTAGGGTTTGACTCAGTACTTATGAGGGAAGGGAATTAGGTCATTAGCTGGCCTTGATCCATGCCCATGAGAGAATTAGTCTTAGGTCTTTCACCATTAACAAACTTTCCCTTTTTTAAGCAAAACCAAGACTTGGTGTACAACCTAACCCTAGCATGAGTTTGTGAGCTGGCACATGATATATGGAAGCTAATCCAATTCAAATGACACTATTCCATTGATTTTTAAATTTTATTTGAATTTTTAAAGATTTAAAATGAATTAAATTATCAAAAATTAAATAAAATAAAAAAATCAATGTTTGATCTTGAAATTAATCATGGGACACGTGTGTGGCATGACAAGGCTGAATCAAGTGGAAGAAAGTGGGCCCTTTTGTCAAAAATTGAAGTTTCAAGGATAGTTGACTTTTGCCATTTCACAAAAATTTCCCAACTTCTACAAGACATAACTTGCTCAATTTTTAAGCTTTTCTCATGTTCTTTGACATTTTGGAAAGGTCTTTGAGTCCTTTAACCAATGCCTTTGGTCCCATGTCATTTTGATTTTCCAATCTCAAGTTATGGCCTTTGACTTAAAGTCCCTTTTTGTTGACTTTTGAAAATGACCTATAATGTTGAAATTGATAACTTTTTGTGAGAGCATTTCTTGGACTTGAAGTATGAAGATGAGTTGTAGGAAATGTCTTTCTCTTCAAAATGAGCTTTGGATGGAATTTTTCTGATAATCCATGTGAAAGTTATGCCCTGGTCAATTTCAGTTGACTTTTTCAGCTGTCCAAATAAGGAAACTTTTGCATCTTGATGATTTTCTGAGCCAAATTTTGAGAATCATGATCAAGCATTGATCAAATGATGTTTGTGGCTTCAAAATGATATGTTGACCAAAAATTTGAACTTTTGACTGTCAAATGACCATTTTGCCCCTACAGTTGACTGTAGTGCAATTTAGGGTTTTGACTGTGCAATTTTGAGCAGAATGCCTTGAAACTTGATATGAGGATACTTGACCATATTTGTAAGCATATGAGACTTGATTGGGCCTTTGAAAACTTCATTTCTTTGATCAGAACACAAACCCTAGTTTTGACTGTATAGGAGACAGTTGGACTGTGCCACCCTTGGGGGGGAGTTTTGTGACTTGGCTTGGCAATTTCTTGAAGAATATGGGAGGGCAAATTTTGGGGTACAACAATTGCTTATTTAGATTTTTAATCACATTGACGACCCGATTCATCACCATTTGTAAATTTGTATCCCCCATTCCTGAAAGCTTTGTAATAGCGTAGAGTTTATTGTTTTCCTTTATACTGTAGAGTAATTAGGCGTGTATGGCAAGATTTAAAATCAATCGCTAGACAACCCTAATCAAAGACAAATTAACTCGAATCAAACACACTTTTCAGACATGCACCTCTAGGGTAGCCTCGCTTGTTGCCTTCAAAAAAATACAGTCATGTCCCTCGAATGTGGGACGCTTTAGTAAAGACCCTTCGATAAAAAAGATCGTAGTCCCTCAATGTCCCTCAATGCTGCCTTCGGTAAATGATCTAATCCCTTACGAAAAATGCTAAAGTGCCACACAAGTTTCCTTCTATGACTGTACAATTGTCCCGCGCCTGTCCCTTCACATCCAATGACGGGGATCCTTACCAATCAATGGTAAAATAGCAACATCTAAAGGAGGAGGAAAAGAACAAAGACATTTTGAGTAGGTAGGAAATTCATAGTTGCTTGCTCACAACATTTTCGAGACAACATCTTTCAAACACACCAACACTTTCAAAAAACGAAATGTTTTCAAAAAGACAACACTTTGTACACATTCTTATAGAGACGAGAATCATTACAAATTTCTCCTAAACAAAGACACTTTTCAAAAATACTTTCAAAAACAATCAGAAACACATTTCAAACAAAGCATTTTAAAGTGAGCTATCAACTAAGAGCCCGTAGATAACTACGGATGAAAAGGGTGCTAACACCTTCCCTTTTCATAACTTACACCCCAAACTCAAGAAAATATCTCAAAAGGTATTTCTTGTTCTTTTCACACTTTCCTTTATTGGATAAAAGAAAATTCGGTGGCGACTCTTGTTATCTGTAACAATTGCGATAAAACAAAAAAAACACCCAAGTCAATTCTCCAATTGTATTACAAGCGGCTTGGGCAAAAAAGGGTAACCTGGTGGACTGAAAACCTGAGAGGGAGGTCCAGGAAAAATTAGGGATTAAAGTGTATAACTATGTCCCGTTAGATCACTTACGTGTCAGCTTTATTACCAAGATTGAGAGTTCAAAAGGTTCAAGATCATTGCAATCAACTTCCTCCGACAACAAGGGACGAGATGTTCGAAGACATAAGGGCGATAGCAGAGTTGGAACCCAATGAGATCACTTCCACATGGCTATATATATATATATATATTTGTTTTCAATTTGTACTCTTTCCATTTTACGACGACTTCCTCTTACTAGGATTTCCGTCTCTTTGTACAAAATCGCCTGTTTATAGGCAAATTATCAGTACAAATATACTTTAAAGTTCAAACTTTTTGTTTTTTTGTTTTTGTTTTGTTTTCCAAGGCGTCCAATGACTAAAATTGAATGAACATATGCATATGAACATGATTAACTGTTAGCAAATAAATAAGAACAGGAATAAACACTTACTCAAAAACTCTAAGAGATGGCATGACACTCAAGCTGTATGTAAATCCTCACATAATCCCTTTCATAAGGTTATACCCAATGAAGTCTCCAGAGCCATTTCCATGAGATTATCCCCTACAAAATAATCTTCACAAATAAGGTTAAATTCTCTGCAATCTCCCTGGCAGATCACTTTAATAAATAAAGGAGTGTAATCTTCTCCTGTTAGATCTCCCCGTGAAGTCTCAATAAGTACAATGCATGGAATTTCTCTTCCCCAACTGATTTTATTCCTCTAAAACTGAAAAATAAACCTTGCAGATTTTCCTCTCTCTAGCAAAATTCAATTTCCCCCAAGAGAATTAGTTTCCTCAGTAGAGCATTTCTCCATCAAAAAGGGTTTATTTCCCCAACATGGTTTATTTCCCTAATAGACTACAAATTCCCTAGCTCGAGTTTATTCCTCAGACTACTACAAAATTCTTCTCCCCAATAAAGTTGCCACTATCCCCAAAAAGTTATTGCGAAGCCTGGAAACCGACCAGATACCAGTTAACTATTCTCCCCAGCCAAGTCAGCAGTTTAACCATCTCTTTTATCCCCAGTCAGGATATACAAGAATTAAAATCCCCAGTATAATAGTGAGTAACCAATGTTCCTAAACTCTATTCCCCAAACAGAAATAAATACATCCCCTGCAGATCTTCCTTAAAAAAGTAACCAAGAATCACCATCAAAAGCATTCTAGACAAGATTGAAGATACACATACTCTTCATCCCCAACAATAGTAAGGGATTTATTTTCCCGGACGAAGAAACACTTCAAACAACATTGCATATTCGTTCATCATAGTTGTTGCACCCCAAAATTTTCCCTCTCATGTTTTCCAAAGTCTTCCCCCTACATGGTTGACCAGAAACCCTTGCCTAAGGAAAAAGAAAATTTTGAGTGGTGCTTTAAGTACCTTTCGATTGGCATTCTGAAAGACCCTTCGATTGGTATTCTGAAGGAGCATTTCGATTGGCATTATGTCAAGGCCTTCGATTGGCATTCTGAAAGACCCTTCGATTGGTATTCTGAAGGAGCACTTCGATTGGCATTATGTCAAGGCCTTCGATTGGCATTATGGACAGACCCTTCGATTGGCATTCTGAAGGAGCATTTCGATTGGCCTTATGAACAAGCACTTCGATTGGCATCATGTCAAAGCCCTTCGATTAGAATTCTGAAAAACCTTTTCGTTTGGCACCCTGGGCCAAGCCTTTCAATTGGCATGCCAAGGGTTCCTTCGATTAGCATGAACAACACCTTTCGATTAGCCTGTTAACAAAGCCTTTCGACTGGCCTGTTAACAAAGCCATCAAGAGGGCACTCAAAAAAACATGTCCAGATACACTGAACATGAGAAAATGGCATGTTTCCCTTGCAAATATAGAAATAATTAAATGATGATTGTGGATTTAATTCCTGAGTTAAAGGCCAGATTCTTGCCTTTTCTGTTCCTAAAGAGCTGATTCGACCAGAGTGACTCTTTTCAAATCAAGCAGTCGAAGCAGAAGGAGTCCCATTCGAAGGAGGCAATTCAAGGCCAATCGAAGAGCAGGGCCTGAATGCATTCGAAAGCCAAAAGTGTCCAGATTCATAAGAGACATGCATATTTCAAAATAGGAAATTATTTAATGTGTCTGATTCTTGTCTCTTGGTTTTAAAGGCCTGTTTAATGGCTTGTCTCTTGCCGTTACTAGACCCCCACACTCCTATAAATACAGGGGCAAGCATGCAGTGTAGAGGACGAAAATATACAGAAAAAATAGAAAAAAGAAACAGGGAGAACTTGGAGATACGCTTCCAAAAATCATCAGCACTTCCAGGAAGCCATACCCAATCCTTGCACCAGCCATTCCACACTCAGAATCATAGATCAAAGCACTTCTGTTTCATAAAAAGAAATCTAATCTAAAACTCATTTCCATCTCTGATTGCATATTCACGTTATTACTGTTGTTTGTGAATGATTTAATGTGCTACATATAAGCTACAAGACAGAGATGAGATTGTGCAATTGCTTGGGCACAATCTGAGTTTCTCCTTCGAATCCTAGGATAAAATAAACCCAGACCCAGATTCAGCAGGTGCGAATAGGGAGGAGATTCGAATCAGGGGGTAAAGTCCCCCCTGGACCTTTAACATGTGTTTCGTTTTTGCAGGAAATATATTCTCAGGATCCTGTTCAGAGTTTCGAAGCTCAGCAGCTTAGCTTCGAACTGGACCCAGGACTTCCAGATCAAAGGATGACATATCCAGATCGAACACCCTCAGAGTGCAGCTCCTCATGCACCTTCGATCCAGCCTCTTCACTGGGTCGAAAGACAGCCTACACTTCTTTCGACCCAGGCCTCCAGAATTATTTTGTTTTTCTTGATTTACTGCCTGATTTCATTTTCGTTTGGACCATTTTATTTGTTTTTTTAATCAACATAAAAATCATAAAAATAAGTAACTTAGAATTAGGATTTAATTTAGTTAATTATTTTAACTTATTTTCTCCAATTTTAAAATCAGTAGACTTAGGATTTATTTAAATTCAATCCTTTTCATAAACAAAAAAATGCAAAAAATATTAAGTATGTTTTGGAGTTAATTTTAATCAGTTTTTTTTAATTAATTAAATTTGACTTAATTGAACATTTAGCATTTTCCCAAAAATAAAATAAAACAACAAAAGTTCTTATTCTTAGGATTTTTCAGATTCACGCGCGTTTATTTTATTGTAACTGCTTACTGGTTTGAGGTAGCTTAAATTAAGACTTTTACTTTACTGCTTTTATTCCCCCAATTTTTGGACATGTAAATAATCCCCCGAAGCCTTGTAATAGCGTAGGATTTACAATTTTTGCACTTTAAATTCCTGTACATATATTAACTGCTTAGATGTATGCTAACTAGGATTGCATGACAAGATTAACTCTTAACTTAAAATCAACAGTAGCTCACCATGACATGTAAACATAATATAGCTTAAAATTGACACACTTGCACATGCCACTCCTAGGGTACAACTCACTTGGTTGCCTTGAACGTGGTCATTAAGAATAGGATGTTTTAGAGGTCGTCCTTTTGTCCCAAGATCATAAGTTGCCTCGGAAAAATGATCTAAGACATTAGGGTTACCGCTAAAGTGTCCTAACATTGCTTTAGTGACCACACGTCCCTTAAACCGAATTGACCCGAAAACTCCAACGACGGTGCTACCTACTCCTCAATAGTGGGATAACACTGTCTAAAGGACATTTGCATAGTTTAATTCCTTTTTGAGTAGGTAGAGGTTCTTAAGTACATGCTCATTTTAAAAACAAAACAAAACTTTTCACACTTACACTTTTTCGAACAAAGTTTTCAAAACACTTCATTACCCTCTTGAGGACAGAAGCAAGAGTTAAATCGAAGTTTCAAACAAAAACTCATTTCAAAAACCCACAAACACAAAGAAAAGCAAACTTTTGAAAACGTAGTGAGCAAGTACCTAAGAGCCCGTGAATAACCACAAATAGAAAGGGTGCTAACACCTTCCCTTTCTATAATCTACCTCCCGAACCCGAGAAACAATCTCGAAAAGGAATTTTTTTGTGCTTTTATCCTTACCTTGTTGGATAAAATAAAAGACGGTGGCGACTCTTGCTTACCGCGACATTTTGCAAAAACAAACGCAAACGCGAACCAGCATTCCAAAAACAGTCAGTTCTATTCCCACCGATCACAGAACTGGCGACTCTGCTGGGGAATCCTTATAAGTGAGGTGTACCTTAGGATTAGATCACTTGTGTTTTCAATTGTATTGCTTTGTATGCTTTTAATTTTGTGGGCTTGTATCGGAGTTCTATAAATCCTCCACCCGGATTTGGGAAACATTCATAGATAGCAATACGTTGTGGAAACTGTGTGGGGTATACCGACACGGTTGAAGCAATAGCTATATTAGTGTGACATATTTGTGAGTACCGGTAGCCTTTGAGTCAATCAAAGAGAATACGGGGCCGCTGAGTGATGTCACTAAGCACTAATGACCTAGAACCTTACTTGACCATCTTGGCCTTTTTTAGGGGTAGTGAGATGACCGACTTTGGTACAGTCTGAAGTTGGTAGATACTCGATGCTACACTCATTGAGGATTGTTTTCTTGGAATATTTTGGTCGCCAGTAAGTGGCTAAACCAAAACAATGAACATAGAAAATAATCCAGTGATATTGAGCTCCTTAGAACCCGGTTACTATTTATAGGACATGTTTTGAGCCAACTAAACTCAAGAGGGTACTTACCTATGAAACTCCATGCAAGCCTGAAATCTAAGGGCTCTTATGTGTGACTTGTGTGCCTTCAAACATGAACTACTTCCACATACTTGTTATCTGACAACATGAGTTCCTTGCAGGTTTTGTTTACAGTCCTTATCCAATAATTTGGACTTATTGCAGGGTTTACTTACATCACCTCAAACTTTTGCTTAAACACATATCATAACATCATGCCTTACATTTCATTAACCATTTCAAGGATCTCAAGGGTCTGTGATGCAGGTTATGGTAAATCAAATGGCTAGCAAGGGGCAAAGGGGATTTATTTTCCTCTAGCCAAGGTTGTCTAGAAATCCAAGCATGATAACTTGAGTCAGGGGCTATGACCCACTCGATATGGTGAGCTTGACTCTTGAAGAAGGACTCTCAGCAACATGAAGTTCCTTCAATCAAGCTACCAACAGTTTCTTATTTACCCCGCGAGATCCTTGAAAACATTGCATACATATATCATACATATCATTGCATAACATGTCTCCCAGTACAGGTCTCTTATCTTCTTCGCTGTTTATTTCAGCAATCGTCATGTCTACTGAACCTTCCACTAAGCAAGCTATCAAGGCCCTCCAGGCCCAGAATGCCCAATTTCAAGAGTTGGTCATGAGCCTAGCTAAGGGTCAGCAGGACCTGAAGACCCTGATTCTGAAAGAGAGGAAGAAGAAGAAAAAGAGGACCATTCTGTTCAACACTGGACGCAGGTTTGGAAACGGGCTGCAGAATGAAGTTGATCTGACCACCCCATCTGAAGGGAAAGATAGTCCACAAGAAAGGAGGGCTCCTAGCCCTATAGTCTCCAACAACGAGACGGACTATGATGAAGAACAGTATCCTCCTGCTGAGGATAAGTACAAACAATTTGAAGACCGTTTGAACGCCATGGAAATACAGAAAGTGCCCGGTCTGGACTTCGGAGATCTAGGTCTATCCTCGGGGGTGGTGATTCCGCATAAATTCAAAGCACCTGCCTTTGCCAAGTACGATGGAGTTTCCTGTCCAAAGCTACACCTTCGATCATATGTGAGGAAGATTCAATCCTATACTACTGATAGAAATCTCTGGGTTCATTTCTTTCAAGATAGTCTGTCGGGGACTCAACTTGAATGGTTCTGTCAACTGGAAGGAGCTAACATCCGCAACTGGGAGGACCTTGTTGCTGCTTTTTACAAGCAATACCAGTATAATTCCGACCTTGCTCCCACGCGTACTCAGCTTCAGGGTATGTCTATGGGTACAGGCGAAGGCTTTAAGGACTACACTCAGAAGTGGAGAGATCTTGCTGGAAGAGTCCAACCCCCTCTGTCTGATAGGGAGTTGGTGGACATGTTTCTTGGGACTTTGTCTGGTCCCTATTTCAAACACTTGATCGAAAGCTCTTCAGCCGGATTCACCGAGCTAATACTGACCGGCGAAAGGGTCGAAGCTGGCATCAAAAGTGGGAAGATTCAAGAAGCTACACCTTCTGATGCTCAGAAAAAGTCCTACAATGGGAAGAAAGAGTCCAATGTTGTGTATGATCAAAAGGGTCGCCATGACCAACACGTAGGGGCAGTCCTGATCTCTAGTTCTGCGTCACACCGACAACAACAAAAGGGAAATCAACGAAAGCCAGATGAGCCTAAAAGACAGTTCACCAACATCAACATGCCGTTGTCTCAAGCGTTGCAACAATTGTTGAGGATGAATCTAATTACATTGATAGGACCTCACCCAAACCCCAAGACTTCTTCTCCTAACTACAATCCTAATGCGACCTGCGCTTATCATTCTGACAGTCCCGGGCATGATACTAACGATTGTTGGGCCTTGAAGTACAAGATTCAGAATTTGATTGATGCCAAGGAGATTGAGTTTGGTCCTCTAGAGACTCTAGCATAATCACTGCTCCTACGCCAAATCATTGAGAATGTCTTTGTTTCATTTGAATTTTCAAGTTGTAATCTCTTTGTTATTCAAACACTTATCTATTAATGCCAAACTTTGTTTCATTAATGCATTGCATATGTTTGTCTTGATTTGATCCAATCATTTTAATTACATTTAAACTATGCTTTTTACTCAACTCTTGCTAAAAGTTACGAGCCTTTAGAGGGAGGATGACGAAACAATGCCATAATCTCATACAGTATGCTTTTGGACAGACCTTGTTGACGATGTACAGGCATTTCTTTCAAATCCTAAACACTGGAGTTATAAGGAAGATAATCCCTAGTCAACCCCTTCGAGCCAAAGAAGTAGGAGTTTTCTGTTTTAAACACAAATTGAAACCTTTAATTTAAACCTGGGGCGGGGTAGTCTCTCAGTTAATTCAAAAGATGCGCATTGAAGTCGCAAAACTCTCAGTTCATAATACAACGAACGACATCAAAGGCATTCCTCTAGAATCAAAAGACAGTGGTGGTTCCTTATCTCATAGGCAGTCAATCTCTCAAAAGAAAAAAGCCCACTGAGCCAAAACCTATAAAGGAGGCTTAAGAAAGTTGGGGCATCCCGCTGACTGTAATCTCGAAAACAGGAACAGTCAGGCAAAAGTTAGGGATAACAAATCAAAAGAACGAGGTCCTTACAAATCCTCGACAACATGAAAAATGTTACAAAAAAAATGATGACTGCCTTCAAAAATCCAACTTGTGTGAACCATCACTAAAATGTCGTTCCAAATTCGAATAGAGTCCGACGCACAATTAACTGAGTTTAGGATTGAAGAGCATCACGAAGAGCGGGTGGGTATAAATATACTTTGAGCCTTTATCCTTTGTTTCTTAAACCGTGAACCAAGCCACGTTACAACCCTTCAAAAGTCCTAACTGAAGCATGGGTTAGTTCAAGAGCATACTGTTACAAAAGGTATCCTGACTCCTGTAAGGCTTTGCTCTAAATCTTGTGTTGAATTTGTCTTAAAAAAAAAGTTTTCTGCTAAAAAACGCATTTTTCCAAAAAAAAAAAAAACTTCGAGACAAGCATAAACTTTGCATTATTTGAATATCACTGTTTGCATTTGGCTATTTGTTTGACAGCGGAGAAATTCACACAACGAATATCCGATGAACGAAAGCCCTCTCAGTGAACAAAATCACTTCAAAAAGGATGACACTTCCATTGGCAAATCTCCTATCAACAAGGGGGCATGACATGTCACTATCCATCAAACCTGGGGCAGTCCAATCAAGATTCTAGGAAATCTCTGAGGAAGTGCAGAGTAACCAGGGGCAAGTCTCCATCTCCGTCACTTGGGGCATTGAACGTCAATCTCAGTGAAGAGTTACGTACAATTAAACATTTCCGGGCAGTGCCACAAACACTTGCTACTAGGGGCAATGACAAGTCTCCCCCAAAATCCTTCTCATAGGATGACTCCCAGCAAAGGTTTAATCTCTGAAAACCTTTCCCCAACTGAATCAACCTCAAGAATCCTCGAGGACTTCCCCCAACGAAGATGTCACCTCTCTAGCGGACTGACGACAGGGTTTATTTCCCCAACAACACCAGGATTCCTGAGCTTGAGTTTGCCTCTCCGACTACTACAAATCAAAGGACCACAACTCCTCTTCCCCATTATACTCTGGAGGCTTGTCCCCTGCGAAGCACAAATAAGTCTCCTCAGCCAAATTCAGAGGTTATCCTTACAAGAGTCTAACTGGGTTATCCTCAGCAAGTTGCAACTGAAAGATCATCCCCATCGAAGTTCTTTCTATCCCCAACGGAGTTCATTCCTTTCATAGACAGAAATTCAATCCCCAACAGGGTTCACTGTCACCAGCAACAGTAATTCATCCCCAGCTGAGTTTTATTTCTCCAAATCAGCAGATCTTCTAGCAGAGTATATACTCCCCACAGAGTCATTTCCTCGTCAGTCCATTCCCCAGCGGAGTTATTCTTTCCTGCAGGATTATTCTCCCAATCATCTTCGGTCGTTATCTCCAGCGAGTGAAACTCTTTATTCTCCAACAACAGTCAGGGATTTATTTTCCCAAACTCGGACGTACCACAATAGCATTTCATGTTCATACATCGTGATGTGCACATACATATTGCATACAGCATAATCTCATTTATTTTGAGAACATTATCATACAATGCATGTCATGCATCATATACGATTAATCATGTACCTTTTTCAGGAAAGATGGTTATCATCAACAACTTCCAGCAAGTTCAAGATTAACTTCGGAAACTAAACGGAGTAATTATCTGCACGATCAAATTCATCTTTACACGGGTTCATCATGAAGAAATCTTACACGGGTTTCTCCTAAATGCAGCTTCACACGGGTTTATCCTGAAAAATCCTACACGGGTCCTTTATCACATATTTCTGAATGAAGTTTTACACGAACTCATCCCAAAGTAACCTTACCCCGGTTCCTCCTGAAGTTTTACACAAACTTATCTCACAGTAACCTTACCCAGGTTCCTCCTGAAGTTTTACACGAACTTATCCCGAAGTAACCCTACACGGGTTCCTCCTTTCCAGATGAAGTTTTACACGGACTCGTCATCAGGCAACCCTACACAGGTTCCTCCTTTCCAGATGCAGTTTTACACGGACTCATCATCAAGAAACCCTACACAGGTTCCTCCTTTCCATATGAAGTTTTACACGGACTCGTCATCAGGGAACCCTACACAGGTTCCTCCTTTCCAGATGCAGTTTTACACAGACTCATCATTAAGAAACCCTACACAGGTTCCTCCTTTCCAGATGAAGTTTTACACATACTCGTCATCAGGCAACCCTACACAGGTTCCTCCTTTCCAGATGCAGTTTTACACGGACTCATCATCAAGAAACCCTACACAGGTTCCTCCTTTCCAGATGAAGTTTTACACGGACTCGTCATCAGGCAACCCTACACAGGTTCCTCCTTTCCATATGCAGTTTTACATGAACTCATCATCAAGAAACCCTACACAGGTTTCCTCTTTTTCCAAGATGCAGTTTTACACGGACTCATCATCAGGAAACCCTACACAGGTTCCTCCTTTCCAGATGAAGTTTTACACAGACTCGTCATCAAGAAACCCTACACAGGATCTCTCTTTCCAAAGATAAAGTTTTACACGGACTCATCATCAAGAAACCCTACACAGGTTCTCTCTTTCCAAAGATAAAGTTTTACACGGACTCATCATCAAGAAACCCTACACAGGTTCCCTCTTTCCAAGATGCAGTTTTACACTGACTCATCATCAAGAAACCCTACACAGGTTCCCTCTTTCCAAGATGCAGTTTTACACGGACTCATCATCAGGCAACTCTACACAGGTTCCTTCTCAGGAAATTTCAGACGCAGTTTTGCACGGATTCATCATCAGGAAACCCTACACCGGTTCCCTCTCTTTCCAAGATACAGTTTTACATGGACTCATCATCAGGCAACCCTACACAGGTTCCTCCTTTCCAGATGAAGTTTTACATGGACTCATCATGAAGTAACCTTACCCAGGTTCCTTCTCAGTCCAGATATGCAGTTCACCTCCAGAGTTAATTCCCCAGTAGAGTAGCGGACAACTGAAGCTCCTAAAATTCTATTTCTCTCAAGACATCTACCAACAATCTCCAAATGGCATCTGTAAGCCCATTCCCGACATCACAATGATGATACTACACCATGCGAGTGAAAATTTCTGGGCACTCTAGTGTTCAATTATCTTCCACCTTCGGATCACGAAAGGCTCAAAAGCCAATCTATATCCTCAAGTTTAAGAAAATTGAACAGGGGCAACTGTTACACCCCAAAATTTGCCCCTCTCATGTTTTCCAAAGTCTTCCCCCTACATGGTTGACCAGAAACCCTTGCCTAAGGAAAAAGAAAATTTTGAGTGGTGCTTTAAATACCTTTCGATTGGCATTCTGAAAAATCCTTCGATTGGTATTATGAAGGAGCATTTCAATTGGCATTATGTCAAGGCCTTCGATTGGCATTCTGAAAGACCCTTCGATTGGTATTCAGAAGGAGCAATTCGATTGGCATTATGTCAAGGCCTTCGATTGGAATTATGGACAGACCCTTTGATTGGCATTCTGAAGGAGCATTTTGATTGGCCTTATGAACAAGCACTTCGATTGGCATCATGTCAAAGCCCTTCGATTATAATTCTGAAAGACCTTTTCGTTTGGCACCCTGGGCCAAGCCTTTCAATTGGCATGCCAAGGGATCCTTCGATTAGCATGAACAACACCTTTCGATTGGCCTGTTAACAAAGCCTTTCGACTGGCCTGTTAACAAAGCCATCAAGAGGGCACTCAAAAAACCATGTCCAGATACACTGAACATGAGAAAATGGCATGTTTCCCTTGCAAATATAAAAATAATTAAATGCTGATTGTGGATTTAATTTCTGAGTTAAAGGCCAGATTCATGCCTTTTCTGTTCCAAAAGAGCTGATTCGACCAGAGTGACTCTTTTCAAATCAAGCAGTCGAAGCAGAAGGAGTCCCATTCGAAGGAGGTAATTCAAGGCCAATCGAAGAGCAGGGCCTAAATGCATTCGAAAGCCAAAAGTGTCCAGATTCATAAGAGACATGCATATTTCGAAAAAGGAAATTATATAATGTGTCTGATTCTTGTCTCTTGGTTTTAAAGGCCTGTTTAATGGCTTGTCTCTTGCCGTTACTAGACCCCCACACTCCTATAAATACAGGGGCAAGCATGCAGTGCAGAGAACGAAAATATACAGAAAAATAGAAAAAAGAAACAGGGAGAACTTGGAGATACGCTTCCAAAAATCATCAGCACTTCCAGGAAGCCATACCCAATCCTTGCACCAGCCATTCCACACTCAGAATCATAGATCAAAGCACTTTTGTTTCGTAAAAAGAAATCTAATCTCAAACTCATTTCGATCTCTGATTGCATATTCACGTTATTATTGTTGTTTGTGAATGATTTAATATGCTACATATAAGCTACAACGCAGAGATGAGATTGTGCCATTGCTTGGGCACAATCTGAGTTTCTCCTTCGAATCCCAGGATAAAATAAACCCAGACCCAGATTCAGCAGGTGCGAATAGGGAGGAGATTCGAATCAGGGGGTAAAGTCCCCCCTGGACCTTTAACATGTGTTTCGTTTTTGCAGGAAATATATTCTCGGGATCTTGTTCAGAGTTTCGAAGCTCAGCAGCTTAGCTTCGAACTGGACCCAGGACTTCCAGATCGAAGGATGACATATCCAGATCGAACACCCTCAGAGTGAAGCCCCTCATGCACCTTCGATCCAGCCTCTTCACTGGGTCGAAAGACAGCCCACACTTCTTTCGACCCAGGCCTCCAGAATTATTTTGTTTTTCTTGATTTACTGCCTGATTTCATTTTCGTTTGGACCATTTTATTTGTTTTTTTAATTAACATAAAAATCATAAAAATAAGTAACATAGAATTAGGATTTAATTTAGTTAATTATTTTAACTTATTTTCTCCAATTTTAAAATCAGTAGACTTAGGATTTATTTAAATTCAATCCTTTTCATAAACAAAAAAATGCAAAAAATATTAAGTATGTTTTGGAGTTAATTTTAATCAGTTTTTTTAATTAATTAAATTTGACTTAATTGAACATTTAGCATTTTCCCAAAAATAAAATAAAACAACAAAAGTTCTTATTCTTAGGATTTTTCAGATTCACGCGCGTTTATTTTATTGTAACTGCTTACTGGTTTGAGGTAGCTTAAATTAAAACTTTTACTTTACTGCTTTTATTCCCCCAATTTTTGGACATGTAAATAATCCCCCGAAGCCTTGTAATAGTGTAGGATTTACAATTTCTGCACTTTAAATTCCTGTACATATATTAACTGCTTAGATGTATGCTAACTAGGATTGCATGACAAGATTAACTCTAAACTTAAAATCAACAGTAGCTCACCATGACATGTAAACATAATATAGCTGAAAATTGACACACTTGCACATGCCACTCCTAGGGTACAACTCACTTGGTTGCCTTGAACGTGACCATTAAGTATAGGATGTTTTAGAGGTCGTCCTTTTGTTCCAAGATCATAAGTTGCCTCGAAACGGTTGCCTCGGAAAAATGACCTAAGACATTAGGGTTACCGCTAAAGTGTCCTAACATTGCTTTAGTGACCACACGTCCCTTAAACCGAATTAACCCGAAAACTCCAACGACGGTGCTACCTACTCCTCAATAGTGGGATATCACTGTCTAAAGGACATTTGCACAGTTTAATTCCTTTTTGAGTAGGTAGAGGTTCTTAAGTACTTGCTCATTTTAAAAACAAAACAAAACTTTTCACACTTACACTTTTTCGAACAAAGTTTTCAAAACACTTCATTACACTCTTGAGGACAGAAGCAAGAGTTTAATCGAAGTTTCAAACAAAAACTCTTTTCAAAAACCCACAAACACAAAGAAAAGCAAACTTTTGAAAACGTAGTGAGCAAGTACCTAAGAGCCTGTGGATAACCACAGATAGAAAGGGTGCTAACACCTTCCCTTTCTATAATCTACCTCCCGAACCCGAGAAACAATCTCGAAAAGGAATTTTTTTGTGCTTTTGTCCTTTCCTTGTTGGATAAAATAAAAAGACGGTGGCGACTCTTGCTTACCGCGACATTTTGTTAAAATAAACGCAAACGCGAACCAGCATTCCAAAAACAGTCAGTTTTATTCCCACCGATCACAATAGCATATGCATACGAAACACATATGGCACAATCTCAATTATTTTGAGAACATTATTATGCAATCCATTTCATACATCATGACATTGCATACAGCTAACTCTTTACCTTTTCAAGAAAGATCAATAAACAGATAAATATCGTTAAAAATTTTCAAATAGGTCCAGGATTAATTCCTGAAACAAGACGGTGTAACTATCTATGTGACCACGTCAGAGATTAATTCCTGAAACAAGACAGGGCAACTATCTCTACGGCCAACAAAAACAGATTGAAGATTAACTCCTGAAATAGGATGGGGAAACTATCTTTCTTTCTCTTTTGTCAGATAAAGATCAATTCTCGAAACAGGACGGGGTGACTACCTTTATCACCAATGGTATAAACTCCATAAACAGGACAAGTTTACAAACAAAACTGATTGTGGATCATTTTCCGAAACAAGACGGGGCGACTATCTACATGAACAGATTGAAGATTAACTCCGGAAACATGACAAGGAAACTATTTTTCTTTCTCTTTGATCAGTTAAAGATCAATTCTCGAAACAGGATGGTGCGACTAACTTTATCACCAATGGTATAAACTCCCGAAACATGATGGATTTACCAACAACACTGATTGTAGATCAATTCCTGAAACAAGACGGGGTGACTATATATATGAACAGATTGAAGATTAACTCCCGAAACAGGACGGGGAAACTATCTTTATTTTTCTTAGGTCAGATAAAAATCAATTTCCGAAATAGGACGGGGAGACTACCTTTATCACCAATGGTATAAACTCCTAAAACAGGACGGGCTTACCAACAACACTGACTGTAGATCAATTCCCGAAACAAGACGGGGCGACTATCTACATGAACATATTGAAGATTAACTCCCAAAACAGGATGGGGAAACTATCTTTCTTTTTCTTTGGTAAGATAAAGATCAATTCCCGAAATAGGACGGGGCGACTACCTTTATCACCAATGGTATAAACTCCCGAAACAAGACGGGTTTACCAACAACATTGATTGTAGATCAATTCCTGAAACAAGACAGGGCGACTATCTACATGAACTTATTGTAGATCAATTCCCAAAACAGGATGGGGAAACTATCTTTCTTTGACTTTGGTCATATAAAATATCAATTTCCGAAACAGGATGGAGCAACTATCTACATGACGAGCAACTATTCAAATACCTTTCTCAGAGGTTCACTCTAGAAAGCACCCCTTAGATACAATCAAGCATAGACTTATTATGATATTTCTATCAACGGTTAATTTGGATAGCATCTTTAAGCCTATCTCTGACAACTCTCCATCATATTTCCAAATGGCATCTTTAATCCCATTCCCAGTATAATCAACAAATAGTTTTACTTCACGCACAAAGGAGTGTAAATTTCTGGGCACTTAAGTGTTCAATCATCTTCTACCTTCAAGTCACGAATGGCGAACGAGCCAATCTAACTCCTCAGGTTTATGAAGATTGAATAGGGGCAGCTGTTGTACCCCAAAATTTTCCCTCTCTTTTCTAAAGACCTTTCTCACGAAAGATCTCAAATGCTCAAGGGTTCTAAGCACTGAGACCACAAATTAGGGTTTTGATTGAGGTTGACTGATCATTGACTTTTGACCTAATATATAATCTAATGGTTTGCAACATGATCTCAAGGACTCAAACACATGTTGACCTAATTTCATGACTCAAATCATTTCTCAAGATCAAAATATTGATAGTTGAATTTTTGATCAACTGATGAAATGTCAATTTATACACAAAAAGTCAAACTTTGACTTTTTGGTCAATATTACATTCCAAAGATCAAAATTCATCAAGACATTAAAAAATATCAAACTTGATAATCAAAAGTCAACAAAGTCAACAAAAATTCAAAATTTTCAATACTTAGAAATTTTCTAAGTGTTTTTACATATGATAATTTCATTACTTCATGACATTTTTTCACCAAGATGCAAGATGATTCAAAGAAAACTTTCTACATTAAAGTTGTAGATATTGATTAATTATACAACTTTTTATTAGAGGGTTGATGTCCAAAAGATGCTTAGATTTGGTCAGTTTTCATCTCAACTTCTTGGCCAATTTTCACCCATCTCCTTATTGATTCGGCCAAAGTGGTCAACATAAGAGTTATAGAAAATACTTCAAGCTTTCCAAAATGTTCAAGAGAATGAATTTATCATACTTGAGCTAGAGATTCAAAGGCATGAAGTTGGGCATCCATTCTTGAATTACAAGTCATTTTGATGAAGAACACATAATCCAAACTACATCTTATGCTGCATAATCTTGTTTTGCATGCCTTCTAACTTGAAAATATCACCGTAATTTAATGTTTACACAAACTTTTGAGCTATGGTCCATTTGATTTAAGCATTGTCAAAATGATTTTTCCATTTTTGGCACAAAGTTAACATTGTCATTCTTGCAAAGTAGCTTTAATCACAAAGTCATCTCTTCTTGAGGCTCTAACTTGTTCCTTCTACACACACTCAAAATACAAAATCAAATAAAGCATGCTTAAAGTATCCAACAACTCTATGAAGCAAAGTACAAAGCATTGGAACTATGATCTTCAAGTTTGCTTCATTTACAATCCAACCTAGCCACAACATGTGATCTTGAAAATTTGATCAACCCTTGTCTTAAAACCTCTTGCCTATAAATAGAGAGATCATTTACAAGATAGAAAGAGATGAACAAGAACTCAAAACCTCTTTACTCTCAAAAAACCAGAATTGTCCATAAAACCTCTATTTTTGAGCTTTAAAGTCCAAATTTTTGAATCTCTCAAACCTTGCAAGTTTTGCCCAAACAAACCACCAAAATACTTCACATACATCAGATAGAAGTTGTTCAAGCACAAGAAAAACTTCTGTAACATCATTATCACCATCTTCCAAACTCAAAAATAGTACCTTGCAATTTGACTTGGTTGGAGTGATTAACCAACTTTTAGCACAAAGTAAGGATTGGAATAGCTTCAAGGAGGACCAAGGAGGCCTGATCAATCATAATATTACATCTGAAACAAATAGAAGAGACTTTGAGTTTTTCTCCAAAGAGGTAAAAAACTCAAACTGTGATATCCTAATTCATACATCATTTGCTTTCGTTTTTCTTTTCAAAAGAATAAAATAGGACAAATTGAGGCATAGAAGTGAAACTATTAAAAAATACAAAAAAATGCTTTAGAAGGCCTGACACGGGTGGCTGTGTCACCTGACACGGGTGGCCGTTTCACCAAACATGGGCCGTGTTAGGGAGGAAACGTGCAAAAAAAGCAAGGCATGGGCTGACACAGGTGCTCGTGTCACATGACACGGCCCGTGTCAACACAGTTGGGTCATAATTTTGGCAAAACAGGCAAGACATGGCTGACACGGGCGCCCGTGTCACACAACACGGCCCGTGTCAATTCAGCTGGGACATAAAATGCACAAGGAGTATTGGGCAGATTCTGACACGGGTGCCCGTGTCTGGTGACACGGCCCGTGTCAGCCAAGGCATAAGAAAATCATAATTTTTGAGACTTTTGCTATAATTCTGGATCAATAAAGGTACACTAAACATATTGTGTTGCTTGGGAGATGGCCTAACACTATACAAAAACCTTTTCTAGATAAAACATTCAAGTCATTTTCTGAAATAATTGACATCATTAGATTTAGGTTTTATTTTTAATTAATTAACTCCTTTTGCAATTAAATTAACTACAAAACCTTTTCTATCAAAAAAACCCTAAAAAGCAATTTCTTCTCTTTATCTTTACATTCTTGTACATTTTATTGTTTTGCGCTACAACTTATGTAATTGTCAAAGCCTTGTATTAGTAATTAGGGTTTATTTTTACTTGTCATCCCCATTTGTAAATTTGTATCCCCCATCCCCAAAAGCATTGTAATAGTGTAGGATATTTAAATTCCGCAATTTATCATTTCCCATATCATTACTAGTAATTAGGGTTTGTATGGCAAGATTTAAAATCAAACATTAGACAACCCTAATTCAACATAATATACTTGAAATAAACACCTTGCACACTTGCACCTCTAGGGTAACCCACAATTGTTGCATCGTATTTAAACAGTCATGTCCCTCGAACATGGGATGTTTTAGCAAAGACCCTCGATTAAAAGATCGTAGTCCCTCGATGACCCTTCAATGTTGTCTTCGGTAAACGATCTTAGTCTGTTACGGCAATTGCTAAAGTGTACTACATGTTGCCTTCTATGACTGAACGATGACCCATGCCCGTCCCTCACATCCAATGATATGGCTCCTTACCAACCAATGGTAAAATAACACTATCTAAAGGAGGAGGAAAAGAATAAAGAATTTTTGAGTAGGTAGATTGCTCGCAATTGCTTGCTTACAAACTTTTCAAAACCAACAACTTTCAACACACCAACACTTTCTTGAAATATTTTAAAAGTCAACACTTTGTATGCATTATTATAGAGACGAGAATCATTACAAAGTTTTCCCAACGACGACACTTTTCAAAATATTTTCAAACAAAGACATTCACAAAAGCATTTCAAAAGTGATCAAGCAATTAAGAGCCCGTAGATAACTACAGATGAAAAGGGTGCTAACACCATCCCTTTTCATAACCTATCCCCAGAACTCAAGAAAATTCTCAAAAGGTTTTTCCTGTTCTTTTCACCCTTTCCTTTATTGGATAACAGAAAATTCGGTGGATACTCTTGCTATCCGCAACAATTGCGATAAAACACAAAACACCAAGTCAGTTCTCCCACCGTATCACTGTTTGCATTCAAATTTTGCACTCTTTGTCTTTCTTTTACTTTATTGTTTTAAAAATAGCTATGTAGTCTTACACCCACCCACATGACAAATTGCATATCTATAACCACCCTGGATCCCATTAATAACAATTCTGCTATTACCAATTATGACTTTGAAAATACGATCTACCAAGTCGAGGATGGAGGTGAGGAAGATTGTGAAATACCTGGAGAGATTACTAGGTTGTTAATGCAAGAAGAAAGATCCATACGACCGCATGAAGAGCCAGTCGAGATTGTGAACTTGGGTACTGAAGAGGACAAGAAAGAAATCAAGATAGGTGTCAACCTAGAAGATAGTGTCAAAAAGAGCTTAATCCAGATGTTGTGTGACTATGTTGAGATATTTACTTGGTCATATGAGGACATTCCAGGGCTTAATACTAATATTGTGGTTTACCATTTATCGATGAAGGAAGGTTGTCCTCCTATAAAGAAAAAGGTTCGTCGTATGCGTCCTGAGATGTCTGAAAAGATCAAGGCTGAGGTCATGAAACAACTCAACGCAAGTTTCCTAGTTGTGATGTCCTATCCTCAGTGGGTTGCAAATGTGGTGTCAGTACCTAAGAAATATGGCAAGGTGTGTATGTGTATAGACTACAGGTATTTGAATAGGGCGAGCCCCAAAGATGACTTTCCGCTTCGAGATATTGGCGTTCTGGTTGACAATACCACTCAGCACAAGGTATTTTCTTTCATGGATGGTTTCTCCGGTTATAATCAAATTAAGATGGCACCTGAAGACATGGAGAAGACTACTTTCGTCACACAATGGGGCACTTTCTGTTACAAAGTTATGCCTTTGGGTTTGAAGAATTCTGGTGCAATATATCATCGTGCTATGGTAGCCTTGTTCCATGATATGATCCATCACGAGATAGAGGTTTATGTTGATGATATGATAGTCAGATCTCACACTGAAGAATAACATCTTGACCACCTTCACAAGTTGTTTGAGAGATTGAAGAAATACAAGCTAAGGTTGAATCCAAGCAAGTGCACCTTTGGGGTAAGATCCAGTAAACTCTTAGGTTTCGTCATCAGTAGTAAAGATATTGAAGTTGATCCTGCCAAGGTTAAAGCTATTCAAGAAATGCCATCTCCCCGTACTGAGAAGGATGTAAGTGGTTTCCTGGGATGATTGAACTACATTGCCAGATTTATTTCCCATTTGAATGCTACTTGTGAGTCAATCTTCAAGTTACTAAGGAAAGATCAAGTAGTGAAGTGGAACAACAATTTTCAGAAAGCCTTCGACAAAATAAAAGAGTACCTCCAGGAACCTTTGATTTGAATGCCATCAGTTGAAGGAAGACCTATGATCATGTACTTGACAATATTAGAGAATTCAATGGGGGTGTGTATCGGGGCAACATGATGAGTCTGGTCGAAAAAAGCATGCAATATACAACCTTAGCAAAAAAATTTACTGACCTGAAACAAGATACTCACTGCTCGAGAAGACTTACTACGCTTTGGCATGGACTGCTCGTCGACTAAGACAGTATATGTTGACTCATACTACTTTGTTGATCTCTAAGATGGATCCAATAAAATACATATTCAAGAAGCCCGCTCTCTTCGGAAGAATAGAAAGATGGCAAACGGTCTTGACATAATACAACATTCAGTATACTACTCAGAAGGTAATCAAAGGAAGTGTATTGGCAGACCATTTGGCTCATCGGGTTGTAGCTGACTATCAGTCTATGAATTTTGAGTTCCCGAATTAGAATATTATGCTAATTACTGATTATGAAGAACCTGGACTGTATGAAGGACCCGAGCCGGGATCTTGATGGACTATGGTTTTTGATGGAGCTTCTAACGCACTTGGTAATGGATTTGGTGTTGTGATTGTATCTTCCAAGGGTTTCCATACGCCCTTCACCGCTAGATTATGTTTTGATTGTACCAATAATATGGCAGAGTACGAAGCATGCATTATGGGTATCAAGGTTGTCATCGGTATGAGAATTAAATTCTTGAATGTTTATGGTGACTCAGCCCTAGTAATCAGTCAAATTAAAGGAGAATGGGATACAAAGAATCCAAATCTCATTACTTATCGAGAGCATGTGTTGACGTTAATTTAGTACTTTGAAGAAATCACTTTTGGACACATTCCACGAGAAGAGAATCAATTGGCAGACGTGTTGGCTACCATGTCATCTATGTTCAGAGTCAGGTGGGACAATGAAGCACCTCAAATTACTATTGAGAGACTAGACGAACTAGCACATTGCTACAAAGTTGATACTGATAGAGTAGAGGAAAAGCCTTGGTACCACAAAGTGAAAAGATACCTCGAGACTAAAGAGTATCCTGAAGGGGCATCTATTAATGATAAGAAATTTCTATGGAGATTCTCTACCAAGTTCTTTCTGAGTAACAAAATTTTGTACAAGAGCAACCACAATTAGACTTTGCTTTGCTGTGTAGGCAAGAAGGAAGCTGAGAAAATTATGGAAGATATGCATGAAGGAGTCTTTGGTACTCACTCAAGTGGGCATAGGATGGCTAAGAAAATTGTGAGAGCGGGTTATTATTGGTTATTATTGCTTAAATTGTGTGTTTTGTCTGCTTTATCTTTAAGGGCTTGCTTGGGTTTATTATTTGAAAGGTCATCCACCCGGATATAGGGATGCCTTAGGTAAGTAGTAATAGATCATAAAAACTGTACGGTGTAAACCGATATGGTTAATATGATGGCTATAGTTAGTGTGACACTTTGGTTTGTATTGATGTTCCTTGAGTAGGTCAAGGATAACATTAGGCTTTCATGTGGTGTCATTAACACTAATTTACTTTTAGAACCTTAATTGACCCATCTTGGCCATTATAAGGTAGTGAGATGATTGGATTTGGTGCAGTCCAAGGTTTGTTGATACTCGATGCTACGCTCATTGAGATTCGACTCTCGGGGTGTTTTAGCGGCAAGCCAGTTGCCGTGCTAAAATAAAGTTTGTGAGAAAGATTGGTGATATGAGATTCCTAGAACCTGGTTACTATATTTAGGACACGTTGAGCCAACTTGACTTTAATGGGGAAGGGTACTTACCTATAGACTCCATGCAAGCCTTTAAACCTAAGGTTCTTGTGTGACTTGTTTGTATTTGATTATTTAAACATGACATCATAACATCATATCATCATGACACGAAAATTTTACTAACTATTTCAAGGATCTTAGGGACCTGTGGTACAAGATTATTTTCCTCTAACCAAGGGGCAAGAGGATTTATTTTCCTCTAACCAGATGTCGTCAAAGATAAAAGTACGTTCTTTTGAGTTAGAGGCTAGGACCCACTTGATATGGTGAGCTTGATTCTTATAGAAGGATGTTCAAAAATAAAAACTCAAAGTTCCTTAAGTCAAAGTTGCAACCAGATTCATATTTTAAATTTTTAATCCCGCGAGATCCTCGAAAACATTGCATATGCATCTACATGTCATGCATATCATTACATAACAGGTATTCTCATCTTCTTGCTATTTATTTCAGCAGAAATGGCTCTTGAACAGACAGTCAAGGATCTCCAAGCTCAGAATGCTAAATTCCAACAGATGTTCCTGAAGTTAGCCAAGGGGCAGGAAGCACTGGAGGCACTCATCACCAAAGAGAAGAAGAAAAAGACAAAGAAACCAATCGGCATCCTTAACATGAGAAGAAGGTTCAGGGGTCTAGTCAAGCGAGTTCAGGATCCTGGTACTCCATTAGACGAAGACGACGAACAAGATAAAGACGATAAGAGTGGTGAAACTGAAAAAAGCAACCATGGTCCTGTTAAAACATCTGATGAAGAAGAAGAAGATTATCTGAATGAACAATATCCCCATGCTGATGAAAAATACAAACAGCTAGAAGATCGTCTAAATTCCATAGAGAACCAGAAAGTGCCTGGGTTAGATTTTGAGGATTTGGGTTTAGTCTCAGGAGTTATCATTCCTCGTAAGTTCAAAGTCCCCACTTTTGAAAAGTATGATGGTGTTTCTTGCCCAAAGCTTTATTTGAGGTCATATGCTTGGAAGATTCAACCACACACTGCTGACAGGAAGTTATGGGTGCATTTCTTCCAAAAGAGCCTATCTAGAACATAGTTGGAATGGTTCTATCAACTAGAAGGGACCAATATTCATACTTGGGAATATTTGGCTGCGGCTTTCTACAAGTAATACCAGTATAATGTTGATCTTTCACCAACCCGTATAGAACTACAGAGTATGACCATGGGCTTTAAAGAAAGCTTTAAAGAATATACCCAGAAATGGAGAGATCTAGCAGGAAGAGTTCAGCCTCCCTTGTCTGATAGGGAATTAGTTGACATGTTTATGGAAACTTTGACAGGTCCGTTCTTCAATCATATGATAGGAAGCTCTTCAGTCGGGTTCACTGGGTTGATATTAATAGAGGAACATGTTGAAGGAGGAATCATAAGCGGAAAACTTCAGGTGGATGCATCTTCAAGTATTGTGAAGAAGTCATTCAACGAGAATAAAGAAGCTATTGTTGTGTACATCCAGAAAGGTTGTAGAAAAGGTGACCGCCATCAATCTATGGGGGAGGTAATGATTTCCAATCCCGCACCAACGCAACATCAAGAATAAGGCAATCAGCATAGGACAGATATACTTAGGAGACAATTCACCAAAATCAATATGTTGTTGTCTCAAGCATTACAACACCTATTGAAGGAAGAGCTGATTACATTGAGAGATCCTCCTTAGAATATTAACACTTCCTCTCCCTGGTACAATCCCAATGTAAGATACACCTATCATTCCAATAGTCCTGGACATGACACAAATGGCTGTTGGGCTTTGAAAAATAAAATCCAATATATGATTGACTCTAAGGAGATTGAACTTGATCCTCCTGAAACTCCTAATATGATCACTGCACCTATGCCTAACCATGACAAATGTGTTAATGCTATTGATGATGCTTCTTATGTTTCTGCTGTAAGTGACTTGACCACTCCTCTGATGATTGTTAAGAAGAATCGCTTGTAAGCCAGTTTATTTCCGGGTTGCATTCAAAATTTCCACCATTGTTCGTCCCAATCCAATGGTTGTATGTGGCTGAAGAAAGGTATTTAACGTTTGATGGATGATCGTGTAATTCTATTTGAGAAGACTCCTTTCATGGAGAACTTATGTGAAAGTGTGTCTTAAGACCTGAGACTTGAAGTCATGTCCATGATTACAATTTCTAATACTCCTTTAAGGATCACTTCTAAGGGTCTTATAAAGATTACTACCGAGCTTAGGGTTGCTCCTCTGATTATTTTTGCACCGGGGCCAGTTCCATATTCCTTTGACAAGATTGTCCCTTAGAATTATGAACCTGATGTCTACTACCATGGCGTTAAGCAGGAACCATGTGCTGTCGAAGGTGAAAATATTGAAGTTACTAATCTCAATGTTGGCAACATTGTTGGGACTAGCAAGGTTACTAGAAGTGGGAGGGTTTTCTCTCCAGAGATCTCTCCAAAGGCTGTTATTACACTAGTTTGTATCCCTGTTACTGAGTGAACTA
The DNA here is from genome assembly GCA_948472305.1 of Vicia faba. NCBI lineage: Eukaryota > Viridiplantae > Streptophyta > Magnoliopsida > Fabales > Fabaceae > Vicia > Vicia faba. The sequence goes on along the minus strand of OX451736.1, from coordinate 1,170,699,860 downwards.
CTGATACTCGAGGAAAAGAAAAAATGACCGAGCCTTCCTATACGGAGGCGCTGAAAGAAACCACTGAAAATTCCTCCAAGCAAGAGATGGAGGAAATACTGAAAATTATCTGGAAAAATGACTATAATATTGTTGAACAGTTAAGGCAGACTCCCTCCAAAATATATATGATATCTCTATTGTTGTGCTCTGAAGCCCATGTTTGACTTTGGTAAAGTTTCTGAAATTTTCTCATGTACCACAGGAAACCTCTGCTGATCAGTTTGAAAATTGTGTTGCTAGCCTGACAACTAACAATGGGCTAGATTTTTTTTATGCTGACTTAACTTCCGCGGGAAGGAACCATAACAAGGCCCGACATGTCTCTATTGAGTGTATGGGCACTACCTTAGCTCACATGTTGGTGGATGCAGGTTCCTCATTGAATGTATTGCCGAAGGCTTCTCTACACAAGCTTGAATGTGAAGGGGTTGTGCTGAAACCCAATGATATTGTGGTAAGAGCCTTTGATGGTTCAAAGAGAATGGTGCACAAAGAGGTTGATATTCCAATCAAAGTGGATTCTCAAGTACTCGATTCTACCTTATATGTGATGGACATTCGTCCAACCTATTCCTGTTTACTTGGATGCCCTTGGATTCATGGGACAGACGTTGTTACTTCTACTTTAATCCAAAAGTTAAAATATCCCGTGAAAGGAAAATTTGTTACAATTTGTGGTGAATAAGAATACATGGTGAGCCACTTGAACTCCTTCAAGTATGTTGAGATGGACGGTGAATTCATCGAGACTCCTTACCAGATCTTTGAAGTTGTTCCTTAGATAACTCCTGTTGCTAAAATCGCTCCTGTTGTTCCTAAGGTTACCAAGGTTCCACCAAGAATGGCTTCTCTAAAAGACGCAAGGGTTATAATAGAAGAATGTGGTTGCACTATTTGGGGTCATCTTCTCGATATTCCTTACAAGTACAAAAAATTTAGTTTGGGTTTCACCTCAGAGGCTCAGAGGGCTGTTCATCGTGCTTGTGCTGGGAGACCGCCATTCCGTGTCTACAACAATGGAGTTCATAAAGCTCAAGTCAATATTATGGAAGATGATGATAGCGACTACGATATAGACAGTTGGATCTTTCCTACTACCGGCGGTGGACTCAATAATTGGAAGGCTAAAGACTTTATACCAATCTCCTTTAGTCAGAAGTAAATGTTATATTATGTTTTCTTGCTTTCAAGTTTTTGGATATGTAATTTAAACAATAACTTTAAGCCTTGTCCCTTACCCGGGGCACATCAGTCCATTTGTTAGGGTTGTTATATTTCATCCATGTATTTTTATTTAATAAATCATTGGATGTTTGCATTCAAATTTTGCGCTCTTTGTCTTTCTTTTACTTTATTGCTTTCAAAATAACTATGTGTTCTTATACACACCCACATAACAAATTGTAGATCCATATCCACTCTCGATCCCATTGATAACAATTTTGTTATTGCCAATTATGACTTCGAAAATCCGATCTACCAAACTGAGGACGAAGGTGAGGAAGATTGTGAAGTTCTTGAAGAACTTGCTAGACTATTAGGGCAAGAAGAAAGAGCTATAAAACTGCATGAAGAGCCAGTTGAGGTTGTGAACTTGGATACTAAAGAGGACAGAAAAGAAATCAAGATAGGTGCCGACCTAGAAGACAGTGCCAAAGACAGGTTAATCCAGATCTTACGTGACTATATTGAGATCTTTGTTTGGTCGTACAAAGACATGCCAGGGCTTGATACTGATATTGTGGTTCACTGTCTACAGATGAAGGAAGTTCGTCCCCTTATAAAGAATAAGGTTCGTCGTATGCACCCCGAGATTTCTAAAAAGATCAAACCTGAGGTTATGAAACAATTCAATGCATGTTCTTAGCTGGTACGTCCTATCCTCAGTGGGTTGTAAATGTGGTGCCAGTACCTAATAAAGACAGTAAGGTGCGTATGTGTACAGACTACACAGATCTGAATAGGGAAAGCCCTAAAGATGACTTTCCACTTCCACACATTGATGGTCTGGTTGACAACACCACTCAACATAAAGTATTTTCCTTCATGGATGGTTTCTCTGGTTATAATCAAATCAAGATGGCACCTGAAGACATGGAGAAGACCACTTTTGTAATGAAGTGGGGCACTTTCTGTTACAAAGTTATGCCTTTTGGTTTAAAGAATGCCGGTGCAATGTATCAACAAGATATAATAGCTTTATTCCATGATATGATCCATCAGAAAATAGAGGTTTACGTTGATGACATGATAGCCATGTCTCATACTGAAGAAGAACACCTTGATCACTTGCACAAGTTGTTTGAGAGGTTGAAGAAATACAAGTTGAGGCTAAATCCAAACAAGTGCAACTTTGGGTATGATCCGGTAAACTCTTAGGTTTCTTCATTAGTGGTAAAGGTATTGAAGTTGATCAGGCCAAGGTTAAAGCCATTCAAGAAATGCGAGCTCCCCACACTGAGAAGGAAGTCAGAGGTTTCCAGGGACGATTGAACTACATTTCCAGATTTATTTCCCATTTGACCGCTACTGGTGATTCGATCTTCAAGTTACTAAATAAATAAGTAGTGAAGTGGAACGATGATTGTCAGATAGCCTTCGACAAAATCAAAGAATATCTTCAGGAACCTTCAATTCGGATGCCACCGGTTGAAGGAAGACATCTGATTATGTAACTAACAGTGTTAGAGAACTTAATGAGGTGTGTATTGGGGCAACATGATGAGTCTGGTCGAAAAGAGCATGCAATATACTACCTTAGCAAAAAGTTTATCGACTTTGAAACAAGATACTCACTACTCGAGAAAACTTTATGCGCTTTGGCATGGGCTACTCGCCAACTAAGACAGTATATGTTGACTCATATTACTTTGTTGATCTCTAATATTGATCCAATAAAATACATATTCGAGAAGCCCGATCTCTCTGAAAGAATAGCAAGATGGCGAATGGTCTTGACCGAATACGACATTCAACACACTACTCAGAAGCCAATCAAAGGAAGTGTATTGGCAGATCATTTGGCTCATCCGGCTATAGACGACTATAAGTCTATGAATTTTGAGTTCCCAGATAAGATCATTATGCTAGTTACTGATTATGAAGAACCTGGACCGTATGAAGGACCTGAAATGGGATCTCGATGGACTATGGTTTTTGATGGAGTTTCAAACGCGCTTGGTAATGGAACTTGTGCTATGATTCTCTCTCCCAAGGGTTGCCATATGCCCTTCACCTCCAGATTATGTTTTGACTCTACCAACAACATGGAAGAATATGAAGCATGCATCATGGGTATGAAGGCTGCTATCAATATGAGAATTAAATTCTTGAATGTATATGGGGACTCAACCCTAGTAATCAGTCAGATTAAGGGAGAATGGGATACGAAGCATCCAAATCTCATCCCTTATCGGGAGCATGTGTTGACATTAATTTCGTACTTTGAAAAATCACTTTTGAACATATTGCACGAGAAGGGAATCAATTGGAAGACGCATTGGCTACCATGTCATCTATGTTCATAGTCATATGGGACAATGAAGCTCCTCGAATTACTATTGAGAGACTAGATGAACCGACACATCTAGAGTAGAGGAAAATCCTTGGTACCACGAAGTAAAAAGATACCATGAGACTCAAGATTATTCTGAAGGGGCATCTATTAATGATAAGAAATTTCTAAGGAGGTTCTCTGTCAAGTTCTTTTTGAGTGACAAAATTTTATACAAACGCAACCACGATTTGACTTTGCTTCGTTGTATAGACAAGAAGGAAGCTGAGAAGATTATGGAAGATATGCACAAAGGAGTATTTGGCACTCACTTTAGTGGATATACAATGGCTAAGAAGATTCTGAGAGCAGGTTATTATTGGTCTACTATGGAAACTGATTACCACCATCATTCTAGAACTTGTCACAAATTCCAGATTTATACTAAATGTCTTGACTGCTCCTTATCCGTTTGCAATATGGGGAATTGATATGATTGGAGAGATTAAGCCTACCACTTCTAATGGGCATCGTTTCATCCTAGTCGCTATTTATTACTTCACGAAGTGGCTAGAAGCAGCCTCGTTTGCCTCCGTTACGAAGAATGTTGTGGACTGATTCATCAAGCATAACCTCATCTGTCGGTATGGTATACCTTAAAGAATCATCACAGATAATGGTACCAATCTTAACAATACTATGATCATGGAACTCTGCACGCATTTTAAGATTAAACACCACAATTCTTCTCCATATCGACCAAAGATGAATGGCGCAGTGGAAGCCGCCAACAAGAATATCAAGAAGATTTTGCAAAAGATGAAAGTGACGTATAAATATTGGCATGAGATGCTACCATTTTCTCTTCATGGTTATCGCACTTCAATATGTATATCAACTGGGGTAACCCCGTTCTCTTTAGTCTATGGTATGGAGGTTGTCTTAGATGTCGAAGTCCAGATTCCTTCCCTAAGGCTTATGAAAGATGTAGGTTCAGATGAAGACGAGTGGATTCAGACTAGGCTTGACCAAATAAATTTGATTGATGAAAAATGGCTCGTGACTGTTTGTCATGGTCAGATGTATCATAAGCGCATGATCAAGGCCTTTAACAAGAAAGTCAGACATCAGGTGTACCAGGCTTGTGATTTGGTAATAAAGCGCATCATCCTACCACAAGGTGATTCCTGGGGTAAATGGACTCCCACATACGAAGGGCCATTTGTAATCAAAAAGATATTTTCTGGCGGTGCTATGATACTTACTACCATTGATGGTGAAGATTTTCCGCACCATGTGAATGCGAACATAGTCAAAAAATACTACACATAAAAGAGACTCGCTAGGTTAACAAGCCTAGGAAAAAATAAGGGCATCCCGGCGAACCAAAAGCGTTCGGGAAAAATTAGGGATATATATATATATATATATATATATATATATATATATATATATATATATATATATATATTGTACATCCAGCAAGTTGAAAATCTAAAAGGGAGGCTTGGGAAAAAAAGGATATCCCGGTGGACTGAAAACCCGAAAGGGCGGTCCAGGAAAAAGTTAAGGATTAAAGTGTATGACTATGTCCCGTTGGATCACCCATCTACTTACAACCATCATAACTACCGACGTCAAGTTCAAATGGTAGAAATCATTTCAATCAACTTCTTCCAACAACAACGGATGAGATGCTTGAAGACATATGGGCAATAGCAGAGTTGAAAACTCGATGGGATCATTTCCACATAGTTGTTTTTCTTTGTTTCTCTTTGTACACTTTTTCTTTTACGACGACTTCCTCTTACTAGGATTTCTGTCTCCTTGTATAAAATGCATGTTCATAGGAAAACTTTCAAAATTAATACAACTCATTCTATTTCAAAATTCAAAACTATTTATTTTTACTTCCTTTGTTTTGTTTGCAAATATGTCCAATGGTTATTGAATGAACATATGCATTTGAATATGATCACCATTTCTAAATATTTGCATAATAAACAGGATTAGCATTTATCGAAGACCCTAGGAGTTGGGATAATGTTTAAGTCATTCATAAATCCTCACAAAACAATCTCCATGAAACTGTCTTTACAAAGCTATCTTCCCAAGCTCATCCCCAACAGAGATATATTCCCCAGCAAATATAATATGCCCTTAGGAAAAAATTGTGGCATTTTCCAGTAGCTCACCTCCATATCCCTAATGGATAGCTTGACCTGATCATCATCCCTAATAGGTCCTCTAGCAGATAAGGAAGTTTGATCATTTCCCCAGCATATAGTGGAGACTTCCTCAGCGCAGCCTATAAAATTTCAATCCCCATCAGATTTTATTTCCTCAATATAGTTTACAGGAATTTAATTCCCCAACAAAGTTTATTACTCTAACATCATAATTCCCTAACAAATTTCTCTTCTCCAATAGGGTTTAATCAAAGTTGTTATCCCCGAAAGAGTTGCTATGGTAGCACACTGAAGGAATGTCCATCTCTTTTTATCCCCAGTCAGAGTATGTAAGAATCAAATCCTTTAATAAAAAGAACAGCGAATGACCGACTCTCCTTGAGTGCTTCTATCCTCAAGCAGAAGTCAAAGATCCCCAGTGGAGTATCCTCAAATAGAAAGCGGGAATTCCCACAAAATTATTCCCAACAGAAATTAAAGAATCACTTTTTTCATCCCCAACGACAGTCCGGGATTTATTTTCCCCAACTAGACATTGTTACAAGGAGCTACCGATATGCTTCAACGACATATTGCGTCCATATATCATTTCACAATACATCATAGCATATGCATGCCGAAACGCATATAACATACTCATTTATTTTGAGAGCATCATTACGCAATACATTACATACGTCATGACATTACATAAAGCTAATTTTGTCTTTTCAGGTAAAGTTCGTAAATAGACGAATATCATCAGCAATTTTCAAACAGGTCAGAGATTAATTCCTGAAACAGGACAGGGTAACTATCTATATGACCAGGCGGTATGAATTCCTAAAATAGGACGGGTTTACCAACAAAAAATATGTCGCAGATTAATTCTCGAAATAGGACGAAGTAACTATCTATATTACTAGGCTGTATGAATTCACGAAACAGGACAAGTTTACCAACAAAACACAGGTCACAAATTAATTCCCAAAATAGGATAGGGCAACTATCTGTATGACTAGGCGGTATGAATTACAGAAACAAGACGGGTTTACCAATGAAAAAACAGATTGTAGATCAATTCTCGAAATAGGACGGGGAGACTATCTGCATGACCAAATGATTTCCTTCAGAGATTAAATTCTGATGATAATTTCCTTTAGAGATTCATTCTGAAAAGCATTTCCCTTAGATAAAATCAAGACATAGATTTCCCTTAGTTACTTTGGATGGCGTCTATAAGCCCATCTCTGACGAAACTCTATCAAATTTCCGAATGGCATCTTTAAAGCCCGTTCAAGTAATACTATCAACCAAAAACGTTACTTCCTGCACCGACGAGTGCAAATTTTTGGGCACTTAAGTGTTCAATCCTCTTCCACCTTCCGATCATGAATAGAGGACATGCCAATCTAACTCTTCAGGTTTAAGAAGATTGAACAGGGGAAGTTGTTTACCCTAAAATTTTCCCTCCCATTTTTGAAGATAATTGATTCAAGATACCTCATCATGCTTCTAAGGGTCTCAAGTACTCAAGACTATTCAAGAATGATCAAATGAACCCTCCTCCTAAGTAGTGGCCTACAATTAGGGCTTTGTTTTCTTCAAATAAAATTGAGCTTCTAATACCTCAAGTGAGTTTTATGATTCCTCATATGCTTCAAGGTACCCTCATGACAAGTTTCAAGCCTTACATCAATAATTTGCTCATTCCATTGCTCAAATGATTGAAAATTAACTGTATTGGATAAAAAGTCAACAGTGGTCAACATACAGTCAAACTTCATGATTTTTTGTCAAAATCAATATTTTGAACTCACATTCATCATTTGATCAATGGTTTATTATGATTCATCAAGAAAACTCAAGATTCATCAAAAGTCAAAAGTTAATAGATTAGGGTTTTCTTTAGGATAAGTCAACTAAACTTTGACCAAGCATAACTTTAACATGCATTCATCAGAAAATTCTCAACCAAAGCCTATCATGAAGGAAAATCAATTATGTACAACTTTGTCTCTCTAAGCTCGAGTCCAAAAAATGCTTCATTTGAGAGATATGAGCCAAAACATTACAGGTCTTTTTGAAAGTCAATAAAAAGACATTTTTTGTCAAAGCAAATTACAAAATGATAAAGACTTCAAATGAAAAAATTACCAACATGAAAGTTATAGGAGATATCTTGAGGTTTCTAAAAAGTCCAAAATCACCTTCATTTGATAAAATTTGGGAGAGTTATGATTTGTGCAAGTTGAGCAATTTTTGAGAAATGCATGAAACTTCTATTGAGCAATTTTGAACTGTTGGACTAATGGGCCTAACTTTTGAGGTTTAAACATGTTTATAACATGTTAGAGGACCTCTAAGTCCATTCATGCATGGCCGTGATTTTTAATTTTATTTATTTTAAATTTTATTCAAATGTTTTTTATAATAGAATGAAATATCAAGTGCTGGGCCAAGGCATGGTTTGTTTTCATTTGGATCAAGTTGAAAGCCCAAATCCATGGCAAACAAGGCAAGAAACCATGTGGAGCAAATATGGATGCAATATTTTCAAATTTGGAAATTTTTTAAACATGATTTGATTTGATTTTATTTGCACCATAACTCATGAAGATTATGACCTAATTTCATTCCCTATAAGTACACAAGCATTCAGCAATGCTAAGAGGACGGATTGGCAGCCAAGAGCATTAGGTTCAAAGAGAAAAATTTCTCAAAAAGTGCAAGCATTAGAGTTGTAATTTCCAAGCAATTTCAATCCAAACTAATCCCTGAAATCATCTCCTGAATATCCATAGGGTAAGTACAGGTGATTTTCAATTGTTTCCCATGCCTGAAACGATCATGTTCATCATCTCCTATTGCAATTTTTTTCCATTATTCATATTTTTAATTCTATGCATTGTTGATTGTTTCTAACCACCAAAATCTTCATATGTGAATGTTTAGAGTAGGTTGCAGTTATTACATGGAGCTTGTAATGTTAGAATTCTGATTTGCCATTGATGAACTGTGATAATTTGTTTTCTTTGAAACTCACTGTACAAGGATTTTTAGGTCAAACTGATGCCACCATTGGATTCATGGGAGTCGAATTAAGGGAGCAGGGTCCTTCTTTTGTTTTTCTTTTGCGTATTTTTCAGGTTTGGAAGTTTGGTTCGTCGAAGAAGATGACTGGAGCTAGGGTTCTGGTCACTTCTCCGTTCAGTCAATTTTTTTACCAGTTGACTCACTGCGTGGCATAATGATACATTTTGATTGGCTGAGCGTAATACCCAGAGCCCCACTTTGACTTGCGTTTAATTTAAATCTTTTAATTTCGTTTATTTATTTAAAGATTGATGGTTTAATTCTCAACAGATAAGCAACATAGCTTAGTTGGCAAGGAAGGTAATTGGTGAAAGGAAGGGCGCAGGTTCAAGCCCCAGCACTGACATTCTTTTTGTTTACCCTATTTTTTCAAACCTTTTCCAAACTTTTTCTCATTTTCTTTTAATTTTCAATTAATTCTTTTTAATTAATATTTAACCCAAAAAAATCATAAAAAATAAAATAAAATCAGATTTAGGTTTTTAATAGATTAATTTAATTTTAGACAATTTTTTTAATTAATTTGATCTAGGGTTTTCAGATAATTAATTAAGTATTTAATTTAGGTTTTAAAATCTATTTATTTTATCATTCAAAATTAATCAAAAATACACAAAAAAATAATTTCTAACATTTTAGACATTTAGGATATTATAAATATTTTTTGATATGTATTTTTATTTATTTTCTATTTATTTTTAGACAATTGTATAGGTTGTACAGAAATTGTAATAGCTTAGTGTTTATTTTCTCGCAAGGTTTTATTAAATATTGTAACTGCCCCGAAGCCATGTAATAGTCCTAGGGCTTTACTTTTCGCACTTATATTTTATATACCTGTATATATAACTGTTAGATGTATGCTAATAGGGTTTGTATGGAAAGACAAAAACAGACGACAGAAAACCCTAATTTAAGATAATATAATCGAACTGAATCATTATTCATACTTGCACCTCTAGGGTAACCTCCTCTTGTTGCCTTAGGAAATAATGGTCATGTCCCTTGAAAATATAGATACTTTAACAAAAGACCCTCGAATAAAGATCATAGTCCCTCGATGACCCTTCGATGTTGCCTACGAAAAATGATCTAGTTCCTCTGATACAATTGCTAAAGTATCTCTATATGTTGCCTTCAATGATCATTTGATGACCCTTCTCCTGTCCCTTCACATCCAGTAGATGGGGTTACCTACCAACTAATGGTATGGATAACACTATCTCTAAAGGAGAAGGAAAAGAATAAGAATGACTTTTAATGGGTAAGGAATTTTTAATCGCTTGCTCAGAACCCTTTTTCACATCACTTTCAAAAAAAATATTTTCAAAACACTTTGTGCATATTCTTGAGGACCGATACAAGAATCATTACAAAGTTAGCGTACTTTGGCTTTTCAAAAATATTTTCAAATCACACACAAACCAAATTTTCAAAGTGACCTAGAAATTAAAAGCTCGTAGATAACTATGGATGAAAAGGGTGCTAACACCTTCCCTTTTTATAACTTACCCCCCGAACTCAAAATCTATCAAGGTATTTTCTATTCTTTTCAGCCTTTCCTAAGTATTGGATAAAAGAAAAGTCGGTGGCGAGTCTTGCTAACCGCAATATTTGGGATAAAACGCTAAAAAAGTCAGTTCTCCCACTGTATTACATGAAGGCATTGATAATGATAACATCAACAATCAATCTTGAATACAAAGTTATGACGTTCAAGCATCAACATATTTATGATGGATTGCAAGTGCACAAAAACTATTGAAGAGATTTATTTGTGTAGACAATTTAATATTAAAAAATTATAACAATAATTGTCACATCGGTTTTTAACCTTAACCAGGGTGAAACTTAAAAATAAAATAAAAACATTACATCGGTTTTATAAATAAACGGTGGGGTATAATAGTCAGATTTTACTATAAAAGCAATCATTAGATTTTTCCGTAATCCGTGCTAATATGAAGTTGCCTCAAACTCGCATCATTATTTAGGATAGATTGCAAGGCAGAAAAAATCATCAATGTTTTTCTATCTAGAACAAAACATTTTTCTGCCCTTGTAATCTATCTAACAAAATGGTGTTGTATTTTTTTTTTGAGAAATGTTGTTGTTGTATTTTTGCTCATTACATGGATATCAGCAGAAAAATAAAAATTCTTATGGGGAAACAGATCTCTAGCATCTCGTATAGGACTTAGACATACTGTATTTTTAATATTTTGGGTAAACAATCTTGATATTCTACAAAGATTTATTGCATACAATGTATTTTTAATATTTCGTTAAACAATGTAACAATTTTTCTAAAAAAAATGAATCTAACCCCTCGATTTTATTCCAAATTCGAGAGGATAATTAAGTGTTGTTTTACACTATTTTCAACGGCCTTAAACAAATATTTGTCGTCTATTTAAAGGTTATCAATATTCAAGAATCTGCCATTAATGATCTACGTGAAACCTAAGGGACATTTATTATATAAGTTCTCTTACGATATTAGAAATCTAACATAAATGAAACATATGAAGCGCTTGAAACCTAACAACACTTGGAAAAGTTCTCTACGATGGATTGCAAGAGCATAAAATCATCTGAGTTCAAGGTTTGTTTTATTAAATTTTTATTTTGTACTGATTTTTTATTATTGATATTAATTATCTTATCCTTTTTTTCACCAGAAACAAATGCATGCAAGATCCGTAGAGAATATTCTTGCACCCAACATTTGATCTTCACCTAGATTTAATAATTCAAAGATCTAAAGTCTAAATCGTGAGAGAATTTAATTTTTATCTAGATCCCTAGGGAATTTGATTTTAATTTTAATATTCTGGGTAAACAATGTAATATTCTGGGTAAACAATATAACAATTTTTTTTCAAAATAAAATCATATCCCTCGATTATTTTGATATACCGAGATAAAAGATATGCTAGTTTTGAAAATAATAAAATTTGTTGTTGTTGGGTTCGAACCCATGCACTAATAAAATTATACCTCGATGTTTTAAACACTGAGGTAATAAGTCTTTACTTTTTATGATAACCTTGTTTATCTCGCTTCTTTTGCCGAGGTAAAACGCATTTCTTATCAAAGATTAGAAGCGTTATTTGTAGTAGTGATTATATGGTATTTCAAGTCATGTAAGACTAATGGAAGTTTATGGAAAGCATTAGATGATCAAATCACCAACTTAGAGAAAAATACTAAATTATTAGAAATTTTATTAAGTCTGAGGGGCAATTTAATCTTTGTACTTGAGTGTATATATGTCATTTTGAAGCCAAAATTCATATTTAGGTTTGCAAAAGGGGTGTTTCACATTTCTTTAAGAAGGGGAAGAATAAAAGTCAACACAAGAAACCTTGCATGCATTGAGGGAAACTCAACTTCATGTTGAATTCAAGCAAGGCATGTTCGCTTCCTACCACTTCCATTCCTAATTTATGTCCACCCTCTTATAACCATCAACTTTTATCCTTGAAAAAAGAGAGGAATTTCATTTTGAAAGGAATTATTGATCATCAAGCCACCACTTTCCAATGATCACTTGATTGGAGAAATTATGAAAGAAATTAAGGGGTGAATCATCAATCATGAAGTTGGAGTTAGATGAGCAAAGAAAACAGCAAGCATTATTATTCTTAGGAGTTTTAGGTGGGGCCCATCTATCATTACTCATTATTTTGGGAGTAAGGATTGTAAAACAAGGGTTTGGATTTCATTTATGGATCACTCTACACAAGTACTTTAAGAGTGAACGTTACATAATAAGAGTAACAAGGGTTGGAGTTTCATTTATGATCTTTTTTTCATAATGAATATGCACATTACATGTTTGAAGTTTTAAAAAATAGAGAACAAATATAAAGTTGATGTGTTTTAAGAATTGTGTATGTATGTTAGCTATTTAGGAAAGGTTAAGGGGTCATATAGGACTCTAAGATGTAGAAATTATATATGAGTAGTGATAAAATAGTTGAATGAAATTCTGCAACTTGTGATTAGGATAACTTGTTAGTGATTTGGTTATAACTTTAGTTACAAATATCTTTTAGTAATGAAAATTGAATAATTAGATACTAGACAAAATTAATAATGAGATACACTTTTACTTGGATCTTTTTAGTTGTGGTAAAGCTGAAAAAACTGAACTGCAAGCTCAGCCACTATTTTGAAATTCTGCAGCACAATTATTTGGCCTACTGTTAGTAATTGTGTTATAAATCACTCTACACAAGTCCTTTAAGAGTGAACTTTACACAATAAAAAAGTTACAAGATTTCCAAGTACTTAGACATTTCAAGGGTCTCAATTCATTTAGTAGAGTAGGATAAATACTAGTTACAAATTAGACAAATAGTCTACCTTGTTTATGTACTAGTCCAGATTGGTTCATTAAACTGAACTAATTGAGACCTTAAGTCCTAAAAAAGAATATTCTTAAAACAGACATTCAAAACTCTCTAAAAAATTTCCAATCACTTAAATCTCACTTTGTTCAATATTTTAAACAATTAGACAAATTTGAGGTATGACTAGTGGAAAATATGATTTTGGACTGTTTTGATAAGAATAACTTTTCTTACTCTTAAATGGATGATTATACTGTTTGTTAGTATTTGATCATTATGCTTATGTATTTATGGTGGATAGATTCTATGTCATCTGAGTTTGATAGTCTTCCAATACAGATTCTGATTTATGTGATATAGTTTGTTATGAAAGATTGCGAGCCATATATCTTCGAGTTGATGTACATTTAATATAAACCGGATGAGAAGGCCTTTGAGACATCCCACCTCAAAGTGTATTTGAAGAATTAAATTATTGAGTCATATCCAAGTTTGATTAAGTTGTTATTGTCATACCTTAAATTTTCCTCTCTAATATCAATAATCAATTCATTATTACTGTTCATTTTGTTATTTAAATCTTGGTGTTATTGTATCCTTTTTTTGTTAGTAATTTATATTTTTTATATTGTTGGTAATAAGGGGTGTAAATTAAATGGGCTTAGCAAATTGGTGTAAACCTTCTAAAGGGGAGGGTGCATTAGCTAACAAAAGGGTGTGTGTTTTTGGGCCTAACTAACTCATATATTTTTGGGGCTCAAGTTAATAGTATATTTTTGGGGTTATTCCTAATTTTTCTGAAATTTGACCGAGTTAACTATCATTGTGTATAATTCTAATTATTTTTATTAATATTAGTGATTATTTATGAATGCTGATTATTATTATTATTAATCATTATTATAGTTAATATTATAAATATTTGTATTTATTATTATCAATATTACTATTATTTATTCTTATGTAATTTATTTTATTTTTAAGTTTGTTGATCAAGTCACCTAGGGTAAAAAACCTAAGCCTTTTGTTGCACACATGGGTAGATCTTCTTCTTCCCCAAGCTAGCGCCCAAGCCTATATTCCGTTATTTCTAAATCAAATCAGCAGCCAAATCAAATTGAATCTGGAATTTTATTTGATTTTATTTTGAATCTATACAAATAACAAGTCTAAGTACATTACAAGTTTGCAACCCTAATCTAATTTACAATAAAAACAAATATAATCCTAAATTGATTCTGATTGAATCAATCATATAAATCATACAAGAATAACTCAAATCACTAACTAATTTCCCAATCTAACCTATAACTGCTAAAATCCTAAGACTATAAAGAAAACCTAGACTATTGAATTGGAGAGACAAAAAACCCTTGGAGATTCTTGTGTTGCTACGTATTCCATACCCTCACTAAAAGCTCTGCATTAGGAAAAGCTTGAGTTTCATGACTGAAACTTCAAGTACTTTGAGCTTAGCCTCCAACGCCGGTACATGCAAAGAGAAAATAGAATGAGATTAAAAGAGGGGATTAGAGAACCAAAAGAGGAAATTATACAAAAATAATCATTGCATGGACGGTAAGCCTAATCACTTAGCTTAGGGTTTATATTTGTTGGTTGATCATTGGTGTTGTTCTTTTTTATTTATGTTTGGGATAAGGTTTTTAAGTTTTTAATGTTGGGTTATGGTTAGGGTAAAACACCCTAGGGTTTGGTGATTTGGTTAGTATTAGGACAAGAACAACTCAGGATTTCATGATCTGGGTAGGGTTTGGATGAAGTTGTCAAGGTTAGGTTTAGTCTTCACATGGTTCTTACGAACCCAGATGAAGATGTGAAGGATCTGGGTTTCTGGTTGAAGGTGGGATGAAGATCTTTATCAAGATCTAGGTATGGATGAAGGTGGACGGTAGTTTTGGATAAAGGTGGCGATGCTCTGGAGCAGTCGCCAGCAAAAGTTATTTTCTGTCGGTAGCACCTAGGGCGAGGCGATTTCCGATCGTCGGGTTTCTAGAGAGAAGGCAGAGCCTCTCTCTCTAGAATTATAACAAGGGTTTGGGTTATTATGAAGAGAGAGAGAGAGGAGAGAGAGAGAGAGAGAGAGAGAGAGAGAGAGAGAGAGAGAGAGAGAGAGAGAGAGAGTGAAGGGAGGAAAATGAGACCTGAGCTCATTGTTTTCTTTTTATAATACTTTCTTGGCTCGTAGATGCACGCCAGGTGGCTCCCTGAGAGCTCCTAGATGAGGTGATTGTTGACCAGTCACCTATGCCTCGCTATCATACAAAGTCAACTTCAAATCACAACCACCAATTTTGATTACTAACGATCCAACGATCCATAACCATATCTTGGAGGCCATTAGATGAAATCAATGTAAGTGATCTGGTTGCCTCATCGTTGTAGCAGTAGAAATGTTTAAGACTAAGCCATTGGATTGACTAGACTTAGACAGATCAAAATAAAAATCGCCACCGCGCTTTATTGTTTCCAAAGGAATGGGAAAATAGTGAATAACCCAAAAAGAGGTGGAAAGATTCTAGGTAAGGGGGTTGGTTATAGAAAGGGAAGGTATTAACACCCTAAACATCTATGGTACTCTGCAGGAACCTCTTTGTAAATCTGTATATTTTGGCGAAAAAAGGTTGTATAAAAAAATAGATGGTAGAGTTGAGAAAAGAAGTATTTTTTATGATTTTTGCAGCTGCCGCAGTTGTGAACCTTTAGTGCCTACATACCACCTCTCGTGTAATAGGAGATCAGGGTACACGTAGTTCACCTTTAAAAAAATTTAAAACACAAGTGTGTTGATTAATTTTATGAGATAAGACATCATCATCATTGTCCGTGTGGAAAACATACTTACTACCCACAATCATGATAAAGGAGAATTTGTATTATCTCAAAGTGGAGGATATGTCTTGGATTTTAAAATCAACAATGCCTCACTCAACACCCAAGTAGAAAATATCTCACTTCGCTACATATTATAGAAGTATAGTTGTTTGCATCACTACAAGGATTGAAAAGAGTCCAATCTTTTAAGATAAGTTTTTTTTTAAGTAAAAAAAGCCAAAGTGGCAAAATGGTTTGAAATGAGATTGATTGACTTTTAGTCTTCTCACAAAAAATGTTAAGGTATTATTTAAGTTGATTGAAGTTTATTTATGAAAAGGTCTTGAAAATGCATGGACCTAGGTCCAAGTTTATTATGAAAGTGGTTCAAGTTTAAAAACAAGAAGAGTTTTCAAAAGGAGAGAGAAGATTTTTGAAATTAAAGAAGATAGGAGGAGAAGAAGAGATTATCCTAAAGCATGAGGTAAAAGCTAGGGAGAAGAACCATCTAACCAACAAGAAGCCAATACTTGACATTATGAGTCAAGATAGAATTTCCATTCTTTGGATTGAAACCAAGCAATCAAAGATACTAGACCTCTTGGGGGAATCAAACTTCAAGTGTATTAATTCTTTGCAAAAATTGGGTAGAGTAACGGTTGTATATGGGTGAATTCCATATTACAAACAAAGTATGTAATTACAATAACCTGCATACAAAACAAACAAACAACCCAATGTCTTGAGGTAAACCTCAAGAACTCCAGACAAAATATCAATTAAGGTCACAAGGTCTCCAACATAGGCCAGGGTTTGTAATCCTAAGTCGAAGAAGTCCAATACTCCATAATGCCAAGGATAGTAACCAAATAGTCCAAGTATCATTAAAGTTTTTTATGGTTCATGTTGATTATTAAGTATCTTAAAAAAGAAAGTAAAAGCTCAAGTGAACAAAATAAAAATGACAAGAATATAAAGGGGCTCAAGTGAGCAAAGATGAAAAATAGCATGAAATATAAATGCTAAAGTAAATGGTGCATAAATTAAAGAGCATAAAATAAAGCATAAAATAAAATCAATTGTCAATAATTAGTGGTTAGTTGGATGACCATCTTGAATCTTTCATTTGGAATTCATTAGAGGATTGGTAGAACCAAAGCCTCTACACAATGAATTGCATTTGCTTTATGTCAAGTATATCATCCATTTAAGAATCCTAAATGTAACATATAATGATCAATGATGTTTAAGTGATCCGCGTTGACCAAAATTAATGAAGATCCATCAGAATATTGGTAGAACCAAAGCAACTACACAATGAATCTCAAGGTTATAGGATCAAAGGGTTCAAATTAACATCTTGGGCTTGCAATCATAAGTTTGGGCCACGAATGATCATTTTCTCGAATCGGGACAAACTTTAGCGCTATGTTAAGCAATCGTAAGTGGATTTATAAGGAAGTCGCACCTATTTTGAGGCAGGAAAATAACAATCTATGCACCATTTGTTTTGAGACATGATATAGATATCATGCTCCAATAACACTTAGTACAATAAGAAAGGAATAAGATGAAGAGGGGTGAGAAAGAATATACAAACCATTTTTGAATTAAAATTTAATCAAACTATTATTAAAATCATTCATCCATTTTTATGGAGTTAGACTCAACACCATGGATCTAATGATGTTAATAAAGTTCATGATAAAAAATTCAACCCAAGATCAGCAAGGAAATAATATAAAATAATATTACATTTAATATATGCATTAAAAAGGGTTTTAAAATAGAAATAAGAGAGAAAAATATCAACTATGTTCAAATTAATCAAGAAAGATTAAGTAAGACCATAGAAAAATCAGAAATGAACTTTGTGATACGGTGGTAGAACTGACTTGGGATTTTGCGTTTGTGTTTGCAAATGTTTCAGTTTAGCAAGATTCGCCACCGACTTTTTATTTTATCCTAAGGAAAGGTCAAAAAGCACAGGAAAGACATTTGAGATGTTTTCTTGGGTTCGGGGAGTAGATTATGAAAAGGGAAGGTGCAAGCACCCTTTTCATCCATGGTTATCCATGGGCTCTTAGTTACTTGTTTAGATCACTTGATTTTGCTTTTCAATTGTTTGAAATGGTGCTTTGTGTGTGGTTTTAAAAAATGTTTTGAAAAGAGGCCATCGTTGTGGCAACCTTTGTAATGATTCTTGTTTGAATGTATACAAAGGTGTTTTTTTCTTTTGAAAAGATGTTCAATGTTTTGAAAGTTTTGATTTGGGAAGTGTTTTGAAATTATGTTGTGAAGTGTGTTTGAAAATAGCAAGGATGTTTTGCAAGATTTGATCAAGTAACTAAGAGTTATCTACCCTATTTTACTCAAAGATATTTCCTATATGTTTTTAACCCTTTTGACAGTGTTGTTTTACCATTGTATTTGGTAAACAACCTTGTATTAGGATGTTAAACGGGACAGGCGCGGGTCATCGTATAGACCATGATAGCAATTATGTTAAGTATTTTTAGTAAATTTTTGAGGGACTAGATCATTTTTGTATAGACAACCAAGGTAGCGTCATCGAGGGACTATGATCTTTTCTTTTTGTTTTTGTTTTTGTTTTGCCAAAGTACTCAACATGCATAACATGACCCTTTTAAAAGGAAACAAGTGGATGTAACCCTAGGGGTGCAAGTGTACATTGTGTTTGATTTTCATGCATTTTTGTCTTTGTATTAGGTCAAGCTACTTGTTGATTTTGGATTTTTTGCATACAAACCCTAATCTCTAATCATGGCCTAATTGAAAGCGTAAATGCGTAAAATAAATCTACCACTATTACAACATGAATATGGGGACGGGGATACAATTTTTGAATGGGGATTATTTGATAAGAAATTAAAACCCTAATTTTACTATTACATCCAAATTGAATAATGGCATAAATAAAAAATGGACAATATTTAAATAAGCAAAGTAAATAAATATACCAAATAATATGAATTATGCAAAAAAAAGAGGTTTTTGTTTATTTATGTATGTAAAAATATTTAATATAAAAAGAAAGGAATAATAAAAAAAGATTATTATTTTTTGTTAAGGGTAAACCCTAATTTTTCTCTAAGAAAATAAATATATTAATTATATTATTTATATACAATATAAAATAATATATATACAAAAAAAAATTAAATATATTTAGAAAAAAGTATTATTTTAAGTATAAATAATAATAATAAAAAGTACAATATTTCTATGTTTTTATTTTAAAGTATTTATAAAATAAAAGTATGTATGAGTATATATTATATTAATTATGTACAAAAAATAAAATAAAAATATATACAAGAAAATAAAAATATATTTAGAATAATATTTTTTAGTGTGAATAAAATAAAGAATAAAATAAAAGTGTAATATATATATTATTTTTAAGTTTTCAATAAATAAAAAAATATATATAATCCCTAAATTAATTTTGTGTTAGAAAATATAAAAATAAAATACAAAATAAATGTGGAAATTTATAAAAATATTTTTGAGTATATTTTATATTAGGAAATAATAAAATAAAATCAGAAATGAATATAAAATACAAAAATATAAAATATAAAGAAAATGGGCCAGGGGGTGTATTCAGCAAAAACGGGGTGTCAATAGTGAGCCAGGACCAAGCCCAACCCACCACACTTCATCTTCAACCTCTGTCTTTCAAAAAATGTGTGCGCCTGTACCAAACATGAACATCCTGCATACGAGCTCTATTGCAAAAACACATAACATCAAAGTTGTAGAGATTTTCAAGACGAATTCAACCATATAAAAAACTTGTCCTAACTCTCAAAGACCAGAGATAATTTCTCTGGCCCTAAAATCTAACCTAATTTTTTCAGGATGTTCATGGACCAAATTCTCTTAGCATGCTTAATAAAAAGGAAAACTGAGCATATGTACAACTTCATGGCTATGAATACTACATTTCTTATTCACAAACCTAAGTCTAAATGTTCCTAAATAGAGAGATATGAAGTTGATAAAAACCTGTTTCAGCTGACTTCGTTTATGGCAATGTGGAGCTTTTCAACAAGGCTTGAGATGTATGGTAGCTTGCTTGAACTTCACTTGACCTTCTCCAATGTCTAGCTTACCTTGAATGTACTTGAACAAGCCTACAGAACTCAACCTGCACAAGCTCAAATCAAAAATGGCAAACCCTGTTAATGGAGTTACAGTCAGTGTTTAAGGGTTGGGATAGTTTGGATATGTTGTATGGAATGTGTTTGAACCAATTTGAGACAAAACGCACGAGGGATTTGAGTTGTGGGAATCAAACTGCAGGGAGTGCCCTGTTTTGCCAATGGAAGGTGATTTCTGGCTATGGGAGGTTTGAGGGCTCAAAGGGTCGTGTTTCTGGCTCAAAGGGATGTGAGAAAGATGTTTCAAAAGCTTGCACAAGTTAGTTTTGGCTGATGCTCAAGTTCTCAAGTTTTTGGTATATTTCTTGTATATGAAGCAAAATTGGGAAGTGATGTGAAGAAGGCATGTACAGGCTATCTATCACCTTGCATACTATCCTCTTGGCCCCTCTAATTTATGGATTTTATTTTCTGCATAAGATATGGACCAATGCTCAAGGGATTCAGTTTTGATATAAAGCACATTTTTGCAAAAATGGTAATGTACCTTTTACCATTTAGGGATTAATCTTGTGTACAATGCCCTAATGAACAAAACAATGCCTTAGACCAATGGATTTGAATTTAATTATTGAGTGTAAAATGAGGCCTGTAATCTAGTGCAAAGCAAGCTGATTTAAATTTGCAACTTGTATGAACATGAACATGCCATGGATGAAAAGTGAGTTTTTGCCAACTTCAAGCCTTCGATTCTCTCTAACCACAAATGATTTTGGAGAGTTCTTGGACATTTTGGAAAGCTTGTAACATGCTCTACAATCCATACTTTAAATGAAATTTAGGATTCCAAGTGAAACTATGTGAAAAATGGCCATGAAGATAGGTCAAAATCCTGCCTAAACTAGGGCAAAATTTCACAAAGTTACAAGTTTCATGGACCCTTGTTCCAAAAATCGTAACTTGAGATCCAAGATTATTTTGAGAAAACTTTGTGAATGAAAGTTGTAGAATTTGTGGAGTACTACAACTTTCAGGTTGGAAGTTTTGTTTGAATCCAATTTCATCATGGTGAAAATGTTGGGCAAAGTTAGGAAAATTTAAGAAAATTTCATAACTTAGAAAAATTCTAAGTTATGAAATTTTTTAACTTTAAACCCTAATTTGCAAAAATGGGTTTCTTGATGAAAAAGTTTCATGTTTTGACACATCTTGATGAAAAATGACCCTTGGCACTTGATTTTGACCAAAAAAGTCAAAGTTTGACTTTTCAGTGTACAGTCAAATTTTGATCAGTTGGCTGAAAAAAATCATCTGTCAATCCAATGCATTTGAGATCTTTTGAACCTTGTGAATAGTTCAAGATGATGTCATCGAGTCCTTGAGTCCATGCTTGAACCCAATTTTCCATTGGCTAGGTCAAAAGTTAGATATTGCCCTTGTGCAGTCAAAACCCTAAAAATGACCATTTTGCCCTTTTGATGATCTGATCAAATTTCTTGAGGAGTTGTGGTCCAAACTTGATCAAATGGTTCATATGAGTTCATAATGTTGATGTGGTTCAAAAATTATGAGGTTTGACTGTAAATTGGCCATGGTTGACTTTTTCCCCAATATAGTTGATTTCTAGGTCAACTGTCCAATTGACTGGGCAAAAATTTGATTCAAGGCTTGAAACTTGGCATGGACAAACTTATGAGTCCAACATGGAGTATGAAAGTCATTTTGAGCATTAGAAGTCCAAAAATCCATGTGCAAACTCAAACCCTAATTTAGGTCATCAGTGCAAGGAGATGTCTTGAGCAGTGCAAACCCTAGCTTGGTCTGGAGTTCAAAGAGTCTTGTGAGGGGGAAATCTTGATAAAATGAGAGGGCAAATTTTGGGGTACAACAAACTCAAATCTTTTTATAAAATTTTTGGTAATTTTTTAAAATCAGAAACTATTTTCAAAATTAAAAGAAATGAGTAAAATAAACCAAAAATGATAAAAAATAACAAAGTCAGAAATAAAAAATAAATGAGGTTACCAATATTTGTCAGAATATCATTGGATCGTTCCATATTTTTTTTAGAATTTAAAAATGCATAAAAGTATTTTTAAACATTTAAAACAATTCAAATAAAGTGAAAATTTTTAAAAAATATCAAAACACAAAATAAAATTATAAAAAAATAAAAATCAGAAAAAGAAAAATCAAAAATATTTTTCATAATTTTTTCAGATTTTTTGGACTTAAAATGAGTTTTCTATGATTTTTTGAAGTTTAAAACAATTTAAATATAAAAATTAGAAAATAAAATAAAGTCAAAAAAATATGGACCAATGGATGAGAGTCAAAACGCGTTAGTAAGGTAATCCAATGGATCAGACGCGCTGTGCATATCATGGTCATTAGTGAATAACACACATGATCATTAATTAAATCAGATATTCAAAAATTCCAAATGGCGTTGTTTCATTGGTTGAAGGATGACACGTTGGTCATCTTTAACCTTCAGTCAGTCTCAAATCGAGCTTGCTCAAACTATAAAATTAGAGCACGAGACTGGTATCATTCGCTTCGTCTCATCAAGACGAAGACAACCACACCTTCGCGAAAAATTTATATAAATTGTAGCTCAAGTAATTTGGAAGGAAAGTTTTGAAAAGGAATTTGAAAATTCATGGCCAAAACATGTTTCCAGTTAAAAGAAAGTGTTGCAACTAGAACCAGGGCAATGAAAACTTCACAATGATATCAAAGTTTGGAAGAATTGATGGAGAAATCTACCTATTGAAGTTCAATTACAGAGCGATGTAAATGGACTTGGTCAGATCAATTCAGAAGGTTTCAAATCACAATTCTTCTTCTGTTAGCTTCAGGGAAGATCAAGGAAGGTGAATTGATAGAAAAAATGGATTGAAAAAGGCTTGAACAAGGATTTCGAAGTTGCAGAAAAGTGAGTTATGGAGCGAGTTTGGCAGGGTGATTTTGGTTGTTCAAGCTTGAGAAAACAAATGGGATAGCTCATGTATTTATAGGAGAAGCAAATGGGATCAAAAGGAAGGGTGAATGATGTAATTTAGAGGGAATTCGTGTGGGTCTGCATCATGAAGAAAGTGTGACTTCTCTTTTGTCAAAACTCATCCAAAACGCGTGTTTTAATACACTAATCCACTTGGGAAAGTTGGCTAATCATGTTTAGACCCAAAACGCGTGCTAATTTGAGAGTTAGAAGTTGTAACATGAAATTCAAATTCTGACTTGTGATGAAACTTCAATTCCAAGTTACCACTTTTGAAACAATGGCATTCTCAGCTCAAGGGGTCTTAAGGCATGGTTCTTGATGCTTTAGAAAAATGATATTACAAGCTTTGAAATGGGAAAATAATGGAATCAAATGGATGTTTGAGCTAAAAGTTGCAATGAGTCAAAGTTGGGAAAAAGAGGTTGACTTTCCATACATAGAAATATTTCAAGTTTTTCTTCAAAAGTGACCTATAATGTTTTTCATCCAAACATGGCCTTCCTCTTGGAATTTGCTCTTTACCAAAAAATATGGCATGAAATAGACCTCTTGAATGACACTTTGAAACTTGAACCATTCAAAATCTCCAAAAATTGAGAGTTATAAATTGTTGAAGTTGGCAAAAAAATCATGAAATGACCTATAATCGTTTGTATCCTTAGGGCATCTTCCATCCATTTTCTCACTTTGAATATAAAAGAAGGAATAAATTTCACCTCCTCAAGATCATTATGAAAAAATAGTGGACTCAAGGTGATAAAAATTGATCAAGTTATGATCATTTGAAGTCACACATGGGAAGTTAGGGGGTTTATCGGGAGGAGTTGTAATCTTTCTTCATCATCAAGTTTCTTCGAAATGAAAACTCCTTGAAAGTTTTGAAGTTATTTGTTAATAACCCTTTTAAGAGAATGATGTTTTTGGAATCACTCAAAAATACCAAAAGATGAGCAAGATATACTTCTTTGAAGTTCAAAACCCTAGCGCCTAGATCAAGAAAATGCTTTGAGGAACTTTGACAATTTTAAACAACCTTCTTGTACCAACACTTTTTCTTTGTAGATAGAATTTGTTGAGGATGATAATGAGAACTCATAGAAACAAAAACCACTTCCATATCTTGATGATTGATAGAAATATGCACTTGTGACCAATGGGAACAAGGCCTTGTCCCACCATGACAACTTCTTCAATCAACCCCTTGTACTTTTGAATCAATCTTGATAACTTTGAAATGTGGTGAACCAAAATAAACCTTGCCATTCCATTTCTTCCAAAACAACTTCAATGGTGAGGTTTTAATTTCTCAAGCTTTATTGACTAGGGCATGGAAATAAAATCATGAACCCATGGATCAACTTGCTATGCCACATTGCCTTTACCTACATTTTAACAAGTAAGACAAACTAAAATTGTATTTTATTAATTAAAAGGAAAGTCAAAAGAAAACATTCATGATCACAAAAGAAAAACAAGTCAAGGTGCTTGTTGATTCCTCAAAGAGCAAAGATAAAGATAGGGAGGAGAACCGAAAGCCCTAATGTGATCTTGTTGTGATTGAATCAATATGGTATGATGAAGGGATCTTAGGGGCAAAATTTGGGGTATAATAGCTGCCCTTATTTATGTTTCTTCTATCCGGAGATATGAAGGTTGAAAATCTTTGTGTCGACATGATCGAAGATACTTAAATATAAAACAAACCCTATTTTTTCCCCAAGATGCCATGCAATACTTAAGAGTATGAATGCATATGAGCAACTTCAAAGGGACGCAAAACACCACGGGGGATGTAGAAAAGGAAATAAGGATCAAAAGAGAAACCCGACCAGGAAAATAAATCACTGGTGAATCAAAAAGACCCGACTCTATTGGTGTAACACCCAAAGAAGAGATAAGGTAGCATCAACTCAGCTAAAGAGGAGATAGTACAGGATAAAAGTGATTGACAACCAACTGTGAACTACCAAACTCAATAGTTGGAGGTAGAAGATCAAAAGGATACACCAACTTTTATTGAAGATGAAACTACCAACGTTCACTGAAGGTAGAAAGAGAAAAGAATAACAACACCGATGTTCACTGACGGTGAACTACCAACGTTCACTGAAGGTAGCAAAAATATAACAATCACCAACGTTCACTGATGGTGAACTACCAACTTTCACTAAAGGTATAGAGAAAAGAAATATCATAGCACGTATGTTCACTGATGGTGAACTACCAATGTTCACTAAAGGTATCAAAAAGATAACAATCACCAACATTCACTGATGGTGAACTACCAACTTTCACTGAAGGTGGAGAGAAATATCATAGCACCGACGTTCACTGACGGTGAACTACCAACGTTCACTGGAGGTAGCAAAAAGATAACTACCAACTTTTACTGAAGGTAGAGAGAAATATCATAACACCGACGTTCATTGACGGTGAACTACCAACGGTCACTGAAGGTAGAAAAAAGATAACAATCACCAACGTTCACTGATGGTGAACTACCAACTTTCACTGAAGGTAGAGAGAAAAGAAATATCATAACACCGACGTTCACTGATGGTGAACTACCAACGTTCACTGAAGGTAGCAAAAAGATAGCAATCACCAACGTTCACTGATGGTGAACTACCAACTTTCACTGAAGGTAGAGAGAAAAGAAATATCATAACACTGATGTTTACTGATGGTGAACTACCAGCATTTACTGAAGGTAGAAAAAAGAATAACAAGTTTCTCCAAAATTCTGGCGTTTCACCTAGAACGGGTCTCAACTTCTTCTTTAACCAAGGCATTTCGCCTGGAAAGGATAATATATAAGATGTCTCAAATAAAGAGACTACCACTTGCTGTTATAGGAAGGATTGTAAAAATGAATTTCCGGGGAAAGCAATATGGCTTCCTGGGGAAAGAAATATGACTTCCTGGGGAAAGCAATATGGCTTCCTGAGGAAAGAAATATGACTTCCTGGGGAATGAATCATGACTTCCTGGGGAATGAAATACAGTTTCCTGGGGAAATGCTAACATATTCCTGCTTAGGAGATAAAAGTTTTCTCGTGCCAAAATAAATGAACATTCTCAAACTAATGCTCGAAGCTCGCAGAAATCCAAAGTAATAATATTGCTGGGAAACAAAAATTCAAACCAGAAATAAACTAGAGTGAAACAGTCAACTAAAATACATCATTTGAGAAATAAACTCAAGAGGGAAAACCAATCTATCCAGACAAAGAGCTGTACAGGAAGGCTAAAGAAAAAATCTTCCACGAGAGATAACTCAATCGGGAAATTGAAAGAACATACACTTTCTGCTTAAGGCCGACACTCTATTGGAGAGAGGACAACACAACTCTGTAAAACAGGGTAATATGTCAACAAAATATTAACGAATGTGAATGAGCAATGATTTGCTAAATTTAACTATGCATGATGTATGTATGAATGTATGAGTGTTATCATGTATATGCTGACAAAACAAACATATAACACTGGGAGTAACCAGGCTAAACAAACTCAGGCACAATCAACACTCATCTAAATCACATCCAAGATGAACATTTCATAAGAAAATAAGCACCAAAAAGGGAAACAGAATCCTATTTCGCGACTTAACTTCATTGGGGAGGAACATAATCCGAAAGTAAACGAATCATAGCGACAAAACAGTACAGATACAAGGATATAACATCCATCTCCAGGCTTCACAGGGAATAGCACTCAGACTTCAATGGGGAAACAAATGTTTTCACGGTCCGCACTTCTACTAGGGATTGCGATACTGATTTCAAATAAGGCAGATGGAAACCATATCGGCAAAACAACAACTGAGGATTTCGAGCTAACTTCATTGGGGGTACATCATACAGACTTCACTAGAGGAGATAACTCCTCATCATCGAGACATCAACTGGGACCTCGTGCTGACTTCTTGGGGAGGCCAACACCACATTGAAGAGGGGAAACCAAGATACGTTCTTCAATATTGAGAGTAAGTATTGCACCAACTTATCTGGGAAAAAAGTATGAAATCTCATGGGGATAACAACTTGGGGAGTTAAGAAGTCAAACATTATAGCAAGAAATAAATCTTATGGGGATTTTAAATCAAACCCAACACTTGGTGGGTGAAAACCCAAAAAATTGACAAATGCCTCAACACTTCCTAAATAAAACATTGCCCTTGCCTAATTATCGGGAAATCAAACAAAATGCAAGTACTGCCGAAAGGGGGATGCTTCGTAAATGAGTCAAATCTCAGTATGCACGGGGAGAAAAGACTTCTATCAAATAGCGCAACCTTCACTGGGGAATCTTGGATTGAGTCTTCATATCATGCAAACTTATTCCAACAAAAGATGCCCTGGGATAGCCTTCTTGGGGAATTAAGAATTCAACATTATAGAAAAAGGTCAATCTCATGGGGATTTTAAATCAAACCCAACACTTGGCGGGTGAAAACCCAAAGGGTTGACAACTGTCTCAACACTTCTTAGGAAATATTCTGCCATGGTCTAGTTGCCTAGGAAAAAATACCAACAATAATGTCAATACTGCAGAAAGAGCGACATTTTGAAAATAGTTCCATCTCAGCACACCAAGCGAAAAAGACCTTTCGTCATATGACGGAAGACTTCGCTGCAGAATCTGGGATAGAGGCCTCAGACCATGCAAACCCAAAAATAAAATAAAAATGAACCAAGACCTGACTGGGGACACTGGGATCACATACCCAATACTGCACCTTACGCCAATTGGTATCGTCTTCAATATACAAAAATCACACGCATACCAGCAAAAACGACCTGAAAAAACCTTCCCGGGGGAAATAAAACTTCCCAAAATTACTGGAGTTCGTCCATTCCTGGGATCACCACTTTTGTTTTCCTCTTGAATCACAAAATCTAAAGTAAAAGTGAGTTGTAAATTCTTTTTGAAAAATAATTTTGTTATTTAATCTTTTTGCTTTGAAAATTATTATCAATAATAAATGGAGTCTTTGTAAGCTGAATAAAAAAAGAAATACAAAGAATTGGATAAAAGCTAAAATTTTATTGATATAATGGTAGTCTGCGAATGGCGAGACTCCACGGATGATTACAAAGTTCAGAAAATGGTAATATAGAATGGAAAAGATACATTGAGATACAATGACCACTATTCCCTCTAACAACTTTGAAATTCTGAGCAGCAATTTCGGTTGAATTATTGTGAGGATCCAAGAAGGTTGTTGCTTAAATGATCAAGTCTTGTCTGATGTAGTTACTTGCCAAGAAAGTCCCTTACCTTTGCCTAAGATTCCCTTGCAGGTTTTCAACTTAGCGGGAAATTTTATTCTGTTTATGTCTCTAATTTTTTCCTAGACCGCCCTTTCGGGTTTTTGGCCTACCGAGACGCTCCTTTTTGCCTAAGCCTCCCTTTCGGGTTTTAAACTTAGCGAGTTGTTCTTTTATTTATTTAGGCGAAGTATTTCTTGACTGCATCAGCATTCATGGGATGTGGGAACTCCTCTCCATTCATAGTTTCAATAATTAATGCACCTCCAGAGAAGGCTTTCTTGAAAACATATGGGCCTTCAAAATTGGGAGTCCACTTGCCCCTAGAATCAGCGTTAAAAGACATGATCTTCCTAAGCACGAGGTCGCCTTCTCTGAATTCACGAGGTTTAACCTTCTTATCAAAAGCTTTTTTCATTCTCTTCTGATATAACTTCCCATGACACAAAGTCATCATTCTCTTCTCTTCGATCAAATTCAATTGGTCAAACATGTTCTGGACCCATTCAGCCTATGACAACTTGGTCTCCATTATCACACGCAAAGAGGGAATCTTAACCTCGATTGGGAGCACCGCTTCCATTCCATACACAAGGGAGAACGGGGTTGCTCTTGTTGAAGTGCGGAAAAATGTCTGATATCCATGTAAAGCAAAAGGGAGCATTTCAGGCCAGTCTTTATAAGTAACAACCATCTTCTGGATGATCTTCTTGATATTCTTATTAGCAGCTTCAATAGCCCCATTCATCTATGGCATGTACGAAGATGAATTGTGATGGACAATCTTGAATTCTTCGCAAAGTTCTGTCATCATCTTGTTGTTCAGATTCGGGCCATTGTCGGTGATGATTCTGCTCGGCACACCATACCGGCATATAAGATTATTCTTAATGAAGCGTACTGCCACCTGCTTAGTAACATTAGCATATGAAGCAGCTTCCACCCATTTGGTGAAGTAATCAATTGCTACCAAGATAAAACTGTGTCCATTCGAAGCTTTGGGTTCTATCATTCCAATCATGTCAATTCCCCACATAGAGAAAGGCCACGGGGAAGAAATAACATTGAGAACTGTCGGAGGCACATGAATCTTGTCCGTATAAATCTGGCATTTATGACACTTCTTTGCAAATCTGACAGTCAGATTCCATTGTCAGCCAATAGTAACCCGCCCTTAGCATTTTTTTAGCCATCGAATGTCCATTGCCATGAGTGCCTAATTAACCTTCATGAATCTCATGCATCAACATGTTTGCTTCGTGTCTATCCACGCATCTGAGCAAGACCATGTCATAATTTCTCTTGTACAACACATTTTCACTGAGGAAGAAGCTACCAGCCAATCTTCTCAATGTCTTTCTATCTTTATTCGAAGCACCAATAGGATATTCCTGAGTCTGGAGAAAATGCTTGATATCATAATACCAAGGTTTTTCATCTGCTACCTCTTTTGTTATAAACACATGAGCGGGCCTATCCATTTGTCGAACTATAATTCGAGGTATATCATTCCAAGTATTCACTTGATACATAGAAGCCAGAGTTGCCAGAGCATCTGCCATTTGATTTTCGTCTCTGGGGATGTGATGGAATTCAACTTTATTAAATAAGGGTAACAATCTTCTAGCATAATCTTTATAAGGGATCAAGTCAGCGTGATGAGTATCCCACTCTCCTTTAATCTGATTTATTACCAAAGCTGAATCACCATACACATCTATAATTTTAATTTTGAGATCAATAGCTTCCTCGAGACCAATGATGCAAGCCTCATATTCTGCCAGTACAATGAAATTTCAACCTGGCAATAAAAGGAATGTGTGATCCATGTAAACTTACAATCACAACACCAATTCCTTTACCATAAGCATTCACGGCTCCATCAAATATCATGCTCCAACAAGATTCAGGATCAGGACCTTCCTCAGGCAATGGTTCATCACAATCTTTCACTTTCAGAAACATCACATCCTCATCGGGGAAATCATACATCACAGACTGATAATCATCAACTGGTTGGTGAGCAAGATAATCTGCCAACACTCTAATTTTAATAGCTTTTTGAGTGCGGTATTCGATGTCATATTCAGATAACAGCATCTGCCAGCGGGCAATTCTCCTAGTAAGAGCAGGCTTTTCAAAAATGTACTTGATTGGATCCATTTTGGAGATCAACCAAGTAGTGTGATCCAACATATATTGCCGCAAACATTTTTCCGCCTAGGCCAGAGCACAACATGTCTTTTCCAGCACAGAATACCGCGACTCATAATCAGAAAAAAAAATTTACTGAGATAATAAATGGCATACTCTTTCTTCCCTGTTTCATCTTGTTGTCCCATAATATAGCCCATAGAATTATCTAACACTGTCAGATACATAATCAATGGTCTTCCTTCAACAAGAGGGAGCAAGATAGGACATTCAAGCAGATATTCTTTAATACTTTCAAATTCCCTTTGGCAGTCATATGTCCACACACAACCTTGATCTTTCTTTAACAACTTAAAGATCAGTTCAGACGTTGCGGTCATGTGGGAAATGAATATGGAAATATAATTCAAACGCCCGAGGAACCCTATGACTTGCTTTTTAGTTCTCGGTGCTGGAATTTCTTGAATTGATTTTACTTTATCAGGGTCAACTTTAATCCCTCTCTGGCTAACAATGAAACCCAACAATTTCCATGACTGAACACCGAAGGTACATTTATTTGGATTCAAGCAGAGATGATACTTCCTCAAACGCTGAAACAACTTCAACAAATCTTCTACATGCCCTTCTTCAGTCTGGGATTTATCAATCATATCATCAACATATACCTGAATTTCCTTATGCATCAGATCATGGAATAGGGTTGTCATAGCCCTCTGGTACATTGCACCAGCGTTCTTCAACCCAAAGGGCATCACTCTGTAACAGAATGTTCCCAGGGTGTGATAAATGTTGTTTTTTCCATGTCCTCAAGAGCCATCCTTATTTGATTATATCCGGAAAATCCGTCCATGAACAAGAAAACATTGAATTTTGATGTGCTATCCACTAACATATCAATGTGTGGCAATGGAAAATCATCTTTTGGACTAGATTTATTTAGATCTCTGTAATCTATGCACATGCGAGCTTTTCCGTATTTCTTTGGTACCGGGACAATATTGGCAATCCACTGAGGGTACACTGATGTCATAAGAAAACCGACATTAATCTCCTTTAGAACTTCTTCTTTGATCTTCACTGCCATGTCTGGGTGAGTTCTTTGCAACTTCTGTTTGATTGGCGGACACTCTGGCTTCAGCGGCCAATGGTGCTCTACAATATCTGTATCTAGACCAAGCATATCTTGGTAAGACCAAGCAAAAATATCCACATACTCTTTCAACATCTCAATTAACCTGCTCTTCACATCAAGATGCAGTAATGCTCCAATCTTGACTTCCTTCGGATCTTCTTCTGAACCCAAATTGATTACTTCTAATGGCTCTTTATATGGCTGAATGGAATTCTCCTCGCGCTCAAGAAACCGTGAGACCTCTTCTGTAATCTCATCATAGTCTTCTTCTTCATCCCTATACACAGGACATTTAAAGTTGGGAGAGGATGCAGGGTCATTGTATTCAACGGGTTTTTTAATTAATCTGCACATATGATTTATGATTGCTTTTAGAAACAGACACATATAACAAGTGATCATGCAGATTGAATTTCAGTTATTATTTATTTTGAAAGGTTTTTTCTGATTACCATTTTCCAAGAAAAAAGTAAAAAATAAAAACACAATTTGGGAAACAAAGACAACTTTTATTATTGATTTTTAAAAATCAAAGCAAACAGATAAGCCCATACAATACCAATACTTTCACCTTGGGCAGAGTGAAAGTTTTTTTTTCTTTCAAAAATATTAACAAAAAAAATTACTTTGAAACATGTATGCAAGAGGAAACATCAATGGTGATCCAGTTATGAACCCTAACCCCGTGCGTCACATGATTTGGCATTTTTGGCTCTGCTTCATCTTCCATAATGGCATTAATCCCAGAAGCAGTTGGATGAAGATAACCCCTGCTACGAAAGATGTCTTGATACTTGCCTGCAGCAGACTTCAGCTTCATGCTCTTACCTTTATCATTCTTCACAGAGAACCCCAAGCCAACTATATTCTTGTTTGCAGGTGGATCAACAATCTGTCCCCATAGTTCACTATGGCCATTACGCACAACCTGTTGAGCATCCTTAAACGAAGCCAAAGAATTCTCATTTCCTCTTATATTATCAATGGATAAAGTTTGGAACTGGGTTCCAACAACAGCTTCATCTGCCTCCACAATGCTGAAAGAGGACAAATGAGATATCAATAATGCCTGTTCTACATTTATAATTACCAATTTTCCTTCACGCACAAACTTCAACTTCTGGTGTAAAGTCGAAGTGACAGCCCCTGCCTCATGTATTTATGGTTGTCCCAACAAACTGTTATAAGCAGGTATAATATCCATGACCTGGAAAGTAATATGAAATAACTGTGGGCCTATATGAATAGGCAAGTCCACTTCACCAATAACACATTTCCTTGATCCATCAAACTCTTTCACAATAGTTCCACTTGGACGCATGGGCGTTCCTTGATATTTCAACTTCATAAGCGTGCTCCTCGGTATAACATTCAATGCGGATCTATTATCAATCAGCACATTAGATAATCAATCATTCTTGCAGTTCATAGAAATGTGAAGGGATAGATTGTGATTCCTTCCTTCATCGGGAAGTTCATCATTGCAGAAACTCAGGTTATTACATGATGTAATGTTCCCTACCACACTGCTGAATTGGTCTACTGGCATATTTATTTCCACGAAAGCTTGGTCCAATACCCTCATCGAAGATTCTCTGTGAACAGAGTAGTTGATCAATAAAGCCAAGATAGATATTTTTGAAGGAGTCTTCAGTAGCTGATCTATAATTTTGTAGTCGCTCATCTTGATTATCTTAAAAATATCATCCACCTATTTTTCTAGTGTAGCTCCACTAGATTCACCCACTGCCTTCTTGGGTTCAACATTTTCAACAATTTTCTTTCCAGTACTAACATCCCCACAAACAACTGGTGCGAATACACGACCACTACGGGTCACTCTGCTAGTCTCAGCAATATTTCCAACATTAGGCATTGGCTAGATGGGAACTTCCACATCATCCTCTAATATTGTAGCATTATATTTGTAGGGTACAACCTTGTCTGACTTGTAGGGGACGGGACCCGGCAAACTAATCACCAATGGAGTAATAGCTGGCTTGCCATGATATTTAACTTTAAAAGGGGTGGGTGCACCAAAACAAGGCACAATAACATTTACTCCCTCTTCAACATATTCAGTCATTACAAAGTCATCTCTGGAAAATATATCTTCATCTGAGGAGAAGAACTCATCCGCAGAGGCATACTCATCATCTGACTCTTTTTCAGCCAAACAAACCTAAATCTAATTAAACTCATGGTAATCATCCCTTTGGCCTATAATTTTGATATTTCCATTATCCAATAACAACTGAATACCTTTCCTTACAATTGAACATCCTCGGGAGTCCCAGCAGCAAATTCGGCAAGATCCATACTGATGTTCTACTTGACCAGCCATGTGGCAGAAAGCAGCATGCAATTGTACAAGATCCTCATTCATATATTCCACATCAAAGATTCTGAACTCTCCAGGACATCCAGAAACCAAGTTTACTTCCTCTTCATACTCTTCCCTAGGCCTGATTATGTGGATGAGACTCTCATCCATCATCTCCTGCAAATCAGCCTTTATCTTGTCACAACACTTTATATTTATACTACAAATAAAACAATCGGCATTGTCATGCGTATAGTAGCTAAATTCAGAGGTTTGCATGCATTTTTACCAAATCACCTCTAACCAAATTAAAATCGAAAATCCGGAAGTCGTCTGGACAACCAGCCACCATGTTCACAGTATTTGCTCCTCCATGCTTTGGCAAAGGATTATCTTTCACATTAGGGCCAACATCTTTGAAGGATAAGATACCAGTCCTCACCAATTTTTGTAATTCAGTTTTCAAAGGATAGAAGTTCCCAACATTGTGCCCTGGTGCTCCCTGATGAAAAGCACATGTTTGGTCTGCCTTGTAATACCAAGGCAATGGTGATGGTATAGCGGGAGGTGGTCTGGTCTGAACCAACATCTTTTGAATTAACGCCAGGAGTAATTCTGCATAGCTTATAGGGATAGGGTCATAACTCTCCCTTCTCTGATTATACCCTTTGTGATACGGTGGGAGAACTGACTTGAGGGTTTTGTGTTTGTGCTCGCAAATGTTGCGATTTAGCTAGAGTCGCCACTGACTTTTCTTTTATCCAAAAAAGGAAAGGTGGAAAAGAACAGGAAAGACCTTTAGAGATGTTTTTGAGTTCGGGGGGTAGATTATGAAAAGGGAAGGTGTTAGCACCCTTTTCATCCATGGTTTTCCATGGGCTCTTAGTTACTTGCTAGATCAACTTGCTTTTGTTTGAATGTGCTTTGTGTGTGGTTTTTTGAAAGTATTTTGAAAATGTAATTTTGTAATGGTTCTCGTTTCTATAAGAACGCCTACAAAGTGTTTCTTTCGAAAATAGTTCAAAGGTGTGTTTTTTAAAGTGATTTTTTTAAAAAAAAGGTTTTATTTATAATGGCTCTCGTCTCTATAAGAATGCGTACAAAGTGTTTGTCTTTTAAAAATGTTTCAAAATGAGAGTGTTGGTGTATAAGATGTTTTGTTGTGAGCAAGCGAGCAACTAAGAGCGAACCTACCTACTCGAAAGGTCTTAAGTGCGCTTTTCCTTCTCCTTCAGATGTAGCTATCTTACCATTGATTTGGTAAGAAGCCTCATCGTTGGATGTGAAGGGACGGGTGTAGGGACGTTTGTATAGTCATAGAAGGCAACTCATGGAACGTTTTAGCAATGTCGTTTTAGGGACTAGATCGTTTACCGAAGGCAACATCAAGGGTCATCGAGGGACTACGATCTTTTAACGAGGGTCTTTGCTAAAATTCCCATGTTCGAGGGACGTGACTATTTTTCCGATAGGCAACGAAATGGGATTATCCTAGGGGGTGCATGAGTGAATAGTGTGTTTGATTACATGCATTTTAATCTTGATTAGGGTTATCTATTTTGTTGTTTTCATGTCTTGCCATACATCCTATTTACTAGCAATATGTGAAAAGCGAATAAAATGCAAAAAAATAAAACCTAAGTTATTACATCACTTTAGGGAGATGGGGATACATATTTATGAATGGGGATTGCAAGTAAGATTAAACCCTAAGTTATTATTACAACCATATCGAATGGATCAGAATGTGCAAGAAACGAAATTACTTATTTATTTAAGAAAAAGAAATAAGTTTGCTTAAGAAAATATTTTTGGACTTTTGTTTTTTAAGAAATAAAGCAAAGCATGGAAAACGTGTTTTTTTTGTATTTGTTGATTAATGAAATAGAAAGTGATAGCAAAGGTAGTGCGAAAGGTAAAAAGGTAATCAGCGCATTGCTGATTAAGGGAGGTCAGAAGTTATGACCCTAGCGCACTGTAAAACAAAATTCCTGTTAGTAAAAAAAAACA
This sequence comes from Vicia faba, assembly GCA_948472305.1. Lineage (NCBI taxonomy): Eukaryota > Viridiplantae > Streptophyta > Magnoliopsida > Fabales > Fabaceae > Vicia > Vicia faba. Next base: position 1,170,663,842 of record OX451736.1, on the reverse strand, counting down.
TAAGCAGAGTCAGAAGTTCTGAGTCCATCAGGAGCACATTAGATTTCAGAAGTTCTAATACCACTAGCTACAGAATAACTTTCGAAAATTACGAGACCATCAACAACAAAGTAGATTTCAGATATTCTGATATCACTGGCAGAACCTGGTCTTTCTCTTCATGGCAGTCAGAACATCTGCATTTTGGTCATTTCTCCACAAAAACAAAAGATGTACATATGAAAAATATAGCAGGTTTCATAACATTTCAGAAGCAATAAGTATCAGAAACATAAATCAGAGTCAAGTGTGAATCTGCTAATCCTAATTCTGAGTTCTAATCTCTTTCAAAAGTTTTGAAACTGATTTAATCCATGCTTAGGCAAGCCAACAAGAGAAGTATCATAATATGTATAACATCAGAAGCATGATATTTACATTGTATTTATGGACGTGCAAATCTGATAATGCTGAAACAATGTGATAAGAGTCAGCAGAAACTTACCTTTCAGCTGGAAAAGATTCTGCAAGCTGGAGGGTGGTCCTGGACTTTGGTGATGTTCTGAGCTGCTTCTTCACGTACTCAGCAAGATGGAGGTTTTCAACTTCTGGAACAGCCAAGGGGTGATACTCTAACTTCTTTGAGGTGGAGGTAAATGGAAAGTGTATAACAATATGAACACAAAAGTTAAGATAACTTCTAGTATATGAACCAACAAATGTAGGGATGGTTTTAGTCAAGGAACAATGGAGTTTTGATGTTGGAATCAAATGTTAAGGCTTTGGTATTTTTGGTGTTTACAACTTTTTGGGTTCTTGGAACTTTGCAAAGATTCAAGGCCTTTTTCTTTCTTTTGGTGATTCTCCCTCTCCAAAAACCAACCTCTTCAACGTGCGATGGAACAGGCTATTTATAGATGGATTTCGCTGTGGTTTTGGGGGGGGGGGGAAACAAATGATTTTTAAACATTTTTGGCATACTGCCCCTTTGTTTTTAAATCACAGTTTTTGTAGGCTAATTTGGTGCAAGAAAAACGCAGGCGTGGACTGGATCAGCAATACCTTAGAGTGTTGTGGCAGCTGGTTTGCAGGACTGTGCCATAACAGGGCAGCAGGTTAAGGTTTGGGGTTTGGTGATATTCTGATTGCAGAACATTAGAAACATAACCTCAAAATGCTAAAGGAGCATCTTCTGACCAGAGCGTTAAACATAGCCTTTGCATGCTGAAGAATCATGTTCTGACTGAAGCATTATGTTCTGACCAAAGAGAAACGTTGTTTCATGTTCTGATTGAAGCGTTATCTACTGACGGCACTTAAATAGAGGCTGGCTTAGATGTTCTGAAGTATCACATTCTTTAGACACTTAGAGAATTTTTTCTAAATGTTTAGAATATTTGATTTTTTTTCAAAGTAACTTCTGACTTCTTTTTTTTTTTATGAACCCATTTTATGCTTTAATGAATTGTGATTTTTTTTTAACTTGATTTTGATTTAAAAGTCAAAGTTTGACTTTTTCAAAATACTTTTGACCATTTTGCCCTTATGGATGATTTCCTTAAAAAATGATGATCCAAGACTTGGAACTTGGTAGAGGCAAAACTGAGTCCAGGATAAATCCTTTTGAGAAAAGGGAGGGCAAATTTTGGGGTACAACAGTTTCCCTTGTTCAATCTTCTTAAGCCTGAGGATGTAGATTGGTAGATCTGCCCTTCGTGATCTGAAGGTGGAAGATGATTGAACACTAGAGTGCCCAGAAATTTGCACTCGCATGAAGTAGTACAGATAGGTAATGTCGGGAATGGGCTTACAGATGTCGTTTGAGAGGCGATAAGAAATCAAAGGAGATGGGCTTAAAAGATGCCATCCAGAAAATATTGGTTACATAAAAGATTCCTGGGTGAAAATCCATGTACCTGTTGCCGGGAATGTTGATTTATGCACTGGGAAGTAAAGTCTAGGAGTTTTTGGTTGTCCATTACTCTACTGGGGAATTAACTCTTAGTTTGAAGAGGTGAAAGTAGATTGTATACTTGGTCAAGGTCCAAGTTGTACAGCAACTTGCTGGGGGAATGTGAAAATTGACCGCATCTGATCGGGTCTAGGCCTTACAGGGTTGTGACCTGTTAACTGGAGATAAGGGAGAAGGAACCTGGATAGTAGGGTTACTTCGAAATGAAAGTCTGGGTAGTAAGGCGGTGAGAAGGAACCTGGATAGTAGGGTTACTTCGAAATGAAAGCCTAGGTAGTAGGGTTGTGAGAAGGAACCTAGATAGTAGGGTTACTTCGAAATTAAAGCCTTGGTAGTAGGGTTGTGAGAAGGAACCTGGATAGTGGGGTTACTTCGAAATGAAAGCCTGGGTAGTAGGGCTGTGAGAAGGAACCTGGATAGTAGGATTACTTCGAAATGAAAGCCTGGGTAGTAGGGCTGTGAGAAGGAACCTGGATAGCAGGGTTACTTCCAAATGAAAGCTTGGGTAGTAGGGCTATGAGAAGGAACCTGGATAGTAGGGTTACTTCGAAATGAAAGCCTGGGTAGTAGGGTTGTGAGAAGGAACCTGGATAGTAGGGTTACCTTGAAATGAAAGCCTGGGTAGTAGGGATGTGAGAAGGAACCTGGATAGTAGGGTTGTGAGAAGGAACCTGGATAGTAGGGTTACTTCGAAATGAAAGCCTGGGTAGTAGGGCTGTGAGAAGGAACCTGGATGGTAGGGTTACATCGAAATGAAAATGTAGATTAGTTGACCCGTCTGGTTCCAGGAACTGATTTTTGATGGCCTGTAGATATGACATGTATAACTACTGGAATTGTTGGTGATAACCGTCTTTCCTGAAAAGATAACAGGGTTAATTATATGTGATGCGTGGAATGCATTATGAGATGATGTTCTTCCAAATAAGCGAGATTATGCAGAATGTGTTATGTATGCGAATGTCATGATGTATAAGCATGGTAGTTGTGACACGCCCGAGTCTGGGAAAATAAATCCCTGACTGCTGCTGGAGAGAAATAGAATTCCTGACTGTTGTAGAGAACCAATGGCTCTTGTACTTCCGCTGGGGATCTGTGAATAGAAGTGATTATGCTGGGGATCTTCTCATTATTTACGAGTGTTCTGTCGGGGAGAGACTCTGCTTGAGAATAAATCTGCGGGGAACCACTTGAAAGGTGAATTTCTGATAGCTGAAGTAATGGGCTTTGTCGGGGATTGAGCTTCTGTATCCATGGAAATAAACTCTGCTTTTGGGGAATCAGAAATTTGTGTTGATCCATTCGTGATTAGGAAATCCGACTGGGGAACATAGGTGTCAGGTTTCTGGATTACCATTAGATAGGGAGATTACTTCCTTTTTCGATAGGACTGTTATTTGACGCTTTGATTATTTCTACCCTGTGGGGAGTATAGATGTTACAAGGTCACATGTTTTGATGGTTGTGCTCCAAAACTGTCTTTGCCCTGGTACCTGCTGGACATGGTAACTGTTGATTCTGATCTTTTGTTCCTATTTCTTAAGTTATGAGCAATTGTCTTTGGTTTCTTTATGAAAATATTTGTGACGACAATCATATTCAAATGCATATGTCAAGAATAAATCATTGGACGTTCTTGCAAAATAAAACAGAAAAAAGGAAAACAAATAATTTTGTAAAAAAATTCTTGTATTAATTTGGAAGTTGGCCTATAACAGGCGCTTTTGTACAAGGAAATCGACGCTCTAGTAAGAGAGTGTCGCCATAAAAATGAAGGATATACAATGTTGTGTACAACAAGAAGAAAACAGCTATGTGCAATAATCCCATTGGGTTTCAAATCCGCTATTGCCACTATGTCTTTGAGTGTCTCCTCACTTTGCTGTTTGTCTGAAGCTGATTAGATTGAGGGATGCCATTCGAGCTTGATGGTTGATAATGAGGTCAGATTGCAAGGTGATCCAATGGGACATAGTGATACGCTTTCCATACCTAAATTTTGCTTGGAGCGCCCTTTCGGGTTTTCGGTCCACCGGGATACCCTTTTTTTGCCCAAGTCGCCTTTTCAGGTTTTCGACTTGTCGGGTGTATAATTTTTTTTTCATCCCTTATTTTTTCCTGAACCCTTTTGGTTCGCCGGGAAGCCCTTATTTTTTCCTAGACCAGTCAACCTAGCGAGTCTTTGATTATACGTAGTATCTTTTCACTATGTCTGCATTGATCGGACGAGGAAGGTCGTCGCCATCCATAGTGGTCAGGATCATTGCTCCACCAGAAAATATGCTTTTGATTACAAACGACCCTTCATATGTAGGAGTCCATTTTCCCCTGGGATTACCTTGTGACAAAATGATACGCTTGATTACCAAGTCTTCGACCCGATATACCTGACGCTTGACCTTTTAATTAAAAGCTTTGATCATGCGTTTTTGGTATATCTCACCATGACAGATAGCTTCCAGCCTCTTCTCATCAATCAAATTCAACTGGTCAAGTCAAGTTTGGATCCAATCTTCCTCGTTCAAACCAGCATCCTTCATGATCCTCAGAGAGGGGATCTGGACCTCAATGGGTAAGACAGCCTCCATGCCGTATACCAAAGAATAGGGTGTTTCCCCAGTTGATGTACGAGCTGTGGTACTATACCCATGGAGAGAGAACGGTAGCATCTCATGCCAGTCTTTGTATGTGACTGTCATTTTCTGTATGATCTTCTTGATGTTTTTATTCGCAGCTTCGACAACACCATTCATCTTTGGTCGGTAAGGGGAAGAATTATGATGCTGGATCTTGAATTGCTCGCACAAGGCGGTGATAATAGTGTTGTTTAGATTCGTTCCATTATCAGTGAGGATTCTCTCTGGGACATTGTACCGACAGATGAGGTTCTGCTTGATGAACCGGGCGACCACATTCTTAGTAACGGAAGCAAATGAGGCTGCCTCGACCCACTTTGTAAAATAGTCGATGGCCACTAAGATGAAGCGGTGTCTATTGGAGGCAGTTGGCTTGATTTCCCCAATTGTATCGATTCCCCACATAGCAAAGGGCCAAGGAGCCGTCAAGACGTTCAGAGGAACCAGAGGTACATGCACTTTATCAGCATAAACCTGACACTTGTGGCAAGTCTGAGAGTGTTGATAGGAATCTGCTTCCATGGTAGACCAATAATATCCTGCCTGTAGGATTTTCTTTGTCATTGTATACCCACTGGAATAGGTACCAAAAGTGCCTTCGTGTAATTCAACCATGATCCTTTCAGCCTCAACCTTGTCTATGCATCGGAGTAATACAGAGTCATGACTACATTTGTATAAAATTTAGTTACTGAGGAGGAACTTGGCTGAGAATCTTCTTAGGAATTTCTTGTCATTCACTGAAGCTCCTTCGGGGTATTCCTGAGACTCGAGATACCTTTTGACTTCACGGAACCAAGGTTGATCCACTACTTCTTCAGTATCGATCTCATGACAGTAGGCTGGTTCATCCATCCGCTCAATGGTGATTTGAGGAGCCTCGTTATCCCAATTAAGTTTAAACATAGATGGCATTGTAGCTAGTGCATCTGCTAGCTGATTTTCTTCTCGCGGGAAATGCTTGAAGGTAATCTCCTCAAAAATCGGCAACAATATCAACACATGTTCTTTGTAAGGGATAAGGTTGGGGTGCTTGGTGTCCCATTCCCCTTTGACTTAACTAATGACCAAAGTTGAATCTCCAAATACATCCAAATATTTGATCCCTAAGTCTATAGCAGCTTCGAGACCGAAGATGCATGCTTCGTATTCTGCCATGTTGTTTGTACAGTTGAAGCAAAGTCTGGCAGTAAAGGGAGTATGACATCCTTCCGGAGATATGAGTACGGCGCCGATACCATTTCCAAGTGCATTGGATGCTCCATCAAAGCATATGGTCCATCGGGATCCTTGTTCAAGTCAGTCATATGGCCTGATTTCTTCACAGTTGTCTAATGTCATGATGTTTTCATCCGGGAATTCAAACTTCATGGACTGATAATCTTCTACAGCTTGATGAGCAAGATGATCAGCTATCACACTGCCCTTTATAGCTTTCTTGGTAGTATACCGTATGTCATATTCTATTTGGGTCATCTGCCATCTAGCTATCCTCCCAGACAGAGCGGGTTTCTCGAAGATGTATTTTATCGGATCCATTTTAGATATCAACAAAGTAGTATGAGTCAGCATATACTGTCTTAGCCGGCGAGCAGCCCATGCCAGAGCGCAGCAAGTTTTCTCGAGCAGTGAATATTTGGTTTCACAGTCAGTAAACTTTTTTCTCAAGTAGTAAATAGCGTGCTCTTTTCGGCCAGACTCATCATGCTGCCCCAATACACACCCCATTGAGTTTTCTAAAACAGTCAGATACATGATCAGTGATCTTCCCTCGACTGGTGGCATCAAAATAGGAGGCTCTTGTAGGTACTTTTTGATCTTGTCAAAAGAAAACTGGCACTCATCATTCCATCTGACTACTTGATATTTCTTCAATAGTTTGAAGATTGGCTCACAAGTAGCTGTTAGGTGAGAAATGAATCTGGAAATATAGTTCAAGCGTCCCAAGAATCCTCTGACTTCCTTTTCAGTATGAGGAGCAGGCATTTCTTGTATTGCTTTAACCTTGGCAGGATCGACCTCAATGCCTTTGTTACTGATGACAAAACCTAAAAGTTTACCGGACCGTACTCTGAATGTGCATTTGTTTGGGTTCAACCTTAGTTTGTACATCTTCAACCCGTCGAACAGTTTCTGGAGATGGTCAAGGTGTTCTTCTTCAGTCTGGGACCTTGCAATCATGTCATCAACGTAAACCTCAATCTCATGGTGAATCATGTCGTGGAACAAAGCAACCATGGCGCGCTGATACATTGACCTAGCATTCTTCAACCTGAAAGGCATTACTTTGTAACAGAAGGTGCCCCACTGTGTAATGAAGGTTGTCTTCTCCATGTCTTCGGGAGCCATCTTAATCTGATTGTAACCAGAAAAACCATCCATAAATGAGAATACCTTATGTTGCACGGTGTTGTCGACCAGAACATCAATGTGAGGAAGTGGAAAATCATCTTTGGGGCTCGCCCTATTCAGATCCCTATAGTCCACACACATCCGTACCTTACCATCTTTCTTCGGCACCGGAACGACGTCGGAAACCCATTGTGGATAAGAAGTAACATCTAGAAATACGGTGTCAAACTGTTTCATGGCCTTAGCTTTGATTTTCTCAGACATCTCGGGGCGCATACGGCGAACCCCCTGCTTTACTGGAGGACAGTCTTCTTTGGTTGGCAGGCGGTGTACCACAATATCGGTGTCCAAACCAGGCATATCTTCATAAGACCAAGCGAATATCTCAACATAGTCGCGTAGCATTTGTGTCAACCACTTCTTGACACTGGGCTCCATATTTGCACCTGTCTTAACCTCTTTCTTGTCTTTCTCTGTACCCAAGTTTACTGATTCAACTGGCTCTTCATGAGGCTGTATGGCCTTCTCTTCCTGTAGTAACAGTCTAGCAAGTTCCCCAGGAACTTCACAATCATCCTCACCTTCGTCCTCGGCTTGGTTGATCGGATTTTCAAAGTCATAACTGGCAATAGCAAAGTCGTTATCAATGGGATCCGGAGTGGATGTGGATCTGCAGTTTGATATGTGAGTGTGTGTAAGAGCATAGTTGTATTGATAAAGCAAAGACAAAAAGGAAAAACAAAGAGTGCAAAATTTGTATGCAAAGAAAGTCCAATGTTTCATTGATGATATATGAGATGACACATAATAACCCTCACAGATAGAGCCATCATGCCTCGGGTAATATACAAGGCTACAAAGTTTAAATTGTTCAGTACAAATTTAAAAAACAAATAAGACAAATTACTGTGGAACAAAAGAAACTGGTATGAAATCTTTGGTCGTCCAATTACTCGATCCACCGTTGGTAGTTAGGTAAATCCAGCTGTCGAAATCAGAGTATTCTTCACTGTCTTCCATAGCATTGACCTCTTAATTGCTGATGCGTAGGGGAGGTCCTCCAATTCGAGCGCGTCGAACAACCCTTTGAGCTTCTGAAGTAAAGCCCAAACCAAACTTATCAGTCTTGTGAATAAACTCGGGAAGCTGTCCCCAACTGGTATTCCTTCCTTCTTCAACCATCGCTCTTGCGTCCCTGAGAGAAGCCATTTTCAAAGCAGATTTGGTACTGGTAGTGGTCTCGGTTGACGCTAAAATCTGGGGGACCTCTTCAAAGTTTTGACAAGGAGTCTCTATAAATTCTCCGTCCATCTCCATGTAGCGGAAGGAATTGAGGTGGCTCACCATGTATTCTTCCTCACCCCGTATTGTGACAATCTTTCCTTTCACCGGATACTTCATCATTTGGTGAAGTGTGGAAGTAACAGCCCCAACTTTGTGGATCCAAGGACGACCCAACAAACAGGAGTATGACGGTCTGATATCCATCACATAAAAGGTGGACTCAAAAGTCTGAGAGCCTATTTTGACAGGGATATTCACCTCCCCATACACCATTCTCTTTGACCCGTCAAAAGCCCTTACAACAATGTTACTAGGCTTTAGAGTCAATCCTTCACAGTCTAGTCGGTCGAGAGCTTTCTTAGGTAGGACATTCAGTGAAGACCCGGTGTCTACCAGCACGTGAGAAATAGTGGTGCCTCTGCATTCAATCGAGATATGGAGAGCATCATTATGCTTTCTTCCCTTTGGTGTTAAGTCGGCATCTGAGAAACCCAGCCCATTATCGGCAATCCGGCTAGCCACGCAATCTTTGAATTGATCAGCTGAAGTTTCTTGCAGCACATGCGCAGTTTTGAGGTATGCAATCAAAGCCTTTGCATGGGCCTCGAAGCACAGCAGCAGGGATAACATAGATATCTTTGAGGGGGTCTGCCCCAACTGTTCGACCACATCGTAGTCACTCTTTTTTATTATTTTCAAGATTTCCTCTATCTCTTGCTTAGAGGCTTCCACAATAATCTTTCTAGGTACCTCCGTCTGGGCAGGCTCACCTATAACCTCTTTGTCGTGAGTCCTAAATGACTTATCGGAAGGGGCGACAACTGGAGTGAGAACAGGAGTCGCAGTTGATATGCCAGATGGGATGATAACAGGCTTGTTGACATTCTTAGGGGAAATCTCAGGAGAGAAAACCCTTCCACTTCTAGTAATCTTGCTGGTCCCGACAATGTTACTGATATCATGATCAACTTCTTCGGCCTTCATGTTTTGTTTAACACCGTGATAGTAAATATCGGCACCATAATGCCAAGGAACGGCTTTGTCCGAGGCGTACGAGATAGGACCAGGATACGTGATTATTAGCGGAGAAACTCTCGTAGCGGGCGTAATCCTAACAGGTCTTCTCGAGGAGGCCTTGGAAGGACTAGAGGAAATGGTTATGATCGTAACGTCTTCAGATGGAATAGCGGGAACCTGAGTTTTCTTGAACAAAATTTCTTTACTGTTCATCAGGCGTTGAACATCTGACCTCAGAAAATGGCAACCATAAGGTAGGAATGAACATAGGTGGCAACCTTCACCACAACCCAGAAATAAACCGGCCGACAGCAAATTTTCCTTAACAGTCATAAGAGGAGTGGAAACTTCATCCACCGAGGTTATAAATGGATTAGTATCAATGGTGTTAACTCCATGGTTGTGCTTAGGTATGGGAGCAGTTATGACATTGGGCTTTTCCGGAGCGTCAAACTCAATCTCTTTAGCTTCAATCAAGTTCTGTACCTTATTTCTTAGAGTCCAACAATCATTTGTGTCATGACCAGGACTACCAGAATGATAGGCGCACCTAGCGTTCGGATTGTAACGAGGAGAAGAGGTATTAGGATTCTTGGGAGCCTCCTTTAAAGTTGCCAAGTTAGATCTCAATAGATGGGGTAGAACCTCTGCCAATGTCATGTTAATCCGAGTGAACTGCCTTTGTGGTCTTTCTACCCTTTGCTGATTGTTGCGTTGTGGGAAAACCGCAGGCCTATGTATTATTACAGCATTTACCGTTGGACAGTATCTTGCTCTTCTCTGGTATCTTGGGTCGTAAATGGCACTGGCCTCCTTCTTACCAGTGAAAGGATTCTTTGTTGTGCTTGAAGATGCATCTTTTTAAATTTTGCCATTTTTTATACCGGCTTCGACCCGCTCACCAGTCATGATCAGTTCGGTAAATCTAGCTGAGGAACTTCCAGTTAGGTGGTTGAAGAATAGACCTGACAAAGTGCCTAGGAACATATCCACTAATTCTCTGTCCGATAGAGGGGGCTGGACTCTGCCTGCGAGATCTCTCCATTTCTGAGCATAGGTTTTGAAACCTTCACCTATTCCCATAGTCATGCCTTGCAACTGCGTCCGAGTTGGAGCTAAATTGGCATTATACTGATATTGTTTGTAGAAGGCGGCGGCCAAATCTTCCGAATTATGCACATTGGTCCCTTCCAATTGATAGAACCAATCCAACTGCGTCCCCGACAAGCTCTCGTGGAAGAAATGCACCCACAGATTCTTGTCAGCCGTATGGGGTTGAATCTTTTTGACGTACGACCTTAGATGTAGCTTTGGGCAAGATACACCATCGTATTTGGCGAAAGTGGGGACCTTGAACTTTTGTGGGATGACAACCCCTGAGATGAGTCCTAATTCTTCAAAATCCAACCCGGGTACCCTCTGAATCTCCATAACATTCAAATGATCCTCTAGCTATTTGTATTTATCATCAGCAGGAGGATACTGTTCCTTAGAGTAATCAGGCTTTTCTTCTTCCTCAGATGCTGGGTCGTTGTTCACTTCCTGGGTCTCGACTCCTTGATTATCTCCTTCACCCGACAATATTGCAAAGTCCAAAGTCCTTCTGGCTTGTCCGTTAAACCTTCTTCCCATGATCACAACACCGGTTGGTTTCTTTGCTTTTTTCTTCTTCTCTTTGGCCAGTAGAGTCTTCAACTCCTCTTGTCCTTTTGTCAGAGCCAAGAGCATTTGTTTAAACTGGGCGTTCTGCGCCTGAAGATCTTTCACAGTCTGTTCAACATCCATCTCACTTAAATAAACAGTAGAAGGATAAGGAGATCTATTATGAGAAACCTGTATGATGTTATGATGAATGAAGATGCAATATGCAAATGTTTTCAAGGAAATTTAGAGATTTAAACTTGTTCAAACCAAAAAAGGAACACACATCATATTAAATAAAACCAAGTTTGAATACATCATGCCTCCTTGGGCTTACAAAGAAAGAAACAAAATACAGCAAAAAAATCCTAAGACAAAAAGACCGAACGCATCCTCTTTGGTGCAATGTAGGTATTCAAGTTTTTCTCTTCATGAAGCAGTTTGGTGAGCTCCAGAACTTTCTTCTCAGTGGCGTAAAGTTGGGCTTCAAAGGTGTCTCGCTCCTCCTTCAACTGAACCCAAGCTTTCTGCAAATCCTCGAGAGAGGTAGGCATGTCAGGATGAAAAACAGTGTATGGGACATCTCCTTCAACAACATGCTTCATGATGACAGGAAGGATAGAAGGGTAAGGCATTAAGAGCATCTGAGCACGAGCTCGTACCCACCTAAGGTAAGGCTCGAGAGGGATAGAGTTTTTGTGTCCCAAAGTTCTACTATCCACCTTGTTCACCATTCCCCAAGCACGTGCAAACTTCTGGTGGTAACCTTAGTCTTCTTTGTTGTAGTCGAACACCAAACCTTGGATGAGCATCTTGCGAGGGCCGTCTCTTCGGGCATATCCAAACTGTCGAAGAGCTAAGCAGGGGTTGTAGGTGATACCTCCCCTAATACCCAGCAGAGGTACGTTAGGGAATTCCCTACAACGGTCAATGATAGAGATATCTTCCAAGGATCTCGAGCACCAACGGATATCAGAGTGGGTGAGAGACATCATCCTTTGAGACCAAGTTAGTCCTTGCTCGTTCTTCAATATTGATTGAGGCAGGTGTGAAGTGAACCACTTAGCGAGTAGGGGGATACAACACAAAAGAGTACCTCTTTTCTTCACGGTGCAGGTATGAAGGCAATGCAAGATGTCTCCTAGTAAGGTAGGTATAGGATTGTGAGAGAGAAAGACTTTGATGGCATTAACATCTATGAATTGGTCTGAATTGGGAAACAGAACCAAACCATAAATGAGGAGAGCTAGGATGTCTTCAAAAGCTTGGAAATCCATGTCGTCCCAGAATGAACGAGCCTTTTCCAATAGAAACTTGGCTAGGAAACCCTTGACCCCACTTATGGTCTCCCAATTGGCTATGATGTCGGCTCTCTTTAGATGCAAAGCCGCGGCGGTGACTTCAGGTTTTGGAATATTTTCGAGACCGGTGAATGGTATCTGATCAAGCACAGGCACCCCTAAGAGTAGAGAGAACTCTTCCAGTGTAGGTACCAACTGATAATCTGGGAAAGTGAAACAATGATGCACGGGATCAAAGAATTGGAACAGCAAACACATCATCTCTTCTTGGAATTTAGACGTAGCCAAACTGAGGAGTCGACCATATTTCTTGGTAAAAAGAGAATCCCCGGGCACTCTTGAAGCTAGCTCTTGAAGTTGAGGGTGTGCTTTTACAAAGCTGATTCAAATGGTGTTTCTTCGGACAGAATTCATGACCTACAAAATAAAAACAAAGATAAACTTCTAAATCCTTGAAATGGTTAGTGAGAATGCTCATGATGCTTATGATGTTTATGATGTTATGTATAAGTATATACATACAAAGCAAACAAAACCCTATGTTTTAGGCTTGCATGAGGTTTTATAGTTAAGTACCCTCTTGAAGTTTAGTTAGCTCAAACCTGTCCTAGTAATAGTGATTGGGTTCTAAAGGATCTCAATATCACCGACCTTTCTCTTGGGCGTTGTCTCAGCATAATCAATCTTTTCTTGCGGCCGAGATATCCCAAAAGTCTAGCCTCAATGAGTGTAGTATCGATTATCAACCAATTTTCAGCTCTACACCGAAATCGGCTATCTCACTACGTCCTAAGGGCCAAGTTTGTTCAATTAGGGTTCTAAAGTTTGTTAGTGCTTCATGACGCCACTCAGCAGCCCCGTATTCTCCTCGATTCACCACAAGGGATACTGGTACCCACAAATGCGTCACACTAACATAGCCATTGTTTCAACCATATCGGTCTACGTCGTACAGTCTCCACAATCTATTGTTATTTACCTAAAAAGGTGTCCCGGATCTGGGTGGAGGATCAAAGCAAGCCCAAACAGAAAACCAAATGTAAAGCATACAAATCAAACAATGAAAGCAAGTAAATGTGATCTAACCCCTAACCTTAAGGTAACCCCACGTTTAAGAAGATCCTCAGCAGAGTCGCCAGTTCTATGATACGGTGGGAGAACTGACTTGAGGGTTTTGTGTTTGTGCTTGCAAATGTTGCGGTTTAGCTAGAGTCGCCACCGACTTTTCTTTTATCCAAAAAAGGAAAGGTGGAAAAGCACAGGAAAGACCTTTAGAGATGTTTTTGAGTTCGGGGGGTAGATTATGAAAAAGGAAGGTGTTAGCACCCTTTTCATCCATGGTTTTCCATGGGCTCTTAGTTACTTGCTAGATCAACTTGCTTTTGTTTGAATGTGCTTTGTGTGTGGTTATTTTGAAAGTATTTTGAAAATGTAATTTTGTAATGGTTCTCATTTCTATAAGAACGCCTACAAAGTGTTTGTTTCGAAAATAGTTCAAAGGTGTGTTTTTGAAAGTGATTTTTTTTAAAAAAAGGTTTTCTTTGTAATGGCTCTCGTCTCTATAAGAATGCGTACAAAGTGTTTGTCTTTTAAAAATGTTTCAAAATGAGAGTGTTGGTGTATAAGATGTTTTATTGTGAGCAAGCGAGTAACTAAGAGCGAACCTACCTACTCGAAAGGTCTTAAGTGCGCCTTTCCTTCTCCTTTAGATGTGGCTATCTTACCATTGATTTGGTAAGAAGCCTCATCATTGGCTGTGAAGGAACGGGTGTAGGGATGTTTGTATAGTCATAGAAGGAAACTCATGGAACGTTTTAGCAATGTCGTTTTAGGGACTAGATCGTTTACCGAATGCAACATCGAGGGTCATCGAGGGACTACGATCTTTTACCAAGGGTCTTTGCTAAAACGCCCATGTTCGAGGGACGTGAATTTTTTTCCCGATAGGCAACAAAATGGGATTATCCTAGGGGGTGCATGTGTGAATAGTGTGTTTAATTGCATGCATTTTAATCTTGATTAGGGTTATCTATTTTTTTGTTTTCATGTCTTGCCATACATCCTATTTACTAGCAATATGTGAAAAGCTAATAAAATGCGAAAAAATAAAATCTAAGCTATTACATCGCTTTAGGGAGATTGGGTACATATTTATGAATGGGAATTGCAAGTAAGATTAAATCCTAAGTTATTATTACAACCATATCGAATGGATCAGAATGTGCAAGAAACGAAATTACTTATGTATTTAAGAAAAAGAAATAAGTTTGCTTTAGAAAATATTTTTGGACTTTTGTTTTTTAAGAAATAAAGCAAAGCATGGAAAAGTGTTTTTTTTTTGTATTTGTTGATTAATGAAATAGAAAGTGATAGCAACAGTAGTGAGAAAGGTAAAAAGGGAATCAGCGCATTGCTGATTAAGGGAGGTCAGAAGTTATGATCCTAGCGCACTGCAAAACAAAATTCCTGTTAGTAAAAAAAACATAAGCAGAGTCAGAAGTTATGAGTCCATCAGGAGCACATTAGCTTTCAGAAGTTCTAATACCACCAGCAACAGAATAACTTTCGAAAATTCCGAGACCATCAGCAACAAAGTAGATTTCAGATATTCTGATATCACTGGAAGAACTTGGTCTTTCTCTTCATGGCAGTCAGAACATCTTCATTTTGGTCATTTCTCCACAAAAATAAAAGATGTACATATGACAAATATAGCAGGTGTTGTACCCCAAATTTTTCCCTCTCTTTCTTCAGGAAATCATCTTGGATTTTCAAAGTCCCTCTGAAACAAATCCAAGTCCTGAATTGTCATTTTTGCCCAAGCAAACCACTTACAAGAGCAAGATGATCACACAAGGTCTAAAGACAACGCTTTTAGCTTGAGAAAAATTAAATTCTAAGTACTTGGAATTTTTCTCTAAAAAAATGAGTATTTAAGAAGAAATCAACGCTTCAGAACTTCTGGACCAAACTCCTGATAGAAAACGGTCAGAAGTTGCAAGCTTGGCTCAGCGCAGTCAGAAGTTGGCTCTTCAGCAGCTACGTCAGCTCAATCAGAAGTTGTAAACGTGGTTCAATACGTAAGTCTAAGACAGAACATGACTCTTTCAGCAGCTACGCAAGCTCATCCAGAATTTGCTAAAGGGATGCAAAAGAAGCAAGGAAGTCTGAAGGTTCTTTCAGAACATGCTGAAATCAGAAGATGAAAAGGTCAGAAGAGTGGGTGTTACACTGATATAGAATCTCTAAGCCCAGGAGGTCCAGAAGCAAATCGAAGGAACGTGTTAGAAAATCAGGAGAATCCCCAGAACTTGCTAAGACAACAGGAAGCCAAGGCCAGAGCATGGTTTACGTTGTTCTTGTTGAAACAGAACTGCTGGTTCAAAGTTTGTTTCTATTTACCAGAATATTGATGTTGATAAGTCTCATCACCATTTAATGCTCATTAATGCTCCCAACCACTCCTGAACATTCATCCAAGTAACCCCTTCGCGTGTGGCTTGGTAAATGCCTTTATGCAGATTCTGGCATGGGTCTACACGCCACCGCCCACCTAAGAGGACACTTCTCTCCAATCCACGCCTGCTGTTCCAGCCTAGGCTGAAAGGCTATCTGTTATCACAACTTCCCAGGAATTTCTGTCAAAGAACAATTCAAACTCTGTTGGCGCCTTTAATGACCAAGAAATCCATAAGAGCTTTGCCTATAAATAGAGAACCATTGTCCACTGAAAAAGGGCGTTCAAGAAATAGAAAAATTGCTAAGAGAGAAACAGAAATCTTTAGCAAGAAAGTGTTGTGAAACTCTGCCAAAATCTCCAGTGTTTCATAACTTTGAAGTTCTTACCTTCAAACTTCATCAAATACTCAGTTTTCTTTGTGAACTAAAAACCCCCTTTTCAAACTTCTGACCCTATATACGCATACACCTTCACCTAACCTTTTCAAAAAGAATCTGTCCAGAATACCACCAGAGCCAAAAGCTAGCTTTCATCCACAAACTTTTCCAACAGCCAGGTAAGCACCTGCTGACCTTCATCACGCTGCTAAGCATCATCAGTTATGCATGCTCAAATAAACATAATGTAAATATCATGTTGTTGCTGTTTGTGTTATGAGGATTTTCATACCTCAGAAAGTTCTGAGCCAGTGTAGAACCTGCATGTGACCTTGTTGGTCCTGCCCTCTGAAACACTTTGACATTTGTTGGAGTTGTTCCAAATATGTTTCCTGTTTTGTGGAATAATAACGAAATTGCAGATGTTATGATTAGTACAGGGAAAAGCCAAGTGCTGACTTTGACGTTAGCACATCTGAAGCCTGTTTTACTGTCAATAATATCAGAGCCTCTGAGAGTTATTGTCTTTCCAGCAGGATCAGAACTTTTGAGTTTCCCACTAACAAACTCCTGTCTTGCAGCGCAGGGGGGTCAGAACTTCTGATTTCCCCACTAACAGGTTTCTGTTTTGCAGGTGCCAGGGTCAGAAGTTCCGACTCATACAGTTTAACCAAAAGGTTGATCATCTGGCAGCGGATCTGAGTCAGAACTTCTGATGACCTCTCAGCAGCGCGCTGGCTCCCTCTCTCTTTCTCTCTATCTTGTTTTTTGCTATTTTCTTTTTTGTCTATTTTTCTCATTGAACCCCCTATGTACAAATGTGTACCCCCACCCCCTAATTGTTGTAATAGCGTAGGATTTTATATTTCCGCTTCTTATTGCTAGTAATTAGGATATGTATGGCAAGATAAAATCAATGAAATAGAAAATCCTAATTCAAAGATAAACTCTTGTATGCAATAAAACACACTTGCACACTAACACCCCTAGGGTTACATCCACTTGTTGCCTTTCAAAAAAATGGGCCATGTTACGCATGCAAAGTATCTTGGTAAAACAAACAAAATCAAAAGATCATAGTCCCTCGATGACGCTTTCGAAAGTTGCCTTACAAAAATGATCTTAGTCCCTCAAAAGAAAAACTAAGATACTTTGCAACATTGCTATCATGGTCTATACGATGACCCGCGCCCGTCCCGTTCACATCCTAACACAAGATTGTCCACCAAATACAATGGTGGAACAAAATTGTTAAAAGGGTTAAAACATAGAAAAATCTTTGAGAAATTTAGAGTAGACAAACTCTTGGTTACTTGCCAACTTGCAAAACAAAAACATTTGCCTATTTTTTCAAAACACACATCACAACACTTTCAAAACAACTTTCAAAAACATTGAAAACTTTTCAAAAGACATACACTTTTGTATACATCCCAACATGGATCATTACAAAGGTTGCCACCACATTGGCCTCTTTTCAAAACATTTTTCAAAACCACACACACAAAGCACCATTTCAAACAATTGAAAATCAAGGCAAGTGATCTAAAGCAAGTAACTAAGAGCCCATGGATAACCATGGATAGAAAGGGTGCTAATACCTTCCCTTTCTATAATCTACTCCCCGAACCCAAGAAAACATCTCAAAGGTTTTTTGCTGTGCTTTTTAACCTTTTCTTAGGATAAAGTAAAAAGTCGGTGGCGACTCTTGCTCAACCGAAACATTTGCGAAAACAAACGCAAAACTCAAGTCAGTTCTCCCACCGTATCACAGCAGGTTTCATAACATTTCAGAAGCAAGAAGTATCAGAAACATAAATCAGAGGCAGGTGTGAATCTGCTAATCCTAATTCTGAGTTCTAATCTCTTTCAGAAGTTTTGAAACTGATTTAATCCGTACTTAGGCAAGCCAACAAGTGAAGTCTCATAATATGTATAACATCAGAAGCATGATATTTACATTGTATTTTTAGACGTGCAAATCTGATAATGCTGAAACAATGTGATAAGAGTCAGCAGAAACTTACCTTTCAGCTGGAAAAGATTCTGCAAGCTAGAGGGTGGTCCTGGACTTTGGTGATGTTATGAGCTGCTTCTTCACGTATTCAGCAAGATGGAGGTTTTCAACTTCTGGAACAGCCAAGGGGTGATACTCTAACTTCTTTGAGGTGGAGGTAAATGGAAAGTGTATAACAATATGAACACAAAAGTTAAGATAACTTCTAGTATATGAACCAACAAATATAGGGATGGTTTTAGTCAAGGAACAATGGAGTTTTGATGTTGGAATCAAATGTTAAGGCTTTGGTATTTTTGGTGTTTACAGCTTTTTGGGTTCTTGGAACTTTGCAAAGATTCAAGGCCTTTTTCTTTCTGTTGGTGATTCTCCCTCTCCAAAAACCAACCTCTTCAAAGTGCGATGGAACAAGCTATTTATAGATGGATTTCGCTGTGGTTTTGGGGGGAAAAACAAATGAGTTTTAAAACATTTTTGGCATACTGCCCCTTTGTTTTTAAATCATAGTTTTTGTAGGCTAATTTGGTGCAAGAAAAACGCAGGCGTGGACTGGATCAGCAATACCTTGGAGTGTTGTGGCAGCTGGTTTGCAGGACTGTGCCATAGCAGGGCAGCAGGTTAAGGTTTGGGGTTTGGTGATATTCTGATTACAGAACATTAGAAACATAACCTCAAAATGCTAAAGGAGCATCTTCTGACCAGAGCGTTGAACATAGCCTCTGCATGCTGAAGAATCATGTTTTGACTGAAGCATTATGTTCTGACCAAAGAGCAACGCTGCTGCATGTTCTGATTGAAGCGTTATCTACTGACGGCACTTACATAGAGGTTGGCTCAGAAGTTCTGAAGTATCACATTCTTTAGACACTTAGAGAATTTTTTCTAAATGTTTAGAAGATTTGATTTTTTTTTCAAAGTAACTTCTGACTTTTTTTTTATGAACCCATTTTATGCTTTAATGAATTGTGATTTTTTTTAACTTGATTTTGATTTAAAAGTCAAAGTTTTACTTTTTCAAAATACTTTTGACCATTTTTCCCTTATGGATGATTTCCTTGAAAAATGATGATCCAAGACTTGGAACTTGGTAGAGGCAAAACTGAGAGTCCAGGATGAATCCTTTTGAGAAAAGGGAGGTAAAATTTTGGGGTACAACACCCTTGATTCCCCTGATGGGATGGTCTCTGATAAGCAACAGTAGTTAGAGCTACACCAACAACTGGAATTACTGATGCGACTTGTTGATCACGCTGATAATTTCTTCTAGGAGGATTAACCATCCTTTCTTACATAACAACATTTGTATCTCCTTCCTTATTTTTGGCAAACCCATAGGATGGATTCTTCGTACTTCCAGAATTTTTACTTTTTGTTAAACAACCCTCTCTTACAGCCTCTTCTAAACGGATACCCATGCCTACCATTTCAGCAAAGTCACTTGGCGCACTCGCTACCATCCTCTCATAGTAGAAAGCACCTAGAGTCTTCAGGAAAATATTTGTCATCTCCTTTTCTTCCATGGGAGGAATCACTTGGGCGGCTACCTCATGCCATCTCTGTGCATATTCTTTGAATGAATCCCTGTCCTTCTGGACCATGGCCCTAAGTTGATCACGGTCAGGCACCATGTCCATGTTGTATTTGTATTGTCTGATAAATGCTTCTCCCAAGTCGTTGAAAGTATGGATATTAACGCTGTCCAAACTCATATACCACTTCAACACAACACCAGTCAAACTATCCTGAAAAAAGTGAATCAACAAACATTGATCATTAGTGT
Source organism: Vicia faba (assembly GCA_948472305.1). Classification (NCBI taxonomy): domain Eukaryota; kingdom Viridiplantae; phylum Streptophyta; class Magnoliopsida; order Fabales; family Fabaceae; genus Vicia; species Vicia faba. Next base: position 1,170,644,026 of record OX451736.1, on the reverse strand, counting down.
GGGTAGACATTCTTCTTATATATATCACAAGATGAGCACGAGGACAAGTTTTGCCCTTGTACTTCTCGAACTCCAGGACTTTAAACTTCGTAGGTATCTTGACATTCGGGACTAAGCATAAATCATTCACATTTTGTCCGAACAATTCCTTTCCCCTGAGGGCCTTCATCTCCTTCTGCATCTTGTCAAACTAGTCTTTAAAATCATCCATTCAATCATAGAGACCCAAGCCTTCACTTGGTGGAGGAAAAGGATGATACATATCATCATTAGCAAATGGGACCATATTCACCGAAGGAGGTGCATCAGGAGTACCATGCACCACAAGAGGTGTAGGAGTAATAGTAGTCTGAACAACTGGAGTAACTTGAGGACTAATATTGGAACCTTCAGGAACAAAGTTCTCTGGAATTCCCCATGGACAACCTTAAGGCATGCGATTCTGAACAACAATTGGAATGGTAGACACAGGAACAGTCGGAGCTTCAGTAGTAACCTTTTCCTGTTGAGGTTGAATACTCGATGGCTAATTCTGAGAAGCCACCAGAGATTCCATCAGAGCAATGAGATTGGCCATGTCAGCCTTCAGAGCAGAAAATTCCTCGCTCAGCTCGCGATTCTCTTGTTCTAAGTTGTCCATCTTTCTTCTGAAATTAGCTCGAGTATTGTAGTGGTGAGACAACTTGCTGAACGAAGTAATGAAGCTTGGTAAGACACCTTGCTGAATGAAGTAATGAAGCTTGGTAAGACACCTAGATATGCATAATAAATGCAAGAAATATGTGCAATATGATGCATGATATGCAATGCACATGATTTATTTTATTAATATTTCAAGGAACTTAAAGATTTATAGACACGTTGCAAATATCAAAGCAATAACACATTTGAAATACTAAATTTTTTTATTATAATAACTTCAAAATGGATTACAAGTTTCAATAATCCCAAGTAAAAGATGAAAATAAAGTCTAAAACCATAAGAAGTAAAGCTGATTGAGATCACTTTATATGCTGGCGCTTCCCTGTAAGCCTGGAAATCTGAGCCTTCAACCTCTGGTTTTCTTTCGCATATCTGGTGGCAACCTCCTTCCAATCACCTGAATCATGAAGTGAGCAACTAGCATCTGATTGAGGCTTAGAGGAAAATAAATCCCTTTGCCTCTCCATGGTCTCTACAACCTGACTCTCAAGAATCTCAATCAAGTCATCTTTCTCCTTCAAGTGTTCTCTATAGGAAATCTCTAAAGTTTGGCACTTATTCTTCCAAGCATCCTTTTCCTGCTGCATCCTGACTAAAGCAAGTTGTAGCTCTTCCACATCATCTAATAAGGGAGGAGTGGTCTTCACAAACAAATCAAGCATAGGTGCCTCCCGGGAATACGGCATCTTCAACTGAATAGCTCTCATTTGGACCCATTGGAGATAAGGCTCCAAAGAAACAGCCCCCCCAGGTCCTAAGTCTTTCCTACTCTTCCTATGAATGTGATGACAGGCCTTCGCAATCTACTCCCTAGATTCCTTATGGTCTTCTCCCTCCTTCAGGAAGAAACTACTCAAATGAATACTATTTGGCTTATCCCTTATCGGATAACCAAGTTATCATCGTGCAAGAACAGGGTTGTAGTTAATTCCTCCCTTTGTACCAAGAAGAGGTACATTGAGGAAACTACCACAACTATCGACAATCTCTACATCATGGTAAGCCTGATGATACCAATCAATATCTGAGTGAGTAAGTGCCATGATCTTAGGATCCCAACGGGGTTCCTTCCTGACATCCCAGAAAGCATCAGACTGAGGCATATGAGAAATAAACCACTGGTACAATAGAGGCATGCAACAGATAATCATTCCCCCATGATAAGAATTCTGAAGATGAATAGAGTAATAAGCATCACCCAACAATGTAGGAATTGGGTTTCCAATCATGAAGATCCTGATAGAATTAATGTCAACAAACTTGTCCACATTAGGAAATAAAAACAACCTGTAAGCAAGTAGAATAAAGATGGCCTCAAAAGCGATTGTACTCTTCATCCTGGAAAAGTAACGAGCTTTCTTCAATAAGAACTGAGTTGGTAATCCTCTAATTCCTCCTTTAGTAGTCATATGGGCTTCAACCTCAGACTTCCCCAAATGGATCAAAGCAGCAATCTCGTGCGGTTTTGGCTCACCCTCCAAACCAGTAAAAGGAACATGATCAGTAATAGGTAAATCCAACAGATAAGAATACTCCTTTAGTGTAGGCATCAACTGATAATCAGGGAAAGTAAAACAATGATACATCGGATCATAGAACTGGACCAAGGTCGAGAGAATACCCTCCTTCATCCTAAGCTTTATGAGAGGAATGACGGATCCATACTTCTTTCGAAAATCTGCAGAACACTCAATCTCGGGAATTAGACTGATCAACTCATCTATCTTGGGATCTTTGAAACTGTATTTTCTGGTCATTCTTTTTCCAGAATATATGGTCAAAAGGTACCTGAGATATTCACAAATGGTCAACTTTCAAGTCCCTTGAAATAAAATTTCTTCAAAATATGCTTATGAGTGCATCGATGCATGATGAAACAATCACACACAAGATCATAAACATAGGGTTCATAGGTTCAACGTCACGAGCATGAGGTCGAAGGTACTACCCATAAGGTATGGTCTAAAAGTTATCACCTTCCGAACAAGGTTCTAGAGGTTCCCAGAGTCTACATCCTTCCTTCGGATATTATCAACTTCCCGATTAACTCGGTAATTAGTAATATTCTCAAGAAAAGCTTGTCTGAGCTTAGTATCGCGTGACAACTATTTCTGAATTACTCCGTCATAGCTTCCGCACTACACCTAAAAGGACAAGATGGGTTAGGTATTCTACGGTCCTCAGCTTCAGCAGGCTCCCAGGTCGAAAGCAATACATCTTCTCGATTACTCAGTAAACAATATTACAGTCAAAGGGGCCTCCACTGAGTGGGGGATCTCACGCCTCCTTTTTTGGGATTACTCCCTCAAAGTTAGCATGACTATACCGCCCGTTCTATCTTAAAGTTTGCCCAAGTCCGGGTATAATACTTATAAGTAATCACCATGCACCCTGAAAACCAGTAAAATCCAGACAAACATATATACAACATATAACACATAAACGGCAATAGCACATATACATATATAAACAAAGATAGGCTCAACCCACTTAGGGATGGACCGGCAAGAGGTCAATCTTTCCCCAGTGAAGTCGCCATTTTTTCTGTAGCGGTAGAAATATTTAAGACTAAGCCATTGGATTGACTAGACTTATACAGATCAAAATAAAAATCGCCACCGCGCTTTATTGTTTCCAAAGGAATGAGAAAAGAGAGAATAACCCAAAAAGAGGGGGAAAGATTCTAGGTAAGGGGATTGGTTATGCAAAGGGAAGGTATTAGCACCCTAAACATCTACGGTACTCCGCAGGAACCTCTTTGTAAATCTGTATATTTTGGCTATAAAAGGTTGTATAAAAAAAATAAATGGTGGAGGTGAGAAAGAAGTATTTTTTATTATTTTTGCACCTGTCGTGATTGCGAACCTTTAGTGCCTACGTATCACCTCTCGTGCAATAGGGGATCAGGATACACGTAGTTCACCTTTAAAAAAAATTTAAAACACAAGTGTTTTGGTTAATTTTATAAGATAAGACATCATTATCATTGTCCGTGTGGAAAACATACTTACTAACCACAATCATGAGAAAGGAGAATTTGCATCATCTCAAAGTGGAGGATATGGCTTGGATTTTAAAATCAACAATGCCTCACTCAACACCCAAGTGGAAAATATCTCACTTCGCTACATATTATAGAAGTATAGTTGTTTGCATCACTACAAGGATTGACAAGAGTCCAATCTTTTGAGAAAAGTTTTTTTTTAAAGTAAAAAAAAGCCAAAGTGGCAAAATGGTTTGAAATGAGGTTGATTGACTTTTAGTATTCTCACAAAAAATGTCAAGGTATTATTTAAGTTGATTGAAGTTTATTTATGAAAAGGTTTTGAAAATGCATGGACCTAGGTCCAAGTTTATTATGAAAGTGGTTCAAGTTTAAAAACAAGAAGAGTTTTCAAAAGGAGAGAGAAGATTTTTGAAATTAAATAAGATAGGAGGAGAAGAAGAGATTATCCTAAAGCATGAGGTAAAAGCTAGGGAGAAGAACCATCTTACCAACAAGAAGTCAATACATGACATTATGAGTCAATATAGAATTCTCATTCTTTGGATTGAAACCAAGCAAGCAAAGATACTAGACCTCTTGAGGGAATCAAACTTCAAGTGTATTAAGACTCACAAAAATTGGGCAGAGTAACGGCTGTATATGGGTGAATTCCAGATTATAAACAAAGTATGTAATCATAATAACCTGCACACAAAACAAACAAACAACCCAATGTCTTGAGGTAAACCTCAAGAACTCCAGACAAAATATCAATTAAAGTCACAAGGTCTCCAACATAGGTCAAGGTTTTGAATCTTAAGTCCAAGAAGTCCAATACTCTATAATGCCAAGGATAGTAACCAAATAGTCCAAGTATCATTAAAGTTTTTTATGGTTCATGTTGATTATTAAGTATCTTAAAAAAGAAAAGAAAAGCTCAAGTGAGAAAAATAAAAATGACAAGAATATAAAGGGGATCAAGTGAGCAAAGATGAAAAATAGCATGAAATGTAAATGTTAAAGTAAATGGTGCATAAAGTAAAGAGCATAAAATAAAGCATAAAGTAAAAGCATAAAATAAAATCAATTGTCAATAATTAGTGGTTAGTTGGATGACCATCTTGAATCTTGCATTTGGAATTCATTAGAGGATTGGTAAAACCAAAGCCTCTACATAATGAATTGCATTTGCTTTATGTTAAGTATATTATCCATTTAAGAATCCTCAATGTAACATATAATGATCAATGATGTTTAAGTGATCCGCGTTGACCAAAATTAATGAAGATCCATCAGAAGATTGGTAGAACCAAAGCAACTACACAATGAATCTCAAGGTTATTAGATCAAAGGATTCAAATTAACATCTTGGGCTTGCAATCATAAGTTTGGGCCACAAATGGTCATTTTCTCGAATCGGGACAAAATTTAGCGCTATGTTAAACAATCGTAAGTGGACTTATAAGAAAGTCGCACCTATTTTGAGGCCGGTCAATAGCAATTTATGCACCATTTATTTTGAGATATGATATAGAGATCATGCTCCAATAACACTTAGTGCAATAAGAAATGGATAAGATGAAGAGGGGTGGGAAAGAATATACAAACTATTTTTGAATTAAAATTTAATCAAACTATTATTAAAATCATTCATCCATTTTTATGGAGTTATACTCAACACCATGGATCCAATAATGTTAATAAAGTTCAGGATCAAAAATTCAACTCAAGATCAGCCAGAAAATAATATAAAATAATATTACATTTAATATATGCATTAAAAAGGGTTTTAAAATGTTTTAAAATAGAAATAAGTGAGAAAAATATCAACTATGTTCAAATTAATCAAGAAAGAATAATTAAGACCACACAAAAATCAGAAATGAACTCAAATATTTTTATAAAATTTTTGGTAATTATTTAAAGTCAGAAACTATTTTTAAAATTAAAAGAAATGAGTAAAATAAACCAAAAATGATAAAAAATAACAAAGTCAGAAATAAAAAATAAATGAGGTCACCAATATTTGTCACAATATCATTGGATCATTCCATATTTTTTTAGAAATTAAAAATTCATAAAAGTATTTTTAAATATTTAAAACAATTCAAATAAAGTGAAAATTTATAAAAAATATCAAAACACAAAATAAAATTGTAAAAAAATAAAAATCAGAAAGAAAAAAATCAAAAATATTTTTCATAGTTTTTTCAGATTTTTTGGACTTAAAATTAATTTTCTATGATTTTTTGAAGTTTAAAACAATTTAAATATAAAAATCAGAAAATAAAATAAAGTCAAAAAAATGTGGGCCAATGGATGAGAGTCAAAACGCATTAGTAAGTTAATCCAATGGATCAGACGCGATGTGCATATCATGGTCATTAGTTAATAGCACACATATTCATTAATTAAATGATATATTCAAAAATTCCAAATGGCGTTGTTTCATTTGTTGAACGATGACATGTTGGTCATCTTTAACCTCCATCCAATCTCAAATCGAGCTTGCTCAAACTGTAAAATTGGAACACGGGATCGGTACCATTCGCTTCGTCTCATTAAGATAAAAACAACCACACTTTCGCGAAAAATTTATATAAACTGTAGCTCAAGCAATTTGGAAGGAAAGTTTTGAAAAGGAATTTGAAAATTCATGGCCAAAATGTGTTTCCAGTTAAAAGAAAGTGTTGCAACTAGAACCAGGGAAATGAGAGCTTCACAATGATATCGAAGTTTGGAAGAATTGATGGAGAAATCTGCCTATTGAAGTTCAGTTGCAGAGCTCTATAAATGGACTTGGTCAGATAAATTCAGAAGGTTTCAAGGCTCAATTCTTCATTTGTTAGCTTCAGGGAAGATCAAGGAAGGTGAATTGATAGAAAAATGGATTGAAAAGGGCTTGAACAATGATTTTGAAGTTGCAGAAAAGTGAGTTATGGAGCGAGTTTGGCAGGGTGATTTTGGTTGTTCAAGCTTGAGAAAACGAATGGGATAGCTCATATATTTATAGGAGAAGCAAATGGGATCAAAAAGAAGGATGAATGATGCAATTTGGAGGGAATTCGTGTGGGTCTGCATCATGAAGAAAGTGTGACTTCTCTTTTGTTAAAACTCATCCAAAACGCGCGTTTTAATGCACTAATCCACTTAGGAAAGTTGTCTAATCATGTTTAGACCCAAAACGCATGCTAATTTGAGGGTTAGAAGTTGTAACATGAAATTCAAATTCTGACTTGCGATGGAACTTCAATTCCAAGTTACCACTTTTGAAACAATGGCATTCTTAGCTCAAGGGGTCTTAAGGCATGGTTCTTGATACTTTAGAAAGATGAAATTACAAGATTTGCAATGGGAAAATAATGGAATCAAATGGATGTTTGAGATGAAAGTTGCAATGAGTCAAAGTTGGGAAAAAGAGGTTTACTTTCCATAGAAATATTTCAAGTTTTTCTTCAAAAGTGACTTATAATGTTTTGCATCTAAACATGGATTTCCTCTTGGAATTTTCTCTTGAACAAAAAAATATGGCATGAAATAGACCTCTTGAATAACATTTTGAAACTTGAACCATTCAAAATCTCCAAAAATTGAGAGAGTTATGAATTGTTGAAGTTGGCAAAAAATCATGAAATGGCCTATAATCTTTTGTATCCTTAGGGAATCTTCCATACATTTTCTCACTTTGCATATAAAATAAGGAATAAACTTCACCTCCTCAAGATCATTGTGCAAAAATAGTTGGCTCAAGGTGATAAAAATTGATCAAGTTATGATCATTTGAAGTCACACATGGGAAGTTGGGGGGTTTATCTGGAGGACTTGTAATCTTTCTTCATCATCAAGTTTCTTCCACATGAAAACTCCTTGAAAATTTTGAAGTGATTTGTTAATAACCCTTTGAAGAGAAGTATGTTTTTGGAATCACTCAAAAATACCAAAAGATGAGTAAGATATACTTCTTTGAAGTTAAAAACCCTAGCTCCTATATCAAGAAAATGCTTTGAGGAACTTTGACAATTTTAAACAACCTTCTCGTACCAACACTTTTGCTTTGTAGATAGAAGTTGTTGAGGATGATAATGAGAACTCATAGCAACCAAAACCACTTTCATATCTTGATAATTGATATAAATATTCACTTTTGACCAATGGGAACAAGGCCTTGTCCCACCATGACAACTTCTTCAATCAACCCCTTGTACTTTTGAATCAATCTTGATAACTTTGAAATATGGTGAACCAAAATAAACCTTGCCATGCCATTTCTTTCAAAACTAATTCAATGGGTGAGGTTTGAATTTCTCAAGCTTTATTGACTAGGGCATGGAAATAAACTCATGAACCCATGGATCAACTTGCTAAGCCACATTTCCTTTACCTACATTATTAACAAGTAAGACAAACCAACATTGTATTTTATTAATTAAAAAGAAAGTCAAAACAAAACATGCATGATACAAAAGAAAAACAAGTCAAGATGTTTGATGATTCCTCAAAGAGAAAAGCTAAATATAAGGAGGAGAACCAAAAGCCCTAATGTGATCTTGTTGTGATTGAATCAATATGGTATGATAAAGGGATCTTAGGGGCAAAAATTGGGGTACAACAATCGTAACACATGGTTTCCCCCACATTTCGCCCAAATGAACCCAGAGTTCATCTTGAGCCTTTGAACAAATATGTACCCCCTGCGCCTTTGGACTTAATTCATTTTGGGCCTGAACCCCTTCATATATACACCCTTCTGACTTAGTTTTAGCACCCCTTATGTAATTTTGTTTTATTTAATTAATTTCATATTTTGATTATTCTATTTATTTTTTATAATTTTTCATGTCTTTTTTTTATATTACATTAAAATTATTTTGTGCATTTTGACATAAAATCATTAATAAATAAATATTGGATTAATATTAAAAATATTAATTTATTTTTAATAATAAGAAAATAGTTACTTATTAAATATTTTTCTAAAACACTAACCTCATTTTCTCTCTATTTTATCAAATATTTTTAATCATTCAAAATTGCATCATGCATTCTAAGAAAGCTAACCAATCAAATACTAATATTTTTTTACTAATTTAATTTCAAATTCAACTTATTTTCAAAAAAAGGATTGTGGATATATTTTATATTAACTGCGAACCGCGTCTACGACTATGCTATTTTCAAACTCGCACAAGGTTCAAGGAGAATTCAAAATATTTTCACAATCTATAAAAAAACTAACTAAACACATTTGAACTACGAAATTAGGCTCATTTCCTCTCTATTTTATCAAATATTTTTAATCATTCAAAATTGCATCATGCATTCTAATGCAGCTAACCAATCAAATACTAACATTTTTTTACTAACTTAATTTCAAATTCAACTTATTTTCAAATAAAATGATTATGGATATATTTTATATTAATTGCGAACCGCGTCTACGACTACGCTATTTTCAAACTCACACATGGTTCAAGGAGAATTCAAAATATTTCCACAATCCATAAAAAAAAAACTAACCAAACACAATCGAACTATGGAATTGGACTCATTTTCTCTCTATTTTATCAAATATTTTTAATCATTCAAAATTGCATCATGCATTCTAAGCCATCTAACCAATCAAATACTAATATTTTTTTACTAACTTAATTTCAAATTCAACTTATTTTCAAAAAAAGGATTATGGATATATTTTATATTAACTGTGAACCGCATCTACGACTATGCTATTTTCAAACTCAAACAAGGTTCAAGGAGAATTCAAAATATTTCCACAATAAAAAAAACTAACCAAACACATAAGAAATTGGACTCTGATTCTTCATAAGGAGATATGTAGGCACGTGGTTAAAACCAATGTGGGTCCAGCTATTAAAAAACTAAATCCTTTTTCTAAAACATATAGAAATATTAACTACCAAATTCTCTATTTTACCCTTAAACCTAGAAGCAGAGCCCTTGAGAACAAGGGAGATGAAGGATGCCTAACAACTTCCCTTCGTCTAATCGACTTACAGATTTAGAATCTCGGTACCAATTAAGGTTATCCATTAGTCTCCCGTCCTTAGGATAAAAATTCATGGTTGCGACTCTCTCCATTTTTAGCCGGTTACGATAGTTATTGTACGAACATCTATTGGAAGAACAATTATTCGAACATTTATAGAAATTTAAACTGAGGTTGAATCCAAAAAAATGTACATTTGGTGTCAGGTCAGGAAAACTATTGGATTTTATTGTAAGTCATCGAGGTATTAAGGTGGATCCCGATAAGGTGAAGGCCATACAAGAAATGCCAGCTCCAAGGACAGAAAAAGAGGTTTGTGGTTTCTTAGGGAGGTTGAACTACATCTCAAGTTTCATATCACACCTAATTGATACACGCGAGCCTATATTCAAACTACTCCGAAAAGATCAATATGTGGGGTGGAATGATGGATGTCAGACAACCTTCAAAACAATAAAGCAGTATTTGCAAGAGCCACCAATCTTAATGCCACCAGTTCCGAGAAGACCACTTATCATGTACTTAACAGTCCTTGAAGGATCTATAGGGTGTGTATTAGGGAAACACGACGAAAATAAGTAGAAAAGAGCATGCAATCTACTACCTAAGCAAGAATTTTACTGAATATGAAACTTTATACTCACTCCTCGAGAAGACTTGTTGTGCTTTGGCTTGAGCTACTAAATGACTAAGACAGTACATGTTAACTTACACCACATGGTTAATAGAAAGAATTGATCCTTTGAAGTATGTGTTCGAAAAACCAACTCTTACAGGGAGAATTGCTCGATGGCAGATGTTGTTATCCGAGTACGACATCTAATATGTTACTCAAAAGTCCATCAAAGGTAGTGTACTAGCTGATCATCTAGATCATCAGTCGTTTCCAGAATATCAACCAATGAAGTTAGACTTTTCAAACAAAGATGTTATGGTTATAGGTGACTACGAAATACCGGGACCCGATGAAGGACTTGAACAAAGGGCACAATGGACACTCATGTTTGACGGTGCTTCAAACGCACTAGGACATGGTATTGGGGAAGTATTGACATCTCCAAATAATTTCCATAAACTTTATACTGCAAGGTTATGTTTTGATTGTACCAATAATATTGTTGAATACAGAGCTTGTGTCTTGGGTCTAGAAGCTGCTATTTATCTAAGGATTAAACACCTCGAAGTGTATAGACACTCTGAATTGGTTATGTAGCAAGTTAATAGTGAATGAGACACTCAACATCCCAAATTCATTCCATATCGGGATCAAGTTTTGAAGCTAGCTACAAAATTCACTGAGATCCCTTTCACTCACATTTCGCGAGAGGAAAATCAAATGGCAGGCGTCTTGGCAACTTTATCAGCCATGTTCAAGGTAACTTGGCCAAATCACGAACCTCGCGTCACGATCATACATTTTAAAGAACCTGCACATTGTCTTACCATTGAAGAAGGGCCAAATTACAAACCCTGGTTCTATGACATCAAGAGGTATTTGGAGAAACAAGAATATCCAGAAAATGCCTCAATAATTGAAAAACGAACTCTATGAAAGCTAGCTGCGAATTTCTTTTTAAATGGTGATGTGTTGTACAAAAGAAACTACGATATGGTGTTACTTAGGTGCATGAAGAAATATGAAGCAAATACACTTATGAGAGAGTAGGGATGGCAACGGGGCGGGTCGGGGGCGGGTTTAAGCACACCTGGACCCGCACCCGCCACCTAGACCCATACCCGCCCCTAAACCCAGTCGGGGCTAATATTTGTTCCCCCACCCCCGCCACCAATAAGAAACGGGTTTCCCCGCACCCGCCCTACACCCGCCCGAATAAAATATTAATTTTTAAAAATTTATATATTTTTTCAATAAAAATAAAAATCAATAATTAAACTAAATGTTTAATTATTTTAAAAGCATTTTTATGTTTGATATTTTTATTTAAATTTTATTTTCAAAAAAATTAAATAATAATTCTAATAAACATGATATTATAACATTAAAAAGAGTATATGAGTAATAAAACTATTAAAAAATAAATTAAATAAATTAAATTTAGTTGGCGGGAGCGGGTGCAGGGTGGGTACTAGCATCACCCGCCCTCGAACTCGCACCTGTAAATAAAAATCGGGTTTTCCCCGCACCCGCCCTCGGTTAAACCGGGTTTTCCCCGCTAATTTTGGGGCGGGGGCGGTCGGGGCCTGGTGGGGGCGGGTTTATTTGCCATGCCTATGAGAGAGATCCATTAAGGAACCTTTGGGAGTCATACAAATGGTCATGTCATGGCTAGGAAAATATTGAGAGCAGGTTATTATTGGTTAATGATGGAAGTTGATTGTTACCATTATACGAAGACATGTCACAAATGGCAAATCTATGCTGACAAAATGCACGTGCCGCAAACTCCTCTGAATATCCTGAGTTCACCTTGGCCATTCTCGATGTGGGGGATTGATATGATAGGAATTATCGAACCGAAGGATTCTAATGGACACTGATTCATACTAGTCACCATTTATTACTTTACCAAGTGGATTGAAGTTGCATCCTATGCGAATGTGACAAGACAAGTGGTTACTCATTTTATCAAGAAAAACATTATATGCATATATGGGATTCCTAGGAGAATTATTACACACAATGGGTTTAACCTGAAAAACAAAATGATGAAGGAGTTATGTGATGATTTCAAGATTGTGCATCGTAACTCATCGCTTTATCGACCCAAGATGAACAGGGCCGTTGAAGCTGCCAATAAGAATATCAAGAAAATAATTCAGAAAATGGTGAAGACATATAAAGATTGGAAAGAAATGCTCCCTTTCGCTCTGCATGGCTACCGTACCTCAGTGCGTACTTCGATAGGTGCAACTCCTTTCTCTCTTGTATATGGCATGGAGGTTGTACTCCCTATTGAAGTGGAGATTCCCTCACTACGAGTTCTAGCGGAAACCAAACTTGAAGAATCAGAGTGGGTTCAAGTACGACTAGATCATCTCAAACTTATTGAAGAAAAACGCTTAACGGCTTTGTGCCATGGTCAGTTGTACCAAAAGTGGATGAAGAAGGCATTCGATAAAAAAGGTTTGTACTCGAGTGTTCAAAGAAGGGGATTTAGTTCTCAAAAAGATTCTAATACCTCGCCTAGTATCACGTGGTAAATGGACACCTAACTACGAATGTCCATATGTAGTTAAAAGAATATTCTCAGGTGGAGGTCATATCCTCACAACAATGGATGAGTAAGAACTACCACATTCGACGAACTCTGACGCAATCAAAAAAATACTATGTATAAAAGGTCCGCTAAGTCGAAACCCTAAACGGGAGACTTAGGCAAAAAGGGGCGTCCCGGTGGATTAAAAATCCTGAAGAGCGATCCAGGCAAAAATTAGGGACATATAAATAAAAACATTATCCCGGTGGATTGAAAATCCGAAAGGGCGGTCCAGACAAAAGTTAGGGATCTTATTCAAAAAATGAACAAACAGACTGTGATTCGAGAATTAATTACCACAACTATGAAAGAGAATGATAGATCTAAATCATCTGACTCGGAAGCAAAGGAGATAATAGTTATCAAAGGATATTAGAGAAACAACAGTAGCAATTATCCTTTTCATTGCCGTTTTCAAATTTTGTTAACAACTTTTGGTAATTACCTCTTTTCAGGAATTACATCTTGTACTATCGCCTATTTAAGGGCACTTTCATCAATAAAACAATCTATTTTTTTCAAACTCAATTGCGTTTTTATTTTTTTGACTTGTTTGCAAAATACTACGAATATTTCTTGTAAACACCGCGCTGAAATAATTTCGGGGATTTGACAAAACAAATAAAAGCATTTGATAAAGCATCAAAAAGAATTTTGGTTAGAAAAAAAAGCCGAAAGAAAATCCATGTCTGCGTCCATGCCTACGCCTGCACCTGCGATACAACTACCATTATCAAATTAACATTGTTCACTTCTGCACTTAAAATTCAAATCAACTTGGAGACACCATGACGAAACAAACAAACAACGTCGGAGGGTTAGTGACTTAGGAAGAAGACAATAATTTAAAAGAGGAAAATACCAAAAACATTTACAAAACACTTGGTGCATGTACATACGAGACATTTGGTGCATATACAAAATAAAACACATTTGGGTATCATAGCATTGTCATTGGGTATCATATCAATTTAGGGTATTATCTATATACATTGTGCATGGAATTTTTAAAACCGCTTAGGCTAGGAATGTCGTGACATACCTTGGGGCCTATTGTGAATCAGCTTATTTGCCCAAGACAAACAAATACCTTGGCTAAGAACAGACACAACTTGTAAATCATTATATCTTTGTTTAGTTATCTAAGTTTCAATTATCAAAACACTTTCTCAGAATCCGCGTTATTTATCCCCTAGGATGTGATAGATATGCAAATTTGTGATATAGCTTACTATATTAGTATCGAAGCTTTAGTAAGTTATCTATTTTCAAAACTCGTATTGTCTACCCCTAGGTTGTGGTAGGTATGTGAAAATCTGCGATATAGTTTATTGTATCAGTCTCCAAGCAACAATGAATTATCAAATTTGTGGTATTTATCCTATAGGTCATGATAGATGCATAAGTCAACTTTATACCTTACTATGTTAGTCTCAAAGCATTAGTAAGATATTTTAAAACCCGTATCATTTACTCCCTAGGTTGTAGTAGATATACGAAATCTATGATATAACTCATTGCGTCAGTCTTGAAGCAGTAATAAGTTATCTTTTTTTCTGCGAAATAGTTTATTGTATTAGTCTCCAAGCAACAATGAGCTATGAAACTTTGTGTTATTCATCCCCTAGATTGTGATGGGTAGGCACAATCTATGTTATAGCTTTCTATGTTAGTCTCAAAGCGTTAGTAAGTTAATTTTCAAACTTATGTTATTTATCTCCTAAGTTATAGTAAATACACGAAATCTACGACTACTTTATCTAGGTGTTGACGAGTTGTCTGCGTCGTCGTACCTAGGTCAATTATCTTTTGGGGTTTATCTTTTCATATTTGTTCAAGTGTGCGGTCAAATTTTAGGTCTTCCATTATTTATAATCCTCCGACCCGAATATGCGAGACCTTCGTATTCTCACACCCTCAATCAAAGAGTGATTAAATAGGGGCATATGTCATACCCCAAAATTTCTCCTCTATTGTGAATAAATAATTCATTTTTACTGTTCATTTTGTTATTTAAATCTTGGTGCTATTGTATCTTCTTTTTTTGTTAGTAATTTACATTTTTTATATTGTTGGTAATAGGGGGTGTAAATTAATTGGGATTAGCAAATTAGTGTGAACCTTCTAAAGGGGAGGGTGTATGTTTTTGGGCCTAACTAACTCATATGTTTTTGGGGCTCAGGTCAATAGTACATTTTTGGGTTTATTTATAATTTTTCTGAAAGTTGACCGAGTCAACTATCATTGTGTATAACTCTGATGATTTTTATTAGTATTAGTGATTATTTATTAATGTTGATTATTGTTATTAACCATTGTTAATGTTTATTTCTGATTTATTATTACTAATATTACTATTATTTATTATTATAATATTTATTTTATTTTTAAGTTTGTTGACCAAGTCAACTAGGGTAAAAACCCTAAGTCTTTTACTGCGCACACGGGTAGATCTTCTTCTTCCCCAAGCTAGCGCCTAAGCCCATATTTTGTTGTTTATAAATCAAATCAGCATCCAAATCAAATTGAATCTGAAATTTATTTGATTTTGTTTCAAATCTATACAAATAACAAGTCCAAGTACATTACAAGTTCGCAAACCCTAATCTAATTTACGACAAAATCAAATCTAATCCTAAATTGATTCTGATTGAATCAATTATATAAGAATAACTGAAATCACTAACTCATTTCCTAATCTAACTTATAACTGCTAAAATCCTAAGACTATAAAAGAAACCCTAGACTATTGAATTGGAGAGACAATAAAAAACCTTTGGAGATTCTTGTGTTGATGCGCATTCCATACCCGCACTAAAAGCTCTGCATTAGAAAAGGCTTGAGTTTCACGATTAAAACTTCAAGTACTTAGCTTAGCCTCCAACGCCGGTACCTGCGAAGAGAAAAAAGAAGGAGATCAGAAGAGAGGATTAGAGAACCAGAATAGTAAATTTTACAAAAATAATCATTGCGTGAACGGTAAGCCTAATCACTTAGCTTAGGGTTTATATTTGTTAATTAATGATTGGTGTTATTCTTTTTTATTTCTGTTTGAGATAAGGTTTCTGGGTTTTTAATGTTGGGTTAGGGTTAGTGTAAAACAATCTAGGGGTTGGTGATTTGGTTAGGGTTAGGACAAGAACAAATTAGGGTTTCATGATATGGGTAGGGTTTGGATGAAGGGTTAAAGTTTGGATGAAGTTGTTAGGGTTAGTTAGTCTTCATAGGATTCTTGCGAACCTGGATGATAATGTGAAGGATTTGGGTTTCTAGTTAAATGTGGGATGAAGATCTTCATCAAGATCTAGGTTTAGATGAAGATGGACGATGGTTTTGGATTAAGGTGGCGGTACCCTGGAGCAGCCGCCGACGGAAGCGATTTTTGATCGCCGAGTTTCTAGAGAGAAGGAAACGCCTCTCTCTCTCTAGAATTATAACAAGGGTTTAGATTATTGTGGAGAGAGAGGGGGAGAGAGAGAGAGAGAGAGAGAGAGAGAGAGAGAGAGAGAGAGAGAGAGAGAGAGAGGGGGGGGGAGAAGGGAGAAAAATGAGCCCTGAGCTCATTGTTTTCTTTTTATAATACTTTCTCCGCTTGCAGATGCACGCCAGGTGGCTCCCTGAGAGCCTGTGGATGAGATGATTTTTGACCAGTCACTTGTGCCTCGCTATCATACTCCCTCAGTCAACTTCAAATCACAACCACCCATTTTGATTATTAACGATTCAACGCTCCAGAACTAGATCTTGGAGGTTGTTGGATGAAATCAATACAAGTGATTTGGTTGCCTCATCGTAACACATGATCTCCCCCACATTACGCTCAAATGAACCCAGAGTCCATCTTGGGCATTTGGACAGATTTCTGGGCCTAAGGCCTGTTCTTATAACACCCTCTTTTTACTTCTCAAGATCAAATATACACCCTCTGCACCTTACGACTTAAAATTCAATTTGGGCCTGAACCCCTTCATAAATACACCCCCCGACTTAGTTTTATCACCCCTACATAATTTTGTTTTATTTAATTAATTTAATGATTTGATTATTCAATTTATTTTTTATAATTTCTCATGTTATTTTTATATTATATTAAAATTATTTTGAGCATTTTGACATAAAATCATTAATAAATAAATATTAGATTGATATTAAAAATATTAATTTATTTTTAATAATAAGAAAATAGTTATTTATTAAATATTTTCTAAAATACTAACCTCATTTTCTCTCTATTTTATCAAATATTTTTAATCATTCAAAATTGCATCATACATTCTTAGACGGCTAACCAATTAAATACTAACATTTTTTTACTAATTTAATTTCAAATTCAACTTATTTTCAAAAAAAAGATTGTAGATATATTTTATATTAACTGCGAACTGTGTCTACGACTACGCTATTTTCAAACTCAGACAAAGTTCAAGGAGAATTCAAAATATTTCCACAATCCATAAAAAAAGACTAACCAAACACATTCGAACTACGAAATTGGACTCTGATTCTTCTTAAGGAGATACGTAGGCACGCGGTTAAAACCAATGTGATTCCAATTATTAAAAAATTAAATCCTTTTTCTCAAACATATAAAAATATTAACTACCAAATTTTCTATTTTACCTTTAAACCTAGAAGCGGAGCCCCTTTTAATATAGACTCGTAAACTTAAATTATTGAAAATATTAAAAAAATTGTAATTTAATAACAAATATAAAATTTAATATAATATTATTAGTAACAAAAAACTATTCATATTTACTTATACTCTGGTATATACTAAAATATTTTTTATGATTTATAATATGGTGTTTTTTTTGCTAAATAAGTGCTAATATTTTTTATTTTAACAAAAGTTTAATCGTTACTCTCACTATAAAAAGTTTTTACGCAACACAACAATTATCAACTACTTAATTAAGCATAGAACATGTCTAAGTACATCGGTACTTTTCTCTCTTCTTTTCCATCTTTATTAGTATTTCCTTCAAATCGTTTTTCTTTTTCTGTTGTCTTTTTTGGTTAGATTTTCATGTTGATTTCCTGCTTCTTTTTTTTTTCTCTGTTTGTTAGACTCGAAGCTTAAAGATAGCAGTGATAAACATGGACTAAAGAGGGACATAGAAATCTGAAATTTTTTACTTAGATTCAATTTAACTATATATTTTGGATTTTTTTTCTTTTCTTTTTCTTCACATAATTGTAACTATTACATGTTTCATATACTGTTTCTATTATTCGTCCAATTTATTTTGCATTGATGGTGCTTTTATGTTCATCACACTATTTTGTTTTGTTTTGTGCATAGATGTTTTTAAGAGAACTAAACAAGTTGGTTTGTGTTAAATCAATTTCATATATGTAGATAGTGTTTTGAGTGATATATTGCTACCGTTCATTTTTATTTGACTTTAACATTAAAAATATAATTGAAATATTTTATACTGGATACAATCAATTAGATCCAATCAATACAATATATATGAATATTATTTTTAATATACATTTGAATTTATATATAATTCTACTGTATAAAATTATTTTAATTAACCCATAGAGACGACACAAGTATTTAACTAGTTCATATACATAATTTTAAATATGAATATGATAAAAATCCAATATTTTATAGATTATTGTAAACGATTCATAATATAAAAATTCTTTACATTGATATATATGATTTAAATTCTAAAATAAAATTAATCATTATATTATAATTATTCAGTTTAGTTTATTATCATTTCTAAGA
This sequence comes from Vicia faba, assembly GCA_948472305.1. Taxonomy (NCBI): domain Eukaryota; kingdom Viridiplantae; phylum Streptophyta; class Magnoliopsida; order Fabales; family Fabaceae; genus Vicia; species Vicia faba. The sequence goes on along the minus strand of OX451736.1, from coordinate 1,170,625,363 downwards.
CTATTTGTAATGGGGTGTTGAATAAATTTTTCAATAGTTGAATTGTTTCAATAGATTGTTGAATAAGGTGTTGAATGTGACATGGATTAATTTGTGTTGAAAATATTCAACATGATGAATGAGAAATGAGTGGGGGCACTTATAATACTTTGCAAAATATAATTGATTGTTGTGATTGTTTATATTTTTATCCCACTTAAATTATTTGGAGTCAATTATTTTATAGAAAATTAATTTTTTATTTATTTTTATTTTCACCAAAATTCATCATTTTTTGTCTATAAATAGAGCTTTAATTCATTTGATTTGGACAAAGAAATTTTTTTTATCTTTTTTCTCTAATTTTTCTATTTAGCCTCAAATAAATTATTGTTTGTAGCTCTAAACAATTTTTTAGTGAAATGAATCCCAACAATAACACTCTTAACACCCTAAATTCTACTAATTATCCTTTCAACTACCCAAATCTCAAATATATATTTCAAAATCAATCTTCCAACCAACAAGGTCCACAAAATATACCAAATTTCATAATATCGTCATCTAATTCAAACTATCGTCCATATTATGGATCTATGATGTCATATTCATCTCAAGCATCACCTTATTATTCTTTTACTCCAATGGGAAATGAAAATGTTCCTAATGTTGGACTTGATGAATTTCCTGATTTTTCTACACAAACGGCTCTTGATGGCATGAGCGGTGGTCATGGAGCCACTCCAAATGCAGAGGATTCAACTCCTGTTCATTGAAAAAGCCCTAAATGGACCACTGATCAAAATTTGGTTCTAATTAGTGGATGGATTAAATATGGAACAGACAGTGTTGTTGGGAGAAACCAAAAAAGTGATTCATATTAGGGTAAAATTGCTTATTATTGTAATGAGCATTGCTCATATGATCCTCCCCGTGATGGAGCTACATGTAGAAATCATTACAACTACATGAACAAAATACTTAATAAATAGACAGGCGCTTATGATAACGCTAAGCGTGTGCAAAAAAGTGGGTGGTCGGAGAATGATGTATTGGCAAAAGCGCATGAATTATATTCAAGTGGTAAGAGTGAACATTTCATTTTAATGTCAAAATGGCTCGCTCTCCGTGATCAACCACGTTATGGTAGTCAGGTAGGAGAAAATAGTGGATCTGTAGGTAGTGGATCTAAGAGAGCCCACGAGAGTGATGCAAGTGATTCCAACTCCGTAGAATCTAGTGCTCGCCCAATGAGGAGGGATGCAGCAAAAAAAGGGTAAAAAAAAGCAATGGCGCGGCCTTGGAATCGGTCAATGAAGAATGGAATGAATTCAAATAATTTAAGGAGAAAGAGTTGGAACGATTGGACAAAACAACCATGAGGCAAGAGGAAGCTAACCAATTATTGAAAAAAAGTAATGAGGCTAAGAAGATGAAGATGTTTATGAAGCTAAGTTCAAAGGAGCATCTTGATGACCGAAACAAAGAGATGTCAGAAAAGTTGGGTTGCGATCTGTTTGGAAATTAAATTTTGTTAAGTCATTGTTTATATTTTGTTTCTTATCTACTATTTTCTATATTATCAAGTCTTTATCAAGTCATTGTAAAGTCATTGTTTATATTTTGTTTCTTATCTACTATTTTCTATTTTGTCATTTTATTTCTTGTCTACTATTATCTATATTAGCAAGACATTGTTTCTCACTTAGTTTCTTGTCTACTATTATCTATATTATCAAGACATTGTTTGTCATTTAGTTTATTGTCTACTACTATCTATATTATCAAGATATTGTTTGTCACTTAGTTTCTCGTCTACTATTATCTATATTATCAAGATATTGATTTCTATTTTGTCATTTTGTTTCTTGTCTACTATTATTTATATTATCAAGACATTGATTTCTATTTTGTCACTTAGTTTCTTGTCTACTATTATCTATATTATCAAAATATTGATTTCTATTTTATCATTTTGTTTCTTGTCTACTATTATTTATATTATCAAGACATTGATTTCTATTTTATCACTTAGTTTCTTGTCTACTATTATCTATATTATCAAGATATTGATTTCTATTTTGTCATTTTGTTTCTTGTCTATTATAATTTATATTATCAAGACATTGATTTCTATTTTGTCACTTAGTTTCTTGTCTACGATTATCTATATTATCAAGATATTAATTTCTATTTTGTCACTTTGTTTCTTGTCTATTATTATCTATATTATCAAGATATTGATTTATATTTTATTACTTAGTTTCTTATATATTATTGATGTACCAATATCAAAAATCTCATATTATTAAAAAACATCAATAGATCCTTCAGAATTTCCCTTTGATATCGAAGCTTACAAAAGGCAGTCTGAAATCAAAGAGAGGTATATCGTCAACCGATTCAGGGAGCGACGAAACCAAATAGAGAAAGGATATACACTTAATGTTAAGAGAAAATATCTCAATATAGATCATACATCGGCAAACCAAAGACTAATAAAATACTACTTTGTAGACCAACCTACATATGACGATGCAATGTTTCGTCGGCGATTCCGGATGCGAAAACATGTGTTTCTTAGGATCGTTGGGGAACTATCTAGTAGTGACAACTACTTCACCCAAAGAGTTGACGCAACCAAAAAAGAAGGTATATCTCCATTAGCAAAATATATCACGGCCATGCGAATGTTAGCATATGGTGTGGCGGCCGATGCGGTCGATGAATACATTAAAATAGGAGGTACAACAATATTAGAGTGCTTGCGTAGATTCTGTAAAGGAATCATATAATTGTATGAGCCACTGTATCTCAGAGCCCCAACTCAAGATGACCTACAAAGAATACTACATGTTAGTGAAATGTGGGGGTTTCCGGGGATGGTTGGGAGTATTGATTGCATGCACTAGGAATGGAAAATTTGTCCTACAGCATGGGAAAGTCAATTTACTCGGGGAGATAAGGGAACCACCACTATTATTCTTGAAGCAGTTGCAACTTATGATCTATGGATTTGACATGCCTTCTTTGGATGTCCGGGCACATTGAACTATATAAATATTCTAGACCGTTCACCCGTGTTTGATGATGTTGAACAGGGAAAATCTCCAAGAGTAAACTTCTTTGTGAATCAACGTTTGTATAATATGGTATACTATCTTGCTGACGGTATCTATTCTTTTTATCTGACTTTCATCAAATCAATTAGACTTCCTCAAAGTGAACCAGATAAGTTATTTGCAAAATATCAGGAGGGATGTCGGAAGGACATCGAACGTGCATTTGGGGCGTTGCAGACTCGATTTAAAATCATTCGCGAACTAGCCCGTTTGTGGGACATAGCCGATTTGGCTCTCATCATGAGGTAATGTATCATATTGCATAGTATGATTGTTGAGGATGAACGAGATACATATTCTCAATATTGGACATATTATGATCAATCTGAGGCAAGTGGGTCTGGTACACCAGAGCCATTCTCGACCGAGGTGCTACCTGCATTTGGAAATCACGTGTGTGCTAGATCAGTGATGCGTGATTCAAATGTACATTACGAATTGCAAGCAGATCTAGTCAAACATATATGGATAAAGTTTGGAATGTTTCGTGATTAAATAGATTGTATGTGAGTTGAGTCTATTGTACTAATTAAGTTATGTGTGTTTCATTTTAAGTGTGTTGTGTGTTGTGTGTTGTGTGTATTGTATTGCATTTTAAGTTTTTTGTAATTACGAATATAAAATTAGAAGAAAAAAAATTAAAATAAGTTTTTAAATTAAAAAAAATTAAAATAAATTATTTAACTCTTACATATTTTACTCTAATTTCAATTGATAATAATTATTAATATATAATAAAAATAAAAACATAAAAAATAAAATAAAAATATAAAATAAAAATGGTGGGGTAAGGTGTTGAATTTTATTAAACAAAACTATTGTAGTGAGTAAAAGTTGAATGAATGTTAAATTATTAGGTGGAAGAAAAAGAAGATGATGTGAAGTGTAAAAAATAGAAGAAGAAAAATGAATGTTCAATAATTTTATTATTATAAATAGTCTAATCTCAAGAGAGCACGTGGTGAGAAACATCGTGTGATGCATCTTTTAAAAAAAAACAGCACATCACTCTCCAACAAAAGCAATTCTAAAGTGATTAAAAAATTAAGCCATAATCTATGGTCTATATCACTAATATATTAATGCAAGTAGACCACGTTTTGCTCCAACAAAAAGCTTCCCTAATTGCTCATGAGATATGGACAGTAGGGGACACACCTGCAAATATGGCACTTATTTATCCATTTTTTAAAGCATCAAGATGGCCCTCTCATGCTCACAACAAACACCAATATCTGTTAATTAATATCATGTAGGGTTCCTATAGGATTTGGGGTCCATGAATCATGGTTGAGTTTGAAGAAGTGTTCAATGAAGAAAAAAAGAAATCTTAGATGAGAAACGAAATTCAAACAGAATATAATAATTTACTAGTAGTATTAAGTAGTTTTTAATAATCATTGTTTCATGCTTCATATAATTACTTAGAAGCCTTTCATCATTTGAAGAATCATCAATTAAAATGATTGGGTTAACGTGGCCCGACGTTGATGCTATAATTAAAGGAATAAGATACCTCAACAACATGAAATTTATAAATAATCATTGCACCCATGTGACTTTTTATACATAAGCTTTACCATCCGAAAGAACTAAAATGGCAAAACATGCTTTAATTTAAGCAAATAAAATATTCCAAATCCACCAGTATCCACCATGGACAACTACTTAAAAATTGTGAATATTTTTAGAATGTAATTACAACTTATCTCTATTTTTATATTTTTATGTGATGGAGGGTCTAAGCCTAAAGAAGAAAGAAATTATAATTGAAGTTCTAAATTTTGCTAATATATTTGTACATCAATTTGCTTATCTAAAGATATGCTTTCATTTAACCTCTACAAAGGTCGTCAACAAAGTTTGAATTTGTTTAACCAGAGTCAAACACTCCATATCCGATATGGTTTTGGTATCAATGACATTTAACTCCACCTAACTCCTTAGCTAAAGACAAACCTTCAAACACTCCCCACATCTCAGTCTTGATAGCACTACAAACTCCTATATACTTGTAAAAATCTCATTTGCACTCTCCTTTGTAATCCCGGATAATACTGTCACAACCTGATATCATTCTCTCCCGACAAGAGCCATCTATATTGAACTTGACTCACCCTCTATCTGGGGAAATCTATTTCACAAGGACTGTCTGATTAATATGGTTCTCTACTAATTTACTAATTTGCATGATTTTCGTACACTCATATCTCCTGCAATGAATATTCGAACTTTGACAAGATGGTTTATAGTAATTGATGTCATGAAGTTCCTTATTCCTCCATGTCCATTTACTATGACATCCTATAGCCCATTAGCTACTCCAATTGTAATTGTAGCTCAGGTTCAAATCAATTCAGCCCCATAAATCAAGTGTAAAGAATTTTGAACAGATAACCGTAAGCACCTGATTTAATCACACCTGCTTCACTTTAGGTACGACTTATCTCTTTTCATTTAAGTTATTTGGTCATGAGAAGAGTAAGGACATTATCACATTGAATTTTAAATAATATTTCATTTTAATTTAAAATTTTAAAATATTAGATAAACAAATTATTGCAATTTATATGATGTTTATACCTTTTTTGACTGAAAACACATTAGATTTTGAACATTCACATAAGTCTTTTTAAAATAAGAGATAAGAGCATTGAATGTTAACCATTGAATTTGATAAATGATCTTGATGAACATTTATTGTCATGACTTTATTAAAATCATTTATCAAATCCAATAGTAAGTATTAATCCTCTTATCTCTTATGCTAATGCACATTCATGTAGGTGCGCAATAGCATCATACTACGTTTTTAATGTATTTTTTAGTGGAGTTCATCACTTTATTCTTTTTTTAATTTTTTTCTAGATTCTTGTCATTTAAGGGAGATTTAAAACCCTTGTTATTTGTTTGATATTATTTTTTTAATTCTTTCTTAACAATTTAAAGGAGGTTATGTTAGCGGACATTTTTAATAGTTACAGTAATAACTACATTATCTAAAATTTTAAAAATAATGGGGGATTAAAAACCCTCTAAATTTTAAAACTTTTTTAAATTTTAAATTTTAGTTTGGTTCAATTTTAATTTTGATTTAATTTTAAAATTATTTGTATAATATAATTTAATTTACTAGCTGATATGGACTGTGTCAACGCATGCCCCACTGTTGGGCAGATCCAATCCAACACTCTTGCATAAGGCTCAAAGACAAGCATCCCAAGTTGGGGATCGTTGGGCAACTCCCCACGTGTTTGTTGGGGAATGTGACCCATGTTTTCGTATCATCGTCATCATAACTGCCCTCCGGGAATCACGGGACCAGCACCTGTTCTGTCGGAACAGTTGACCAGGGAGGAGGTCACGTGTTGGACTTCATGCGCATGTAAGCCCTAGAAATCTTCATTGTTGGGCCTCATCGTGGCCCAATATTGGAGGCCTTGGCCCAGCGCTGGGAGCTATAAATACCCTATCACTTGAGAGGATCAGGTATTGAATCATTTTATCTCACTCACTCATACTTGCTTGCATCATTTTGAACCTTACTTTGGCATCAAAGTGTCTTGCAGGTACCTCCCCCCCCCCCCCCCACCTCATCTACAAATGTTGCTCAACTCATAGCTCGTAGGCTTTGACGATCCATTCTGGTCAGGTATGATCAATGACGCTGTATGTGGGAAACAAGCTTCCCCGTCTTTCATTTACCTAAGACTAAAGCTACCATCAAACTCCGTGATTGTCATGGTCGAGCCAGCTGCCAACAACAACCTAAACGGCCATCTCGCCGACCCCAACAACAACATCGTCGATAATATGGGCAACAACAACAGGAACGACATCGACATGGTCGATCTCGTGCAGAACTACAGAGACGGCATAACCGCCTCTTCGTCATCTCGCTCTTGGGCACACGAGGAGGCCCATCCACCCAAGAACTATGAGCCGAACGTTTTCCAGGAGGTCCTTGTCCCCGCGGGCGCTGACGCCACGACCAGGGCTCCATTTGCAGAAATTAACTAAACAAATTACTTAATCTTCTTGCAAGGTGAACGACTAAGGGTGCTCGAGGATTCTCGCCAAGCCCACAGAAGACACATAAGACCTGACACTTTACCTCCCCGTTAGAACGAAGACTGTCCTCAATCTCCCCCGAGGAGACATAGATGAGACAGATCACAAAGCCGCTCTCCCCCGACAGACTGGGAGATGCCTTACGTTGGAGAGACCACTTCTTGAAGCTACCAGGAGACGCGACCTCACCCCCCGCGCGGGGAACAATGATCCCCTAAAACCAGAAATAGGGGAAATGGAGAAGCACATCATCGACCAAGGGATCATCCCCGAGGCCAAGGTCATCACTACGACCGCCATTACAACCGCTCCCTTTCCCACTCTCCCGACAGGAGCGATAAAGATGACCCCCGCGGTCCCCTATCACAAGCAATCATGGAGGCGCCTATTCTCAGAGGAATGGAGAAACCTCCCCAACTGAAGGAATATGATGACATTGCAGACCTTGTCGACCACATCGACAGGTTCGAGGCAATGCTTCACTATCACAATGTCGGGGGACCGATTAAATGTCATTTTTTCCCTACGATCTTGAGGAAAACTGCAATGGACTGGTACAAAAATCTCGCCCCAGGATCCATCACCTCCTGGAGAAACCTTAAGAACCAGTTCATCAGCTCGTTCATAGCATCTCGTCCACATCTGAATACTGGTGCCACCCTTGAGGCTATCATCCAAAGAAGCGACGAAACCCTCAAGGAGTACATTGATCAGTTCAACCGCGAAGCCATCCAAGTCCCGTGTACCAATCACATGAGAAGATATTTTCTCGAGAGAGGATTCCTCCCGGACATTGAGTTCAGGAAGGCTGTCGACATCGAACCACCCCAGACTTTTGATGCTCTGCTCGAAAAAGTTAGGGCCTATTTGGATCACGAGGAGCGGGAAGCGGCCAATAAAGCCCGCGACCCGAGGAATCACGGAATGACTAACACCCTACGACACCAGGATGCAGGTCCTCCTCGATGAACGGGCAAGAATCGAAGGGATGATAAACCGCGTGATCCCCGCGAGCACAAGGGACTCGTAGGGAGATTCACCGAATACACTCCACTGACCGCTTCCCGCAAGCGCATCCTGGAGGAGTGCTCAAATACTGACTTCAAGGATGGTGGCGTCAGACGTCCTCGATCCGCCCCTGCGAAACCTGGGGCCGACAAGAGCAAATATTGTTAGTGCCATCTGAGTCACGACCACCTGACTGAAGACTGTGTCCACCTCAAGGACGCCATCGAAACCCTCATCAAGGGGGGCAGACTCGGGAAATACCGACATAATGATGCCCCTCGTTGGGATACCCGCGAGACAAAAGAGGTCGAGGAAGAAACTTGAATGTCAGATGAGGCGTCCCCCATCCAGATAGCTTTCTCTGTGACAAGGCTGGAAGACTTCTACGTCCCCTACATATACGAGGAAGAACTTTCGTCCATGCACAGCAGGTGGGAGAAATTCCCCTCCGTCATGGTTATAACCGGCGGGGGATTCAAAGACCTCTCCATAAACTTCGCAAAAAGAAAGCTCGACGAGTTGGTCGACGCAACCCCGACTCAAGCGGTGACACTCGAGAGGGTCAAGGGCAAATCATAACCAATCACCTTTTACCTCAAGGAGTTTCTTGGAGGGCCCCATAACTAGAGCATCCCTCTGTTGGTGAGGGCAAGAATGTCTAATTTCGACGTTCACCGTATCTTGGTCGATGAGGGAAGTTCCGTCAATGTCATGTATAACCATATGTTCTGAACCTTACGGCTGGAAGACACCCACCTTTCACAATATGTGGGGTTCGACCTGCAAGGATTCAATGGCTCGACAAACCTTGGGGATGCATTGAGCTTTTCATCACCTTCGAGGAAGAAACTTCCTCACAGCAGATCAAGGTGTGATTTCTGGTCATCGACTGCCCATCTCTCTACAACTTCATCCTAGGGAGACTGACACTGGACAAATTGACCGCTGTGCCCTCCACGGTCCACCTGAAGATGAAATTATACACCCAGAGAGGGCGCGTCACCACCATCTATGGAGACATCTCGGCTGCCAAAAGATGTTTTCATGCGGCTTCCAAGGGGCAGAGCATGGTCGACACTGGTGCCCGACCTGCCAAAAGAGCTACTACTGCTCGACCTGAATTGCAGCCTACTCAGACAGAGGAATAAAGAGCTCCACCGAAGGTCGACTCAATCTCTCTTGACACCCTCTTAGACAAACATGAAGCCCCCAACGGAGAACATTAACTCCTTCGACCCATCCTAGATAGAGACTTAGATTTTATCCCCCTCGATGAAGACCCTCACAAAGGCATGAAGATCGGCACCGGGCTCCCCGACTTGGCGAGGAAGCAGATCAAAGCTTACTTATGGGAGAATGCTGACTTGTTCGCATGGAGCATTGCGGAGATACCCAGACTCGACCCTGAGGTCGCCTGACACCAACTGGCCGTTGATCCAGCCGCTAGGGCAGTAGTGCAACATAGACGTAGGCAGTCTTCCGAGAAAGCACAGGCTGCTGAAAATGATGTAAAAGACCTCCAAGAGGCAAAAAAAATTCTGAGACCTGGTATTCAACCTGGCTCTCAAAATAAGTACTCGTTAAAAAGAATAATGGAAAATGGAGAATGTGTGTTGATTATACTGATTTTAATTGGGCATGTCCCAAATATGCTTTTCCTTTATCTAATATTGACATGCTTGTCGACAACTCGGGCGACTATAAAATTTTATCGCTTATGGACGCCTACTCGGGCTATAACTAAATCCCAATGGTGATGAGCGACAAGAATTGCACCACTTTCATGACCAGCTCGAGCAACTATTACTATAATATGATGCCCTTTGGTCTAAAAAACGTCGAGGAAAAACACCAGCGGATGATGAACAAAGTCTTTTGTAACGAGGTCGATGATATGCTCGAAGTATACATGGACAACATGATCGTCAAATCCTGAATAGATATCGATCATGCTGCCCGCCTCAGAAGAGTCTTCGCCCAAGCGCGACAATGCAAAATGAGATTTAACCCCGAGAAATGCACCTTCGGGGTTAAGGCGGGCAAATTCCTCGATTTATATCTGACTGAACTGGGATTTGAAGCCAACCCCGACAAGTGTCGGGAATTCTCCGAGCTTCCTACACCTAGCTCGAAGAAATCCATATAAGTCCTAAACAGTATTCTCACCTTGCTCTCCCATTTCGTGGCAAAATTTGTGTAACATGTTCTTCCATTTTTCAAACTTCTGCACAAAGAGGCAGCTTTCGAGTGGACTGAGGAATGCGAGAAAGCCCTCCTCCATCTTAAGCAAATCCTCTCGCAACCTCCAGTGTTGTCACGACTTAAGAGCGGGGAAACCTTGTACCTTTACCTGGTTGTTTCCGCCGAGGTTGTAAGTGCAGCCCTCGTTCGTGAGACTCTAGACGGGAAAAAGCTAGTGTATTTCACGAGCAAAGTGCTAAAAGGGCCCGAGGTTAGGTATCAATAGATTGAGAAAGTGGCCTTGTCCCTCATCAACGTGGTGAGGAGACGTAGACATTACTTCTTGGCACACACGATCATCGTATGAACAGACCAACCCGTAAGACAGCTCCTATGCCGACCAGACATGTTCGGTCAAATGCTAAAATGGTCCTTAGAGCTCTCGGAGTATGACATCTAGTACGAGAGCATGAAGGCCCTCAAAGCCCAAGCATTGGCCGACTTTGTTGCAGAGATGACCGCTCATAATGCCCCCATAGAGAAGAAGTGTAAGTGGACCATCTTTGTGGACGGAGCTTCTAGCTCGACATGGAACGGAGCGAGAATCCTCCTCGAGAACGAGGAAGGCATCGTGATCGAACACTCCCTCGCCCTTTCTTTTCCAACCTCGAACAATCAGGATGAATATGAGGCCCTGCTCGCAGGATTAAGGCTAGCCGAGGATTTGGGTGCCCGAGAAATATAAATTTTCACAGACTCCCAACTCGTCGCATCTCAAGTACAAGGGGGATACCAAGCTAAGAACAACAACCTCGTTGAATACCTGAACCTAGTCAGATAACAGATGAAGAGGTTCAACTGGGAAGAAATCAAACACGTACCATGCGAACAGAACATATTGGCAGACATACTTTCAAAGCTCGCGAGCACAAAGAAGAAAGGAGGGAACAAATTTGTCATCCAAAAATCCCTTTCCCACCCGAGTATTGAAAAGTCCACTATGTCACCCGAGGTAAATACCATAGAGGACAGATCATGTTAGATAACCCCAGTGTTCAACTTTCTGACAGAGGGGGAACTGCCCGTAAACCAAAGGGAGGCAGCTGCGATCAAACAAAGAGCATGTTCATGTGTGGTACTCAAACAAAAACTTTACCGCCGAGGATCTCTATCCCGCTACTAAAATGTGTCGAGGAATCCATAATCTCCGAGATATTATGGGAAATCCATGAAGGAATCAACGCCCAACACATGGGTGGAAGGTCCCTGGCACGAAAGGCGCTTCGAGCTGGCTATTACTGGATGACGATGCAGCAGGATATAAAGGAGCACGTAAAGAAATGTGACAAGTGTCATAGGCACGCGGACATGCACCTTGCACCCCCGCATGAGCTCAAAACACTATCCTCCCCGTGGTTGTTTACCTGGTGGGGAATGGACATCCTCAGACCTTTCGTGCAAGGGTCATATCAAAATAAATTCCTGATCGTGGCTGCGACTATTTCACGAAATGGATAGAAGCCGAAGCTCTAGATAAAATCACGTCACAAAACATCCTCCATTTCTACAAGTGAAATGTACTTTCCCGGTTTGGGATACCACAAGCGCTCGTCACTGACAACGGGACGCAGTTCACCAATCAAGGTTTCCAAAACTTCATCGCCAAACTTGGCACCAAGCAGCACTTTACCTCAGTCGAACACCCCCAAACTAACGGGTAAGCCGAGGCTACAAACAGAGTCATCCTGCAAGGACTCAAGTGCATGTTGGGCGAGGCAAAAAGGGTGTTGTCAAAGAACAGCATAGCCTCCTATGGGCGTACCGAATGACACCCCACTCGATGACGGGCGAGAACCCATTCCGGCTAACCTATGGCACCGAGGCTATCATCCTTGTAAAAATCATGGAGCCATCCAGAAGAACTGAAGTTCCTCTAGACGAGGAACTAAATAACGAGGCCCTAAGAGAAGAGCTTGTCCTGGTCAAGGAAATTCGATCAGGAGAAGCTCTTCGCGAGGCCATGCTAAAACGACAGATAGCCCTTCGCCATGACAACAAAGTCATAAAGCGCGAGTTCTAGCCTGACAGCCTAGTCTTGCGGAGGAATCAGAAAGATTCATGTGAGGGGAAGCTAGCCGCAAATTGGGAATGATCGTACCGCGTCCACAAAGCTACGGGAACCGGGGCTTACTACCTCAAACACTTAAATGGAGAATCACTACCTCGACCATGGAATGCTACGAAATTAAAACAATATTACAGCTATGTCCTCATCTTACTACGGGCATTAATAGTCAATCAGTCCTCTCTGTAGCGATAAAAAATGTAGCGGGGTAAATCGGAGATCGAACTATTAATTAATTCGTCTCACAACAGCAAGAGTCGCCACCGCGCTTTATTATTTCCAAGGGAAAAGGGAAAAGAGCGAAATAAAACCCTAAAATATGCAATGTAAAATAATACTTTGAAAGTAATGAAAATACAAGGCGTTTTGAAAAGAGGTCTAAAGTTCGGGGGTTGGTTATACAATGGGAAGGTATTAGCACCCAATGTATCTATAGTATTCTATAGGAACCTTTTGAAATATCTGTTTATTAAAATGTTCATTTGATTAAAAATAAGTTGTTTTGACCGAAAAGGGGTACGGATGGGTTTTTGAAGGTACGACGACCTAATGTCGAAGTTTTGGCTTAAAAGGTATAAATTTTGAAAAGATTGAATATTTGGAGAAAAATTGTCTTAGGTTTTAATGAAATGAAGATATTCGCGTGATTGGACTTGAGGACATGAAGTCAATAAATTTAATCATTTTTCTCTTGGATTAAGAAGTAAACAGAATAACCATGTAAATACTGAATAATCAAACAGACAATTTAAGTAGCTAAGTGATATACAACCATAACAATGACTAAATAACAGACTAAATGGTGTGAACATGCATTTTTGTATTTTTGTTTAATATTAATTAAAGAAAAGAAAATGTTTTAATTTTTCTATTTTTTATGTATTTTTTTGATATTAATGTAAAGTATTATTTTAAGAGTTATTAAATAATTCTAAACTAAATTAAAACTTTAAAAGTTATTAACTTAAATCTAATTTAAAAAAATACTAAAATTACTAAATTAATCCTAAACTTAAACTAATAAAAATGGTCAAATTATTTAAAAATTGTTTTAATTAAATTACACATCTATTTGATTAAATTTACTAATTAACTAAATTAATAAAATTCTGAAAAACTAAAAGAAAGTAAATAGAAAGAGAGGTGTCCAAAAAATAAAGGGGGGTAGATAAGCAATTGTATGGGCCTAAGAGTTTTAAGGAGCCAAATCAAGAATAAACAGAAAGAGGGATGGGGGGTTCCAATAGAATCCGTTGGGCCTTTCTTTTAGGCAGACGAAATGGGTTAAGCCCACATATTGAAACAAGGTTAGGGTTAAACATTTTTGTTTCACTTTGCGTTAGGGTTAGGCAAAGAGGGTACAGAGCGGCGCTCTTCTTCGTTACAGATTCGTCTTCTTCGTCTTTCTTCTTCTTCTCTCGAGCCAAACATGTCCAGGAATAAAGCTCCTTTACCTCACAGCCGCCAGCGTCACCAACTGCCTCTTCTTCTCCATGGGTCGCTCAGTGAGACGGTGTGAAGGTGACGATTTCGTCCTTTAATGCATTAGGGTTTTTTATGATTTTGCATGTTTATGACTTGGTATGTTATGATTTTGTATTCACTTGATTCTGACTCTAGTTTTTAACATGGTGTTTCTGTCAAGAGGTGCGAAATGGAGGGAAAGAAATTATACCTTGACGGAGGAGGGGGATGAATGGTGGTGGAGGCGCTCAGGCGGCTGGATGGCGAAGATGCAATGACACTGAAGCTAGCTCGCTTTCACTGGAACCTGGTACTCTGTCTTTCTTTTCCTTTTAGGATTTAATGATGACAGCTTGAAAACCCTTTGATTTCACTTCTTCTTCTTGCTTGTCTTGCTTCTGTTCTTCTTCTGCTTCTTTGTGAACCCTTGCCCTTGTATACTTGTGTGATGGTTCTGATATGCTGTTGAATCGTTGCTTTGTATGCTGGACCTTTTGTATGCTTGTTCTGAGCTTGACAATGTTGATATTGTTGGTTAGTGTTGAACTGCCTTGCTTATTATTTGCCCAATGATGAAGAAATTCTGAGGGTTTGTGTTGCCTTTGAACACTTTAGCTGGATGGTTTGGAAATTTTGAATGTTTGATGTCTGGATGTATTCTGGTTTTTGGCTTTGGGCGTGCATGGCTTGTATGTTTGTATCGGTTTAAAGGCTTCAGGCAGGTATCTGGTACAAGTTTTGGCCTTGGATATTTAGGCAGGTATGAGGGTTTTAGGCTTTACTGGTTGTTGCTTTGATGAGGCCTTACTGGTTTTCTGGTTAGGCTTGAAAACAGGTTGAACAGGTTTTATGGTTTTAGGCCATACTGGTTGTTGCTTTGATGAGGCTTTACTGGTTTTTTTCAGGCCATAGTTATTGCTGTTAAGCTTGAGGCTTGAAGGTTTTTTGACAGGGTATTGTTTGTTGGTTTATCAGTTTAGGCTTTTGCTGGGCAACAGGTTTGTTTGAAAGGCTTAAGGCTTTTTTCTGTTAAGCTTGAGGCTTGAAGGTTTTGACAGTAGACTTCAAACAGTTTTTTTCAACTTAGGAGTTTGCTTGAGAAGTTTTGTGTGTTATAATATCCGTTGCTTGGCTTCTATTTGATGGCTCAGGTTTTGGTATATTTAACTATTTTCTTGCCTTTGATACTTCTGCACTCTACTGTTCCATTCAGTTTGTCTATATCCTTTTATGCTTCCTTTTTTTACTGTGTTACTGCAGTTTTTGTTTTATATCCTTTTTCTGCCTAAGGCCAAAACCTGTAAACCCACACTCTTTCTCTCTTCTCTCTCCTTAGTACAGTTTGAAACATTAAAATGTTATATGTACTTTGTGTTCTGAAAAAGCAAAGCTGGAAAATGATGAAAATAGGAATATATTTGCTTGCATATATGGTTTTAATCTGCATGTTACAGTATGGGAGCCTTTGTATTGACATACTTCCATACTTGACAGTTTACGTTGGACTTTGGCTTTGAAAATGTAACTTGACTTGGTTATTTGCATATGCTGTTGTTTTTTTGAAATATGCAGTTTTGACAAAAATTGGATTTGCGCAATTGATTTTGAACTATGTAGTTTAAAATTGAAATGTGCAATTGACTTTTAACTATGCAGTTTATTTTGGCAAAATTGAATTTGTGCATATTTTTAACTTGTGCATTCATATTTATCAATAAATATTCATCCCTTTTTGTGAACCGGGAGAAATCCCGTGATTTGCAAAGAGGGTAAAAACTGATTCCAGTCGTTTGCTTTTAATGATGAACTCTAAATTAATTGCCTGCTTTTAATTATATCTATTTCTGACTTTTTCTTTTAATTCTTTTGCAGGTAAAAATCAAATGAGCATCAAAGAAGTATTGGATAGAAGATGAAGATTTAGAACTTAGAAAAAATTAGGATAGTTTTTATTTCACTTTAAACATTTGTAAAATTATCATTGTAAATACTTTGTAATAAATACGGTATTTAAACAACAATTGTAACAATTAGAATAAAATGAATAAAACTCCAATATTTTACCAGTTAATTCTTTCCTTCTTTCCAATTATTTACTTCATCATTTATAATTCTTTAAATTATAACAACTGAAAATGAATTCCAACTATTAAATTCAGAATAATAAACAATTAAATAAACATCGTTGATCAATAAACTTCTCTTCAATTATTTACTTCATTATTTATAATTCTCTAAATTATAATAACTGAAAATAAAATTTCAACTATTTAAACTTAGAATAATAAATAATTAAATAAACATTGTTGATCAATTTATAAACTTCTTTTCAATTATTTACTTCATTATTTATAATTCTCTAAATTATAATAACTGAAAATAAAATTTCAACTATTTAAACTTAGAATAATAAATAATTAAATAAACATTGTTGATCAATTAATAAACTTCTTTTCAAATATTTACTTTATTATTTATAATTCTTTAAATTATATAATAACTGAAAATAAATTCCAATTATTTAAATTCAGAATAATAAATAATTAAATAAACACCATTGATCAATTAATAAATTTAGCGTTTCAAAAATAAACAGCTTTTGACTTGAAAAAGTTATGAATTTAAAATCTGCTTTGAAAATTGATAAAAATAGGTCAAAACACTTGTAATGTAATGATGCAGATGGGAGATGGTATCTTAGGTCAAAATTTGGGGTACAACAGCTGCCCCTATTTAAGTTTCTTCTATCCGGAGATATGAAGATTAAAATCTTCGTCTCGACGAGATTGAAGGTACTTAAATACATAATACGCAAATTTTGCCCTAAGATACCGCCATTATGTTTGATATGAATGTAATGATTGAATTCACCGAGAAAGATATTGTATGAAAACAAGATAATGCGGGAGAAATCAAACACCAACAAAACGCAGGGACATAGATTATACACTACTGGGGAAATGAGCCATCGACTTCAAATAATAGACTTTTGACGGCGAATAAACATTTGAGAGAATATGGACTCTGACCCTAACAAAGAAGGTATCTTGCATAGGTCGTAAAAACAGATTATTGACCCAAAATATCAGTGAGTTCACAACTCAAGGTCAAAGATAGACAAAAAGTATCAATTTTGCTGGCGACAGATTACCGACTTCTGAAGGTAAAGATTCATAACAAACTTCTCTGCGAGATTTCCGGAGATATACTCATTAATGCTGAAATAATAATAAGGTTGTAGATACACAAGTTGCTCAAATAAAGAAGCTGCTACTTGCTGTCTTCCAAAAAAATATTATGACATACAAGCTGCTCAAATAAAAAGGCTGCCACTTGCTGTCGTCCAGGGATGTCAATAACACATAAGCTGCTCAAATAAAGAAGCCGCCACTTGCTGTTTTCCAAAATACTACGACATACAAGTTGCTCAAATAAAGAGGCTGCCACTTGCTGTCTTCCAGAAAAATAATAACGTACAAGTTGCTCATGAAGAGACCACCGCTTGCCGTTTTCCAAAAAAAAATAATAACGTACAAGTTGCTCATGAAGAGACCGCCGCTTGCCGTTTTCCAACGATGTCTATAACGTACAAGTTGCTCATGAAGAGACCGCCGCTTGTCGTTTTACAAAATAATAATAACGCACAAGTTGCTCATGAAGAGACCGCCGCTTGCCGTTTTCCAACGATGTCTATAACGTACAAGTTACTCATGAAGAGACCACCGCTTGTCGTTTTCCAAAATAATAATAACGCACAAGTTGCTCATGAAGAGACCGCCGCTTGCCGTTTTCCAACGATGTCTATAACGTACAAGTTGCTCATGAAGAGACCGCCGCTTGTCGTTTTCCAAAATAATAATAACGCACAAGTTGCTCATGAAGAGACCGCCGCTTGCCGTTTTCCAACGATGTCTATAACGTACAAGTTGCTCATGAAGAGACCGCCGCTTGTCGTTTTCCGAAGAAACTCAGAAGGAAATTGCGATGACACTGGCAGAGAATAAGATCTTCGTCAAAGAAAAACATGAATCAATCCTTCCCGAGGTGATCACATACTTAAATGTGCAAAATAAATGCATCATTCGTCTAGGTGGCGACTTCACTGGGGAAAATCATGAGATAGCCTATGCAAGAGACAACAACTCCCTCCAGGAATAAACCAGAGAGAAAACAGTCAAACAAGACTCCACCCAAAGAGAAAGTAACTCGATTGGGGATTCATCCTATCCAGAAATGGACAAGGTAGGCTAAATCAAAAAACATCCACGAGGATTAGCTCAGTTGGGGAATTTAGAAAGGAAACGCATTTTCTGCCTAAGCTAACCTTCTACTTGGAAAGAAACTGTACATTGTATTAAATACAAAGTATACAACCCAAAATCGACGGCAAATGTGAAAATGCATGCGTGATATAAGTGTAAATGAATAAATGAATGTTATGCTGACAAAACAAACAGATGGAATAATTTGAAGACAATAAGATGTCACGACATAATAGATACTCGGCCAATCTTAAAAAAGACGGAAAATAACTGGAACTGGAACCCCAAAGCAACGTCAGAGCGTACCACACTTCAGAAATCTGTTCAAATAAAGATAACCAAAACAACGCTTAACTGGAAAAGCTGGGGAGTGAACAAACTTAGTACCACGAGAAACGCAAGTTTACACAACCAACACCTCATGACGATTTTGAAATGAAACACGTTCATCATGCAAGGATAAAATACTGTACTGTTTTGCATTTCATGGCTTGACCATCCTCGGGACAACTGTTAATATTCCTTTCATTATTCACGACACATTTTTAAAATAAGAATACTTTAAATAACTTTGTTTCAAATATTTCCGTAAAATTAAAATTTTGCCCACAAAAGGTAAATGCTCAAATTTCATTAATAAGATGGTAGTTCGCTAACAACGCGACTCCAACGGTTTACAAAAGTTTGGGAAATAGTGCATGAAAGAAAAAGGTTACACAAAAACAATGATCACTATTCTCCCTAACAACTTCGAATTCCGAAATGTGTTCAAATGCCAAGACTGGTCTGACCAAAATCTTGCCCAAGCCGCCCTTTCGGGTTTTCAACTTAGCAAACTGTCAACTCAAACCTAAGCGAAATACTTCTTGACTGCATCGGCGTTCATGGAGCGCGGGAGCTCTTCACCGTCCATATTGGTGAGAATCAAGGCACCTCTAGAGAAAACTTTCTTAACGACATACGGTCCTTCATAATTCGGAGCCCACTTGCCCCTAGAATCAGGTTGGAAAGATAATATCTTCTTGAGCACAAGGTCACCTTCTCTGAACTCGCGTGGTCGAACCTTCTTATCAAAAGCCTTCTTCATTCTCTGCTGATACAATTGACCGTGACACAACGCTGTCAATCTCTTTTCTTCAATTAAATTCAACTGATCATATCTACTTTGACACCATTCAGCCTCAGAAAGTTTAGCTTCCATCAACACTCTCATAGACGAAATCTCAACCTCCACGGGAAGTACTACTTCCATACCATAAACTAGGGAAAATGGGGTTGCGCCTGTTGAAGTTCGAACTGAAGTACGGTATCCATGCAGAGCAAACGGAAGCATTTCATGCCAATCTTTATAAGTTACCACCATCTTCTGGACAATCTTTTTGATGTTCTTGTTAGCAGCTTCAACAGCCCCATTCATCTTCGGTCTGTAAGGAGAAGAATTATGATGTTCGATCTTGAACTCTTCACAAAGCTCTTTCATCATCTTGTTATTCAAATTCGAACCATTATCAGTGATGATCTTGCTCGGGATGCCGTAACGACAAATGATCTGATTCTTGATAAATCTAACTACCACCTGTCTGGTTACATTAGCATAAGATGCTGTTTCCACCCATTTAGTAAAATAATCGATCGCTACCAAGATGAAACGATGACCATTTGAGGCTTTGGGTTCAATCATTCCAATCATATCAATGCCCCACATAGAGAAAGGCCAAGGTGAAGAGATAACATTGAGGAGGGTCAGTGGCACATGTATCTTGTCCGCATAAATCTGGCATTTATGACATTTCTTCACATATTTTCAGCAATCAGATTCCATTGTCATCCAATAGTAACCAGCTCTCAACATCTTTTTAGCCATTGCATGTCCGTTGGCATGAGTGCCAAAGGATCCTTCATGTACTTCTTGCATCAGCATGTTTGCTTCATGTCGGTCTACACATCTGAGCAAGACCATGTCGTAATTTCTCTTATACAATACTTCTTCATTGAGGAAGAAACTGCTTGCTAATCTTCTCAACGTCTTCCTATCTTTATTGGATGCCCCAGGCGGGTACTCTTGAGTTTGAAGAACACGTTTAATGTCATAGAACCACGGTTTGTCGTCGGTAACCTGTTCTACTGAGAACACATGAGCAGGTCTATCAAGGCGCATAACCTGGATTGTAGGCACATCGTTCCAACCACTCACTTGAAACATTGAAGACAAAGTAGCTAAAGCATCAGCCATTTGGTTCTCATCTCTAGGGATATGATGTAATTCCACTTTGTTGAAGAAAGTTAACAATCTTCTAGCATAGTCTCTGTAAGGGATCAAACCAGGATGACGAGTCTCCCATTCTCCTTTGATTTGATTAATTACCAATGCCGAATCTCCGTAAATATCAAGAATCTTAATCCTTAGATCCACTGCTTCTTCGAGACCCAAAATACATGCCTCATATTCAGCCATGTTATTCATGCAGTCAAACTTCAATCTCGCCGTGAACGGGATATGAGTGCCTCGGGGAGTGACGATGATTGCCCCAATTCCATTTCCATAAGAGTTCACAGCTCCGTCAAATATTAAACCCCAATGGGATTCGGGATCAGGTCCTTCTTCAGGTAACGGCTCTTCAAAATCTTTAGCTTTCAAGTACATAATATCTTCATCTGGGAAATCAAACTTGATAGATTGATAATCGTCAATTGGTTGGTGAGCCAAATGGTCGGCTAAAATACTCCCTTTGATTGCTTTCTGAGTGTGATACTCAATGTCATATTCGGATAACAACATCTGCCAACGGGCTATTCTTCCAGATAAGGCGGGCTTCTCAAAGATATATTTGATCGGATCCATTTTGGAGATCAACCAAGTGGTATGGTTAATCATATACTGGCGCAGACGGCAAGCAACCCAAGCTAAAGCACAACAGGTTTTCTCAAGCAATGAGTATCGAGACTCACAGTCTGTGAATTTCTTACTCAGATAATATACGGCATGTTCCTTTCTTCCAGTCTCATCTTGTTGACCAAGCACACATCCCATGGAATCTTCCAATATAGTCAGGTACATAATCAAAGGTCTTCCTTCCACTGGAGGAATCAAAATGGGAGGTTCAAGCAAATATTCTTTGATGCTATCAAAAGCTCTCTGACAATCTTCTGTCCACACACATCCTTGGTTCTTTCGGAGAAGCTTGAAAATCGGCCCACAGGTAGCAGTCATATGAGATATAAATCTAGAAATGTAGTTCAGTCTCCCAAGGAATCCTCTTACTTGTTTTTCCGTCTTGGGTGCAGGCATTTCCCGAATAGCTTTGACTTTATCAGGATCTACCTCAATACCTTTCTGACTGACAATGAAACCCAGAAGTCTTCCAGAACGAACACCAAAAGTGCACTTGTTGGGATTCAGACGAAGTTTATACTTTCTCAAACGCTGGAATAACTTCAATAAATGTTCCAAATGATCTTCTTCAGTTTGTGATTTGGCAATCATGTCATCTACATACACTTCTATCTCTTTATGCATCATATCATGGAACAAAGCAGTCATGGACCTTTGGTATGTTGCACCAGCATTCCTCAAACCAAACGGCATAACCCGATAACAAAATGTTCCCCAAGGTGTAATGAAAGTTGTCTTCTCCATGTCTTCTGGTGCCATCTTGATTTGGTTGTAACTAGAGAAACCATCCATGAAAGAAAAGACTTTGAACTTTGCGGTACTGTCGACCAATACGTCAATGTGCGGTAATGGGAAGTCATCCTTTGGGCTAGCTCTATTCAGATCTCTATAGTCTACACACATTCGAACTTTGCCGTCCTTCTTAGCAACAGGCACTATATTGGCTAACCATTGAGGATAGACCGATGTAACAAGGAAACCTGCATTAATCTGTTTTTGAACTTCTTCTTTGATCTTGTCAGCCATATCGGGATGAGTCCTTCTCAACTTCTGCTTAATCGGCGGACATTCAGGTCTCAACGGTAAACGATGCTCCACAATATTATTGTCCAAACCTGGCATATCTTGGTAGGACCAAGCAAACACATCAACATACTCTTTGAGAAGCTCCAACATTTTCTCTTTGACCTCTGGGACAAGCAATGCTCCGACTTTGACTTCCTTTTTATCTTCTTCATCACCCAAATTGATCATCTCTGTAGGTTCTTCAAACGGCTGAATAGTCTTTTCATCATGCTCAAGTAAACGGGAAATTTCATCAGGAATCTCTTCACTATCCTCTTCCTCGGCTCTGAACACAGGGAATTCAAAGTTGGGAGAGGGCATAGGATCATTGTTTTCAATGGTTAAGTCATGGATTAATCTGCACATATGATTATGCTTTATTTTAGAAATTGATTTGTACAAATAAAACAAAAAGTTATTATATTTCCTATTACTACCAATTAATTTTCATTACTATTTCCCAGAAAAAGTGAAAAATAAAACAGTAGTGGACAAAACAATATTTTTATTCATGATGGGAAATACTTGAAACAAAGAGCCCAGACATTTTCTCTTTTGCCTTGGGCAGAGCAAAAGGATTTATTTTCAACATAGCCCGACACAAATACTTTTAGCCTTGGGCAAAGCGAAATTTTTTTTCAAAAATAAAACAAAACATTACTCAGAAATGTGCATCACAACAGGAACATCAACAGCAATCCAGTTCTGGAAAACCACTCCATGCATTACAAAATCGGGTAAATCCTCTTCAGAATCGTCTCCTATTATAGCATCAACTTCAGGAGGAGTCGGATGGATAAAACCTGCGCTTCGGAAAACTTCTTGTATCAGACGAATAACTACTTCCTGCTTGACTCTTATAGACACGGGATGAAAACCAAGACCTTCTCCAGACTTGTTCTCGGGCAAAGTCAACACCTGGCCCCAACCTTCAGCCGAACCACTTTCAACCACTCGTCGCGCATCCTCAAAAGAAGAAATAGATGTCCCTTGCTTCTTCACTTCATTATTAGCAACAGATAGAGCTTGGAATTGGGTTCCAACATCCTCATCAGCATCAATAAAAGAGAAAGATGACAAATGGCTTACCACCATAGCCTGCTCTCCACTAATCATTACTAGCTTTCCATGCCTTACAAACTTTAATCTTTGATGGAGCGTGGAAGTGACTGCCCCTGCATCATGGATCCATGGACGACCCAATAGGCAACTGTAGGCGGCACGAATATCCATTACTTGAAAAGTGATCTGAAAAGTATGAGGACCAATTACTATAGGAAGATCCACTTCACCAATGACAGTCTTCCTAGAACCATCAAACGCTTTGACAATTACCCCACTAGGTCTCATGGGAGCACCTTGATATGAGAGTCGAGACAATGTAGTTTTGGGCATTACATTTAACGACGAACCGGTATCTACTAACACACTTGATAAAGTATCATTTCCGCAACTTATTGAGATATGCAAAGCCATATTATGGTTCCTTCCCTCCTCCGGAAGTTCTTCATCGCTGAAACCAAGATTGTTACACGAAGTAATATTTCCCACAATTCCATCAAATTGGTCAACCGTCACATCATGATCCACGAATGCCTGGTCCAAGACCTTCATCAAAGCTTCTCTATGGGCACCAGAATCTCTCAGTAAAGCAAGCAAAGAAATCTTGGAAGGAGTTTGCAAAAGTTGGTCCACAATCTTATATTCACTTCTCTTGATGAGCTTCAGAATCTCATCATCATCGGGATGTGGGATAGGTTCATTGGATCGGCCTATCTCAACCCTTGGTTCAACATTTCTCGCTGGAACTTCTGCCGGTATGGGTCTCCTGACTTGAACTTCTGGTCTCTTCAAAGGTACTGCTGCAAAGACACGTCCGCTTCTCGTGACTCTACTCACATCAGCGATGTTAACAAAAGATGGCCTTGTTGGTATAGGGACTTCTACCCCATTCTCAATCATTGTGGCATTATACTTATACGGTATAGCTTGGTCTGAGTTGTAAGGCACAGGACCAGGTGGATAAATGATCAAAGGAGCAACAGGTGCAGTCTGACTGTCGTAAACGATCTCTACTGATTTAGGCAAATTGAATTGTGGTATTATAACATTCACTTCATCCTCCGGATCTCTGTCATATGTAATAGTGATAACCCTCTGGTCTAACAATTTTTTAATATCCTCCTTCACAATAGGGCAATCAACCTCTCTTGAACAAAATTCACAGACATCATAATCATGCTGATGCCTAACAAAGGCAAGTCTTCTTAAGCTCTGATGTAACCTGATCAACGACTCTCTTATGTGTTCAACTTGAAAAACTCGGAACTTTCCTAGACAACCTTCCACCATATTCACTGATGCTGCCCCATGTCGAGGCAAAGGATTATCTCTAACATTTGGGTTAACATCCTTGAAAGACAAGATACCATTCTTAATCAACCTCTGCACGTCCGCCTTTAAAGCAAAACAATTCTCAATGTTGTGCCCCGGCGACCCTTGATGATATTCACAAAACTGATCTGCCTTGTACCACGGAGAAGTACTATTTGGCGCGACAGGAGGAGGTTTTGTCGTTATGAGGTTCTTTCTGATAAGAGCAGGGAACAATTCAGTATAAGTCATAGGAATGGCATCGAATTACGGTTTTCTTGGTGAACGGTTCTGGTTGTTGAATGGATAAGCCTGTTGTCGAGGTTGCTGCTGAAATGGCCGTTGTTGAGTTGGTGGGGTTTGATGAGTTGGGGTCATCAATGCTGGGCAGACAGCCAGAGTGACTGCCGCAACGTGTGAGTAGCCTCTCCTCGGTCTCCCTGGGAAGATTGCGCTGACATCCTGCTCTTTTCTTTTTGGGAAAACACTTCCAAACTTCTTGGTACTGCTAGACGGACTTCCTTCTTTAACCAAACGCCCTTCACGAATCCCTTCCTCCAACCGCATGCCCATACTTACCATTTCGGTGAAGTCACTGGGTGCGCTGACAATCATTCTTTCATAGTAAAAGGAACCTAAAGTCTTCAAGAATATCTTCGTCATCTCTTTCTCCTCAAGAGGAGGATAAATTTGAGCAGCAATTTCGCGCCACCTCTGGGCGTATTCCTTAAAAGACTCTCTGTCTCTCTGGGACATCGCCCGGAGTTGATCCCTGTCCGGCGCCATGTCAACATTGTACTTATACTGGTGAACAAAAGCTTCGCTAAGATCGTTGAAGTTGCGGATCCGAATGCTGTCTAAACCCATATACCACTTTAGAGCGGCACCCGTCAAACTGTCTTGAAAATAGTGAATCAACAAGTCATGATCATCGGAATATGTAGACATCTTTCTCACGTACATAGTCAGGTGACTCCGAGGACACGAATCACCCTTATATCTTTCAAAGTCTGGCACTTTGAATTTTGCTGGAATCTTGACATTCGGAACTAAACAAAGGTCATGAGTGTTCTTTCCAAACAAATCCTTCCCCTTTAACGCTCTGAGCTCCCTCTGCATTTCTTGGAATTGGTCTTGAAATTCTTCCATTCTATCAAAAAGACCCAAACTTTCAGCAGGCTCGGCAGGATAAGTAGGTTCATTCAAGTATGGCACGGAGTGAACCACAGGAGCGACAGTTGTCATCACCGGTTGCGGGAAAGGTGTCACAGACGGGATTACCGGCGGCATGGCAGTTGTCTCTGGTTGAGGAAGAGACAAAGTAGGTTGAAACAAAGGATGTACGACAGGCTGATACCCCTTTGGCACAAAGTTGTAAGGCATTCCCCACGGAAAACCTTTTGGCATCTGATGTTGAAGCGGAGAGTTGACTTGAGTCACAGATGTTGGAACAGTGACGATCTCAGAAACCACCGTAGTTGAAGTCTGAATCTCAACAGCTGTAGTCGATGGCTGATTCTGAGCAGCCATCAAACTTTCCACTAGCGCAGTTAACTTTTCCATACCGACACGAAGGGTAGCGACCTCCTCACGAAGCTCGTGGTTTTCCTGTTCCAGATCTTCCATCTTCCTCTGACGATTGGCTCGAGTATCTTATCGATGAGACAGCTTGACAATCTATCGGAGTGGAAAAAGAAACAAGGATAAGACTCTAGAAAACATGTGAAGTGGAATGTTGGATGATGCATGATATGTGATGTAAATGATAATTCATTTTAATAGTTTTTCAAGGAACTTCGATAATTTTGCACACATCAATGGTAAAGGAATTTGGAACAACAAAACTCATTTCATTAATTAAAAGCGGTAAATTACAACTTACAACTTTGGAACAACAAAACAATAAATTACACTTTGGGATAACAACCCAATAATAAAAGCAGTAAACTACAACTTTGGAACATGAAGCCCATAATAAAAGCAGTAAATTATAACTTCGGAACATGAAGCCCTTTTACAGAGTTTTACAAAATGACATCAGTAAAATAAGACTAAAAGCGAAAGATCACTCAGAATCATCAGATGAAGGACCGAATGCCAACTGTAACTGGAGCTTCCTGATCTTCTCTTCATAAAAGTCTTCCATCTCTTTCTTCTCAGCTACCAGTCGATTAATGATTTCCTTTTGTGGATTAGGAACGAGAGCAACACTTACCGAACCTTCCTTCTTTCTCTTCCTTTTACTAGCATATTTCTTCAGTAAAGCATCCTTTTGACGAAGCTTCTCATCATGATCAATGAACCAGCCGTCTTGAATAAATAGCAAATCCTCCTTTTCCTTTAGTTGTCGAGCCAGGACCCGATTCTCATATTCAGACATATTATACTTTTCTTTCCAAGCATCTCTCTCGAACTTCATCCTAGCCAGATTTCCTTGGTATTCTCCCATATTCTCGATAGGGATATCAACAGATGACGATGCAACGGTAGGGAATAAAGGTTTCTCAGGTTTATAGGGCATCTTGAGAGCACAAGCCCTAGCGCTGACCCATTGTAGGTAAGGCTCCAAAGAAACGGCACCCTATGTCCTAACATGTCTCTCCCTTTCCTATGGATGTGGCGCCAAGCTCCTTCAATCTCCTTCTTAGTTGCCTGGTGATCTTGTCCTTCTTGTAGAAAGAAACCACTCACTTGAATGTTGTTCGGCTTGTCCCTCATCGGGTATCCAAACTGACGGCGCGCAAGAACAGGGTTATAGTTAATTCCACCTTTCGTACCAAGAAGAGGCACGTTAGGAAAAGCACCATAGCTATCGATGATCTTCACGTCATAGTAAGCTCGATTATACCAATCAATGTCGAAATGAGTGAGAGCCATAATTTTTGGCGCCCATCGCGGCTCCTTCTCGAGATCCCAGAAAACATCAGACCTAGGTAGATGAGAAACATACCACTGATACAACAACTGTGCACAACAAATAATCATCCCTCCTTGATAAGAGTTTCGAAGATGGATGGAGTAGTAGGTATCTCCTAGCAGCGTAGGGACCGGATTTCCAATCAAGAAAATTCTGATGGCGTTGATATCCACAAACTTATCAACGTTAGGGAACAAGAATAGACCATAAGCGAGTAAAGCAAAGACATCTTCAAAGGCAAAAGTATCTTTTATCTCAGCGAAATGACGAGATTTCCTCAACAAAAACTGCGCAGACAAACCTTAGATTCCCCCTTTTGTAGTCATGTTCTCCTCTATCTCTGACTTCTTCAAGTGGGTGATGGTCGCTATCTCGTGAGATTTGGGTTCCTCTTCTAAGCCGGAAAAAGGAACACAGTTGGTGATCGGAAAACCAAGTATGTAGGAGTACTCTTCTAAGGTGGGCATTAACTGGTAATCCGGAAAGGTAAAACATCGGTACAAAGGATCGTAAAATTGGACTAACGTATTAAGGATGCCTTCTTTCATCTTGCGCTTCATGAGAGGTATAATGGACCCATACTTTTTCTGA
Source organism: Vicia faba (assembly GCA_948472305.1). Lineage (NCBI taxonomy): Eukaryota > Viridiplantae > Streptophyta > Magnoliopsida > Fabales > Fabaceae > Vicia > Vicia faba. The sequence goes on along the minus strand of OX451736.1, from coordinate 1,170,597,312 downwards.
AAATCCGTCGGGTTCTTGATCTTAGGAATTAAACTCTTCAGTTCTTCAATCTCGGGCTCCTTAAAACTAAAACTTCGAGTGTTTCTCCTTCCAAATTCCATAATAATAGTACCTGAGATGTCTGCAAAAATCATTCCGAAGTTCCTTGAAAAACAAGTTTTTTACAAAAAATGTTGATGAATGCATGAATGAATGATAATGCCACAGTTACACACAAGTTCTCAAACATGGGGTTCAAAGGTTCAACGTTTCAGCATGGAGTAAAAGGTAAAGCCCACCCCAAGGTATGTACTATGGTTTCATCACACCTGTAAGACAAGGTTCTAAGACTTCCCAGAGTCTACATTCCTCCTTCGGATATTGCCAACGTCTTGATTACTCAATAATTAGCAATATTCTCAAGAGAAACTCATCCGAGCGTAGCATCGCGTAACAACTACTTCCGAATTACTCCGTTATAGTCTCCGCGCTACACCTAAAAAGCCAAGATGGGTTAGGGTTCTACGGTTCTCAATTTCTCTGGCTCCCAGGTCGAAGATAATAATGTCTTCCCGATTACTCGATAAACAAATATTACGTTCAAGAGGGCCTTCCATTGAGTGGGGGATCTCATGCCTCCTTCTTCGGGATTACTCCCTCAAAGTTAACATGACTATATCGCCCGTCCTATTCTTAAGTGTAACTTAATCCGGGTATAGGATTCGTCCTTTGCAAAAAACCCAAACAACCCCAATTTAAACACATAATCAAACAAATCAAATAATAATAAAACAGATAAAACAAACTAGGCTTAACCCACTTAGGGATGGACCAGCAAGAGGTCAATCTTTCCCCAGCAGAGTCGCCAATTCTGTAGCGATAAAAAATGTAGCGGGGTAAATCGGAGATCGAACTATTAATTAATTCGTCTCACAACAGCAAGAGTCGCCACCGCGCTTTATTATTTCCAAGGGAAAAGGGAAAAGAGCGAAATAAAACCCTAAAATATGCAATGTAAAATAATACTTTGAAAGTAATGAAAATACAAGGCGTTTTGAAAAGAGGTCTAAAGTTCGGGGGTTGGTTATACAATGGGAAGGTATTAGCACCCAATGTATCTATAGTATTCTATAGGAACCTTTTGAAATATCTGTTTATTAAAATGTTCGTTTGATTAAAAATAAGTTGTTTTGGCCGAAAAGGGGTACAGATGGGTTTTTGAAGGTACGACGACCTAATGTCGAAGTTTTGGCTTAAAAGGTAAAAGTTTTGAAAAGATTGAATATTTGGGGGAAAATTGTCTTAGGTTTTAATGAAATGAAGATATTCGCGTGATTGGACTTGAGGACATGAAGTCAACAAATTTAATCATTTTTCTCTTGGATTAAGAAGTAAACAGAATAACCATGTAAATACTGAATAATCAAACAGACAATTTAAGTAGCTAAGTGATATACAACCATAACAATGACTAAATAACAGACTAAATGGTGTGAACATGCATTTTTGTATTTTTGTTTAATATTAATTAAAGAAAAGAAAATGTTTAAATTTTTCTATTTTTTATGTATTTTTTTGATATTAATGTAAAGTATTATTTTAAGAGTTATTAAATAATTCTAAACTAAATTAAAACTTTAAAAGTTATTAACTTAAATCTAATTAAAAAAATACTAAAATTACTAAATTAATCCTAAACTTAAACTAATAAAAATGGTCAAATTATTTAAAAATTGTTTTAATTAAATTACACATCTATTTGATTAAATTTACTAATTAACTAAATTAATAAAATTCTGAAAAACTAAAAGAAAGTAAATAGAAAGAGAGGTGTCCAAAAAATAAAGGGGGGGTAGATAAGCAATTGTATGGGCCTAAGAGTTTTAAGGAGCCCAATCAAGAATAAACAGAAAGAGGGATGGGGGGTTCAAATAGAATTCGTTGGGCCTTTTTTTTAGGCAGACGAAATGGGTTAAGCCCACATATTGAAACAAGGTTAGGGTTAAACATTTTTGTTTCACTTTGCATTAGGGTTAGGCAAAGAGGGTACAGAGCGGCGCTCTTCTTCGTTACAGATTCGTCTTCTTCGTCTTTCTTCTTCTTCTCTCGAGCCAAACATGTCCAAGAATAAAGCTCCTTTGCCTCACAGCCGCCAGCGCCACCAACTGCCTCTTCTTCTCCATGGGTCGCTCAGTGAGACGGTGTGAAGGTGACGATTTTGTCCTTTAATGCATTAGGGTTTTTTGTGATTTTGCATGTTTATGACTTGGTATGTTATGATTTTGTATTCACTTGATTCTGACTCTATTTTTTTACATGGTGTTTCTGTCAAGAGGTGCGAAATGGAGGGAAAGAAATTATACCTTGACGGAGGAGGGGGATGAATGGTGGTGGAGGCGCTCAGGCGGCTGGATGGCAAAGATGCAATGACACTGAAGCTAGCTCGCTTTCACTGGAACCTGGTACTCTGTCTTTCTTTTCCTTTTAGGATTTAATGATGACAGCTTGAAAACCCTTTGATTTCACTTCTTCTTCTTGCTTGTCTTGCTTCTGTTCTTCTTCTGCTTCTTTGTGAACCCTTGCCCTTGTATACTTGTGTGATGGTTCTAATATGTTGTTGAATCGTTGCTTTGTATGCTGGACCTTTTGTATGCTTGTTCTGAGCTTGACAATGTTGATATTGTTGGTTAGTGTTGAACTGCCTTGCTTATTATTTGCCCAATGATGAAGAAATTCTGAGGGTTTTGTGTTGCCTTTGAAAACTTTAGCTGGATGGTTTGGAAATTTTGAATGTTTGATGTCTGGATGTATTCTGGTTTTTGGCTTTGGGCGTGCATGGCTTGTATGTTTGTATCGGTTTAAAGGCTTCAGGCAGGTATCTGGTACAAGTTTTGGCCTTGGATATTTAGGCAGGTATGAGGGTTTTAGGCTTTACTGGTTGTTGCTTTGATGAGGCCTTACTGGTTTTCTGGTTAGGCTTGAAAACAGGTTGAACAGGTTTTATGGTTTTAGGCCATACTGGTTGTTGCTTTGATGAGGCTTTACTGGTTTTTTTCAGGCCATAGTTATTGCTGTTAAGCTTGAGGCTTGAAGGTTTTTTGACAGGGTATTGTTTGTTGGTTTATCAGTTTAGGCTTTTGCTGGGCAACAGGTTTGTTTGAAAGGCTTAAGGCTTTTTTCTGTTAAGCTTGAGGCTTGAAGGTTTTGACAGTAGGCTTCAAACAGTTTTTTTCAACTTAGGAGTTTGCTTGAGAAGTTTTGTGTGTTATAATATCCGTTGCTTGGCTTCTATTTGATGACTCAGGTTTTGGTATATTTAACTATTTTCTTGCCTTTGATACTTCTGCACTCTACTGTTCCATTCAGTTTGTCTATATCCTTTTATGCTTCCTTTTTTTACTGTGTTACTGCAGTTTTTGTTTTATATCCTTTTTCTGCCTAAGGCCAAAACCTGTAAACCCACACTCTTTCTCTCTTCTCTCTCCTTAGTACAGTTTGAAACATTAAAATGTTATATATACTTTGTGTTCTGAAAAAGCAAAGCTGGAAAATGATGAAAATAGGAATATATTTGCTTGCATATATGGTTTTAATCTGCATGTTACAGTATGGGAGCCTTTGTATTGACATACTTCCATACTTGACAGTTTACGTTGGACTTTGGCTTTGAAAATGTAACTTGACTTGGTTATTTGCATATGCTGTTGTTTTTTTTAAATATGCAGTTTTGACAAAAATTGGATTTGTGCAATTGATTTTGAACTATGCAGTTTAAAATTGAAATGTGCAATTGACTTTTAACTATGCAGTTTATTTTGGCAAAATTGAATTTGTGCATATTTTTAACTTGTGCATTCATATTTATCAATAAATATTCATCCCTTTTTGTGAACCGGGAGAAATCCCGTGATTTGCAAAGAGGGTAAAAACTGATTCCATTCGTTTGCTTTTAATGATGAACTCTAAATTAATTGCCTGCTTTTAATTATATCTATTTCTGACTTTTTCTTTTAATTCTTTTGCAGATAAAAATCAAATGAGCATCAAAGAAGTATTGGATAGAAGATGAAGATTTAAAACTTAAAAAAAATTAGGATAGTTTTTATTTCACTTTAAACATTTGTAAAATTATCATTGTAAATACTTTGTAATAAATACGGTATTTAAACAACAATTGTAACAATTAGAATAAAATGAATAAAACTCCAATATTTTACCAGTTAATTCTTTCCTTCTTTCCAATTATTTACTTCATCATTTATAATTCTTTAAATTATAACAACTGAAAATGAATTCCAACTATTAAATTCAGAATAATAAACAATTAAATAAACATCATTGATCAATAAACTTCTCTTCAATTATTTACTTCATTATTTATAATTCTCTAAATTATAATAACTGAAAATAAAATTTCAACTATTTAAACTTAGAATAATAAATAATTAAATAAACATTGTTGATCAATTTATAAACTTCTTTTCAATTATTTACTTCATTATTTATAATTCTCTAAATTATAATAACTGAAAATAAAATTTCAACTATTTAAACTTAGAATAATAAATAATTAAATAAACATTGTTGATCAATTAATAAACTTATTTTCAAATATTTACTTTATTATTTATAATTCTTTAAATTATATAATAACTGAAAACAAATTCCAATTATTTAAATTTAGAATAATAAATAATTAAATAAACATCATTGATCAATTAATAAATTTAGCGTTTCAAAAATAAACAGCTCTTGACTTGAAAAAGTTATGAATTTAAAATCTGCTTTGAAAATTGATAAAAATAGGTCAAAACACTTGTAATGTAATGATGCAGATGGGAGATGGTATCTTAGGTCAAAATTTGGGGTATAACACTCTCCAACCAACGATGGGACGAGCTTGACCATGTAGGCATGTCAAGGTATGGACATGGCCTCCAAACATCAATGAAAGGAGGGTTGTTGTTCATTTCTCGAGTAGGACCTTAGCCCGACAGGGACACCTCAATCAAGCTCTACTGGCGAAGTATCCAATAGGCAGAACACCTAGCTCGCGATGGACAGTTCACGCCACGAGCTCAAGATCCCGACCGCGATCTTGAGCTCGTTCTACAGATCCCTACTCCATTTCCTTGACACATACGACATGTGTCGACCACAACCAAGGTCAAGCACAAATGTCCAACAATAGAAATACCAACTTTCATACAGTAAGCAAGTCAAGCACAACGACAAGCAAGTATTTATAAATAAATAGACATAAAGGCAAAATGAAAGCATTTATAAATGCCGACCACGAAGGCCAGCACTGTTTAAATAATTACAAAATATAGGCACGAAGGCCACAAATCCAAACTAAAAAAAAACAAGCACGCAGGCCCAAAACATTTCAGATCTCCTCCTCCCCGTCGGTATCTCTCACAGGACTATCATCGGGAGGATAAAAGATTGTTCCATCAACCACTTGATTAAATGGACCCGCGCCTTCGACCACCAATTCGACCCCCGGGTTCAAAAATTTTAGCTGCTCCACGGCTGCGTTGAATCCATAACCAAGAGTGTCCATGATATCTTGTTCGAGCACCTGGATGCGCGCGATTAGGTCTCCCCTGGTCGCCATGGATTTTTCTGCATCATTCTCTTCTTCAGCCAGGGCCACGGTCCCTTCCAGCTCCTTTATCCTGGCGACCAAGCACTTGTTTTCTTTAGTCATAACATCGAGTTATGGCCACAGCTCATTCAGATCCTTGAGGAGTTGAACCTGAGCCTCAAACTTTATCTCATGGTTGAGGATATTGCCCTTCAGCTTCTCATTTATGCCCTTCAACTTATGGATCTTGGCATGCGCCTTGTTGATGGCGGTCTGGGAGCCCGTAACCTCGTCATTTAGCGTTAAGTTTGTCTCGAGCACCCTCATCACAGTGGCCACATCCTCCAACAAATTCTTCCGTCAAGTTTCCTTATCTTCAGATAGGATCACCCCCATTTCTTCCTCGTGAACACCTAAAGAGCTCTCCCTGCTAAAGATGTCACGGTTTAGGTAACAGGGAGGTAGCACAAAGACTCCCCTGGACCCCTTATCACTTTTGGGCACAACACGCTCAGCATCCTCCACGCGCTTCCTCTTTGTTGCAGGCTCGCTGTGGGAACCTGAGTCTTTGAGGAAGAAGGGGAACCACTTGCAAGGGCAGCAGATTTGGCCTGCTCTAGGAGTTGGGCGACCCTATTCTTTGGCCCCAAGGTGGAAGCATTCTTGGGTCTCAACTTTAATAGACACTCGGAGAGGGACGCCATCCGACCTGCAATCAAAAAGAAACTGTCAGTCACGGGCTAAACAAAGACAATATCGCGGGCATATCCCCACATAAAGGCCAAACAAAAATAAGATCGCGGCCACATCCCCTACCTAAAAGCCTCATGGCCTCCTCGTCTGAAGAACATTTGAGCAAAGCCTTTTGTTGATAAACCTATTAACGAGGAGATACTCCCTGTTGTCGTCGAAGAGGAGGTTGTTGTTCACATCCACACACCTCGCTGGGGAGAAACTCTTAACACATGTTGCCATCTTCTCATAGGAGAGTTGATCCTATGCGTCCAAGTCCTCCGGATTTACAACATAATATTCAGGCTTTTGCTCGAAATGTTTCCATTTCCATTCAAGCGGAAATCTGGACACTAGCCGAACAACTGGTCACCCATCCTCAATCTCTTCCATGCGATTGTATAGGGAATCCATGGCCGCGTCCGTCAGAGGCTTCACAATAAAGTATCTCTCCTTGAAATGACGAACAGACTCCAAATAAGGCCGAAAGAGTTTCACAAACTGTTTGAAAGACACTCATGCTTTCCCCCTTCAATGGATTGCCTTTGTAAGTGGAAGATACGAAAGAAGAGGGGTAGCATAACGCCTATTTGGAGATATTGAGAGACGAGCTCGAACACCCGCATGAACGGAAGCGATTCTGGGTGAAGTTGGGAGGGTGCCAATTGTAGCCACTGGAAAAACCCCACTTGAAAGTCATTGAAGGGAAAACGCATCCCCGCCTCTTTAAATGTAAATTCGTACATGGGGAAATGCTTTCCCAGATATGTCGAGCATATCCTCCTGTTACAATGAGGAATTTGGAGAATCCAGTTGGCGGGGGTCCCCTCAGCTCGAGCTTCCATACAATTGAACGCGTCTGTTGCATCGTGTGAAAAGCACGATCTCTTATTTCTAGGCTCAGGTGCGACCCAAGCCAAAGGGTCCTCCTCGATATTGATTTTATCTTCATGGTTGGCGGGCAAGATGTCCTCCCTGACTGGATGTGCCATTATACGTGAAAAGCAGGGGAAACAGTGAATTCGACATCATCAAATTCACCCTTCTATTGCATATCAAGTGAAAGGGCGATGAAGCCGTCGAGGAACGGACTTCGACCCAAGCCCTCGACTGCACACTAAAATAAACCACACTTCTATTGGGGGACATCTAGTCAAACGAGCAAGGTTCCTGAATCAACCCCCACTATTCGGGGAAAATGACCCCGACGTCATGAAGTTCATATATCTATTATGAACTTCAATGGACATTCATGGATGTTCATCGCAAAACCCATGAATGTTCATCCGAGATTCTTTCAATCAAGACGAAAACTAAGTGTTTAATCTAAAAATTCTAAAGAAAACATGTTGTTAGGAGGATATGACTTACTTGGATAAGAATGCCTTGAAGAACTCTAAGGAGAAGTTGAGAGGAGGGGATACACGCGCGGGAAAGGAAGATTGTAGAAGAAAACTTGAGAATAACAAATGAAACCCTGGGGTTCCCTTTTTATAGGTGGCTCACACCCCACGAGATTGCACACGAAAAGGCATTATTAGTTTGGGCCTTTTAGACTCCCCGTGAAAAATGGCACCCCAAAATAACAGCCACGTGGCGCAACAACCAACCACGTGCCCATTCTCAAAAGACGAATGTATCTCTGACTTCCGCACGAAATGTTATGCTCGAGCATGACGAAGACGTTCCGCACGATGAAATGCTCGACACTATGGCTAAAGCATGCATACATGCATATTCATTATGTTCCACCTCACGAGGATGAAATAACGCTCGACATCGTAGCGACACCTTGAGGACGGACACGTCGAAAAGGAGTTCGAGGAAGTTCCCTGAGGCCTATATGAGCCTGCCGGGCACCGGACGAGCAACTGACTTGGCTGACCTTGCTGTTCGCGTGTTTACGAGGTCCCCGACACGGTTAAACAGGTTATCCCCTACGAGGGGGGAACAACTTATCCCCGTCAGAGGGTTGCATCGAGCTTCTCGAACAAATTCTCCCCGACCATGAAACTGAACTTAAGTCATCACCCTTTCACCTAAGATAAATAATTTGGGGGAATCTTGATCTGGACTGGGCCAGCGCTTTCCCCACCGTTGGGGAGGCCCAATCTAACACTCTTGCATAAGGCCCAAAGACAAGTAGCCCAAGTTGGGGATCATTGGGCAACTCCCCATGTGTCCTTTGGGAAACATGATCCACGTGTCCGTATCATCGTCATCATAACTGCCCTTCAGAAATCACGGGCCCAACATTTGTTCTCTCGGAACAGTTGACCAGAAGGGAGGCCACGTGTTGGACTCCATACACACGTAAGCTCTGACAGTCTTTATTATTGGGCCTCATCGTGACCCAACATTGGAGACGTTGACCCAACGTTGGGGGCTATAAATACCCTCTCACTTTAGAGGATCGAGTATTGAATCATTCTATCTCACTCATACTTGCTTGCATTATTTTAAATCTTACTTTGACATCAGAGTGTCTTGCAGATACCCCACATCATCTACAGCTGCTACTCAACTAATAGTTTATAAACTTTAACGATCCATTCTCAGATACGATCACTAAACAAACATAACAATTCAATTATTTTAATTTTAATTTGATTCAATTCAACAGTTCGGTTGAAGTCATGGTTTTTTATTAACCTTAATAATATTGTTTTCTAGTTTTCTAAGACAAAATACTTGGTCTAAACAATAGTTCTTTTTTTAGTTATTGATGAGTCGTGTCAAATGACCATTTAAAAAACAATTAATTATTTCTTAAATATAGAATTCTAAATTATTAAATTCTTACAATTTCAAAATTTAAAAATAGTAATTTATTCATTTTCTATTAAATATGAATTTTACTCAGAAGAGAGTAATAATCTCATAGTCAAGCACGGGCATTCCGCATTCGTGTTTCTAACCCTTCCAACTCTAAAAAGAGACACAAAATCCATAGCACGTGCAAACCAACACAAACCGAATCATCAAATAATGATAATACTTTTTTAACTCTTTTCATACCCTTCGCAAATGTTTTAAATAATAGTATATTAAAATTTCCCAACTCTATTGGTTTCATAATAAATATCTCATTTATATTTTTTATATATTTCAAAATAAATACATTTTTTTAAATATCAATATAATATTTATTATTTTTTTACTATATATTTTTATTTATTAGTTTTTATATTTTTCAACTATTTTATTAATTATAATAAATAAATATATTTTAATAAATAATATTAATTTAATTATTAAAATCAACATATTTAATTATTTTTTTAAAAACGGTTTAGAACTTAAATGAGACATTATTATAAAACAAATAAAATACTTAAAAATATAGATATTTTCTGTCTCGATTCTTTATGTTCTCAAGGAACCTTTAAAAAAAATTAAAAGTAGTACAAAACTGGTTAAAAAGTTACTATTACATCAATTATTTTCATTTTTATCTTTAACATCATGCTTTAATAAAACCTTAAAAATAAACATGGTCAGAGAGTTAACTTTAGTCTAAATGATTTCCTAACCAACTAATGATTCGTTTAACGGTTAATCACATGATGACCAGCTCATCTGGTCACATGGCCAGATCTTTAAAACGTTAACTTTGCATTAAGAAAATTAAAATTAATTAAGCAAGTTGGTGGTAATGTAAATATTCTTTGTAGGTGGTTGCACACATGCACGTGTGGAGAATCACACAATCCAAGTATGCATTGTCTGGTTAAGAAAGTGTGAGGAAGATGAAGAATATTTATTGAGAGGAAATTAAGAATAGATTAGGAATAGGAGAAAAGGAGTTATATAATGATGATGATGATTAAGTGAGGTTTGACCATTGACTAGATCAAGCTCAAAACACAATGTAACTTTGCACGTGGGATGGACATTCTACACGTGTGCTTCGCTGTTTCTTTGAACCACTTGAAATGGAAATTGATATGCCAAGTAGGATCCATGTGGAGAAAAAGAAAAGAGAAAATTTTGTTAGGGGTGTTTAAAATTAAACCGGTCTAATAGAAAATTGTAAAATTGAATGAATCAAATCGAAACTGTAAAAAATCGTATTTGATTCGGATGTGTTTGAATCATTTTTTAACGGAATCACGCCATTCGATTCGATTTGCAATTTGTATTTTACAAATCGAATCAAACTAAACAAACTCGCATTATGTTATAAAATCTTACTAACTAATTTTTTTTCTTAATTCTTTAGAGAAATCAACATGTATTATGTATATATTATATCATACTTTGCATGATATTTATTTTAATTTACAAATCATACAAAATAAAATATTATTCATTTATAAATACTATTTTCACAAAATATATTTTATCATATTCTTTATATAATATTTATTTAAGAATGCAATCTTGTCTATATCATTCTTTAAATTTAGATAAAATTATAATACGCAATTTTATGTATCAAATTATAAACTTATTTTGATAATTATAAATTTTTTTATGATAATATATGAACAATTAAACACAATTATATTTTCCTCATTATGTGTATGTATGGCTTAATAATTTTTTGGTAAAAAAACGAACCAATCAAAACCGCATTAGTTTGATTTGATTTGATTCAGATTTATTTTTAAAAGTCAACCGAATCAAACTAAATTGCATATTTTTTCTCTTGCAGTTTGGGTGATTTTTTAATTCAAAATCACAAACCGCACCACGAACACCCCTACATTTTGCAACCATGCATGCAAACAGTCAACTTTGCTTCCATTTTCATAATAATTATACTCCCCGAGTTTCATAAGTTTAATAGATCATTTCACATAAACTAAAAAGTAACTTATAAATGAATAAAAGCAAATCCTAATTAAACGGTTAGAAATCAATATAAGTTAGACATTATCATTAGAGTTTGAATTTGATACTATATTAAGTTATCTGTGTGCGTTTTTATACTATTATGAAAAATGCATTCAATAACAATTGGGAAAGATAAATAATCACATGTGATATGGCGTTGTTATATAGTGTGTGGTTCTATATGTGTTACTTACAATCACGGTCCAATGACCGTTATAAAAAATTGGAAAGTGCGCGTCCTATCACAACAGTTGAGCCAAAGAACCGTTCTTATATACATAAAGTCCATAGGTTCTTAAGCTTGCTTAATAGTATTTTTGACATGGAAACTATTGAGGAAATTACGGCTATCCACCCCCTAGAGCTTATCATGGTGAAGATGTTTGCCTTTGGAAAGGCAATTCCAGTGGCGTTTTCTCGATATCCAGCGCCTATAGTCAAATGAATATTATCAATCAGTATGAAGGTAATGCTAAAATATGGAAGAGCATTTGGAGGTTGAAGGTCCCCAAAAGAATCAGAACTTTTATTTGGTTGGTGAAACATGAAAGAGTGATGACGAAAGCTTATCTACACAGACTATCTAGTGTGATGACTGCAACATAGTCGAAGAAGATTTAAAGCATGTACTAAGGGACTGTCTTATGGCTAAAGTTATTTGGTGGCAGGTGGTTAGTAAGCAGTTTTGAGGTGTATTCTTTGCGTGTATTTTACAAGAATGGGTTACGGCCAATTTATCTAGCAATTTTTTTTACCGATAATCAAAAGTTGACAAGAGAGCCCTGGGCCACTACTTGCCATAAGTTATGACATTGGAGAAACAAGAGAAAACATGATGAGTGTTTTGTTATGCCTAATAATTTTACAAGGATGATTTATAACATGGTTAAGTAGTATGGAGACAATGAGAGTCTCCATCAAAGCATTTTTTTTGAAGTTGCAAGTGGTGAAGAACATGGTTAAGAAAAAGTGTAAAGAGATACAAGAAAGAGATTAGGGTTTTTAGAATAAATATTGGATACCCGGCCCTCACAAGTGTGAGGATTTATATAGCGCTCCCGGTGCTTAACCATTGGTTCCTATTTTGGGCCTAGATATCAGGTTTCCTAAAAATAGGTAATTGTTAGGAACTAGCCATTATGATGGGCAGAGATACTCGGAACTAGCCGTTACAACGGGCGGAGGATTATCTCACGGGAAAGTGTAATTTATGGGTGTTTCTGGGTGGCTATCCTCGTGCAGCTTGGCAGAATGAGGAATATCCTGTTTGGGAAGGAGTAACCGTGCAGACCCTATTGGTCAGCCGATTAGAGCTCCTCGGGTGAGGGGCAGAGGGGATAAAGTATCCTTTATCCTTCATGCTTTATTGGGCCAAGTTTATTGAATTGTCCTACACGCAGAAGTGGATTGGGCCATACTTAGCCATTGGACCAGTCAAGAACAGGAGCCTCCAAGTCGTTGCTTCTAGGCATAGGAGTGACGACTCAGAGTAAGCTCGTGTGTCGAGGAGTGGATGATTTTGTTGGCGCTTGTCGTAGGAGGAGAGGATGCTCTAGGTTGTAACTAGGGACAGGTATGTTCGGGGTTCCCGAATATGGTCTCGTGTGTTCAGCGCGCGGTGAGCTAAATGGTTGATGGGAGTGAGAGGTTACGTTCCATGTCTACCTCGAGCCATGTGTTGTTGGTAAGGTGCAATAATGGTAGACAAGGAACTAGGGCATAATGATGACGACCCTTACGCTTTTTCATTTGCTATCTTCTGCCTTTTCCTCTTAGTTCCACAGTGCACCATCGTCCGCCATCGTCGAAGTCTCTACTCGCTCACTATTTATCCTCCTCGACTAAGTAAGTTCATTGTCTTTGTTTTTGTGGATTTTATCTCTGTTTTAGGCTAGTTTTTCTGATTTCGCATTTAGAGATGCATGTGTTTAGGATTAACGTAGCCGATGGGGAGTTTTCTGGCGGTTTGTTGGTGCCTGATGGTGGTTTTACCACAAGAGGATGGCAGCTTCATCTTGAATCTGTTAGAGACATTTCTGGATTTTGACGTTTTTAGGCTGATAGCAGCAAGTTGTGACGAGTTTTCCGATGAGGTTGGGCATTTTTCTGGATTTCTGCTATGAACTGCATGAGTTTCTGATGGATCCTCATGTGAAATTCAAAAACTAGTCGTCAGGGAGATCACTCCTTGCGCCGGTTAGGGTTTGGCCTGACGGACATACACCTAACGCGTTGGAGAGAAATCGTCCTTGTGTATGTGTTTTGCTGTTTAAGTAAGGGCTCTAGTCGAGGACAGGGTCCTCGTGTATTGTACCCCAAAATTTTTCCTCTCACTTATCAAGAATTTACTCACAAGATCTCCTTGAGCTCAAGACTGCACTATGGTTTGATCAGCTCAAGGCGCCTCCTCAAGCACTGATGATCAAAATTAGGGTTCAAGTTTGCATAAGGATTTTTGAACTTCCAATGTCCCATATGACTTTCATGGATCATCATGGACCCCCAAGATTACTCATGCCAAGTTTCAATCCTTGAATCACATTTTTGCTCAGTCAATCGAGTAGTTGACCTAAAAATCAGTTGTTTTGGGGAAAAAGTCAACTATGGCCAATTTACAGTCAAAATTCATAATATTTTATCCACATCAACATTTTAGACTCATATGTATCATTTGATCAAATTTGGATCATAATTCCTCAAGAAATTTGATCAAATCCCCAAAAGGGCAAAATGGTCAAAATTAGGGTTTTGACTGGAAAAGGACAATTTCTGATTTTTAATCTAGCAAATGGTCAATTGGTTTAAGGCATGATCTCAAGAGTCCAATTGCATTATTTTGACCTAATGACATGATTCAAAACATTGCAAGTCCATTGGATTGACAGATGAATTTCGCAGTCAACTGATCTGCATATTGAAAAGTCAAACTTTGACTTTTGGATCAAAGTCAAGTTTCAAGAGTCATATTTCATCAAGACATGTTGAAATATGAAGTTTGTTTCATCAAGAAAATTCAAAAGTCAAAATTACTTTGGAAAATTCAAAATTCTAAATACTTAGAATTTTTCTAAGTGTTTAAGAAATATGACAAGTTCAGAACTTCAGGCCAGATTATCACCATAATGTAAGTTGATTCTGGAAGAACTGCTAACTCAAGATTTTTAGATCTCAATGAAACCTAAAACACTGCAGAACATAACTTCTTCTAGAAATGCTGGGATTTCAAGTTATACATCCTCAAAGTCACGTCCTTGAAACTTAAACACTTAGTAAATTCTGAGCATTTTTAAATCAGAATTTGTTTACAACTTCTGGGCCAGTTTTCACGTAGGTTCAGTCAGAAGTTGCAAGAGTAACTCAAAGAGGGCTTACAAAGCATGTCATAAGATTTCTGGAAAGTCTAAGAACTTGCTCAGAACATGCTGGAGCAAAGAGATTAAAGGATCAGAAGTTGGATGTTGGTTCTAAGTTGCGCTGATGCTGAACTTCTAACCCAGAATTAAGCTATGATGCATAATCTTACATTGCAGGATTTCTGGTTTGATAAGTCTCATCATCATTTAATTCTCACAACCACTTTTGAGTTTTTATTCAAAGGATTTCCCCACGTGTGATATAGAAGTACATTATTGTCCTTGAAAAAGAAAACTTTTGTACAAGAGTATGTTGGGCCCATGCTTTGCTTTTGCTCTTGAGGGTACTTTTCCTTAATTCATGCTTACAAATCCAGCTTAGGCACGGCTAAAAGCTGCTAACCACCATACTTGTTTATCTTGCTTCAAGAACAAGCCAGCACGCTAGCATGATGTTGGTACTTTTGACTTCTCCAAGCTACAAAATTCTTGCCTATAAATTCAACTTCTTTTGCAACTGTGAAGGGGGTCGAAAAAACTGAAAAGAAAAATCTTTGAAACCTTGCTAAAAAATCTAGGAATCCGAAACTGCAAACACAAATACAAAACCTGCTAGTTTTTTATTCTTGCATTCAAACTCCAACTTCCCTCAAGTGTTTCTTGACCAAATCATTCATATAGCTTCTGAATTTTCCAGCCATTCATAACCCAAGTTAAAGGTTATTCTATTCTGCTGAGCACGTGAGGAAGCTGATCAGAACATTACGAGCAGTCAGAACCAGGCTCCAGTTCACAAGACCTTCTCCAGCTGCAAGGTAAGCTTCTGATGACTCTCATCATATCACTTAGGCATTGTTAAACGCATTTCCAAAATGCAATGTAGACATCCTGATTCTGATGTTGTACATATTCTGAGTTTCATGTATTTGTCTGCCTAAGTAGGGAGAACATCAGTTCAGAACTTCTTAAGGAAACTAGGATTAGCATATACATGTTTGTTTCTGATTTACAATCTTGACATTTTTTATGTTTCTGAAACCATGATGGAAACCTACCATAATTGCTATGTTTGTGTTTTCTATTCTGTTGAGAAATGACTAAGTTGCAGATGTTCTGATTAGCATAAAGAAAGAGATGGAATTTATCATCAGAGTTTACTTTGTAATACATGTTTATGCTTTTGCTTCTAATACCGGATGTACAACCACCCCAGTGGTAGAAAGCGTGCGCATAAGACATTAGTACTAAGAGTCCTGATTTCTAACCCCAGAAGTATCTTTTTAGGTTCATTTGTTAACATTTTCACCCATTTATCTGTCAGACAATATTCCTAAATCAAAACTTCTAGACAATCTTACCTAACAGTATTATCACCCCACTCTCTCAAATAGCCAAAACTTTTGATTTTCCAGTGACATTAGAACTTATAGGTTCCCAGCTGCACTATAGCTTATGAACCCCTTCAACAATCAGAACTTCTAGGTTTTCCTTTATTCCTAGCAGCCTGAACTTGGTGTACCCAGGCCCAGAACTTCTGACCCTCTACTTTCCTACTAACATTTTCTCTCTTGAAGCCTATCAGAGTCAGAACTTCTGTTCCTTCTCGTTTCAGTAATGTGCTGATTCTGACTCCTTTTTCTCTTATTTATCTTATTTTAGCTTTTAATAACCAAAAACATTTCATATTCACATGTTTTGTTTTATTTCTTTTAGAACAAAAAGATAAAAATATTTTCTTAAGTAAACTTATTTCTTTACTTAAACAAAACAAGTACATTTCACATTTCTTGTGTATTATTTTAATATGGTTGCAATAGATAATTAGGACTTTAATTTCTTGCAATCCTCATTTGTAAATTTGTACACCCCATTCCCTTAATGATGTAATAGTATAGGACTTTACTTTTCCACACTTTTATTTCTTTCATATATTGTTAGTAATTAGGGTGTATATGACAAGACATGAAATCGACAAATAGATAACCCTAATCAAGACTGAATGCATATTGTTGTACCCCAAATTTTTCCCAAAGGATCACCCTGGATCCCCAGGTTTTCTTCCATCCATTTCCCAGCCTTGAACTACAAATTTTTTAAGAAAGTTATTCACAAGGGTAAAATGGTCATTTGCATACTGAAAAGTCAAACCTTAACTTTTAGACCAAAATCAAGCCTCAAGAATTATATTTCATCAAGACATGTTGGAATGTGAGATTCGTTTCATAAAGATATTCAAAAGTCAATTTACTCTGGAAAAAGTCAAAATTCTAAAATACTTAGAATTTTTTCTAAATTTCTAAGAAACATGACAAACTCAGAACTTCTGATCAGATTATCACCATAATGCAAGCTGATTCTGGAAGAACTTCTAATACAATAGTTATAGATTTCAGTGAGATCTAAAACATTGCAGAACAAAACTTCTCCTAGAAATGCTGGGATTTCAAGTTATAACTCCTCAGAAACACGTCTCTGAAACTAAAGCACTCAGCAAATTCTAGATATTCTCAAGACAGAGTTTGATCAGAACTTCTGGGCTAGTTTTCACAAAGGTTCGATCAGAGTTTGTAAGGGTAATTCAAAAAGGTTATAAGATGTGCTGCAAGCTTCCTGGAACGTCTGGGAGCTCCTTCAGAACATGCTGGAGCCAGAAGATAAAAGAATAAGAAGGTTGGATGCTACACTGAAGCAGAACTTCTGATCCAGAATTAAGCAATGATGCAGAATTTCACATGGCAGAATTTCTGGTTTTATAAATCTCATCATCATTTAATGCTCATTTAATGCTCACAACCACTTTTGAGTTTTTATCCAAAGGAGTTCCCCCACGTGTACCCCTACTGTCTTGGGAAAGCAAACTTTTGTCTAAAAGTGTGCTAGGCTTATGCGCTGCTTTTACTTTTCCTTAGTTCATGCTGACAAATCCAGCTTAGGCGCTGCTAAACCTACTAACCATCCTACTTTGTGCCTTGAACCATGCTTGTTTAAGCTTACTTCAAGAGTAAGTCAACGTCTAGCTTATGACATTGGTTCCACTTGACCTCTCCAAACTACAAAACCTTTTCCTATAAATTGAACTCCATTGGCCATTGAAAAAAGGTCGGAAATTCGAGAAAGAAAAGCCTTGAACCCCTGCAAAAATTCCAAGAGTAAAAAAAAAAACTGCAAACACAAACTACAAGAACCTGGTGGCTTTTAGAGAAAGAATTGTCAAAAAAAAGAAAGAAAAGAAAACTGTGATACCTTCATAAAAAAATCCATAATTCCCAAACAGAAAACCAAAACCTTTGTTCTTCCCTTGAAGTAAAAGAATTTGGTATTCTCTCTTCCGTTGGTCTTGCTGACTCCAGAATATCTGAAGGCAGCAACTCAGGTTCCGAACACACGCTCTAGGTTCAAGGTAAGTCTCCCTGACTCTGCATCTTTTCATTCAGAATATCATCAAACATGTAGATATCATAGTATTGATGTTGTCCATGTCACTACGTAAGTAGAAAGACTGTGGACCATAACTTCCTGACTAATCCTAGACTCAGGATCAGGATTAGAACTTCTATAAACCATTGTGCTTTATCCTTCTGATTTGCTAATTGTTGCACATTGAATAAGTCAATTTTATGTCGATTAATATAAGGAAAGAGTTTCAATGTAACCAGAACTTCTGTTTTTCACTCATCATTCTAACACATAGAACTTCCATGATTCACTCATTGTTCCAACATAGCACAGAACTTCTGAGTTCTCCCTACATGTCAAACACACTGAACTTCTGATGCTTCCCCCTTGATATTTTAAACACTCAGAGTTTCTGATTTTTACATGCTAACAATATACTGAATTTTTGGGTTTTACTCACTACTTTAGTGTAATACATAACCTCTGACCTTTGGCTCACTGTCTGAATACAACCTAGAATTTATGTGTTTTCCCTCTAACGTTTCTTGCAGGACCTCAGAGTTTACCAACTCAGAACTTCTGATACCCACTGACGTTTCCTGCTGAGTCACAACGCTCCTGACTCCAGAACTTCTGATCTCGTTTGTTTTGCTTGTAGCAGCACGCTGAGTCTACGTCTCATTTATTTTCCTTTTCATCATTTTTTAACATAAAAGACATAAAAATATTTCCTTTCTTTTATTAATTTATTTCTTTTTTTAAGACAAAACCGTTTTCTAAACAAGTCCTTTCTTCTTCCTTATATTGTACATTTCAATATGGTTGTAATAGTAACTTAGGATTTAATTTTATTTGCAACCCCCATTCATAAATATGTACCCCCATCCCTAAAATATTGTAATAGCGTAGGACTTTACATTTCTGCAATTTATCACTTTTAAACGTAAATGCTAGTAATTAGGGTGTGTATGGCAAGACATGAAATTTATAAATAGATCACCCTAATCAAGACTAAATGCATGTAATCAAACACACTTTGCACCCATGCACCCTTAATGTTAACTCAACTTGTTGCCTAAAAATGGTCATGTTACGCATGTGGGTGTCTTAGAAAAACCAATCAAAATACAAGATCATAGTCCCTCGATGACACTATTCAAAGTTGCCTTACAAATGATCTTAGTCCCTAAAAGAAAAAGCTAAGATACCTTGAAACATTGCTTTCTATGACTATACAAACGTCCCAACATCCGTCCCTTCACATCCAACGATGGGGCTTCTTACCAAATCAAAGGTAAGATAGCAATATCTAAAGGAGGAGGAAAAGAACATCTAAGACCTTTTGAGTAGGTAGGTTCGCTCTTAGTTACTCGCTTGCTCACAACAAAAACATTTTATACACCAACACTCTCATTTTGAAACATTTTTGAAAACAACACTTTATACACATTCTTATAGAGACGAGAATCATTGCAAAGAAAACCCTTTTCAAAATCACTTTCAAAAACACGTCCCACAAACACCTCTTTGAATTATTTTCAAAACAACACGTTGTACGCGTTCTCATAGAGACGAGAATCATTACAAAGTCACATTTTCAAAATACTTTCAAAACCCACATCACAAAGCACATTCAAACAAAAGCAAGTGATCTAGCAAGCAACTAAGAGCCCATGGAAAACCATGGACAAAAAGGGTGCTAATACCTTCCCTTTTCATAATCTACCCCCCGAACTCAAGAAAATATCTCTAAAGGTCTTTCCTGTGATTTTTCACCTTTCCTTATTGGATAAAAGAAAAGTCGATGGCGACTCTTTCTAAACCGCAACATTTGCAAACACAAACGTAAAATCATCAAGTCATTTCTCCCACCGCATCACACATGAAATCAAATACACTTTTCACACATGCACCCCTTAGGGTAATCTCATTTGTTACCTATCAAAAATAGTCATGTCCCTCGAACATGGGTGTTTTAGCAAAGACCCTCGATAAAAGATCGTAGTCCCTCGATGTCCCTCAATGTTGCCTTCGGTAAACGATCTAGTCCCTAAATGACATTGCTAAAATGTCTCATAGGTTGCCTTTTATGACTATATAGACGTCCTACGCTCGTCCCTTCACATCCAACAATGGGGCTTCTTATCAATCAATGGTAAGATAGCAAAATCTAAAGGAGGAAAAAAAGAACATTTAAGACCTTTTGAGTAGGTAGATTCACTCTTAGTTGCTCGCTTGCTCACAACAAAAACATTTTATACACCAACACCTCTTTGAAACATTTTCAAAAGACAACACTTTGTACGCGTTCTTATAGAAACGAGAGCCATTATAAAGAAGACACCTTTTCAAAAACACATTCCACAAACACCTCTTTGAGCTATTTTTGAAACAACACTTTGTATGGGTTCTTATAGAAATGAGAACCATTACAAAGATATTTTCAAAATACTTTCAAAAACCACACCACAAGCACACATTAAAACAAAAGCAAGTGATCTAGCAAGCAACTAAGAGCCCGTAGATAACTACGGATGAAAAGGGTTCTAATACCTTCCCTTTTCATAATCTACCCCCCGAACTCAAGAAATAATCTCAAAGGTATTTCCTGTGCTTTTTCACCTTTCCTTTTGGATAAAAGAAAAGTCGGTGGTGACTCTTGCTAACTGCAACATTTGCAATCAAACGCAAAACACCCAAGTCAGTTCTCCCACCGTATCACATCGTGCCTTTGCGTGCCCTTTCACTTAATTAATGGTGGAATGGTGGATTTTATTTGATGTCGAATTCACTTTTGTCCTCTGCTTTTTAGGTAAAATGGCTAGCAGTGCCGAGGATGAGATTATGAGCGAACAAATTTCTTCCGACCAAAATTCGTCTGATCAGAACATGTCTGAAGATAGTACATTTGGACAAAGAGATTCTGAGCAGGCTGTGTCGGGGAAAAGTGTACCTGAACAGGGTGGGAAGCCTGTGTTCGAGCCTGGATTTATTAATGTCAAGGAGCCCCTCAAATGCGACAACCCTTTGAAGTATTTAGGTAGTTGTTTCGTAGTTGACCTGCCTTTATTTTAATATTCATGTTTTGTTAACTAGTGCTTGTTTTATTGCAGAGAAAATGTCTTCTGCTCATGCCTATTTGATTAAGAATGTTGTTGCCGAGGACAAGAAGGCGCAAAAGATGGTCGCTAAGAGCCTCCTGGGCGGTGTTGGAGCAGGTGTGCCTCCATATGGGTCGGGGACCTCTTCATCTGGTCTAGTTGTCGGGAAATTTTTTTCTCTACCAGTGAACTCAAGGCCCAAGAGACCCTGTTCTGAGGACCTGGTATATCTGGCCGGGGATAAAGGCAAAGAGATATTTATGCTACCCCTTGCTTCCACAACAAGACTTTCTTCGAAGACTCCTGGTAGCTCAGGGCATTGCTGCCTTGATGCGGATCTTGGGTATAACGGTGATTCACAGCGAGGAAGGGAGTTCCGAGGAGATGAAGTTGAGGAAACCCCGAGTTGCCTACAACGCTCTTGAGGCGAAGTTTAAAAAGTTGAAGACTGATAACGAGGAGCTGGAAAAGGCAGAGAAGGATCTGACCGAGGAGATGGATGCTCTTGCGGCCGAGAAGAAAGCTCTCGAAGATGTGGTGGACAAGCTTAAGTCTGTTGTGGCCTCCGATGAGGAGGAGCCTGACGATGTTAAGGGGTTGACGATAAAGGCCCATTTGGTTGCTCATATCTAATAGGCCGATAACGATGCTATGGTGGCTGCTGAGGAAGGTTTTAAGAATACAGTGTCCCAGATTAGTCTTTTGAATACAAGTCTTAATATTATCTTGACGGGGACTAGTTTTCTTATAGTCTGCTGGATGGTCGTATTGTTGTCCTTGATTTCCTCGAGGTGGCGGACAGACATGTGGAAGATTCTCCAGGGGGGCCGTCATAGAGGTGCAGCCGCAGCCTGAATTTGAAGTGCGTCATTTTCCTAAAGAGAAGCTTCATCCTGGTAATTGATTAGAGTTTATTGTTTCTTTGTCATGTCCGACATGTGTGGTGGTTTTTTATAATTTGTTTGTTTTGGGGCTCTGCCCATTTTGATGTAATGTTCAGACAGCTATGGCCCTTGTGGCCATCATTTCGGTTACATTTTGAATGAGGCTTGGCCCTTTTTTATGTAACACTTTGAAAGTTGCTACCTTCGTGGTCATCTTTAATATTTTCGACCTTAGTGGTCGTTTTCTTTAATCTGCTCGTTATTGTTGAGTGCTTACATGTTTATATGTTCGTCTGCTTGAGACGTTTATTTTGCTTAAGAGTATTTAGGGGGTTTGCTCGTTAGTATTAAGGCTCTCCAGTGTGGGGAGGTTGGTCAAATGGCCAGGGTGTTGTACCCCAAAATTTGCTCTCTCATTTCACTCAAGACATGCCTCTAGAGGTCCTCAATTGCTCAAGGATGACTAAGGATTGACTAGACAAATCCTCCTCCTAAGGCAACAAGCTTCAAACCAGGGTTTCACTCCTCATCAAGATGGTTGAACTCCAAAGGTCCAAAATTCCTTCCATGGTTCCAATATGTTCTCAAGATCATCCATGTCAAGTTTCATGCCTTGCACAAGAAGTTTGCTCATTCAAGTGCCCAGATGCCTGAAAATCAACTATACTAGGTCAAAAGTCAACTGTGGCCCACATACAGTCAAACTTCAAGATTTTTGGTCAACATCAACATTTTAAAGAGATATCCATCATTTGATCAAGATTTGATCATGATTCCTCAAGGAATGCCCCCAAATTCATCAAAACCCAAAAGTTGCTAAATTAGGGTTTCATAGGTAAAGTCAACCAAACTTTGACCAAGCATAACTTCTTCATACTTTATTAGAAATTTTCCATCCAAGGCTAATTTTGAATATGAGGCAATTCCCTACAACCCATCTTCAGCCCACAAGTTCAAAATATGCACTCATCAAAAGATATGAATTTCTATATTATAGGTCCTTTTGAAAAGTCAACAAAAACACCTTTTGGGTCAAAGCTTCTTACATGAACATGGAAGACCCAATTGAGATGAAACCAAAAGGGTTGTTTAGGGGACATCCTAATATTTCTAAAAAGTCCAAGAACACCTCTCTAGGGTTAAAATTGGGGAGATATGCCTTGTCAAAGTTGACCATTTTTGCAAAATTGCCAAAAGTCAAATGTGCTCAAAAATACATTTTTTGTCAAATGGGCCTAGCTTTTCATGATTGTATCTTGTTGAAGAGATGGTCCACGACCCAAATCAGAATCCATATATTATTTTCTCTATTTATTTATTTTATTTTGATTTTTATTATTTAAAAGTTAAATTATATCAAATAAATTGCAAAAAAATATAAAAGATTGATTTTGATCTAATTTTTGTAGGAATCACAATCTAATCAAGATGGCCAAATCATATCAAATCAGATAAAGCGATAATTGGAGAAAATTGGCATGATTATGGTTGTTTTGGAAAGATATCATACAAGGACCAAATCAGATCCAATTTTCATGATTCACAAGGATTTAATTTATTTTTGTTACCCTAATCTGTCCTACTACATATATAGAACATACTCAAGCCAAAAGAATAGGGATTGAAGTCGTGAGAACCCCAAAACAAAACTAAAAAATTTGCAAGAAAGTGGTGAATCATTTTCTATCCTAGAGGTCAATTCAAGCCATCCCAAAGCTCCTAATAGATTCTTGGACATCTCCAAATTGTTTTCCAATCGGTTGCACGCCTCGACGAGCCCAGAATTAGCCTACACAATCCTCACGATTTGGCTTATTTCTTGAATCTGAGTTTGATAATTTATGCATGATTAATCACTTTTAAGCATAGAATTATGTTTGTATCATCATTTGGAATGTTTTGGTTTATTTAATTTTACATTTTGATGCATATATTGATGAATGCCATGGCTAGGGTTTGTTTGGTCGTTTAATGGTTTTATCATACAGGTTAAATTGGCCCAAGGAAAGGGTACCATGATGCTCGTGGCATCAAGACTAATTGATCCATGTAGTTAGAATTAATTTATCCTGCGTTTTATGGATTTTTGAAGCTTGCAGGGCTATGGCTATGGAGTTCTGTCCGTAGGTATAAGTCTCATACCTAAGACGACGGATAGGGAGGAAGATGATGAGTTGGTGCAACGCCACTGGCTTGTTTGAATCACGCGTGTTTTTTTGTTTTATTCAGTTACCCACTTTTGTTTTATATATTACTTATTATGGTTATTATATTATCAATTAATCCATGCAACGCAGTTGGCAAGGACGTATGTTTGAAAGTGAAAGGACTTGGGTTTGATCCCAGGTCACAATGTTTTGTTATTTTCTTAACATTTAATTGCAGATTCTATACATATACGTTCCAGGCGCCCACCATGCAGCCACGCAATCCAGCCAATGGATCATCTCCATCACCAATCCAACGTCCCATGCAGCAAGGTCCATGATACACCCTCTAAGCATGGCTGTACAGAATCAGCGTGTTGACTGGGCTAACCAGCTATTGGGCCTTACAAATTCAACAATATACCCCCTTTCAGCTTCCATACAGGCCCATCTCTTTACTTTTCTATTTTATTTCTTGTTTTAATTGTTTTATTAATTATTTTCTTTTACAAAAATAACACAAATATCAGTTTTTCCATTTAATTAAAAAATCACAAAAAACATCCAAAATCATTTTTCATAAAATATTCTATTTCTTTAATTAATTAGTTTAATTAAAATTAGGGCAATTTAATTCTTTTCATAATTAAAAATAATTAGAATTAGGGTTTAATTTTGTACATAACCTAATTATTTTTTTCTCAAAAATAACCTAAATCTTTTTTCAACTAGATTTTTTAGGTTTTCTATTTATTCTCGCATTTAATTCGCCGCACACATTTTTTGATTTCCTTTTTATTATTATTGTAACTGCTCCGAGTTTGTAATAGTAATTAGGGTTTCAATTCCGCATCTTTATTTTCGGTCAAAATAATTATGTATCTACAAAAGCCCTGCAATAGCTAGGACTTTAACTTTCTCACTTTAATTTCCGCAAACTATAAACTGCTTAGATGTATGTTAATAGGATTGTATGGAAAGACAAATTGAAAATTAATACGGTAGAAACCCTAAATGTGCAGAGATAAATTAACTAAAAATTACACTCACACATGCTCACTCCTAGGGTTTACTCCACTCTGGTTGCCTTTAGTAACCGGTCATGAAGTATAGGGTTTGTTAGTGGTTGTCCTCTAGCCCCGAAATATCTAAAATGACCCATTCAGATGTTGCCTCGACAAAAGATCTTTAAGGCTTTAGGATGATTACTAACATTTCCTAACATTGCTTTTGTGATCGTATTTGTCCCTTCGAATGTCCCTAAAAAACTCCAACATCGATGCTACCTATTTCTCAATAATGGGATAGCATTGTCTAAAAGGAAAACAAACAGACCTTTTTCGAGTAGGTAGATTAGTTCCTAGGTACTTGCTCAAACAAACAAAAACTTTTTCACACCAACACTTTTCAAACAAAGTTTTCAAAAACAACTTCGTAACACTCTTGAGGACAGAAACAAGGGTTAATACAAAGTAAAACAAAACTTTTCAAAACAAGCACACACGAGTAGTTTTGAAAATGAGCAAGTACCTAAGAGCCCGTGGAAAACCACAGATAGAAAGGATGCTAACACCTTCCCTTTCTATAATCTACCCCCCGTACTCAGAAACATCTCAAAAAAGGTTTTTTCTGTTCTTTTTCCTTTTTCTAATTGGATAAAATAAAAGTCAGTGGCGACTCTTGCTTACCGCGACATTTGCAAACAAAAAACGCAAACCAGTATTAACAATCGGTTCTGCCACCGTATCACACAGGGTAATTTCCAAGTATAAGCCGTAACTCAGATCTCGTTTGGGGACTGAGCTCGGCGACATGAACTTTCCATCGTGAGTTGGGTGTTCTACCATCTTGGTATGACTATGGTGGAACTCGTTTGAATTTTCCCTGTCGGGATAAGAATCTGCTCGTTAAAAGAGTGGAGACTTGCTTCTTTGTTTAATTTGAGGTGTTGGGTTTGTACCTGAGCATGCACATGTGGTCGGGAATGATGTGTGCATCGCTTTAACGAAGCACTCCAACTGTTTATGTGCCTTAACTATAATATTGTCTTAGTTTTTTGGCGTTCCAAGGTCGGGCAAGTTGTACCCCATGTAAGTTTTCTAAGTAGTAGGCCCCACTCCCCGTTTTTGAATGGATGTGATAGGGACCTCCCAGTTGCCGACGAGCTTTCTCTCGTAAGAATCTTTGTGATTTATCTTCAGGACTAGGCTACCAACATCGAATTCACGTTGTGTAACTTTGGCATCGTATCGTATGGCGACTCTTTGTTTAAGAGAGGCTTATCGTAAGGTTGCTTCTGTTCGGACTTCTTCAACGAGATTGAGTTCTTCTCTTAATGCTTCGTATTTCATCTCATTATAAAGAGAGGCTTCAGTCCGTCTAGAGGCCCCTCTGATTTCGACGAGGATAACAGCCTCAGTTTCGTATGCTAGTCGGAAATGAGTTTCTCTGATGGATGAGTGGGTTGTTGTTCGGTAGGCCCATAGCACGATGTGCAGCTTCTCAACCCATCTCTTTTTTTGGTTTTGTCTAGCCTTCATTTGAGGCCATGTAGGATCACCTTGTTTGCATCCTCAACTTTCCTATTTATTTATGAGTTCTTGACAGACGCGAAGTGTTAGATGGTGCCTAATTTGGCGACGAAGTTCCTGGAAATTTTTGTCCATGAATTGTGTCTTATTGTCGATGACAATTGCTCGAGGGATACCGAACCTGGCAAGAATGTTTCTCTTATAGAAATGAAGAATGTATTGCACTGTGATTCTGGCTAGCGCTTCTACCTCTATCCATTTTATGAAGTAATATATGGCTACTATCAGGTACTTGTTTTGGTTTGATCCCACTATGACTGGCCCGAGGATGTCAATGCCCCACCATGTGAAGGGCCAAGGGAAAGATAGAGGCTTGAGCTTGCTTGGAGGTTCCAAGTCCATGTACCTATGGCGTTTGCATTTGTCACATTTCTTTACGTGTTCTTTGGCGTCATGATGCATGGTAGGCCAGTAGTATCCCGCTCGTAATGCTTTTCTGGCAAGGGATCTTCCACCCAAGTGTTGGGCTTCGATTCCTTCGTGGATTTCACACAAAATGTAGACGACTTTGTTTTCCTCGATACATTTAAGAAGGGGGATGGAAAATCCCCTTATGTACAATATGTCTTCGACCAAAACATAAGAGCAGGCTCTTCGGCTTACCACGCCTGCTTCTTTTTGGTCGGATGGGAGCTCCCCGCTTCGAGGTAGTTGTATACCGGGGTCACCAAGCAGTTACTGTTACCGATGGCGCACACGTCTAGAGTCGAGGAAGGTTTTTCAATGCTTGGTCGAGGAAGTATTTCCTGTATTACCAATTTGTTTCCTCCTTTCTTCTTTGTGCTTTCCAGTTTTGACAGGATATCTACTCGAGTATTGTGTTTGCATGGAACGTGTTATACATTTACAAAGTTGAATTTATTCATTCTTTCTCGGACCAGAGTCCAATATTCAGAGGGATGGTCGTTTTTGACCTAGTATTCTCCTCGTACCTATGATACGGTGGCTAGAACCGGGACTGTTTTAGGAATACTGGTTTGCGTTTTGCGTATGTGTTCGCAAAATGTCGTGGTAAGCAAGAGTCGCCACCGACTTTTATTTTATCCAACAAGGAAAGGATAAAAGCACAGAAAAATTCCTTTTTTCGAGATTTTCTGAGTACGAGGGGTAGATTATAGAAAGGGAAGGTATTAGCACCCTTTCTATCCGTAGTTATCTACGGGCTCTTAGGTACATGCTCATCATTTTCAAAATTGCTTCTTTGTGTGTGATTTGAAAAGTTTTTTACTTCGATTTAACTGTTGCTTCTGTCTTCAAGAGTGTTACAAAGTGTTTTTGAAATCTTTGTTTGAAAGAGGAGTGTAAGTGTGGAAAAGTTTGTTTGGATTGAGCAAGTACTTAAGAACTAATCTACCTACTCGGAAAAAAGAATTGTTCTATGTTTGTTTCCTTTAGATAGTGCTACCCTACTATTAGTGAGTAGGTAGCACCGTCATTGGAGTTTTGAGGGTCAATTCGAAAGGGACGTACGATTACTAAAGCAATGTTAGGACGTCTTAGTAACAACCCTAATGTCTTAGATCAATTATTCGAGGCAACAACATCTGAGGCAACCATTCTGAGGCAACTTTTCCGAATCAAGACTTTAATCTTTGTTTAGACAAAAGAGCAGCCACTAAAGCATTTGTGATCGGTGGAAATAGAACTGACTATTTTTTAAGCTGGTTCGTGAAATGTCGCGGTAAGCAAGAGTTGCCACCGTCTTTTATGTTCTCCAACATGGAAAGGACAAAAGCACAGCAAAATTCCTTCTTTGAGATGTCTCTCGGTTCGGGAGGTAGATTTATAGAAAGGGAAGGTGTTAGCACCCTTTCTATCCGTGGTTATCCACGGGCTCTTAGGTACTTGCTCTTATGTTTTCAACATATGTCTGCTTTTCAAATGTGAGTGGGTTTTGAAAAAGTTTCGTTTGAAAAATTTCTAAGTAACTCTTGTATCTGTCCTCAAGAGTGTTTGAAAAATTTGTTTTGAAATTTTTTGAAAGTGTCAGTGTGAAAAGATGTTTGGTTTGTTTTTGAAGAGAGCAAGTACCCATGAGTCATCCACCTACCCTAAGGAATTAGGCTGTGTAAGAGTCCTTTAGATAGTGTCATCCCACCATTGAGAGGTAGGTAGCACCACCGTTGGAGGTGTTCGGGTCAATTCGATTGAGGGACAATGTGGTCACCGAAGAAATAGTAGGACACGTTAGAAGTAACCCTAATGTCCTAGATCCTTTTTAATCCGAGGCAACCGTTTCGAGGCAACTGGATCTTAGACAGGAGGGCGACCTCTAAAACACCTTATACTTGACGACGACTTTCGAGGCAACGAGTGAGGCGTACCCTAGAAGTGGCATGTGCATTGTGTGTTGTTTTCATGTTATGTTTATCTTTGATCATGCAATTGTGAGCTACGAGTTGTTTTTTTTAAATTATCATACATTCTTTCATTCAATTTAACAGTTAGGAGTGCGGAAAATAAAATACGGAAAGGTAAAGCTACGTTATTACAAGGCGCGGGTCTATACATCGCCAAAAAAACCAAAGACCCGTTTTTTGATAAAGTGCGGAAAGTAAAGAAAGCAATAAACCTAATTACTATTACATTCCGGAAACAGTTACATAATCATCAAAATAAATAATAACACGCGAAAGAATTAAATTGGACGTCCTTAGGGTTTTGACCCTTTCGAGCAATTATGAGTTTTTGGTCCTTTTGCTTAAAATTAAATTAAAATTAAACTTATTTATTTAATTAATTATTTACAAGAAAGATATTTTTTGTGTTTCTTTGTATTTAATGAAAATAAAGAAATTAAAAATCAAAAGAAAACCCTAGTTCTAAGTTTATTTTAATTATTAAGAAAATGTTAAAGTTAACCTAATTTAAGCTAATTAATTAATTTACATTTATATGTACAAAAATAATAATAATTAATAATGATGATAATAAGAAAATGGTTAAAAATGTCAAAACCTAATTCTATATAATTTTTATTTATTGAGAAAAAGGTTAAAATTTAAACCCAAATTAAGCTAAGTTAATTGTTGGTATTTATTTACAAAAATAAATAGTTAATGAATTTAATAAATAATTAAAATATATTTACAAATTTGATTTCTGATATTATTAGGAAAAATTAATTTGTTGGTGAATTAATAATAATAATTAAAACAATTAAAAGAATTAAAAGAAAAGAAAATAAATTGCAAACCAAGGGGGGTAAGATGGCCCATGTGGAGGTTTATTTGAGAAATTTGGCCCATTAAAATTCCAAGCCACATTGACTTTCATGATCAAACGCTTGCTGGCTGACTGGGGAGTATCATGGACTTCATCTCCTGGCCACTGGATGGATGCTGAGAGACACATGGCGCCTCACTGGTGGACGTGCATGGTAGAACATTGGACATATGCTGCATTGGATTATATTAGAAAAAATATGAAGAATTATATGGGGGACCTGGGAATCGAACCCAGGTCCCAGTACTTGCAAGACACGTCTCCAACCAACTGAACCATGATGCACGTTTGTAATATGAATGGATAATAAATATTATATAAAAAAAAGCATTATAATGTAAAACGCGCGCAAAGTTCAAACCCTCCAACCACATGTTGCCACGCCATCTCCTTCTTCGTTTCACTTGTAAAATAAGAACAAGATAGCGGGGGTTTTAAACCCCCACAAACTAAAACTGTCAATAATAGCGATTAAGCACACAGGTCATATAAAAAGAGCGCGAGGGTTTGGTTGAATTCGTCTGGCCTTGACGAATTCAACCATGCTTGTCTCAAGGTCCAATTTTTCCTTATGTGCAAAGCCCCAATTGAGAGTTTCAAAAACCCTAGATTTCGTCCATGGTAGATTTCGATTCAGAGTGCTATAATCGAATTGGATTATGCCAATAGCTTTAGAATGTCCCTATTAACATAAATCAACCAAGAAAATGGATTAAAAATTCATGAATCATGATATGCAAATTTGGAAATATATGCAAACTGTGGGACTTGTATCCTTTGATTCTTTGCGTGTTAGGGCTTGTTCTTGAGTGTAATAGGTTCCTGGAGACTCAGGCAAGGTGTATGAATCAAAAAGAGGCTTTGAATTGCGCTGCAAATAAGAATTCAGTTTCACACTTTTCTTGAATTTTATAGAGTTTGGTTATGGTGTTTCAGCAGCAGTTTCACGTGTGCATGATTAGGTTTAGGTTTAGTACATATAGGAGAACTGAATTAGGGTAAATCCTGGCCCAATAATCCATGAAATAATGTTTTCAATCTTTGATTTTCAATCATATAATTTCCAATCTTTTTGAATGAAAAACCTTGCCAAATTGGGAGATCTTGTCCCCTTGAGTGATGCACGAGATCTTCAGCATGTGTGGAGTGTATTTGCTTCATAAAAAGATTTGAAAACCATGTTTTGATATTTTCCTACAATTAAATTAATTAAATGAATCAATAATCAATTAAAAATCCAAATAATTAATAAAAACAAGAAAATAATTCAATTTGATCTCAATGGGTCGTGCATAAGCCTTGGGCAAAGATTCAAGAAGGAATTTGAGGCCCATTAGCAAAAATGAAGTGTTTTAGGCAAAGTTGACTTTTGAAAGTTCCCAAAAATTTCCCAACTTCTCCAATGCATATCTTGCTCAATTTTGAAGCTATGAACATGTTCTTGGACATTTTGGAAAGCTCTTGAAGTCCTCTAACCAATGCCTTTGGTCCCATGTCATTTTGGTTTACCAATCCCAAGTTATGGTCTTTGACTTAAAGTGCCTTTTTGTTGACTTTTGAAAATGACCTATAATGTAGAAATTGATAACTTTTTGTGAGTGCATTTCTTGGACTTGGAATGTGAATATGAGTTGTAGGAAATGTCATCCCCTTCAAAATGAGCATTGGATGGAATTTTTCTGATGAACCATGAAAAAGTTATGCCCTGGTCAATTTGCAGTTGACTTTTCAGCTGTCCTAAAATAGAAACTTTTTGCATCTTGAGACTTTTTGAGCCATGCTTGTGGAATCATGATCAAGACTTGATCAAATGATGATTGTGGACTCAAAATAAGATGTTGACCAAATTTTTTGACTTTTGACTGTCGAATGACCATTTTTCCCCTGCAGTTGACTGTGAAGCAATTAGGGCTTTTGACTATGCAACTTGATGCTGTGAGTCTTGAAGTTTGACATGTAGATGCTTGACAATGTATATAGGCATATGGGACTTGATTGGACCCTTGAAAACCTCAACTTCTTTGCAAGAACCAAAACCCTAATTTTGACTGTGTTAGGAGGCAATTGGACTGTGCAACCCTTGAGAGATTTTGAACCAGTTGGAGGTTGATCTTGACAAATCTTGAAGAATATGGGAGGGAAAATTTTGGGGTACAACAGTTGCCCCTGTTCAATCTTCTTAGACCTGAGGATGTAGATTGGCTTGCGTGCCTTTCGTGATCCGAAGGTGGAAGATGTTTGAACACTAAAGTGCCCAGAAATTTGCACTCACATAGTAGAGTATCAGCAGTATGATGCCGGGAATGGGCTTACAGATGCCATTTGGAAAGATGGTGGATAGGGGGATGGGCTTATAGATGCCATCTGGAGCTGTGACAGAGCCTTGTCGGGAATGGGCTTATAGATGCCATTTGGAGACTGTTGGTATGTGGATGGGCTTATAGATGCCATCTGGAGATGTGACAGAACCTTGTCGGGAATGGGCTTATAGGTGCCATTTGGAAATGTAATGGATAGTTGAATCTGAATACGAAATATAATAGCTTCCGTGTCTGGAGCATATCTAGTCTATATCTAATTGCTGACGTCTGAATAAATAGTAGACTGACCGCTGCGTCTGGGGTATATCCATACTGTATCTGAGTGAGTGACAGAATGTCGTCAGAACCTGGATCGTATCTGGAATGTCTTTTGAATGAATCTAGACTAAACAATAGAATAGCCTCTGGGCCTGGAGCATCTCTAAGTTGTCTTTAGAAGTTTAAATCTGAATGAGCAATAGAATAGCGTCCAGGTCAGGAGCATCTCTAGGCCATCACTGGAGAGGAATCTGAATCGGAAAAAGAATAACATCCGGATATGGAGTATCTCTAAGCCATCTCTGAAAGGAAACTTTGAATAAGCTAAAGAATAGCATCCATGTCTGGAGCATTTCCAAGCTATCTCTGAAAAGAAACTTTGAATAAGCAAAAGAATAACATCCATGTATGGAGCATTTCCAAGCCATTTCTGGGAAGAAACTTTGAATAAGCGATAGAATAGCATCTGGGTCCGGAGCATCTCTAAGCTATCTGAGAGGGGATCTGAATAAGAAATAGAATATCATCCGCATCGGGAGCATCTCTAAGCTATCTCTGAAAGAGAATCTGGAATAAGTATTAGAAAGTAGCCATGTCTGGATCACATCTGAACTATATCTAGAAGGAATCTCTGAATAAACAATAGAATAGCATCCGTGGTTGGAGAATCTCTAAGTTATCTCTGAAAAGAAACTCTGAATAAGCAAAAGAATAGCGTCCGGGTTCGGAGCATCTCTAGGCCATTTCTGAAGAGCAACTCTGAATAAGCAAAAGAATAGCATCCGGTTTGGAGCATATCTGGACTATCTCTGAAAGGAAATCTGGCATAAGCAATAGAATAACATCCGCATCCGGAGCATTTCCCAGCTATATCTGAAATCTCTTTAATGTAGATATGCCCTGGCTAGATACAGGTATCGAATCCACAATCAATCGCTCACAGATATGCCCTGGCTAGATACAGGTATCGAATCTGGAATTGTGACAGTTGATAGTAATCATCTTTAGATTGACCTTTTTCCTGAAAAGGCAAAACATCAGTTGTATGCAATGTCATGATGCATGAACTGCATGATTTTAAGATGTTCTCAAAAATAAATGAGATTTGTGTTGTATGATGCGTATGCATGCTATAATGTATGAAGATATGATGTTTATGAATGTATTTTCGTCTAGGAAAATAAATCCTTGACGGATGCCGAGAAGTTTGTTGAATCCTGGGCTGATGTTGAAGAGTAGAGTTCTTCGTTTCCGCTGGAGATGATGATTGCAAAAATAAACCGGTAGGAAAAGATGACTCCGTTGGGGAATAAACTTGTTGAAGAGATTACTCTGCGGGGAATTACTCTGTGGGGAGAGATACTTCACTGAGATTTTGATGAGAACTCCGCTGGGGATTCTGTTGATAAGTTATGTTGGAAATTTGATGAACTCTGCTGGGGGATGGGAAAAACTTCGCCGAGGACGATCTTTCCGTGGTAATTAGCTGAGGATAACCCAGTTATAAGCTCTTGGTGGGGAATAACCTTCTGAATAAAGTCGGGGAGATGCTTTTGCGCTCTGCGGGGGATAAGCTTCTGGGATTTACTGGGGATAGGCTTCCAGGATCTACTGGGGAGGATGATTCAACTCTCCTAGGGAAACTTTTGAACTGTACCGGGGAAGTGGCTCCACTGGGGTGTCGGTATTCCTCCGGGGAACAATCTTAGATTAATACTGTCGGGGATGCTTGTTGAGGAATATCTATACTCCACTGGGGAATGTTGAGATCTGCTGGGGATATCCAACTTCCTTAAGGCTGACAGTAGACTAACTCTGCTTGGGGAGAGTGTCGCTGACTTGCTGGAGATACTGTGCCTTTCAGGACTGATGGGAGACCACCTCTGCTTGGGGAGAATTGTTGAATCTTGTCTTACTCTGCGGGGAGTGAAGGTATCCTGGTCACGTTCTTCAGCCGAACCTACCTTGGTACCCTGGTAAACAGAGCAACTAGATTGCCTAGACAACTCATTATTGCCCCTGTTTCTGTGGGAGAAGGTACCTATGGAGGTGCTTGATAACTGCCGTTGACAAACCTTCTTCTGGTAGGCAAGTGACGAGATGACGGGACATAGTCGTACGCTTTGATCCCTAATTTTTGCCTGGACCGCCCTTTCTGGTTTTCAGTCCATCGGGATACCCTTTTTTGCCCAAGCCGCCTTTTCAGGTTTTCGACTTGCCGGGTGTACAGATTTTTCATTTCATCCCTTATTTTTGCCCGAACCCTTTTGGTTCGCCGGGAAGCCCTTATTTTTGCCTAGGTGTGTCAACCTAGCGGATCTTTGATTATGCGTAGTATTTTTCGACTATGTCCACGCTCTCTGAATGTAGGGAATTGTCACTGTTGGTGGTGTTGCGTTGCCATACTGCCAGAAGATCTTTGTTTGATCGTCCAATGCCCCAAGTGATCCAGATGGAGATTTGCCCCAAGCTGGTTGGCCTTTTGAGAGATTCTCCGAATCTTGACTTAACTGCCCCAGATGATGGACAATGATCATGCCATGCCCCTTGATTGGAGGTGCTTTTGTTCATTAGACATTCGTCGTGCGAACTTCTATGCTGTTCAAACAAATAGTCATATGCAAGCAAGGTTATATTAAAAATGTAAAGCTTATGTCTATCTTGACGTTTTTGAAAATGCATTTTTCAGTAAAACGAGCGAATTTTGTAAAATGTGATGTCAACTCAGGATTTTACAGCGAGCCTTAAGGAGTCAGGATACCTTTCGTACCAGTATGCTTTCGAACTAACCCGTGCTTCAGCTAGGACTTTTTAAGGGTTATAACGTGGCCTGGTTCACGGTTTAAGAAACAAAGGATAAAGGCTCAAATTTTATTTGTACCCACCCGCTCTTCGTGATGTTCTTCAATCCTAAACTCAGCTGATCGTACGTTAGACCTTGTTTGAGTCTTTGCTCTGATGTACCAGTGATGGTTCGGATGTTGACAATTTATTTTGAATAGGCAGTCATTTTTTTGTCGAGGGTTTGTAGGACCTCTTTCTTTTTGACTTTGTTATCCCTATTTTTGCCTGAACTATTTCTTTTGTGATTACAGTCAGCGGGATGCCCCAGTTTTTGTAAGTCTCCTTCATAGGTTTTGACTTAATGGGCTTTAGTTTTTTTTTTGTGGTAATGACTGCCTGTCGTTATGATTATTCGGAACCATCATCGTCTTTTGTTTTGTAAGGACTTCTTTGGTGCCATTCGTTGTGCACTTGGATCAACTGAGAGAACTACCCTGCCCCAGGTTATGATTAAGGGTTTTAATTTTCGAAAAGAAAAACTCCTACTTCTTTGGCTCAAAGGGGTTGACGAGGGATTATCTTCCTTATTACTCCAGTGTTTAGGAATTGAAACAATGCCTGCACCTCATCAGCGGGGTCTGTTCAAAAGCATACTGTAGATCGTGGTATCGTTTTCGTCATCCTCCCTCAAGAGGCTTAGAGTTTTTAATTGAGAGTTGATCATCACAGAAAAATGAAAGCAATTTTGAATATAATGAGTACGAATAGATTAATTCAAACAGACACATGCAATGCATTAATGGAATAAACAATTTTGCGATGGCATTAATTGTTTGTATAAGCAAAGAAAAATACAACTCGGAAATTCAAATAAACAAAAGCCTTCAATGATTGGGCAAAGGAGCAGTGATTATGTTTGGAGTCTCTGGTGCTTCAAACTGGATTTCCTTGGCATCGATCATGTCTAGGACCTTGTTCTTCAGAGCCCAACAGTTGTCCGTAGTATGCCCCGGGCTATCGGAATGGTATGCGCACCTATCGTTGGGATGATAGTTAGGAGCAGCAGTGTTTGGATTCCGGAGAGGAGCCCTTAAGGTAATCAGCCCTGCCTTCAACATTTGCTGTAGTGCTTGATCCAGTGACATGTTGATCTTAGTGAACTGTCGTTTGGGTGCGACCTTCTTACGTTGCTGCCCCTGTCTTTGCTGAGCAGGCATACGATTAGAGATCTGGGTTGCCCCCACGTGTTGATCATGACGGCCTTTTTTACCATGCACAACATTGGACTCTTTTCTTCCATGGTATGGCTTTTTATGAGCATCAGAAGGTGTGGCTTCTTGAATCTTCCCACTCTTGATGCCAGCTTCAATCCTCTCCCCGGTCAAAATCAGGTCTATAAACCCAGCAGAAGAATTACCAATCAGATGGTGGAAGAACGGACCAGACAGGGTCCCCAGGAACATATCAACGAGCTCACGGTCGGTCAGAGGTGGTTGCACCCTTCCAGCAAGGTCTCTTCACTTCTGAGCATATTCCTTGAATCCTTCACCCGTCCCTAGTGACATACCCTGGAGTTGGGTACGCGTAGGAGCGAGGTCGGCATTATACTGATACTGCTTATAAAAAGCAGTAGCCAAGTCCTCCCAGTTTCAAATACTGGCTCCATCCAGCTGATAGAACCACTCGAGTTGAGTCCATGAAAGACTTTCCTGGAAGAAATGGATCCATAGACTCTTGTCAACCGTGTAGGGCTGGATCTTCCTTATGTATGAACGGAGGTGCAACTTAGGACAGGAGGCTCCGTCGTACTTTGTAAAGGCAGGCGCCTTGAACTTGTGTGGGATCACCACCCCGGAGGATAGACCTAGATCTTCGAAGTCTAAGCCGAGCACTTTCTGAATCTCCATAGCATTTAGACGGTCTTCCAGCTGTTTGTACCTGTCTTCGGCAGGAGGATACTGTTCATCATTGTAATCGGTCTCGTTGTCGGAGACCACTGGACTAGGAACCTCTCTCTCTTGGGGACTGTCTTTCCCAACAGATGGGGTGGTCAGCTCAGCTTCATTTTGTGATCTATTCCCAGATTTGCGTCTAGGGTTGAACAACACAGTCCTCTTCTTCTTCTTCTTCAAGAGCAGAGTCTTCAAATCCTGTTGACCCTGGGCTAGGCTCATAACCAACTCTTGGAACTGGGTATTCTGGGCCTGGGGGGCCTTGATAGCTTGTTCATTGGATGATTCAGGATTCATGATGATTGCTGAAATAAACAGCGAAGGAGGTAAGTGACCTGTAATAAGGGTACCTGTTATGCAATGATGTGTATGATATGCATGCAATGTTTTCAAGGACCTCGCGGGGTAAACAAGAAAATTGTTAGAATTTGAATCTGGTAGCTTGATTGAAGGAACTTCATGTTGTTGAGAGTCCTTCTTCAAGAGTCAAGGCTCACCATATCGAGTGGGTCATAGCCCCTGACTCAAGTTATCAACCTTGGCTAGAGGAAAATAAATCCCCTTTGCCCCTTGTTAGACATTTTGACTCATCATGACCTACATCACAAGCCCTTGAGATCCTTGAAATGGATTAGTCCTTATGCAGGATGTATGCAATGGTATGATGCTATGATGTTATGCTATGCATGGAGTGATGTAAGTAGGCCCTGTAATGAGTCCCAATTAAGGACCGTAAATAAAACCTGCAAGAAACTCATGTGTCAGATAACAAGCATGCAAGTAGTCAAGTATGAAGGTACACAAGTCACACAGAGAGCCCTTAGAGTTTAGGCCAGCATGAAGTTTAGGTACTACCCTCTTTCAGTTTCTTTGGTTAAGACCTGTCCTATCAAAAGTAACCGGGTTCTAGAGGATCCCAATATCACTGACTACCCTCAATCGGTCATAACTCCAGCGTCGCAATCTTTTCTTGTGGCCAGAACCATCGCGAGAGTTTAGCCTCAATAGGTGTAGCATACTGCTACTGTTCTATGGCCAAGTTGGGTCAATTTAGGGTTCTAAGGTCGGTTGGTGCTTAATGACTCCTCAAAAGACCCATATTCTCCTCGTTGCAACACAAGGGATATTGGTACAGACCAAGGTGCCACACCAATGTAGCCACTGCTTCACCCGTGTCGGTCTACGCCGAACAGGTCCCTCACAGCTTATGCTACCTAAAAGGGTATCCCCAGATTCGGGTTAGGATCTATGAAACTCCAAGACAATGCCCACAATAATAAAGCAAACAAAACATTCAATTGAAAACATAAGTATGATCTAATCCCAAGATACACCTCACTTTAAGTGTCCCCAGCAGAGTCGCAAGTTCTGTGATCGGTGGAAATAGAACTGACTGTTTTTTAAGCTGGTTCGCAAAATGTCGCGGTAAGCAAGAGTCGCCACCGTCTTTTATGTTCTCCAACATGGAAAGGACAAAAGCACAGCAAAATTCCTTCTTTGAGATGTCTCTCGGTTCGGGAGGTAGATTTATAGAAACGGAAGGTGTTAGCACCCTTTCTATCCGTGGTTATCCACGGGCTCTTAGGTACTTGCTCTTATGTTTTCAACAGATGTCTGTTTTTCAAATGTGAGTGGGTTTTGAAAAAGTTTCGTTTGAAAAATTTCTAAGTAACTCTTGTATCTGTCCTCAAGAGTGTTTGAAAAATTTGTTTTGAAATTTTTTGAAAGTGTCAGTGTGAAAAGATGTTTGGTTTGTTTTTGAAGAGAGAAAGTACCCATGGGTCATCCACCTACCCTAAGGAATTAGGCTGTGTAAGAGTCCTTTAGATAGTGCCATCCCACCATTGAGAGGTAGGTAGCACCACCGTTGGAGGTGTTCGGGTCAATTCGATTGAGGGACAATGTGGTCACCGAAGCAATAGTAGGACACTTTAGAAGTAACCCTAATGTCCTAGATCCTTTTTAATCCGAGGCAACTGTTTCGAGGCAACTGGATCTTAGACAGGAGGGCGACCTCTAAAACACCCTATATTTGACGACCACTTTCGAGGCAACGAGTGAGGCGTACCCTAGAAGTGGCATGTGCATTGTGTGTTGTTTTCATGTTATGTTTATCTTTGATCATGCAATTGTGAGCTACGAGTTATTTTTTTTTAATTATCATACATTCTTTCATGCAATTTAACAGTTAGGAGTGCGGAAAATAAAATACGGAAAGGTAAAGCTACGCTATTACAAGGCGCGGGTCTATACATCGCCAAAAAAACCAAAGACTCGTTTTTTGATAAAGTGCGGAAAGTAAAGAAAGCAATAAACCTAATTACTATTACATTCCGGAAACAATTACATAATCATCAAAATAAATAATAACACGCGAAAGAATTAAATTGGACGTCCTTAGGGTTTTGACCCTTTCGAGCAATTATGAGTTTTTGGTCCTTTTGCTTGAAATTAAATTAAAATTAAACTTAATTATTTAATTAATTATTTACAAGAAAGATATTTTTTGTGTTTCTTTGTATTTAATGAAAATAAAGAAATTAAAAATCAAAAGAAAACCCTAGTTTTAAGTTTATTTTAATTATTAAGAAAATGTTAAAGTTAACCTAATTTAAGTTAATTAATTAATTTACATTTATATGTACAAAAATAATAATAATTAATAATGATGATAATAAGAAAATGATTAAAAATGTCAAAACCTAATTCTATATGATTTTTATTTATTGAGAAAAAGGTTAAAATTTAAACCTAAATTAAGCTAAGTTAATTGTTGGTATTTATTTACAAAAATAAATAGTTAATGAATTTAATAAATAATTAAAATATATTTACAAATTTGATTTCTGATATTATTAGGAAAAATTAATTTGTTGGTGAATTAATAATAATAATTCAAACAATTAAAAGAATTAAAAGAAAAGAAAATAAATTGCAAACCAAGGGGGGTAAGATGGCCCATGTGGAGGTTTATTTGAGAAATTTGGCCCATTAAAATTCCAAGCCACGTTGACTTTCATGATCAAACGCTTGCTGGCTGACTGGGGAGTATCATGGACTTCATCTCCTGGCCACTGGATGGATGCTGAGAGACACATGGCGCCTCACTGGTGGACGTGCATGGTAGAACATTGGACATATGCTGCATTGGATTATATTAGAAAAAATATGAAGAATTATATGGGGGACCTGGGAATCGAACCCAGGTCCCAGTACTTGCAAGACACGTCTCCAACCAACTGAACCATGATGCGCGTTTGTAATATGAATGGATAATAAATATTATATAAAAAAAACAAGCATTATAATGTAAAACGCGCGCAAAGTTCAAAGCCTCCAACCACATGTTGCCACGCCATCTCCTTCTTCGTTTCACCTGTAAAATAAGAACAAGATAGCGGGGGTTTTAAACCCCCACAAACTAAAACTGTCAATAATAGCGATTAAGCACACAGGTCATATAAAAAGAGCGCGAGGGTTTGGTTGAATTCGTCTGGCCTTGACGAATTCAACCATGCTTGTCTCAAGGTCCAATTTTTCCTTATGTGCAAAGCCCCAATTGAGAGTTTCAAAACCCTAGATTTCGTCCATGGTAGATTTAGATTCAGAGTGCTATAATCGAATTGGATTATGCCAATAGCTTCAGAATGTCCCTATTAACATAAATCAACCAAGAAAATGGATTAAAAACGCATGAATTATGATATGCAAATTTGGAAATATATGCAAACTGTGGGACTTGTATCCTTTGATTCTTTGCGTGTTAGGGCTTGTTCTTGAGTGCAATAGGTTCCTGGAGACTCAGGCAAGGTGTATGAATCAAAAAGAGGCTTTGAATTGCGCTGCAAATAAGAATTCAGTTTCACACTTTTCTTGAATTTTATAGAGTTTGGTTATGGTGTTTCAGCAGGAGTTTCACGTGTGCGTGATTAGGTTTAGGTTTAGTACATATAGGAGAACTGAATTAGGGTAAATCCTGGCCCAATAATCCATGAAATAATGTTTTCAATCTTTAATTTTCAATCATATAATTTCCAATCTTTTTGAATGAAAAACCTTGCCAAATTGGGAGATCTTGTCCCCTTGAGTGATGCACGAGATCTTCAGCATGTGTGGAGTGTATTTGCTTCATAAAAAGATTTGAAAACCATGTTTTGATATTTTCCTACAATTAAATTAATTAAATGAATTAATAATCAATTAAAAATCCAAATAATTAATAAAAACAAGAAAATAATTCAATTTGATCTCAATGGGTCGTGCATAAGCCTTGGGAAAAGATTCAAGAAGGAATTTGAGGCCCATTAGCAAAAATGAAGTGTTTTAGGCAAAGTTGACTTTTGAAAGTTCCCAAAAATTTCCCAACTTCTCCAATGCATATCTTGCTCAATTTTGAAGCTATGAACATGTTCTTGGACATTTTGGAAAGGTCTTGAAGTCCTATAACCAATGCCTTTGGTCCCTTGTCATTTTGGTTTACCAATCCCAAGTTATGGTCTTTGACTTAAAGTGCCTTTTTGTTGACTTTTGAAAATGACCTATAATGTAGAAATTGATAACTTTTTGTGAGAGCATTTCTTGGACTTGGAATGTGAAGATAAGTTGTAGGAAATGTCATCCCCTTAAAAATGAGCATTGGATGGAATTTTTCTGATGAACCATGAAAAAGTTATGCCCTGGTCAATTTGCAGTTGACTTTTCAACTGTCCTAAAATAGAAACTTTTTGCATCTTGAGACTTTTTGAGCCATGCTTGTGGAATCATGATCAAGACTTGATCAAATGATGATTGTGGACTCAAGATAAGATGTTGACCAAAAATTTTGACTTTTGACTGTCAAATGACCATTTTGCCCCTGCAGTTGACTGTGAAGCAATTAGGGCTTTTGACTGTGCAACTTGATGCTGTGAGTCTTGAAGTTTGACATGTAGATGCTTTACAATGTATATAGGCATATGGGACTTGATTGGACCCTTGAAAACCTCAACTTCTTTGCAAGAACCAAAACCCTAATTTTGACTGTGTTAGGAGGCAATTGGACTGTGCAACCCTTGAGAGATTTTGAACCAGTTGGAGGTTGATCTTGACAAATCTTGAAGAATATGGGAGGGAAAATTTTGGGGTACAACAGCATCCTATACTTAATAACCGTTTACCGAAGGCAACAAAGTGAGAGTGTACTCTAGGAGTGCGCATGTGCAAGTGATTCAATTTCAGATTATTTATCTTTGCACATTTAGGGTTTGCTAACTGTTTTAAAGTTTACATACATTCTTGTCATGCATCCCTAATTATCCATAGATCTAATAGTTTAATATTTTGCGGAATTTAAAGTGCGGAAATTAAACAACGCTATTACAAGGCTTCAGGTATTTACATAGCCAAAAACAAACCCTTAAAAGATAAAGCGGTAAATGAAAATAAAAAGACCTAATTAAACTATTACAACTTGTGGGCAGTTAAATCAATATGGTAAAAAATAATAATAAAGCGCGCGATGAAATTAAGATCGGAAAGAAACTAGGGTTTTGACCCTTTTTAACCTAATTAAAAGAAAAAAATGTTTTTGTTGTTTTTAAATATTTTTAAGAAAAAGAATTAGTTTTTAAAAATAAATACCAAAATAATTAGTAATTAAATAATTAATGAAAATAAATAAATGACCTATTTTTGGTTTTTTGGTTATTTTAGGAAAAAAGAAAATATAATTAAATTATAAACAAAACCCTAATCGTTCTAATTAATTTTAATTTATTTACAAAATAATTAAAGTTATCTAAAATTAAATAAACTAATTAAATTAATTAATTTTTTTGATAAAAAATAAAATCTAAACCTAATTTGGTGAAAAGTTGATTTTTATGAATTTTTGGTTGGTTAAAAAGGAAATTATTGTAATATTGAAAAAGGACAATAATAATAAAAAGTAAAAGAAATAACCCAAGGGCCCACTGCCAGCGGCTCTGATAAGAGGATAATGATCCAGAAGATGATGGTAGTCCAAAGGATGAAGGTCCAGAAGACGACGGTCCAGAGGATGAAGGTCCAGAAGATGACGGTCCAGAGGATGATGGTACTGGGCCCATTCCCGGGTAATGGATCCAACAGATTGTGATTGTCAGAAGATGAGATGTGTTGGATCTGGCTGAGACTGATGGATCTAGAGGATAACCCCAAGAGACACTCGGTCTAGTCCTGTTTGGTGAAATCAGAGGATAACCTCCAGCAGATGTAAGCGCTGGATCTGGTGAAAACAAAGGGGAAGGGTGCCAGAGGATCACGCCTGGGATCAAACCCAGAATCATGATTTTCTGACTTCCTCCTTCTGGACTACTGCATTAGGGTGTTAGTTTAACAATACAACAGAACAAACAAACAGATCAGAACTATGGGTTTCTGACCAAAACAAACGCGCCAGAATTTAAACCAGCCAGTAAAGTGGTGACACGCTATTGTCTTCCTCCCTGGATCCGTCGTTTAAAACTCATAACTTTTACCTACGAACATGGCATTGTAGTTGTAACCATGTATATCTCAAAAATCACATACAAGCAATGTAAATGAAATTCAAGACCATGGATCAGCTGGGTTTAATCTGCTAATCACAATGGTTTCTTCCATTTAGGCCAATTTCACCTAAACGAGAAAACCCTAAAACGAACCCAAAAAACCTAACAATGGCAAATCTTGATACAGTCCATAAAAATGCAATTGAACATTACAGATAGTTTGCAAATGTGATGGTGAACAAGAATATATGATTATATCGTGCTATAAGTGCCAGAATTATGCAAACCGAATTCAAGAAAAGTTCAGTATTGTGAATGTCTTACGACGAGTTTAAGGGCCTTGAAATGCCTGTTCTTGATTGGTTTTGCTTGCTGGTGACCCCAGGAAGCGATTGGGATGGGCGCGAAGCTTTGAAATTGCTTGCAATTAGGAATTTGATTCAACACTTTTTCTTGTTTTTTTCAAGTTTGGTTCTGGTTCACACGCCTCTCCCTCTAGCCTTGCTTTAGGTCTGCAAATACTCCTTATGTATTGAGGAATGAATTAGGGTTGAAAGAGTGTGCTCAATCTTCCTCCATCAATGCTTTTGATTTTGATTTCATACACTTGAATATCCTTCCAAAAATAGGCCTAATACAATCTTTTTGTGCACCCCGTGCCTTTACACGAATTTGATCTCATGCTAGCTGGATATTAAGACCTGAAACATGTAAAAAATCTTGTGTTTTCAATATTTTGGATTTTCTATGATTTGTTTTGATTTAAAATGATTTAATTCAAATAAAAATCAAAATAAATAATAAAAACAAGATAATGACAAGTGGAAAAGGCTAGGGTTCGTGGACCATGTTTCCAACTCAAAACAAGTGAAAAATATTGGGCCCATTTGGCAAAAATTGCATTTTTAGGCATAGTTGACTTTTGGCAATTTTGCAAAAAAGGTCAACTTCACCAATGCATAACTTCCTCAATTTTGACTCTTTGAAAGTGTTCTTGGACTTTTTAGAAAGCTTGAGGTGTCCTCTAAACAACCATTTTGGTCCCATCTCAATTTGATATTCCATGCTGATGTATGAAGCTTTGAAAAAAAAGGTGTTTTTGTTGACTTTTCAAAATGACCTATAATGTCCAAATTCATAACTTCTTGTGAGTGCATATTTTGAACTTGGGAGCTGAAGATGGATTGTAGATAATTGCATCCTATTC
The DNA here is from genome assembly GCA_948472305.1 of Vicia faba. NCBI lineage: Eukaryota > Viridiplantae > Streptophyta > Magnoliopsida > Fabales > Fabaceae > Vicia > Vicia faba. The sequence goes on along the minus strand of OX451736.1, from coordinate 1,170,552,444 downwards.
ATAATGAGATTTTTATGGGTCATTTCTCATAAAGTATGAGAAAGTTATGCTTGGTCAAAGTTGAGTTGACTTTTCCTACAAAACCCTAATTTAGCAACTTTTGGTTCTTGATGAATTATGAGCAATCCTTGATGAATAATGATGAACCCTTGATCAAATGATGAAACATACTTCAAAATGAGGATGTTGACCAAAAATCTTGAGGTTTGACTGTATGGGGGTCACAGTTGACTTTTGCCCTAGCACAATCGATTTTCAAGCTTTTGAGCAATTGACTGAGCAAACTTTCTCTGTAGGGCTTGAAACTTGACATGGATGATCTTGAGAACATATTAGGAAATTGGTGAGCATTTGGGATCCCTTGGACTCAAGTATCTTTATGCAACATGATACCCTAATTTGAGGTAGACTGCCTTAGGAGAGAGCTTGTCTGGCCAACCCTTGGACTACCTTGAGCAACTTGAGGATCTTTCTTGAAATGTTTTGAGAAATATGGGAGGGAAAATTTTGGGGTACAACAGTACCTGAGAGGCGACGAGCTGGGAATTTGTGAAGATATTTACTTCTTCGGCCAGACATAGTCCCGCTAGAAATGCTTCGTACCCAACTTGGTTGTTTGAGGTCGGGAAATATAGTGTGAGGGAGACTTCGATCAAGATCCCTTCCTTGTTTTCTAATATGATTCCTACTCCTATACTCGTTGAGCTGGAAGCCCCGTCTATGAAGATGGTCCACTTGTATGCTCCGCTCATGGGAGAGGCAGGTGATAAATGCCAAAAATACTAAAAGTCACTAAATGAAAAAAAACATTTATCGAATTTACAAAATCACTTATTCATAGAATTATGCACACTCAGGCAAGAAATTAAATACATATACTAATTTGTGTTTAATTATGCAGGAAATGATCAAAGGATGGAAGACAAGACAATAACACATGTCCTGTATAGCTACAACGAGCTTGCAGCGAAGACATGTTCGCTAAGCGAACTATGTTCGTAGAGCAAACTCGACCTAGAAAAAAAAGGTAAAAATCACTTGTAGCAAAGAGAAGAGAAGGCCTGATTCGCTAAGCGAGCCCTGTTTCGCTTAGCGAATCCAAGACAAAATCAAAAGAACCCAGTTTTCCAAGAGTGGGGAGTAGCGAGGCCGTTCGCTTCACGAATACAAAGTTCGCTTAGCAAACTCTTGGAAGTTTCCTGAAGGAGGTTTAAAATCCAAACTTAATTCAGAAGAAACAAGGAGTTCGCTTAGCGAACTTTACATTGCTAAGCAAACTCAGACGGCCAAAACTAGTATAAAAGTAGACCAATAGCAATGCTGAAGGAGTTTTAGTTTTTGAACACAGTTTGTAACAGCTGATATAGTTAATCCTGAAATTTTTAATAGACATTTAGGGGAGGGAATCAAAGAATCAATATGGATACGCATCAACTATCAAGGAATCATCGTTGATGCTGATTCATCTCCAACTCTTCCTTTTTGTATAAGCTACCATGAAAATGGCCAGCTAAACTCTCTCTCTTACTAGAGATTGGATTACTCTACCAAAATCGTATGTATGTTTACCGATTAAACTTTTAATATAAGCATGTTATTATGATTATAGATTCTATCTTGTTTTCATCAATTAACTCTTATGAATTTAAATGTTAATGAAAATTGCATTTGGAATCATGAGCCAAAGATAATAAATCACTTAAACACTAATTGGTAGACATAGAATTAGGTTTAAGATCCATTTGAATACTTGAGATTAAATACCATTGGTTTGATTAATCAGTTGAGATATCATCAATTAAGCAAATCAAGGGAAATCTTGAAACTTCATGTAGACATACATGTTGTTTTTGAAAAGTATTTGGAGATAAGAATAAAAACATGGTTATTAATGTTATGCAGACTTAATTGGTAAATTGCATACGTAAACGGTAGAGGAAACTCAATCCCTGTAAGATCACTCATTATCTTAAACTTTCATTACGTTATTGCATTTAAATTATCTTTCGTTACTTGTATCAAATAACTCTTTTTAGAAACCTTAACTTAAGAAGATATCAATAATCTAATCGCTAGTAATATCGCTCCAGTCTCTGTGGATACGACAACAAAATACTTTCTTTTGATTTACTCAATCGGTTGGTGAGTTCATTTACGCCACGAAGTAGTCCAATACTAAGGCTTTAAGGGATTTCGTTCTCTCATATTTGATGTCGAACTCAGAGAGTTCTAATGCCCATTTGAGCATTTTCCCGCCATGTTAAGTCGATCGAGCAACTGTTTTACTGGTTAGTCCATTCAAACCATAATTGTGTGTTTTAGGAAATAGTGCCTCATCCTCCTCACCATGTTGATGACTGCTACGACTACTTTCTTGATCTACTGGTATCTCACTTTAGGACCTTGTAAGGCATTGCTTGTGAAATAAATGGGTTTCTTCCCTTCGGGAGTTTCTCGAATGAGGGTTACGCTTACAGCCTCGGATGCCATGGCCAAATAGAGGTGGAGAGTTTCTTCTTTATCTGTTCGTGAAAGGATTGATAGCTGTGATATTGCATGTTTGAGGTGGAGGAGGGCATGTTCGCACTCAGTCCACTCAAAGGTTACCTCTTTGTGAAGAAGTTTGAAAAGGGGAAATGCATGCTTGGCAGCTTTTGCCACAAAACGGGATAACAAAGTGAGCTTTCTGTTCAGGGTTTGAATTAATTTCTTCGAGTTTGGCGTTGGAAACTCAGAAAATGCCCAACATTTTTCGGGGTTGGCTTCAATTCCTCGTTCTTTTAGGTAGAAATTGAGGAACTTGCTCGCCAGTACGTCGAAGGTGCATTTTTTTTTGGATTGAATCGCATTATGCATTTCCTTGCTTGGCCGAAGACTTTTTCCTCTTGGGGTTTTACGATCATGTCGTCCATGTAGACCTCGAGCATGTCCCCAATTTCTCCTCAGAAGACCTTGTTCATCCTCTTTTGATATGTAGCGTCGATGTTCTTCAGGCCGAAGGGCATTACATTGACCAATAGTTGCTCGAGTCAGTCATGAAGGCAGTGTACTTTTTGTCTTTCTTTGCCATGGGTATCTGGTTGTACCCATAATACACGTCTATGAAAGACAACAATTTAAAACCTGCATAATTATCAACTAATTTATCTATGTTTGGAAAAGGATAAGCGTCGTTGGGGAAAACCCTATTAAGACTGGTATAATCAACACACATGCGCCATTTTCTATTAGATTTATTTATGAGTACAACATTAGATAGCCAAGTTGTGTACTGAGCTTCACATATAAATTTTTCCTCTAGGAGGTCTTTTATAGCCTGCTCGGCAACCTCTGTTTTCTCTGGAGACTACTTGCGCCTACACTGGGAAACTGCCTTAAGGGTAGGATCTATTGTCAGTTGGTGACATGCTAACTCAGGATCCAGACCGATCATCTCTGTTTCAATCCAGGCAAACAAGTATGCATTCTCCCTTAGGCACGCCTTCAACTGTCTTCTCGCCAAGTGAGAGAGATCAATACCGATTTTGACTCCTTTTGAGGGATCGCTGTCGAGGGGGATGATTTTGAATTCATCATTGAGAATTGGGCTCCTCACTATTTATTGATAAGGAAGAGCATTTGGTAGTCAGTTGGGGATCTTTCCTCTTCCTCTTCTTCTCTCACGGGTCTCTTTTGGTGAAGCTGTTGTCGAGGTCGATCGTGTTAACATGTGGCAGCGACCTTGGTTCCTCAGAACTGTTGGGAAGAGTAGGTCTGTTGGCCGCTCTAGGCTGTGTGTTGGTGGATCTTAGACCCTTATAGGTCACTTCAAAGCATCTCCTCGCAGCCTGTATGTCTCCGTGGAGGGTGGAAACGAGTGCCTCTATGGTGTAATATTTCATCTTCAGATGCACAGTAGAGGGCACTACTATAAGTTAGGATAAGGTAGGCCTCCCAAAAATACACTGATACAATGATGGGGAATCCACCATGAGGAACTGAGTTTTGACGGACCTGGCCGTTTCTTCTACTCCGAATGTGATGATCATCTCAACATAGCTCTAAAGTTTGGTGACCGAGTCATTGAATCCCTAGAGGTCGGAGCCCATATAAGGGGTCAGATGTGTCTCGTTGAGTTGTAGCATGGTGACCAGTTGAGAGTACATGATATCAACCTAACTGCCATGATTGACCAAAATGCGTCTGACGTTGGAATTGGCTATTTGTTCTCATATGAGCACAAGTATGTTGGAATTAGGAGCTTCGTCGGGCAGCTCCTCTCGGTAAAATGCGGTGGAAGCAAAGTTGCCCCTGAATTTATCGAGGTTGGCACTCTTTTCGGAGTTTGCATCCATTAGCTACTCGAATCTTCTCTTCACTGAGCCCATGGTACATTTGTTGAACCCAACTCCAGATATAACCATTGTGGATGAAAATGTTTCCTAGGGACTATGCATTGCGAGGTATAAGGGAATCTCGTCCTGGTCGGAGACATAGAAATCTTCTGGTCTGATGATGCTCATGGCGACGGGCATGAGAGTTTTGTCGGGGGATGGATTCTCTTCCTTGATCTTCTTGGATTCAGAAGCATCTTCTCGGGGACCTTCTTTCTTTTTATATTGCTTGAGACACCTATCCGGATGAGAATTTCTATGGCATCCTTTAGGTGGATGCAGTCTTCTGTTGTGTGCTCGTGGCTCTTGTGGAATCGGTAGTATTTGGTTTCATCTATCCCTGGCTTAGATGGTGTTTTTCCAGGAAAATGGACCCTGGCTTGACGGAACTCAAAGTTAGCATAGTCGATCAGGATCCACTCGCGCGAAGCGTTCAAAGGTGTGTAGTCATGGAAATGACCAGCTGGTCTTTTGTAGTCTCGTGACTCGTGGGTGTAATACGGTGTGAGAACTGACTTGGGTGTTTTGTGTTTGATCGCAATTATTGCGGATAGCATGAGTCGCCATTGACTTTTCTTTTATCTAATAAGGAAATGTTGAAAATAATAGGAAAGACCTTTCGAGATTATTTCTTGAGTTCGGGGGGTAGGTTATGAAAAGGGAAGGTATTAGCACCCTTTCCATCCGTAGCTATCTACGGGCTCTTAGTTGCTTGCTAGATCACTTGCTTTTGTTTGAAAATGTGCTTGTGGTGTGTTTTTTGAAAGTATTTTGAAGAAGAAAAAAAACGTCTTTGTAATGGTTCTTGTTTCTATAAGAACGCGTACAAAGTGTTGGTTTTGAAAATAGTTCAAAGAGGTATTTGTGCAATGTGTTTTTGAAAGTGATTTTGAAAAGGTGTCTTTGTAATGGTTCTCGTTTCTATAAGAACACATACAAAGTGTTTTAACTTTTGAAAATGTTTCAAATGAGAGTGTTGGTGTATAAAATGTTTTTGTTGTGAGCAGGCGAGTAACTAGGAGCATCCTACCTACTCAAAAGGTCTAATGTTATTTTCCTCCTCCTTTAGATGCTGCTATCTCACCATTGATTTGGTAAGAAGCCCCGTCATTAGATGTGAAGGGATGGGTGTGGGACGTTTGTATAGTCATAGAAGGCAACCTATGGGACATTTTAGCAATGTCGTTTAGGAACTAGATCATTTACTGAAGGCAACATCGAGGGACATCGAGGGACTACGATCATTTATCAATGGTCTTTGCTAAAACGTCCATATTCGAGGGACATGACTATTTCTCCGAGGCAACAAGTGAGATTACCCTAAGGGTGCATGTGTGAATAGTGTGTTTGATTTGCATGCATTTAGTCTTTGATTTTTAGGTTGTCTACTTGTTGATTTTTATCTTTCCATACATCTTAATTACTAACATTTGTACAAAAGTAATAAAAATGCAGAAAATAAGTCCTACATTATTACAACCATATTGAATAGCATGAAAATGTAAAGGCAAAAATAAAATAAAGGAAGAAAAGGGATTTTCGATTTAGGCAGAAGCATCCTTCGATTCTGCTTCTTTGGCTGTCTTCGATTTGGCCTGGAAGGGGTGAAGGCGTGACTTTCGATTGGGGCCTGGAGGCCAGTATGGTTTTCCTTTTTACTGGGGCCTGGGAGTCAGCATGGTGTGCCTTTCGACTGGGGTTTAGGAGTCAGCATGGCCATCCTCCTGGCTGCCTCTTTCGTTCAGCATGGAGTGCCCTCTTCACATTAAGTCCTTTGCTGCATCCTTCGATTGGACCTAGAGTCAGTGAGGAAGCCTAAAGCTTTGTTTCATACTCCTATCTCCTGTTTCTTTCATTTGAGTTTTTGAATAGCAACATGGCCTAAGTCCATGCTAGCATCACTTTGGGGTCAGGTTAGTTCTTAAAGCATGTTTAATAAAACAAAAGCAAAGTAAAAAGGGTTAACCATAAAAACAAATGAAAAGAACAAAAACGTTATGTACATGTTTTGCAATGAAAGGGGGGATTATTTACTGTTGTACCCCAAAATTTGCCCTCCCATATGCTTCAAAATTTGCCAAGAGCAAGCTTCAAAATCTCCCCAAGGGTTGCACAGTGTAAGGGCCTCCTAACAGTCAAAATTAGGGTTTTGATTCTGACAAAGAAAATGAAGTTTCCAAGGGTCCAATCAAGTCCCACATGCCTACAAACATGGTCAAGCATCCTCATACAAAGTTTCAAGACTTTCAGCACAAAATTGCACAGCCAAAACCCTAAATTGCACTACAGTCAACTGTAGGGGCAAAATGGTCATTTGACAGTCAAAAATCCAAATTTTTGGTAAACATCTCATTTTAAAGCCACAAACATCATTTGATCAATGCTTGATCATGATTCTCAAAGCTTGGCTAAAAAATCATCAAGATGCAAAAGTTTCCATATTTGGACAGTTGAAAAAGTCAACTGTAAATTGACCAGGGCATAACTTTCACATGGATTATCAGAAAAATTCCATCCAAAGCTCATGTTGAAGAGAAAGACATTTCCTATAACTCCTCTTCATACTTCAAGTCCAAGAAATTCTCTCACAAAAAGTTATCAATTTCAACATTATAGGTCATTTTCAAAAGTCAACAAAAAGGGACTTTAAGTCAAAGGCCATAACTTGAGATTGGTAAATCAAAATGACATGGGACCAAAGGCATTGGTTAGAGGACTCAAATACCTTTCCAAAATGTCCAAGAACATGATCAAAGCTTAAAAATTGAGCAAGATATGCCTTGTGGAAGTTGGGAAATTTTTGGATATTTTGAAAAGTCAACATTGATTCAAATGACCTAAAAATGCTAATGGGCCTCTTTTTCTTCCACAATTCATCATCCAAGGCATGTGCACGACCATTTGGCCCAAAGGGAAGTTTTTATCATTTTTATTTTATTTATTTGAATTTTTAAATACTAGAAATTCATTTAATTAATTAAAATACATGAAAAGTACTAAACCTAACCTTTTGAATCTTTTTGTGCATAAAATAATCTCAATATTTCGTGCAAATCAGATTAGGGAAGAATTGAAGGTGATTGGATATGATTGAGAGCAAATGTGCATGAAAAGATTGGAAAATATTTTGCCATAAAAATCAATATCCATACATCAATTCCTTGATTCCTTGGACAAAAAAACTTAACCTAAATCATTCACCTATACATACACAAGCAAACCCTCGTGCAAAAGGACTGGAAGCTGCGCCATATACCAAGAAACAAATTTGAATTTTTTGCAAGAATACTCAAATCTGAAAACCAAGTTCTAGGTCGATTCAAGCAAGGAGACTTATTCCATCACCTTCCTGAGGCTTCAAGGAAGGAATTAGAATCAAAACCATAAGCTTTGACACCTAGAAACGTGAGAACGCGGGTGTCCTGTACAGAAATTTTTTCACTTTCTTGCATCACGATTCACGCATCTTTCATAGTTTTTGATATTTGATTTACGTTCATTATTCAATTCTGAAGCTAACTGTATGGTTTGATTTTGTTTTTGTGCACTACACGCGATTTCACCATTGTTATCTTTTAGGGTTACCAAGCTTTTGATTTGGGCATTTCCAAACGCTGTAAAATTAAAGGATCACAATACCATGGTTAAAACTAGCAGGCTTGGACGATCTAGAAACGACCCTCGCGCCTAATTTATGTGGCCGGACGGCCTATTCGCTATTTTCAGACATGGCTTGTTTTGGGGGGGTTCAAAACCCCCGCTAACTCTTTTCTATTTTCAGGGAAAAATAAAGCAACGAAGAAGATGATTATGTGGCCAAGGCTGATTGGTTCGTTTAAACTTTCGCGCGCAAAAAGGCACTAACTTTCGCTTTATTTTATAATGTTTGTTGGTTAGGTAATATACAAAGCAACCAAATGGGGCAGTTGGCAAGGCGTGTACATTGGTAAACCACAGGACCTGGGTTCGAGCCCCAGGTCCCTCACCCTTTCCATATTATTTTTCAATTAATACTTCTATGCAGTTTCAACGCTAAGGAATACCATGCAACCCTTGATCTAGCTATGCCACGCGCCCACTGAGATTGATCCATTGGCTCTGATTAGAGTAGCACCATGATCGTTGGTCAACACATATGCATATTAGTCAAAAAGGTCAACAAGGTCAGAAGCTTAATGGGCCTAAAATGCTAATAAAAACCTCCTATTTGGGGACAGACCCCCCTAGGTTTGCAATGTTCTTTTCATTATTCTTTTTTATTTATTTGATTCAATTATTGTTTTTTTAATTAATTTCCTTAATTTAATTATTTTTCATAAAACACAAAAACAATATAAAATCAGAAAAGACAAAAATAAGTATTTTATTTAATTAATATATTTTTTTTGTAAATAAATATTATTCATTAATTGTAGTTATTAAATTAGGTTTAATTGCAATATTTTCCTTAATCAATTTAAAATTTGGTAGAATTAGGGTTTGTAATAATTTTTATCCTTTTTTTCTTTTCTTTCATAATAATTAATTATTAAAATATTATTTATTTTTATAAATTAAATTGCATGTAAATAATTAGATTAAGTTCAGGTTAAAATTTAATACTTTCTTAATAAATAAAAAATTGTAGAATTAGGTTTTTTAATTGCATTAAATTTTCATAAATACAAAAAACCAAAAAATAATTTCTTTTTCTTTAATTTTAATTAATTTAATCATTTAATTTAATTCCATTAAAAAGGGTCCAACGCCCTCGTTTCTAATTTAAATTTTAATTCGCATATGTATTTCTTTTTCTTTTAATTATTCATGTGCCTCTCCCAAAGCCGTGTAATTTTAATCTCTCGCACCTTTACTTTATTTCTTTATTTTTTCTGTCAAATCGGGTCCTGGAAATTTTGGCGATGTGGACCCGCGCCTTTGTAATAGTTTAGAACTTTTAGTTTCCGCGTCTTTTTAACTGTTAATAAATGCATGCAAGAATGAATGGCCTAAAATAAAAACGAACGCGTAGATCACCCATGACATGACAAGACAAATAAATGAATCTGACACACGAATCACACACTACCCCTAGGGTACGCCTCACTGTTGCCTTACCTCTCGAAAGGTGATCGTCGAGTAGAGGATCTCTTAGTAAGTCCTCATGATCCGGGAACCTGGCATGAGGGTAGCTTCTAAGGTGTCTTCCCATTGCTCTGGTGATCACCATGTCCCGAAACCTCGAATTGACCCGAACACCTCCAACGGTGGTGCTACCTACCTCTCAATGGTGGGATGGCACTACTTTAAAGGACATTTACACAAACGAATTCCTTAGGGTAGGTAGACGACTCTAGATGCTTGCTCTAAATTTCAAAACAAAACAAAATACTTTTCACACCAACACATTTTCAAAAAGCTTTCGAAAGCAATTTTTTCAAACACTCTTGAGGACTGATACGAGAGTTGAACTGAAATTTTCAAAGAAACTTTTTTAAAACCCACAGTTGAAAAGCAAACAAACCATTTTTGAAAACACAAGTGAGCAAGTATCTAAGAGCCCATGGATAACCATGGATAGAAAGGGTGCTAATACCTTCCCTTTCTATAACCTACCTCCCGAACCGAGATCAATCTCTATAAGGAATTTTTCTGTGCTTTTGTCCTTTCCATTCGGAGAAAATAAAAGACGGTGGCGAGTCTTGCTTCCGCGACATTTCGCGAACCAGCGTTAAATAGTCAGTTCCAGATCCACCGATCACAGAACTGGCGACTCTGTTGGGGACTATTTTTAAAGTGAGGTGTACCTTAGGGTAGTTCATAACTGTGTTTTCAATTGTATTGACTTGCTTGCTTTATTATTGTGGGACTGTCTTGGGAGTTCTATAGATCCTAACCCGGATCTGGGGATACCTTCTTAGAAAGTAGCAACAAGGCTGTGAGGGAACTGTGCGGGGTATACCGACATGGTTGAAACAGTCTGCTACGTTGATGTGGCACTTTGGTGTGTATCGGTAACCCTTGAGTTCAGTCAAGGAGAGTACGGGGCCTCCGCGTGGTGTCGTGAAGCATCAACAGACCTTAGGAACCTTAATTGAACTATCTTGGCCTCTTTAGGGTAGTGAGATAACTGACTTTGGTGCAGTCCGAGGTTGGTTGATACTCGATACTACACTCAATTGAGGGTTGCTTTCCTGGAATATTTCGGTCGCCAGTTCAGTGGCTAAATCGAAACGATGAACAATGAAAGCAATCCCGTGATATTGGGACCCTTAGAACCCGGTTACTTCTAATAGGACAGGTTGAGCCCACCAACTTCAAGAGGGTAATACCCCGACCCCATGCTGGCCTGAACTCTAAGGGTTTCTCTTGTGTGACTTGTGTGCCTTCGTACTTGACTACTTGCATGCTTGTTATCTGACACTTGAGTTTCTTGCAGGTTTTGTTTATAGTCCTTAATTGGGACTCACAACAGGGTTTACTAAGTTTCTTGCAGGTTTTGTGTATAGTCCTTAATTGGGACTCATAACAGAGTGTACTGAGTTCCCCGCAGGTTTTGTTTATAGTCCTTAATTGGGACTCATAACAGGGTGTACTAAGTTTCTTGCAGGTTTTGTTTACAGTCCTTAATTGGGACTCATAACAGGGTTACTCACATTACCCCATGCATACCATGACATCATACCATTGCATACATCCTAATCCATTTCAAGGATCTCAAGGGGCTTGTGATGCAGGTCATGGTGAATCAACTACCCCAGCAAGGGGCAAAGAGGATTTATTTTCCTCTAGACAAAGTTGTCAGGGGCTATGACCCACTTGATATGGTGAGCTCTGACTCTTGAAGAAGGTTCCCCTAACCAAGGTTATCTGGAAACCAAAACCAGACATGATGACTAAAGTCAGAGGCTATGACCCACTGGATATGGTGAGCCTTTGACCCTTGAAGAAGGACTCTCAACAATATGAAGTCCCTTCCATCAAGCTACCGGATTCCAACTCTAACAAGTTTCTTTGTTTACCCCGCGAGGTCCTTGAAAACATTACATGCATGTCATACACATCATTGCATAACAGGTACCCTTGTTGCAGGTCACTTACCTTTCTCGCTGTTTATTTCAGCAATGGCTTCCCAACAAGATAACCAGGACCTTCTTGCTCAAGAGACTCGGTTTGGGGAAACCCTCCTGAATCTATCCAAGGGGCAGAAGGAGCTAAGGACACTTCTCATGGAGACTTTGGTCAGGAACAGTGCTGAGGATGAACGGATGAAACATCGGCAAGCTGAGGTGGATGCATTGAAAGTCCAGATGCTGGGGCAGGCGACTGCCATTCAAAGTTTAGCTCAAAGACAATACGAGCTCGGGGTTCTCATCAACCAACTGCTTCAGGGTAACCAACTGGGGCAAATGTCTAAGGGTAAAAAGCCATTCATCATTCAATCATCCTTGAGACAAGGAAATAAGGGGAGAGCTCCTCAAATGGCTTCAGCGCCACAAATTCAGCATCAACCTCACCAGCTTCAGCCAGACAAGCCCAGGAGGCAATTCACCCAACTCAACATGTCGTTGTTCCAAGCTTTACAACGCCTGTTAAGATTGAACCTGATCACATTAAGGGCTCATCCCCGGAACCAGAACACAGCATCTCCTGTGTATGATCCCAATAAAAGGTGTGCCTACCACTCTGCCAGTCCAGGACATGATACAAATGAGTGTTGGGCTCTGAAGAACAAAATCCAAGACCTAATTGATGAAGGAGCATTAGAGTTCACACAAGATGGTCAGGCAGAATTTTTCTATCATCCCTCCAAGGCTCACCATTTGAAGTGACAAACCCTGAGACTAGAAAACTTTTGTTCATTCGAATGTTCAAGTTGTAATTTTCTTTTGTTCAAACATTTACTCATTGTTAAACATTGTTATTTGATTAATGCATCGCATATGTCTGTTTTGAAGCAATATATTCGTATTCACTATACGCAAGTTATTTTCATATTTTTTCTGATGATCAACTCTTAATTAATAATTCTAAGCCTCTTGAGGGAGGATGACGAAAACGATACCACAATCTACAGTATGCTTTTGAACAGACCCCGCTGATGAGGTACAGGCATTGTTTCAATTCCTAAACACTGGAGTTATAAGGAAGATAATCCCTCGTTAACCCCTCTGAGCCAAAGAAGTAGGAGTTTTTCTTTTCGAAATTTAAAACCCTTAATCATAACCTGGGGCAGGGTAGTCTCTCAGTTGATCACAAAGTGCATAACAAATGGCACCAAAGAGGTCCTTACAAAAAAAAAAGAAGACAGTGATGGTTCCGAATAATCAATAAAGAAAGGCAGTCATTATCTTTCAAAATAAGAACCCATTAAGTCAAAACCTAGGAAGGAGACTTACAAAACTGGGGCATCCCGCTGACTGTAATCACAAAAGAACAGCTCAGGCAAAAAAAAAAGGAAAGGGATAACAAAAATCAGACAAGAAAGAGGTCATACAAACCCTCAACAATAACAAAAAGGAATGACTGCCTATTCAGAATAAATCATCAATATCTGAACCATCATGGGAACATCAGGACAAAGACTCAAACAAGGTCTAACGTATGATCAACTGAGTTTAGGTTTGGAGAACATCACGAAGAGCGGGTGGGTACAAATAATTTGAGCCTTTATCCTTTGTTTCTTAAACCGTGAACCAGGCCACGTTATAACCCTCAAAAGTCCTAGCTGAAGCATGGGTTAGTTCGAAAGCATACTGTTACGAAAGGTATCATGACTCCTTAAGGCCTACGGTAAAATCGGAGTTGACATCACGTTTTACAAACAATCACTTGTTTTATGAAAAAGAATGCATTTTCAAAATCTTCAAGACAGACATAGGCTTTGCATTTTTAACATAACTTTGTTTGCATATGACTTTTTGTTTGAACAGCATAGAAGTTCGCACGACGAATGCCTAATGAACAGAAGTACCTCCGATCAAGGGGCAGACATGACCATGGTCTACTATCTAGGGCAGTCCAATCAAGATTCGGAGAATCTCTCAAAGGCCAAATAGCCTGGGGCAAGTCTCCGCCTGAGTCACTTGGGGCATTCCAACAACGAATCTTGCCTGATCAAATACCTTCTGGTGGCATGACAAAACACTTCTAACAGGGGCAACTCCCTACATTCTGAGAGCATGGACATAGTCGAAAAAAATACTACGCGTAATCAAAGACCCGCTAGGTTGACACGCCTAGGCAAAAACAAGGGCTTCCCGGCGAACCAAAAGGGTTCGGGCAAAAATAAGGGATGAAATGAAAAAAATCTGTACACCCGGCAAGTCGAAAACCTGAGAAGGCGGCTTGGGTAAAAATGGGTATCCCGGTGGACTGAAAACCCGAAAGGGCGGTCCAGGAAAAAGTTAGGGATCAAAGCGTATGACTATGTCCCGTCATCCTATCACCTGCCTACCAGAAGAAGGTTTGTCTATCAACAACTATCAGCACCTCACAGGTCTTCCTCTCCCACCTCAGAAACAGGGGCAATGATGAGTTGTTCAGCGATCTAATTGCTTTGTCCGCCAAGGTACCAAGGTAAGTTCAGCTGAAGAACCTAACCAGTACATCCCAATTCCCCAGAGAGTGAGCTAGCAAGTCAGTGCACTCTCCCCAAGCAAAGCTACAATCAAACCTTAAGGAAGTTGGGTATCCTCCCGCAGATCTCAACGTTCCCCAGCAGTACACATATTCTTAACAAGCATCCCCGGCAGTAAAGATTGTTCCCCGGCGATTTATCAAACGTTCAGTGGAGCTACTTCCCCAGCATATCAAAACTTCCCCAGGAGAGTCTAATCTAGTTCCCCAGGAAAGTTGGAATTTATCTCCCCAAGCAGTAAGCTTATCCCCAGTAGATTCTGGAAGCTTATCCTCGCAGAGCACGAACGCGTCTCCCGGCTTTATTCAAAGAGTTATTTCCCTACCAGGATATAACTGGGTTATCCTCAGCCAAGAGCCACAGAAAGATCGTCCTTGACGAAGTCGTCTTACCCCCAGCGAAGTCTATTAACACTTCCAACACAACAAGGATATCCCCAGCAAGTTATTATCAACACTCAACAAAGTACCTCGGCCCACAGAGCATTGCTCCCCCAGCAAGATTACTAGAGTACTTTTCTCCCTGCAGAGTAATCCATTCGCCAAGTTTATTCCCCAACGGAGTCATCTTCTCCTACCGGTATTCTTGCAACTATCATCCCCGGCGGAAGCAAAATCTATCCTTCAACATTAGCCCAGGAGTTAACCTCCCGGCACCCGTCAAGGATTTACTTTCCTAGACGAAAAAATACATTTGTAAACATCTTCATACATTATAGCATGCATATACGCATCATGAACATACAATCTCACTTACTTAGAGAGCATCCCGCATGTCATACAACATGACATCGCATACAACTAACGCTTGTCTTTTCAGGACAAAAGTACAAAAATGATTACCATCAATGGTCGCAACTAAAGATCCGATTCCTGAATCTTGCCAGGGTGTATCTATTGATGACCAGTTACCAGATCCGATTCCTGTATCTTGCCAGGGTGTGTCTGAAGAGTTCGAGGGTCCGATGCCTGAATCTTGCCAGGGTGTATCCGTTGAAGACTAACATTACCAGATCCGATTCCTGTATCTTGCCAGGGTGTGTCTGAAGAGTTCGAGGATCCGATGCCTGAATCTTGCCGGGGTGTATCCGTTGAAAACTAACATTACCAGATCCGATTCCTGTATCTTGCCAGGGTGTGTCTGAAGAGTTCGAGGATCCGATGCCTGAATCTTGCCAGGGTGTATCCGTTGAAAACTAACATTACCAGATCCGATTCCTGTATCTTGCCAGGGTGTGTCTGAAGAGTTCGAGGATCCGATGCCTGAATCTTTCCAGGGTGTATCCGTTGAAGACTAACATTACCAGATCCGATTCCTGTATCCTGCCAGGGTGTGTCTGAAGAGTTCGAGGGTCCGATGCCTGAATCTTGCCAGGGTGTATCCGTTGAAGACTAACATTACCAGATCCGATTCCTGTATCCTGCCAGGGTGTGTCTGAAGAGTTTGAGGATCCGATTCCTGTATCTTGCCAGGGTGTATCTGTTGACGACTAACATTACCAGACTCGATCCCTGTATCTCGCCAGGGCACGTCTGAAGAGTTCGAAGATCCGATTCCTGTATCTCGCCAGGGTGTATCTGTTGGCAACTATATTCTCCAGACTCGATTCCTGTATCTCGCCAGGGCACTTCTGAAGAGTTTAAAGATTCGATTCCTGTAACCAGCCAGGACACATCTACATAAAAAGTTTGAAGACCAATTCCTGTAACAGGCCATGTAATCATTTTTCTTTTGCAGGTACGCAAGTTCTCGCTAAGGAATCTCTTATGCGATTGATATCCAGATGGCATCTATAAGCCCATTCACCATCACACTGCTACTATGTGAGCGCAAATTTCTGGGCACTCTAGTGTTCAATCATCTTCCACCTTCGGATTACGAAAGGCCCGTCAGCCAATCTACATCCTCAGGTCTAAGAAGATTGAACAAGGGCAACTGTTGTACCCCAAAATTTTCCCTCCCATATGCTTCAAAATTTGCCAAGAGCAAGCTTCAAAATCTCCCCAAGGGCTGCACAGTGTAAGGGCCTCCTAACAGTCAAAATTAGGGTTTTGGTTCTGACAAAGAAAATGAAGTTTCCAAGGGTCCAATCAAGTCCCACATGCCTACAAACATGGTCAAGCATCCTCATACAAAGTTTCAAGACTTTCAGCACAAAATTGCACAGCCAAAACCCTAAATTGCACTACAGTCAACTGTAGGGGCAAAATGGTCATTTGACAGTCAAAAATCCAAATTTTTGGTAAACATCTCATTTTAAAGCCAAAAACATCATTTGATCAATTCTTGATCATGATTCTCAAAGCTTGGCCCAAAAATCATCAAGATGCAAAAGTTTCCATATTTGGACAGTTGAAAAAGTCAACTGTAAATTGACCAGGGCATAACTTTCACATGGATTATCAGAAAAATTCCATCCAAAGCTCATGTTGAAGAGAAAGACATTTCCTACAACTCCTCTTCATACTTCAAGTCCAAGAAATGCTCTCACAAAAAGTTATCAATTTCAACATTATAGGTCATTTTCAAAAGTCAACAAAAAGGGACTTTAAGTCAAAGGCCATAACTTGAGATTGGTAAATCAAAATGACATGGGACCAAAGGCATTGGTTAGAGGACTCAAAGACCTTTCCAAAATGTCCAAGAACATGATCAAAGCTTAAAAATTGAGCAAGATATGCCTTGTGGAAGTTGGGAAATTTTTGGATATTTTGAAAAGTCAACATTGATTCAAATGACCTAAAAATGCTAATGGGCCTCTTTTTCTTCCACAATTCATCATCCAAGGCATGTGCACGACCATTTGGCCCAAAGGGAAGTTTTTATCATTTTTATTTTATTTATTTGAATTTTTAAATACTAGAAATTCATTTAATTAATTAAAATACATGAAAAGTACTAAACCTAACCTTTTGAATCTTTTTGTGCATAAAATAATCTCAATATTTCGTGCAAATCAGATTAGGGAAGAATTGAAGGTGATTGGATATGATTGAGAGCAAATGTGCATGAAAAGATTGGAAAATATTTTGCCATAAAAATCAATATCCATACATCAATTCCTTGATTCCTTGGACAAAAAAACTTAACCTAAATCATTCACCTATACATACACAAGCAAACCCTCGTGCAAAAGGACTGGAAGCTGCGCCATATACCAAGAAACAAATTTGAATTTTTTGCAAGAATACTCAAATCTGAAAACCAAGTTCTAGGTCGATTCAAGCAAGGAGACTTATTCCATCACCTTCCTGAGGCTTCAAGGAAGGAATTAGAATCAAAACCATAAGCTTTGACACCTAGAAACGTGAGAACGCGGGTGTCCTGTACAGAAATTTTTTCACTTTCTTGCATCACGATTCACGCATCTTTCATAGTTTTTGATATTTGATTTACGTTCATTATTCAATTCTGAAGCTAACTGTATGGTTTGATTTTGTTTTTGTGCACTACACGCGATTTCACCATTGTTATCTTTTAGGGTTACCAAGCTTTTGATTTGGGCATTTCCAAACGCTGTAAAATTAAAGGATCACAATACCATGGTTAAAACTAGCAGGCTTGGACGATCTAGAAACGACCCTCGCGCCTAATTTATGTGGCCGGACGGCCTATTCGCTATTTTCAGACATGGCTTGTTTTGGGGGGGTTCAAAACCCCCGCTAACTCTTTTCTATTTTCAGGGAAAAATAAAGCAACGAAGAAGATGATTATGTGGCCAAGGCTGATTGGTTCGTTTAAACTTTCGCGCGCAAAAAGGCACTAACTTTCGCTTTATTTTATAATGTTTGTTGGTTAGGTAATATACAAAGCAACCAAATGGGGCAGTTGGCAAGGCGTGTACATTGGTAAACCACAGGACCTGGGTTCGAGCCCCAGGTCCCTCACCCTTTCCATATTATTTTTCAATTAATACTTCTATGCAGTTTCAACGCTAAGGAATACCATGCAACCCTTGATCTAGCTATGCCACGCGCCCACTGAGATTGATCCATTGGCTCTGATTAGAGAAGCACCATGATCGTTGGTCAACACATATGCATATTAGTCAAAAAGGTCAACAAGGTCAGAAGCTTAATGGGCCTAAAATGCTAATAAAAACCTCCTATTTGGGGACAGACCCCCCTAGGTTTGCAATGTTCTTTTCATTATTCTTTTTTATTTATTTGATTCAGTTATTGTTTTTTTTAATTAATTTCCTTAATTTAATTATTTTTCATAAAACACAAAAACAATATAAAATCAGAAAAGACAAAAATAAGTATTTTATTTCATTAATATATTTTTTTTGTAAATAAATATTATTCATTAATTGTAGTTATTAAATTAGGTTTAATTGCAATATTTTCCTTAATCAATTTAAAATTTGGTAGAATTAGGGTTTGTAATAATTTTTATCCTTTTTTTCTTTTCTTTCATAATAATTAATTATTAAAATATTATTTATTTTTATAAATTAAATTGCATGTAAATAATTAGATTAAGTTCAGGTTAAAATTTAATACTTTCTTAATAAATAAAAAATTGTAGAATTAGGTTTTTTAATTGCATTAAATTTTCATAAATACAAAAAACCAAAAAATAATTTCTTTTTCTTTAATTTTAATTAATTTAATCATTTAATTTAATTCCATTAAAAAGGGTCCAACGCCCTCGTTTCTAATTTAAATTTTAATTCGCATATGTATTTCTTTTTCTTTTAATTATTCATGTGCCTCTCCCAAAGCCGTGTAATTTTAATCTCTCGCACCTTTACTTTATTTCTTTATTTTTTCTGTCAAATCGGGTCCTGGAAATTTTGGCGATATGGACCCGCGCCTTTGTAATAGTTTAGAACTTTTAGTTTCCGCATCTTTTTAACTGTTAATAAATGCATGCAAGAATGAATGGCCTAAAATAAAAACGAACGCGTAGATCACCCATGACATGACAAGACAGAAATAAATGAATCTGACACACGAATCACACACTACCCCTAGGGTACGCCTCACTGTTGCCTTACCTCTCGAAAGGTGATCGTCGAGTAGAGGATGTCTTAGTAAGTCCTCATGATCCGGGAACCTGGCATGAGGGTAGCTTCTAAGGTGTCTTCCCATTGCTCTGGTGATCACCATGTCCCGAAACCTCGAATTGACCCGAACACCTCCAACGGTGGTGCTACCTACCTCTCAATGGTGGGATGGCACTACTTTAAAGGACATTTACACAGACGAATTCCTTAGGGTAGGTAGACGACTCTAGATGCTTGCTCTAAATTTCAAAACAAAACAAAATACTTTTCACACCAACACATTTTCAAAAAGCTTTCGAAAGCAATTTTTTCAAACACTCTTGAGGACTGATACGAGAGTCGAACTGAAATTTTCAAAGAAACTTTTTTAAAACCCACAGTTGAAAAGCAAACAAACCATTTTTGAAAACACAAGTGAGCAAGTATCTAAGAGCCCATGGATAACCATGGATATAAAGGGTGTTAATACCTTCCCTTTCTATAACCTACCTCCCGAACCGAGAGCAATCTCTATAAGGAATTTTTCTGTGCTTTTGTCCTTTCCATTCGGAGAAAATAAAAGACGGTGGCGACTCTTGCTTCCGCGACATTTCGCGAACCAGCGTTAAATAGTCAGTTCCAGATCCACCGATCACATTTACGTATTATACCTGAAACGAAAGATTCAAGGGTAAGAGTGACTTACCTTGCTTCAAGCTGGAACATGTGTTGGACCTTGAGTAGTTGCCCTGAGTGCTTCTAGATTCGAAGGGAGGAAATAGGGGTTATGCCTTTAGTACTGGATTCGAAGGAGAAGAACAAGTGTGACGTTCTTCCTACTGGATTCAAAGGGACAAGTTGTAGGGGATTGCTTCATATTCGAAAGAGGCAAGTGTTTAGATTATGGGTTTGTGTTTGATGAGTGTTTAAGTGTTTGAGGGTTTGATAATTTTTGAGAGTGTTTGAAAATTTTGAAGATTCGTTCCCCTAGCCCTTGGATGTGTGTCCAGCCCCTTAAACATGTTACAAAGCCTCTTATTTATAGGCAAAGCTGGCTGAAGCTTTTGGAGGGAAAATAAAATAATTTGAACAATTTGAGTAAACTGCTCTTTGTAGCTTTCGAGGGACAATGCTTATATGCTATTTTGGTGCTATTTTGAGTAAACTGCTCTTTGCAGCTTTCGAGGGACAGTGTTTCAGGACTGTTGTGCAGCAGTTTTGGCCAGTGTACCAGGCCTGAACTTGGCAGCAAGCATCTTTAAATATTTCACCCTTTCGTTTTGACCCTCCTTTGACCAGATTCTTCTTCCAACAATGTTATTTGATTTTCCTCCAACAAGTGTCCTTCAAATGGGTCACTTTTGTGCATCCTTCGAAGGAGCCAAATGTGTGACCCTTGGATGGGTCACGAAAACATGCCTTAAGGTCGGCTTTGTAAATCCTTCAAATGGGCCATCAAGCATGTCCTTCGAATGGGATGCCCAGACGTGACCCTTGAATGGGTCATGTATGTTTCTTTGAAAAGGGCCAAATGTGTCCTTCGAATGGGCTATGCAAACCTTCAACATGGACTCCTATGTATGCCCTTCAAATCCACCAATCATGTGTATTAAACGTTTTCAAGGGTAGAATTGAAGCATGCTAAAGGGAAATGTGTCCAGTTGAAGCTAGCGTAAACATACCCAATGTCCCTGTCGAAACCTGCATGTAGGAGGTCTAAACTTTGTTACTCCAAGCAAGCACACAAGAGGCCAATGCTCAAACGAAGACTTGCATGAAGGGAATCACACGCCCAAATGAAAGAGGCATGCTAGGCTGGAAAAAATGTGCAATAGAAGGATGCCAAAAGGAGGCTTTTTGCCTTGTAATCAAAGGAGGCTACAGGAGGCTTTGTGCCTAATGCATGCTAGCATGGGGGGAGCCTCTTGCACGCAAGAAAGAAGTTGTGTCTCAAACGAAGGCTTGTATGCAGCTAGTCATCAACTTGTGAATCAAATCAAGTATGGGGGAATATTTGTCCAGTTAACACAGGCATGCATGCATCAAACATCCAATCGAAGTAGACACATAGGCATCCATTGCATTGTGAACCCTGTGAGGCCAAAGGTGAAATTGAAGGTGGTGTGCAGGAAGCTCCTACCTTGTGAATCCAAGCCAGCGTGCCAGAGGCCAATTCCCAGTCGAAGGATGCAAGCCAAGCTTGCATCGAAAGAGGCCAAAAGGCCAATCGAAGGAGCTGAATCGAAAAGACTTGTTTTTCTCCAATTTTGTCAAAAAGATTATTTTTATCTGTTTTCCTCTTTTTAACAGTTTCCCTTCTAACTTGATACTGGAAAATCCAATTGTAATTGTGCAAGCTTGGATCTTTGAGAACCCTTGTGAGAAATGCCTTGAAAAATGAGAGGAAATATTTTGGGGTACAACAGTGGGGCTTATCTTCCCTCCTTTTCTCTACTCCCCGATGGTATGTAGAGGGCTCGTCATTTTTTGAAACTTTCACATTCTCTCGATGCCGCGAGTCTCGCGTGTTGTTAGTAGCTTCCTTCTCTTCATAATGGATGTACGCATGTGCCTTGAGCATGAGGGAATCTAGTGTTTCAGGAGTTTCTATGTCAAATGCTTTGGCAAAGTCGCTGCGGGGGTGTAATCCTTGCTCTAGGAGGTACTTCTTCATACTGTCAATCATGGAGACCTGGACGACTTCTTTGTTGAATCTTTCTATATATGCTCAGAGAGATTCATTCTTCCCCTGGATGATAGCCTCCAATGATGCTTCTGATTTGGGTGACAGTGAGATGCTATTAAATGCCTCGAGAATTGTCTCCCCAGGTTCTTTCAAGGAGGATTTTCTACCAATCCATGGCCCCCTTTCTGAGCGTGGTAGGGAAGAGTCGGCACTTGATTTCTCCTCGGACACCTCTATAGTCAAGCAAGGCATCAATGCTCTCGATATGCTCGTCGGGGTCAGTGGTTCCATTGTATGTTCCCAATCATAGGGGTTTCTCAAACCCCACAGGTAAGGAAATATTCATGATTTCTATGGACAAAGGACCGCCAAGATAGTCTTCGTCACTCCGAGCAGGTGATGAGGTCGGAGGGTAATGGTCCCCTTCTTGATGGGGATTGTTATCCTGACGAGGAGACATGCTTCTTTGATCGTGCTTTGGCTTGGGTGATGGTTAACGATCGTTGTCTGGTCAATGATTACCCTTCATCTTCTTAGTGACCGGGGCGAATCGATCTCTCAGGGGAGGAGTACGGTCCTGTTTCTTGAGAAACAAAACTTCAAGTTTTTCGTGTGTGAGACGTCGGTTGCGCTTTGATGGTGATGAACTGTAGGAGTTATGTCATCGGTACCTCTGAGGAGGAGATCTTGACTTGCGCTTCTTTTCCCAAGCCTCAATCATGTCACTTGTTGTAAGATTAGAGTGTTGATCTGATTAAGGGCAGCGAGCAGGGCTGGCATGGCCGGGTCGGTGTTGGCCAGAATTGGTACTGGTTGAAGGATTGCTGACAGTTCTTATGGAGCATTCTTGGACTTAAGATTTTCCTAAAATTGCTCATCTTGATCCTCGACCTCGATCGAGGAGGGAGACGCAGTATGGCCGTCTCTCTTCTCGGGGATGTTCTCAAGGAGATGCATTTTTCCGCTTTCATCAATCTTACGGATAAGAGAGAGCACAATTTTCCCAGAAAGGTGGTTGTCATCATGATAAGCAATGATAGGAATATTTGAATGTCACTTTGATCTTTAGTTTCAAGGAAAGAAAGGTGGGGAGAACAAACTTCCTACAGACGGTTCCACTAATCTTGGCGGTTGATCAGAACCTAAAGTGGGTCGATAGATGACATATTATAGGCTAGAATCAGTGAGAAGGAGGGGGTGTACCTGCAAGACACTCCGACGCTCAAGTAAGAAAGAGTTCAAAGAGATACAAGAAAGATATTAGGGTTTTAAGAATGAATATTAGATACTTGGTCCTCACAAGTGAGAGGGTTTATATATTTCCCCCTAAAAATAGGTAAGTGCAAGGAACTAGCCGTTGTGACAGGCAGATATGCTCAGAAATAGCTGTTACAATGGGCAGAGGATTGTCTCACAGGAAAGCGTGATTTCTGGGCGTTCCAGGGTGGTTATCCTCGTGCGGCTTGGCAAGATGAGGAATAGCCTGATTGGGCAGGAGTAACCGTACAGACCCTGGTGGTCAGTCGATCAGGGCTCCTCGGGTGAGGGGTAGAGGGGATAAAGTGTCCTTTATCCTTCATGCTTTATTGGGTCAAGTTTATTGGGCCGTCCTACATAAAGAAGTGGATTGGGCCCTGCTTAACCATTGGACCAGTCCTGAACACGCCTCAATTACCAATAAATACTAGACTTGCACAAGGAATTTCATTTCAAACTCGATTGATAATTTTTCCTTAAGCATTTTTCTCTCAATCAAATCATATTTTATTACAATAATATCACCAACATAAATAATAAGTACGGTTAATTTTTCAACTTGTGAATGTTTAAAGAAAAATGTGTGATATTTTTTGCTTTGCTTATAGCCTCAACACATTATTGCATTGTGAATCTTCCAAACCACACTCGGGGAAACAACTTTAGTCCATATAAGCTTGTTTCATCCAACACATTTTATTGGCTCCCCCTAAGTCTTCATTCAAGAATGTGTTTTTAATATCAAATTGTTGTAATTTCTATCTAAATAAAACAACAAGAGATAGTTAGATTTGAATAATATCATCTTTATTACAAATACAATTTTCCTCTTTTAATCAATGTCATGTGTATAAGTGTAACCTTTTCTCAATAGTTGTGTGTTGTAACTATCAAGGATATCATTTAATTTATGCCTTATAGTATTGATTCATTTGCATCCAATTATCTTATTGCCTCATTACCGCTCAACAATCTCCTAAGTACCATTTTCTCGAGCGCTTTCATTTACTCATTCATAGCTTCAATACAACTTTTATTTCCCAATGTCTCTTTAATATTTAATGAGATTCTCACATAATCAATTGATAAAATAAAAATATGATAATACATGGAAATACGTTTAAAGAAGACATATTAAAAAATAGGATATCTATATATAGATACACATGATCTTTCATCTTTTTCTCAAAGCAATAGAAAATTTCATTCAAATAACTGTCATAAGTATTAAATCATAAAAAATCAGGAAAAACTGCAACAAAAATCAGGATTTATGTGATAACAAGGTCCCAAAATCTAAAGTTCACGATACCATAAATAATTATTAATATAATTTTAAAAAAAATTGGGCCTCCTATAATGCCCAAAGAAGGCACGAAGGCCCAACACAAGACTAGCATGAAACGACAAGGAAAAAAAACAGATAAACGCCATATCTAGACCACTCAGGTGAATGTAGTCATAAAATATATTTTCACCGTCCAGATCAATCTAATGTTCGACCACATTTCACGCTCACACATGCATTTAGTTGCTAAAAAGTTCTTCTATTTAAAGAGAAGATTGCACCATTTTCTCAGATATTAAATCTCTTCCCCATTCAAACATCATTGTTTCTTCCTTACTTACTTGAGTGTTAGAGTGCTAACCCTGCAGATCAAACCCTTACAAACCACAACGGAACCTTAAACCATTGGTGCCTCATATCAATTCAACCACTTTGATCATTAGTTAGTTCTAGAGTAGGACGTTAGTGACGTCTATGAGAGTCAACCTTTGATTCCTACGATTTCCAAGATCTATCTATCCTCAATTTGAATGAATCAGATCTAGATATCTATTTCCAAATCCTCTCATTAGACCCTTGAGACGATGGCACCATCAAAAGCGACTTGTTCCACTGCTGAACAGCAAGCAGCTGCTATTTATGAACACGAGGCACTCCCTAGTTTCTAGCTCTTGTAAACTAATCTTAGTCCACAATGGACTAAAAAATTATTGAACAGAATGTACCAAATGGTCTAGCAACAAAATTCTCAGGCTTTCCATGATAGATTAACCCAAATTGAAAAAATCCTATACAACGCTATTCCGAAGAACACCATAATTCAGGAGGAGGCTTCACATAAATCTACTAAGGCAAGAAAGGACCCAAAAGAGGTATAAAAGTATCCAAGTTTCCAATGACATATGTGTCACACTCTTTCCCTATATCTTGAAGGAGGAAGAGGTTGTCACATTCCCCTGAAGTCCTTCAACCAAGGAGAAAAGAGAAGAATGAATAAGATGGACCCAGATAACCTCAAAAAATGAATAATCTAACAGATCATGTACTGAATGGTCGGATCTCAAAGTCTTTGGAGAAACCTCTTAAGCTCTATAGTTACAAGGGAAATAGAGATCCAGAAAAACATGTTGAACATGTGGACGATCAACTAGACTACTACCACGACATGGATGTGAAATTAAAACTCTTTGC
Organism: Vicia faba; assembly: GCA_948472305.1. Classification (NCBI taxonomy): domain Eukaryota; kingdom Viridiplantae; phylum Streptophyta; class Magnoliopsida; order Fabales; family Fabaceae; genus Vicia; species Vicia faba. The sequence goes on along the minus strand of OX451736.1, from coordinate 1,170,527,040 downwards.
ACTAACCCTAACCGAGTCCGCCCAAACCAAGTTTAAATCTCTTCCTAATGAAAGCATAGATTCCTGGTATGACCTATACGAGGCTTTCATAACCCACTTCATTACCAGGAAAAGATTTCCCACCACTATGGTGTTCTCAGCGAGATTACACATGGTAAAAAAAGGACCTTGCACGCGTATAACGACCACTTTATCAAAGTGGTGGTAGATGTTAGAGGCTCAAATGAGAGATTAAAATGTTGGATATTCGAGAAAGGTCTTAGATAAAATTGTGAATTTAGGAAAAATCTAGGGTATAAGGAAGCCCACAACCTAAAGGAAGCCCATAACCTAAAGGACTTACTGTGTGGGGGTGCAATCCCATATTAACTATGAAGATAATTTGTTAGTCAATGTAGGTAGTTGGGGATATGGGAATGCCAGATTTGGTTGAACGGAAGATAATGATTCTAGGAGGTCCAAAGATGAGAATAAGCAAAGTCCTCGTTCAATGTTTGACTCATAAACCCCCTTAAACACTTCGAGGGAAAGAATCTTGCAATAATGTGCCAAATAAAATTTCAAAGAAGCTGACATAAAAGTTACAATCACAACATCAATGATTGCATCCAGATCAAGAATGCAACTGAAAGGCTTATCAAGAAGGGGCAGTTGTCCGAATATTCTAAGGATAACAAGAGAGGACAAGAAGACTCTGCGAAAAAGAAATAATCTCCCAAAACTATAATTAAGGTAGTGGACTGGGGAAGAGTAAAAAAAGAAAGTAGCGGAGAAGATGAGGGGCATAAGGGCAAGCATCATTATATTGCCTCCATAATTGAGGGACCCCTAGTTCAAGCAACCCTTCAAAGGGTAGGATGTTGAGAAAGATTGTTGAGGTTATTTCCATTAACAAAAAGGAAGGAAACACCTCGTCTACATTTATGGAAAGGTCGATCCTCAAAATTTTCAATAACGTTAATGATAGAGGAGTCTCAAATAAATTTTTTTCCTTGGTGATAACAACTACTATCGCCAATTTCAATGTTTCTAGGATTCTGATCAATTGGGGCAAGTGCTAAGATATCATGTACGCAGACCTCTTTGAGAAAATATGGCTAAAAAGGGGAAGTTGTGGTCGTACGAGTGATGTAATTTATCGGCCTTTAACAAAACGATGACCCGCTCTTAGGGGTACATCAAACTGATGGTCATCCTAAGGTAAGGGTGGAATACCAATCCGTAGACTCCCAATTTCTAGATGTCCCATGTGGAAGTGTCTACCATTATATCATAGGTTAACTCTTTGCGACAACATTAGACATTGTAGTCTCCCTGAATCACCTAAAATTGAAATATCATAATGTTCATGGTGAGCTGATGGCAATCAACCCAAGCATATCCATAGAAAAATATATTTACCAAATTTTACAATAATAACAAAAGGAAGGTGAGGCCACTTCCATGGAAATTAACGTGGCTTCATTAATTGGAAAACTTAAGAAATTGGCTATTCAAACTGCACCATCAAGCCAATAATAGTGGTTGATCTAAGGAAGATTGAAGATAGTGTCCACCACTTTGGTGGCAAACAAGCGGTTGTATAACCACCTGGTAATGTTGAATTCATATTTGTTTTATAAAGAACAATATTATGATGTACTACAATTGTTAAGTAAAAAAGAAACTTTTCACTGAATATTTCTTTTGTGACTATAAAAGAAACTGTGAGTCTGGAGTAAGACCAAAATGATTGAAGCCCCATCACCGAAATTCATGGGTATTGTCACAAAAAGCCACTGACGTATGGCTAAAACAGAAGCCACAAGTGTACCAGAGGTGGAAACTCCCCGGGTAGAGGGCGTGTTTGGAACCTCAACCAAATCAGAGGCGACCCAAATCTCCTTCCTTAACCTTCGAATATCATCTTCACTCTTTATGAGATTTGCAAAAACAAAGAGATATTATAAAAAGAACTAGAGAAAGAGGTAAGAGGGACAAAATCCTTAGATTTAGCGTCCACAAGCCAGTAGGTTTGGATACATATTTTTAGTTGTGTCTTGGAAGCCAAATCAGATGGAGTCACTCCACCCACGTAACTAAGTTCTTGATAAAAGGTTACCATAAGAGTTTTCCGGTGCAACTCTTCCTAGAATAATTCTTCCTCGTGGTAGCGATACACTTTGATTCTAGTTAAAAATGACTATGAGTCATGTATTTGCGAAAGAGATTTGTACATGTAGAGATGGCGTCAGGATATTGACGATAAACCTTCGTGTAACCCTCCTCGTTGAGAGGGGAGACCAAGAAGAAGTGATCCTTGAAATGTTTCAAGCTATCAGAGTAAGTCTAAAAATATTTAATGCTTTGTCTTAGAGAGTGTAAATCTAAATCGTTCGCAAATTTAGCTTCATTTTGTACCTTGAAGAGGTGTAAAAATAATGCCACAATCGCTTTGTTCCCCTTGTATTCACATTAATGTTGAAATATTTTGACAAACGCCTAACTCACAAAATCAAACTACGAAGGGACAACGTAAGTGATTCAATACACCTATCCCAAACTCATTAAAAGAAAGGCAATAACTAATTAGAGAGAAAAATCATTTATGAAATTGAATCACACACCCACCAAACTAACCATAGGTATTTTGTTTTTCGTTTGAGGAAAATACACCCAAATCTTCTAGTGAACCAACATTAGTGACCGTCTGAGCAAAAGTGTTGCTATGAGAGAAGACAAAAGTCACTTTTAATATCTTCGAGTTTACCCACACTCCTAAAATGTTTTTGTTGGCCTTCTTGGTCGAGATTGATGTGATAACTGTGATTAAATATACTCATAACTAATGCAGGTATAACGAAGAGGCAAGCAAGCTCAAACTATCACCGCTCCAGAAACCCTAAAATAGGTTAAGCAAAATATGAAGGCAAAAAAGCTCCAGCAGTATAGCCCAAAAGCTAAATGATAAACCATACACGCTTAGACAAAGAAGACATGCAAAATATCTCAAAGGCAAATCAATAATCGTCCTAGAATATCTCTAGAAAAAGGTGTAAAGAAACGAGGAGATTTCTTCCAGAAAGTAAATAACATTCAAAAGGAGACAACGATAACCCTCCGAGAATCTTATATACTTTTTTAAAGAGCTGAAGTTCGTAGAATCACTCCCCAGTATAAGCGGCGGGGATTCAACTAAAACGGTTGGAAAGACACTCAAGTACCCTTAGTGAAGCTAGAGCATCATTACTAACTAGAGTAGGAACACATATCACCCATTCTCAATGTCACGCGGTGCCACATGAAGATGGTATTCAAATTTTTTGGTTCCCAAGAACGGTGATGTCTCATCAAAGATGTTTATTCTTATAACCTCGTGGTTGAACAAGAGCGCTCATGACAAACCTTTGCCTTGTAAAGCAGAAACAAGGGCTTAGGAATAACTGTTCTGAGTCGCTTTTAAGGCCAAAAGAAGGCTTGAAGGCCCAACACAAGAATAGTATTAAATGATAAAGAAAGAAATAGATGAATGTCATTTCTAGACCACTCAGGTAAACGTAACCGCAAAATATATTCTCACAATTCATATCCATCTAACTATCCACCACATTTCACGCTCACACGTGCATTCAATTATTAACTAATTCTTCTATTTAAATAGAGGATCATACCATTTTCAGGTATCAAATGTCTTCCCCATTTAAACGTAACTCACTCCCTTATTGAGTTAAGCATTAGGGTGTTAAGCATGCACGTCAATTTGTTGTCCACTGTATTGATACCTTGAACAACCAGTGCACTATACCAGTTCAACCACTTCGATCGTGAGTTAGTTTCAGAGCAGAATAAAAAATAATTTGAGTACAATACTAAAGTGCTTAAATAAACTATGTTATATCTTATCATCTAATCGAATAAAAATTATATAAATAACTATAAAAACTAAAAACATTATAAAATAAAGTAGAAAGAATTGAGAATTTTTATAAGCGAAACTTTTTAGGAGTATATTTTTCTTTTATTATATAAAATTACCTAATATAAAAAACTTTAAAAAATGTATTAAAAACTTTTAAAAAATTATTGAGGGTTTTGATAAGCTATCCTAATTCAATTTACGCATATAGTAGTTAGAATCAACTTATTATTAATGGAGAGAAGAGTTATCCTCTAAGATGATCTTTCATAGGGATGAGCTTATGAGTCATTTATCTAATTTTGTTCCTATTCTGAATGCGTCTGACAGGTTTGAATGGAGACCAGAACAAGACAAAAAAAATTCTATCAAAACTTTGTATGATGTTGCAAATTCAGTAAGAACAACTCAACAAGGAGGTACTCACTACGCCAAAAGTGAGTTTTAACAGCGCTTTTGTACAAAAGCGCTGCTATAAGTGAATTAAAAAAAACACGGAAACCGTATAAAATAATTAGTTAAAGCGCTACTAAACATATGACATTAGACAATGCTTTTAAAAAGCGCTGCTAAAGGATTGCTTTAGAAAGCGCTTTATCATAAACGCTGGTGTTGTACCCCAAAATTTGCCCTCTCATTTATCAAGATTTTTCTCACAAGACTTCTTGGACTCAAGACAAGATTAGGGTTTGCTCAGCTCATGACATCTCATCTTGCACTGATAACCCCAAATTAGGGTTTGAGTTTGCACAAGGATTTTTGGACCACCAATGCTTCATGTGACTTTCATACATCATCTTGGACCCCTAAGATTGCTCATGTTAAGTTTCAAGCCTTGAACCACATTTTGGACCAGTCAATTGGACTGTTGACCTAAAAATTAGCTGTATTGGGGAAAAAGTCAACCATGGCCAATTTACAGTCAAACTTCATAATTTTTTATCCACATAAACATCTTAGACTCATATGTACCATTTGATCAAGTTTGGATCACAACTCCTCAAGAAATTTGATCAAATCATCAAAAAGGCAAAATGGTCAAAATTAGGGTTTTGATTCAGAAAGGGCAATCTCTGATTTTTAACCTAGCCAAGGACCATTTGAGTTTAAACATGATTTCAAGGGTTCAATGGAATCATCTTGACCTAATTACATGGTTCAAAAGATCTCAAGTTCATTGGATTGACAGATGAATTTTGCAGTCAACTGATTAAAAGTCAACTGTGCACTGAAAAGTCAAACTTTGACTTTTTGGTCAAAATCAAGTGCCAAGGGTAATAATTCATCAAGATATGTCAAAATATGAAAATTTTCCACCAAGAAAACCAATTTTAAAAATTAGGGTTTTGAATTTGAAAATTTTCATAACTTAGAATTTTTCTTATTTTTCCCAACTTTTCACCACTTTTTCACCATGATGCAATTTGATTCAAAGAAAACTTCCAACGTGAAAGTTTTAGTCCTCCATGAAATCTACAACTTTTCTTCACAAACTTTTCCCAAAAGATGCTTGGATCTCAAGTTATGAATTTATGAACATAGGGCCATGAACTAAATAACTTAGTGAAATTTTGCCCTAATTTAGGCAGGTTTTGGACCCAACTTCATGGACATTTTTCACCTAGTTCTAAGAGGTATCTCAAAATGCATTTCAAATATGGATTATAGAGCACATTGCAAGATTTCCAAAATGTCCAAGAACTCTCCAAGATCATTTTTGAGTAGGGAGAATCGAAGAAGAGAAGTTGGCATTTTATCACTTTTGTTCAAGCCATTTTTACAAAACATCAAGTTGCAAATCCAATCCATGTTGTTTGTACCTTGATTTACAGGTCCTAAACTCACTTTACACTCCATAATTAAATGCAAACTCAGTTGACAAAGGCATTATCTTTGCTTTTGAAGCATTGTACAAAAGATAATTCCACTTTAAGCATAAAGGTTACAATGCCATTTTCATAAAGTACAACTTTTGCCACTTTGTCAATCTTGAGCCTTGGACCTGTCCCTTTGGTGCAAGCAATTCACACAGGTCTTAAGCGATTTGTACAAGATCTTTGCAGCCCTCAAGCTAGCCAGTACAAACATGTAGCATAAGTCACTTCACTTTATTTCAAAAGCAAGAAAGTTGGTGAAAAGGTCCAAAGCTTGCACATCTGTTGAGAAGCTGACTTTGTATCCAATCTATACAAGTATACAAACTTATCACAATGCAAAACACGATTGGCTTGCATCCAGAACTCACTCAAACTCAAAAACTCCTAAATTCTGTCCAAACACAACATTTCTGCAAAATCACTGCCAACTAATTTTTGGCTCGTGCGTTTTGTGGCTTGACACTTGAAACACCTCATACACATCATACCAAAGCTATCCAAGTCATCACCCTGGTTCTGTAACCCCTGTTTCAGCCTTTGCCATTTTCAACCTTGAAGCTTGCAGCTTGACTTGTGCAGAGATTTCCAGCTATCCTCAAAGCAAAGTAAGCATTGGAATAGCTTGGAGGAAGTTCAAGGAAGCTTAATCAATCCTCAGGCCTCCATTAAAGTACCTACATTGTTCTATCCAAATCCAGCTAAAGGAGGTAATTTCTTAAACTCTATCTCTCTGAATAGGCAACTTCAAGCCACGATTTGTGAAGGAAAAATGTAGCCCTTATCATAACGAAGTTGTACATATGCATACTTTTCATTTATATTAACTATGCTGAGAGAATTTGAAGCTTGAAGTTCATGAAATTTCTAGGTCACGAATTGGGGATGCCAAAATTCTCCCTGATCTTTGAGAGTTAGATTACAAAATTTATATTGTTGGAATCGTTAGCTCAAATGCCACAAGTTTCATGTTATAAGTTTTTGTTTTTGTGCAAGCATTTGAGAGTTGCAGGTTGAGCTGAAACGCGCACGCAGGGATGACCAAGGACAGGGATGAAACTTGTTCTGGGCTTTTTTTGGCGCCTGGCCTTTTTGTTTTCACTATTTGCACCCCCTGATTTACTTTTACACCCCCTGGCTTATTTGTTTTATTTTTCATATTTTTTTCCATATTTTCATATTTATAGCTTTTATTTATTTTTTCTGAATGATAAAAATCCTAAAAATAATTTCTTTATTTTTTGCAATTTTATTATATTTTTATATTATTTTTTGCATAAAAAATAGTTTATTAGGATGAATAGATTTTATTTTCTTAAAAAATTTGTAAATACAATTAAAAATACTTAACATTTTTTTATTATACTATTTAATAATCATAAATAATTATTTTTATACATACTTAATTTTTAATATTTACATGTAATATTATCTATTATTTTCTTGTACAAAAAATGGACAAAATAATAATAGGAAACATTATTTTCTTTTATTTAAAAAATTAGGGTTTCACCCCTCCAAAAATAATACTATTTTTTCCTTATTTTTTAGGGTTAATTTAAATCATTTTCTCATACAAAAAACAAACACAAAATATTTTTTACATAAATACATTTGCATTGCATTTTAAATATTTGTATATTTATTTAATTCGCGCAATATTCGATTGGGTTGTAATAATATTTTTAGGTTTATATTTGTGCAAAATCCCCATTCAAAACTTGTATCCCCCCTCTCATAATAATTGTTGTAATAGCTTAATTTATTTTACGCAATTTATTGCTTTCATATACCATGTTTAGTAAATTAGGGTTTTGCATGACAAGAACAAAAACAAAGCAAAATAGAAAACCTAATGCAAGACAAAAGCATGAAAAATGACACACTTTGCACACAAGCACCCTTAGGTTTTCTCCCACTTGGTTGCCTAATTTAAAATGGACATGTTACACATGCGAAGTATCTTGGCAAAACAAAACAAATATAAGATCATAGTCCCTCGATAACGCTATCAAAAGGTTGCCTAAACAAAGATGATCTTGGTCCCTCAAAATTGCTAAGATACTTGGCAACATTGCTATCATGGTCATACGATGACCCACGCCCGTCCCGTTTACATCTAAAGATAGGGTTGTTTACCAAATCAATGGTAAATCAACAATGTCAAAGGAATAAAAATGCACAAGAAAGACATTTGAGTAGGTAGATTAGCTTCTAGTTACTTGTTACATTTCAAAACAATCCTTGCTATTTTCAAAAACAAACACACATACACATTTCAAAACATCTTACAAAACATTGAAAACATTTTCAAAAGACAAACATCTTTGTATACATTCTTACGAACGAGAATCATTACAAAGATTGCCTAAACGAATGGCCTCTTTTCAAAATACTTTCAAAATCACACCAAGCACCATTTCAAACAAAACAAAGCAAAGCAAGTGATCTAAACAAGTAACTAAGAGCCAATGGAAAACCATGGATGAAAAGGGTGCTAGCACCTTCCTTTTTCATAATCTACTCCCCGAACTCAAGAAAACATCTCAAAGGTCTTTCCTGTGCTTTTTTACCTTTCCTTTTGGATAAAAGAAAAGTCGGTGGCGTCTCTTGCTAACCGCAACATTTGCAAACACAAACGCAAAACCTCAAGTCAGTTCTCCCACCGTATCACAGCTGGTAAAGGTCCACTTTATACAGCGCTTTAAGAAAGCGCTGTCTAAAGTCATAAAAAACAAAAAAAAAATATATTTGAAAAGCGCTGCTATAGGTCCATATTAGTCAGTGCTTTTAGAAAGCGCTGTCTAAACCCTTATAAGTTAAAATTAAAAAAATATAATCTGTGTATTCACAGATTCACGAATACAGAAGCTAGAAACCCTTTTCCTCCTTCAACAGTGAGCGAAACCCATTTCCTACTCCGTCTCAAATCCTTCATCGTCGTACACCGTCCTCCACCGTCTCGCTCGGTTTTCCTCCACCCACCCCGACCGGTTCTCAAGGTATGTTCTTTATTGAAAATGTGTTTAACTCCATTGATGTCCAAACTGAATTATCCTCCTTGAAAATGTGTTTATATCCATTGATGTCCAAATGTGTTTATCTCTTATTGATGTCTAAACTGGGTTATATGTATGCATTTTAATTTTTGGGTTCTTGGTAGGGCTTGATATATAACAACAACATTTTTAGCATTTAGCATTATTGCATTTTCTTTTGGTTCTATGTTTTGGAATAAAAAAGATGATATATATGATGTTTTTTTTTTGTTATTTTAATTGGTTTCTGAATTGTTTATCATGTTTATATTTTCCATAAACTAGTATTTTGTTACTAGTATTTTGAACCTATATATATATATATATATATATATATATATATATATATATATATATATATATATATATATATATATATATATATATATATATATATACAACTTATTTTTGATGATCCTTTTGTATTGGTGTAGTTAGTCAAAGACCATCACCGATTCGAAGAACATCAAAGCCACATCATCTGTCGTCGACACCAATAGCCCCTTTTCTTTCTTTGGCAAGTCAAGTTCAAATTCTATTTGTATCGATCAATTAAAAAACATAATTATTTTTATATAGATATATTTATTTTTAGTCCATGTTATTAACTCTAGAAATAAATTTCTAGAAATAATTCGTTTATTTCAAACAAAAAGAGAATAATCCATTTATAGTGCTTTTGTTACTTGAATAAGTAGAAAAAATGGATGTTTGCCGATCGATTGTCACAAGAGTACGATAATGGGGTATTGGAATTCGTTAAGTTTGCTGTTGAACATGCCAAAGACCCCAGTTGAATAAAGTGTCCTTGCTTGGGTTGTTGTTATGTGGGTCGGGTTAACGCAGATGGATTGAAATCACATTTACTAATGCATGGAATTGATAGAAGTTATACGTGTTAGATATTTCATGGTGAAAAAAGTAAAGACAATATTGAACAGGGGGAGAAAAGCAGTACGACCTATGCTTCAGACGACAAGGACACAAATACATACGATTTTGATCGAGTCGAAGAGATTGCAGATGCACTTGAAGAAGATCTTCAGGATTGTCCCAAAATGTTTGAGAGATTGGTAAGCGATGCAGAGAAACCGTTGTATAAAGGGTGCACTAAATTCACAAGACTGTCTGCGGTATTAAAGTTGTACAACTTAAAGGCGGGCAATGGATGGTCAGATAAAAGTTTCACAGAGTTATTAGCCCTTTTGAGAGAGATGCTTCCGGAGGATAATGTTCTTCCTAATCGAACCTATGAGGCCAAAAAAATGTTGTGCTCTATTGGCATGAGCTATGATAAGATACATGCTTGTCTAAACGATTGCGTTTTGTTTCGAAACGAATATGCATCGCTAAATGAGTGCCCTAAATGCGATTTGTCTCGATATAAGAAAAAATTATCTCCAGCAAAAGTATTATGGTATTTTCCTATAATTCTGAGATTTAGGCGAATGTTTCATAGTGACACCGATGCAAGGCACCTTACTTGGCATGCATATGAAAGAATTATTGATGGAAAGTATCGACATCCAGCAGATTCACCACAGTGGTCGAAAATTGATAATATCCTGATTTTGGAGAAGAAGAAAGAAACCTTCGATTGGCTTTATCTACTGATGGAATGAACCCGCATGGTCTTAAAAGTATCTCACATACCACATGGCATGTGATTATTATGATTTATAACCTACCTCCATGGCTATGTATGAAGCGTAAGTACGTGATGTTATCTATGTTAATATATGGGCCTAAACAACCAGGGAATGACATAGACATATACTTGACACCTTTGATCGAAGATTTAGATTTTGTGGGAGAACGGGGTGGAGGTTTATGATGGATATAGGAAACAAAGTTTCAATTTGAGGGCGATGTTGTTTGGCACAATTAATGATTTTCCAGCATACGGGAATCTATCTGGGTATACCATTAAAGGTCAACGTGCGTGTCCTGTTTGTGAAGATGGAACTGATACGACGCGTTTGGAACTTTGTCAAAAGAATGTGTTTCTCGGTCATCGTAGATTCTTACATTCTAAACATCACTATCGTGCATGGAGAAAAGCATTAAATGGAGACACTGAACAACGTAAAGCTCCACCTGCATTGTCAGGTGACCAAATTTTTGAAAAGGTGAAAGATGTGTGTACTCAGTTTGGCAAGCCTTTTGCGCATACGGTTGTCAAAGGTGGGTGGAAGAAGAGATCGATTTTTTTGAATTGCCATATTGGAAGTCTCTGTATGTGGGACATTTTATCGATGTTATGCATATTGAAAAAATGTATTTGAAAGTGTTATTGGTACGTTACTCAATATTAAAGGAAAGTCTAAGGATGGCCTTAAAGCAAGGGAGGACATGTTAAAGATGGTAATACGAACTGAACTAGGACATGTGAAGAAAGGAAGCCGAACATATCTACCACCTGCTACTTTTACTCTATCTAGAAAGGAGAAAATATATTGTGTAAGTTTCTAAGTGAAGTTAAAGTTCCAGAAGGATACTCTTCAAATATTAGAAGACTTGTGTCTATGAAAGACCTCAAGTTACAGAGTTTAAAGACACATGATTGCCATGTTATAATGGAGCATTTTCTACCAATAGGTATATGTTCTATTTTTCCAGATAAAGTAAGGAGTGCGATAACTAAGTTGTGTTTTTTCTTTAGGTCAATTTGTAGTAAGGTGATTGATCCTGAGATCTTACCAACATTGCAAAAAGAAATTGTCATTACTTCGTGTGAGCTTGAAATGTATTTTCCTCCCTCATTTTTTGACATAATGGTACATCTAGTTATTCATCTTGTGAAAGAGACACAGTTGTGCGACCCAGCTTATATGAGATGGATGTACCCTGCTGAACGTTATATGAAAGTATTAAAAGGGTACGTGAAAAACCGAAGTCGCCCAGAGGGTTGTATTGTTGAGCGATACATTGTTGAAGAAGCGGTTGAGTTTTGTACTGAATATTTGTCCAAAGTTCAATCCATTGGACTCCCCAAAAGTCATATTTTTGAAAAAAAGGAAGGTAAAAGATTAATTGGAAATAAAATTGTGACAATATCAAAAGATGAACGGGATCAAGTGCATTTGTATGTTCTGCACAATGACAGTGAGGTTGAGCCATATGTTGAAATGCACAAGGATATACTCCAAGGGTTAAATCAGAATAGAAATGAAAATTGGATAGTACGGGAGCACAATCAAAGTTTTATACCATGGTTTAAGGATCATATTTTTTCAAAGCTTCATTCAGATCCCGCTTCAATAACAGAAAGGTTGAGATTTTTGGCATATGGTCCAAGTTTGCATGTGTTTTCCTATAGCGCATACGCAATTAATGGATACACATTTTATACCAAAGAACAAGATGATAAAAGTACTATGCAAAATAGTGGTGTCATCGTTCTTGCTGAAGCAATGCACATTTCTAGTATGAAGGACCTAAACCCAAAATATGCAAATCTGTCATATTTTGGAGTTATCGAGCATATTTGGGTGTTTGATTATGAGAAGTTTCCGATTCCTATCTTTGGTTGCAAGTGGGTAAGTAGTGGTGGCATACGAATGGATATATCAGGATTTTTGCAAGTGGATCTTAATAGAGAGGGGTACAAAGAAGAGCCTTTTATTCTAGCCTCTCAAGCTAAACAAGTGTTCTATGTCACTGAACCGACGAGTACAAAATGGTCTATAGTGCTTTTTTCTAACAAAGTGGTTGATGATAACGGTGTAGACCAAGGTGGTATTGATGATGAGAATGAGTCATGTACTAGACGGAATGAGTCGTATATTATAAATGATCAAGATGATAATATTATAGCGGATGAATCATATATCAGAAATGATCATAATGAGGGAATTTGGATAAATCCATCAGTCCGCATTGTTAAGAAACAAGTAATTAATGTTCCAACCAAGAAAAGAAAGAGATGTTAGTGAAAGAGGTAGGATATTAAAATGTTTATGTTTATGTTTGTGTTTACGTTTAAGTTTATGTTTATGTTAATTTTTGGCATTGTCATTTTATATATATTTCTGACTCGCTTCTGACTCGCTTTTATATTGGGTTTATGTTTATGTTTATTACAGGTTAGATGGCTACTAATGACGATCACCCACGTGATGATTTTGTGCATGATGGAGATAAGGCCGTTAGTAAAACGGAAATGGAATATAGAAGAGGAATAACAATAATGAAGAGAATAATTCGGGATAGAGACCAAGGCATAAAGTATGATGTGTATTGGAGCCAAGAAGGCCAACTCATTGAGCCTAACGGTTCAACATTGACAAGTTATCTTGGTTCCGTGGTAAGAAGAGAAATTTCAATCACATGCAAAGATTGGAGAGAAAGAGTGTTGAACGATGCTAAAGATAAAATATGGAGTGAGATACATGTACCATATGTGATGTTAATTGTTTTTAATGACGATTATGTCTCTAAATTACTTATACTAATGCACTTTGTGTATGATTTTCGTAGAGGTCGTTCATCATTGAGGATACGATGAGAGATTATATTCTTAAATTGGCCGGGAAACTACATAGAGGGTTTAGAGCTTTCTTGTCAAACAAGTTTCTAAGGGATGCGAATAAAATTTTTGTTGATGCAGAGCTTCCAAAGAAATATGCTGATTTGATTACAGCTGAAGAATCATAAACTTTTAAATTGAAAAGAAATACCCAATCTTAAGTGTCGTAAGTTGACAACGAGCATCAAGTCCAGCATATCCATACAGAAAAGGCCGTATGGGATATGCACGCTTACAACAATCTATTGTAAGTATCTATAAATTGCAAAGTATCTATAATATATACACGCTTATATTTGATCATGTTTTTTGGATTAATGTGTAGCTAACAAAAGAGAATAGTTCTGAAACATCTCTTCCGGAACACATTTTATGGAAGGAAGCCCGTGTGTGTAAGGATGGAGCTGTTGAAGAAAAAGTTCAACAAATTTTAGAGAGATGTGTAAGTATAACATTATTTATTTAATTACATCATACTTTTATTTATTTAATTACATCATTCTTTTATTAACATATCATTCTTTAATTACAATATTTATATGAATTTCAGGAGAGTCTTTCCCAGTATATACCTCTAGATGAAGATACTGATTGCAGGAGAATACTCTCACTAGCATTAGATATTCGTGAGTATTCTGGTCGGGTGAGGGGTAAGGGATTTGGGATCAGTCCAACATCCTTGAAAAAAAATCAAAGACAAAAGCTCCAAGCAATAAAGAACTTCAGGAGAAGTTGGAAAAGTTACAACAAGAAGTCTATGAGCTGAGAAAGGAAAAGGAAATTGATCAAGCTACAGGCTTTATAGATACTAGTGACAAAGGTAGTATCAATGGTAACTTTGGACAAAATATTCCCAAGGTAATTATATACCATCTTTATAAATTATAAAACCATGTTTATTAATTATATAACCATGTTTATTAATTATATAACCATATTTATTAAATTATAGGGCATTTCACGATGTCAACTCTATTTATCGACACCGACTTATCGGATGGTTAGCAAGGGAAAAGTGTATAATATTTCGGGAGAAATGCTTCACCGTAGACCGCTCCCAGAGGGATTTTTGAAATTATCGGTCGATGTCTTTTTAGAGGGGGGTGCGTTGTTACCACTACCTGACGATATGGCGGATGCAACATTGGTGGCAGATGCAATAGGATCTTTTGTTGCATGGCCGTCAAGCCTCGTTTGTGTAGATAATGAGGTATGCTTAAAATTGTTTACTATTCAAATTTTTTATGGCAATTATACTTACATTTTGTTTACATGGTAATGTTAGACTCCCACAAAATCCATTCTAAAAGATAAGGGGATTAAGCGGGAGACCGAGTCAATTGCATCATTTGAGGTAACATAATTATATGACATTTATGATATGAGAATGCTAATTTGTGATTTTATACTTCCCCTAGCTAAGTATATGATAACTAGATTCATGCTAAAGAGACTGCACAACTCAGTAGGGGTAAGGCGCCTAAAATTAGCAATATTTCCACACAAAAAAATAATGTTGCTAAGAAGACTGCGGCTAGCAAAAAAACTAATGCTCATTTCAGGTCGTGCCTTCGAACATATTTAGGAATTACAAATATTCCGGATGGTGGTACCCGCCTTATACCTATGAGTGCATACATCTTTGGTTTTGAATATCTTGAAGCAATTGGTAGAGAGGATATGGAGCAAGTTTTTAGGCATTTGGAATTAGGCCTCGGTGTTATCAGTATATACATCAGGTATACTCCGATCAACTTTGTTTAATTAAATGAACAATTTAATCCCTCATTTCAATGAATATAGTATAATGTTAATCATGTTTTAATTTAAGGTTTATGTATGACAACATTGTGCGCCCGCGTGGATTAGAAGCAATATTTGGCTTCTTAGCTCCCAACACTGTCAATTCAGGGTTGATTGTAACGAGACTAGATGATGTCATATCCTATGCACTAGGTTTATTCGTGTCCAGTAAAGATACTGAGAAGTTGTTCTTTTTGCCATATAATACTGGCAACGGGTTATATTTTCATCCTAACTTGATCTATTATAATTTTCCTTTTCTGGCCATTATTTAATCTTACAGTGGACATTGGTTATTGGTTGCAATTAATCCTATGAGAGAAACTGTGTATTATCTGGACTCGTTATACAATGATTGGTCAACATATCCAGATTTTAAACAGATGATTGACACATAAGTGTTTCGCTCCCAAAGAGATATTCAAGTTTATGTTTATGTTTATGTTTATGTTTATGGTCAACATATCTGGATTTGCGTTTATGTTTATGATTCTATGTGAGATTGTTCTAAACAGTCGTTTATATTTTATTATAGCGTTCTACTTGCTTTTCGCTCCCAACGAGATATTCAAGTACCAAAAAGTAGAGCCAACAACGTTACATGGATCTGAGTGGAGGTATATTTTCACAAAGAGATATTCCGTTTTGATTAGATTAGTGATGATACTTGATAAAGCAATTTAAGGGGTATATCCTGATATATATTCGTATTTTCTTTCCATGTGTAGTGTCCTCGCCAGCATAACGGTATAGATTGTGGCTATTTTATGTTGAGGTTTATGAAAGAAACTATTCTTTTGGATCGATTAGAGATTCCATCCACGGTATGGATTTCTAACTTAGAAATTACATACTATTTTCATATTTTGTGTTTCTCATAAAATGACATATTGTTTTAACTAAATCACATACTATGTTATATTATTATATATGTAGTACTTTGAGAAGTTCAATTGTGCAGATTACTCAAAAGATCAATTGGATGAACTTATGGAGGAATGGTGTCAATTCATTATCGGGTTGAGAATTTTATAAGCTAAGGTATATTGTCTTATTTCCTTTGATGAGAACTTTCGAGTTTTGAGTATAAATTAAATTCGAATAAAGTGCAAGGTTAATATTATCATGTTATGAATTTTGATAATTTGGTTTTTTTTTTCCAGGTTTATAGGTACATGTGTAGAAGATAGAGCTAAGATATTCATATTGTTGTTGTTTCATGAGAATTCTCGAAGATAGAAAGATGTATATATGTATATTCAATTTTGAATTTTAGGCATTTTAACTTGTAGAATTTTAACTTGTATCATAAATTTTGTAATTGTTGTTGTCTATATCATTAATTTATATATATGTGCAATTTTTATATATGTATATTTTATTGGAATGAAGCTACCAAATATGGTGCATAATATGGTGAAAACCTGGATCAAATATGGTTAAAATTCTGATTAAAATAGATGATTTATTAAAAAAAATTATGAACAATAGACAGCACTTTAGGAGAAAAGCGCTGTAAAAACTTAAAAAAAGCGTTGCCTAAAGTCTGAAAGCGCTGTCTAAAGTGGGGGAATAGACAATGCTTTCAAAGTAAAGCGTTGTCTAAAGCCTATCTTAAAAAAATAACAAAGCATTGTCTAAAGCAGAAGCGCTGCTAAAGGGTATATAAAAAAGCGTTGTCTATTCTAAAAGCATTGTCTAAAGTTGGCATAAGATAACGCTTTTACATTAAAAAAAGTGTTGTCTTTTCTTTTAGCAGCGCTGCTTTAGGCAGTGCTGTTAAAAGCCTAAAAAAGCGCTGTCTTTTCCCTTTTTTGTAGTAGTGACTTTAGAAGTAGGAGTAATTTTGATGCTTTAAGATATGTGGAAGGTTGAAATTCCTCAAAGTGTGAAGGTCTTTGGTTGGAGAGCAATCCAAGCAGATTTCCTACCAAGACACAGCTGGCTTGACATAGAATGTTGCAGATTGAGCCCAACTTTAACTGTGTTTTTGCTGTCAAGAAGAAGAAACTATGATTCATCTGTTGTGTCATTGTGAGTTAAACATGAAAATATGGCTAGCGGTGGAAGCTTAGACTGGTATGAATTTGAAACAGAACAATCAATTGGAGAACATTACCTACATCATAGAGAAAAGCTGAAGTGGAAAGTCAGAAAAGGCATGGAAGGTGCAATTTGGTTAGCTACTTACTGGTGCTTATGGACATCAAGAAACAATATCATTTTCAAAGAGGAGTCACGTAATTTGGAAGACACCAAATTTGCAATCATATTGAAATTGTGGCAGAGAAATAATATTGGCCTAAAATCTTCAAGTTGCATTAGTTTTTATGCTATGTTTGTAGCACCAATATATTGTATGTTGATATTTTGATGGTGTTGTATTGATTTGAGTATCATACCATGTTGTAGCAGAATGTCGATTGTATATGGGAAATAGTACCCTTTGTACTCTATATCAATGTATTTGCTTATAAAAAAAATTATTATTACTTTCGTCTCTAAATATAAGATATCGTTGAGTAAATTGTAGGAATTAAAAAATTTTGTTAGAGTAATAAATTTATTGACTATTGTAATATAATTTTATAAGTTTATCTTTAATAGAGAGAAATAATTAATGTATATGTAACTGTATTTACTATAGATAACAGAAAAATATGTAATATAATTAAAAATATATTTAAAAAAAATTAATTAATACAAAAAATCTTATAAAAAAGTATAAGAAAAAAACTCAATAGAATTTTATAATTAAAGACGAAGGTAGCATTTATTAGAGGGTAATTTAGTATTTTCCATTTTTGGATATTCTCTTTTACGACCTATGTGACATTCTTATATTTACTATTTTTGTGTATAAATAGGTGTACTAGGTTTCATTTAATACAATCAATCCTCTTTCAATCATTAGTGGCAGCTTTATAACATTTATCATTTTCTCTTCTTCCTCAATTTCATCACCTTGCACCAACAAATGATATCTAGAGCTCTTGGTTTGTTCTGAAATTCTTGGAAACACGAGTGATAGTGAGCTGTGTGTTTGATTTTTGGTTTCTGATTTCTGTTGAATTTTGAACAAAAATTTGAATAGAATCACACTGATTATGTGGGTTTGGGAAACACTGAGTGAGATCTGAGATTTGTGCAAGGTTTAAGATGAGTGGAGGCAGCAATTTGAACACTAAACTTCCAGTTTTTGATGGCAAAAGCTGGAACAGATGGATGATATAGATGCATGTGCTGTTTGGTGCTCAGGATGTTCTGGATCTTGTTACCAATGGTTATGTTTCAGTTTCAACAGATGCTACTGAAGAACAAAGATCTGCAGAAAGAGATACGAGGAAGAGGGATCAGAAAGCTCTGTTCTGTATCCATCAGTGTGTGGATGAAAGTGTGTTTGAGAAGATTGCTAATTCGAAGACGTCGAAAGAGGCATGGGATATACTAGTCAGATGTTATGGTGGTCACACGTCAGTAAAGAAGGTGAAGCTTCAGTCCGTGCGGAAGCAATATGAGAATATCAACATGAAGAACAGTGAGAAAGTTTCTGAGTACATCTCCAAAATGATTCTGATCACTAATGAGATGAAAGTTTGTGGAGAAACACTTTCTGAACAGGTAGTCATAGAGAAGATTCTGAGGTCACTTACTCCTCGGTTTGATTACATTGTTGTTTCTATTGAACATTCTAAAAATCTGGAAACCATGAGAATAAAAGAGTTGCAAAGCAGTCTAGAAGCACGGGAGTTGCGTCTGACTGAAAGAACTTCTGAGAGGGAAGTGGAGCAAGCTCTGAAGGCTTCTTTTGTCAAGAAGGACCAGAAGCAGAATATACGTGGTGATAAATTCCAGAAGTCAGAAACCTCAACTTCTGATGAAAAGAAATATCATAAGGGAAAGGAAATGTATGATAAGAAGAAGGTTCAATGTTACTATTGTAAACAGTTTGGCCATTTTTCCAGAGATTATAGAAACAGAGGAAGGAAATCAGAAGAAACAAATATAGCCAGAGGAGATTCTGATGATGAACCTGTGCTACTGATGGCTTCTGATTCTGATGGAAAGTGTTCAGAAGATTGGTGGTATATGGACACTGGTTGTTCAAACCACTTGACTGGGAACAAACAATGGCTGATAGACTTTAACTCCAGAAGGAGAATAAAGATCAGATGTGCTGATGATAGGTATCTTAATGCAGAAGGTATAGGAAATGTCAGAGTCAAAGTGAAGAATGGAAAAAACATTTTGATCAAAGATGTTTGGTATGTTCCTGGAATCAAAAGCAATTTGATGAGTGTGGGTCAGCTTATTGAGAAAGGGTTCTCAGTTGTTATGAAGGAAAACCTCTTGATGTTGTGTGATTCTAATCAGAAGTTGATTATGAAGTCTGAGCAGGGAAGCAACAGAATATTCAAGGTGAATGTAGAAACATCTGAAGCAGAGTGTCTTAGTGCAGAAGGCGCTGAAGGTGACACTAAGCTGTGTCACAAGAGGTTGGGGCACTTGAACTATAGAAGATTAGGGAATCTAAGTTCTAAGAAGCTTGTACATGGCATTTCGAAGATTGTGAAGTCTCAAAAGCCATGTGAGATATGCATGAAAGGCAAGCAACCCAAATTTCCATTTGCATCAGAAGTGGCCCCCAGAGCGAAGCATGCTTTGGGAGTAGTACATTCTGATGTGTGTGGACCATTTCCAGTATCTTCACTTGGAGGAAAAAAAGTATTTTGTGTCTTTTGTGGATGAGTTCACAAGAATGACATGAGTAACACTCATTAAGTTCAAGCATGAAGTCTTTACTGAGTTCCAGAAGTTCAAGGTGAAAGCTGAGAAGCAGAGTGGTCAGAAGCTGAAGATTCTGAGAACGAATGGTGGAGGTAAGTATAACTCTACAGAGTTCCAGAAGTTTTGCGAGGAGAATGGAATAGAACATGAGGTTACTTCTCCATATACTCCTCAGCACAATGGTCTTGCTGAAAGAAGAAACAGAACTTTGCTTGATATGACCAGAAGTATGCTGAAAGAGAAGAAGCTATCTCACATGTTTTGGGGAGAAGATGTTTCCACATCAGCATATATTCTGAATAGGTGTCCAACGAAGAAGCTGGAGGAAATTGTTCCTTTAGAAAAGTGGACTGGAGACAAGCAAAGTGTTAGCCATCTGAGGGTGTTTGGTTTTGTATGCTACAAACACGTTCCAGAAGCTAGAAGACAGAAACTGGATGATAAAAGCAAAGTAATGTTACTGGTGGGGTACCACAGTACAGGTTCCTATAAGCTTTATTGTCTAGAAACCAACAAAGTTGAAATTAGCAGAGACGTTATTGTGGAAGAGTCAGAAACATGGGATTGGAACAAGCTTCAATCAGATTCTGGTGTAGTGCCAACACCAGAGTTAGTTTCTGAAGATTCTTCAGAAAGTTCTGAAGACGAGTCAGAGTCAGAAGATGAATCTTAAGACTCTGAAGATGAGTCAGAATCTCAGGGAGATTCTGATAGTGGATCTGATTCTGATCCAGATTTTGATGATGATCCAGAATCTGGTGGTGATTATATTTCTGGAAGGGAAAAATATGAAGACATAGGGTCTGGAGGACAAGCTTCCAAAAGTAACTCTGAAGGTGGTAATTCTGAAGGAAATAGTTCTAGACAAGGTCCAGAAGCTAGTATCGTTCCGAGTTCTGGAGAAGCTTCAGAACAAGTTCAGAGGCCACAGAGAATCAGACAAATACCAAGTAGGTTTACAGATTTTAGCATGTTGCATGATACTGAAGTAAATTCTGAAGGAGAAGTCATTCAGTGTGCCATGTTAGTAGATTTTGAACAAGTGGATATTGAAGAAGCTCTCAATAAGAAATTATGGTTGAATGCCATGAAGGAAGAACTTGAGGCTATTGAAAGAAACAAAACTTGGAAGTTGACGAAGCTTCCAGAAAAGAAGAAAGCCATCAGCTTCAGATGGGTTTTCAAGGTGAAGCTTAAGTCAGATGGATCAATTGGAAAATACAAAGCAAGACTAGTGGCTAGTGGTTTTCTTCAGAAATCTGGGCTAAATTACTTTGAGGTGTTTGTGCCTGTAGCTAGACACGAAACAATCAAACTGGTGATTGCTTTAGCTGTAAACAGAAATTGGCATTTGATACATCTGGATGTGAAGCCTGCATTTCTGAATGGTCCATTACAAGAAGAGGTATATGTGTCATAACCTCCTGGATTTGTGAAAAAGAATCAGGAAGGGATGGTATACAAATTACATAAAGCCTTGTATGGACTGAAACAAGCGCCTAGAGCTTGGAATCTGAAAATTGATTCGTTTTTCAAGAGGCTGAAGTTTCAAAAATGTGAGATGGAATATGGCGTGTATGTGCAGCATTTTGGTGGCAATATGATTCTGGTGTGTCTATATGTTGATGATATATTGCTAACAGGAAGTTGTCCAGGAGATATAATCAAGTTCAAAGAAGTTCTGATGAATGAATTTGAGATGACAGATCTAGAAAATATGGTATATTTTCTAGAAATGGAGATTCTGTACTCAAAGAAGGGTATCATTCTACATCAGCTGAAGTATGAACTTGAACTTCTGAAGAGATTTAAACTGCATAATTGCAAAGTAGCTGTGACACCATCAGAAACCAATCATAAATTGGATTCTGATTCTGATGGTGATTTTGTGGATGCTACAACCTTAAAGTAGTTGGTTGGTTCTCTTAGGTGCTTGTGCAATACCATACTTGACATTTGTTATGCAGTTGGAATGGTTAGCAGATTCATGAGTAAACCAAAGTGGTCTCATTACCAAGCTGCTGTCAAGATTCTGAGGTATATCAAAGGAACTCTGAAATATGGAGTGATATTTCCTTCTAGAAGAAAGACAGAACCATAATTAGTGAGTTATTCTAATTCTAACTGGTATGGAGACAGAGTTGACAGAAAGAGTGCTTCTGGTTACTTGTTCAAGTTTCTGGGAGGTCCAATTAACAACATGTTGTGACCCTGTCAACATGTGAAGTCGAATACATTGCAGGTGTTGTAGCTGCATGTCAAGTTGTTTGACTTCTGAATCTTCTGGAGAATTTGAAGATTGAGATAGAGAAACCTCTGAAGCTGTTAATTGATAACAAATATGCAATCAATCTTGCCAAGAATTCATTGCTGCATGGAAGAAGCAAGCATATTGAGACGAAATATCATTTTTTGAGAAGTCAAGTGTAGAAAGGAGTGTTAGAAGTTCTGCACTGTAGCACTCAGAAGCAGCTGACAGATGTTCTGACGAAGACAATAAAAACAAATCAATTTCTTCATTTGAGATGAAATTTGTGTTGTTAGTTTCTGATAGTTACTAAATTACGGTATGGTATTAGAGAGTAATTTAGTATTTGTCATTTTTGAATATTCTCTTTTAGGGCCTATGACATTCTTATCTTTACTATTTTTGTATATAAATAGGTGTATTAGGTTTATTTAATACAATCAATCATTTTTCAATTATTAGTGACAGTTTTATAACATATATCATTTTCTCTTCTTCCTCAATTTTATCATCTTGCACCAACAACATTAATGATTCAACCAAATTTCTTTTTATTGTTTGAACCAACTTATTGCTCCCTGCCCATTTTCTGACCCGCCATGGCAATTCTTATCCCATATTTATGATACTGATTTTAGGGAACAAAGAGATAATTTTAGACAAAAGGGGGGCAGAGAGATGAGAGTATGGTAGTGGTTGGTCTAATAATCCATTAATTGTTGAGGCAACTTTGACAACGAACATTACTCTGTGAAAACCTTAATTGTTGAAAGATGGTGACTAGATTGCTATTAAAACCCAACAATTATTGGCCCTTTAAGATAAAAATGTACTCCATGACATTAATGTATGTTGACACTCCCTACCTATCGTGATTTGGTTGGCCTTATGTCAACATTTATTAATGTTTGAATTGTTTTCATTTTGTCTCTCCTATCCTTCTCTATCTCCCATTCTCTCTCTCTATAATTAATTAAAGAAAGACATGAATGAGAAAGAGAGGTGTGAAGTCTAATCATGAAAAAGGGTGTGTGTGCATGCGCGTGGGTAAATGTGCGATATGGTCCTACACGTGAGAGAAATAAAGAACTGAAATGGTACCACAACCAATCATTGAATTATGAACCATCCTTTGCAAGGATAATTTGGTCATATATCTGATTGAAAATTAACATCTTGGTCCAGAGTTCACGTGTGAGTCACATGATGTACGGACCCAGAGGATGAAATATTATTTGGGTCCATATTTGAGTTGTCGTTTAACTATCTTCTCATTATTGGGTGCATCATGACACCACCTCACAGCATTTACTATTCCTTCTCATACAAATACTTTAACTTCAATTATTTCAAACTTCTATTACTTCCATTTTAAAATAAACTGTTATAAAAATTGTATTAATACATAATATCAATTTATTAATATTTAAATAATAACAAATAAACTATAGTTATATTTATTTTTTTTGGTTGCGTAGCTTAATAGTTGAAATATTGTGAATTTGAATTTATATTTATACATTTAATATTTCTGTACAGTTATCAAGTGAACTAATTTAATGAAGTATATTTAAATTAATTTTACAGTTTTATTTGGAGTTGTACATACTCCGTATGAAAACATTTAAAGAAAATATTTCTCAGTTAACGTGATAAAGTATAGGAATATAAGCGCAAGTGGTACTATTTATCATAGACAAAAAGGTCTTTTAGTTCTTTTGGAGTTTGTTTTTATAAAGTCCTTTTATTTTAGCAAAAGTAAAAGTATTTCTTTTTCCTTTACAAGGAAAGCGATTCGTTATAATCTTTATAAATCTTGCAGCCACAAATTCGTGTAAAAAAATTAAAATATAGAATTTATGTGAACAAATTTAATTTCTTGTTGTTAGCAGAGTAGTTTGATATGAGAATATTTTTATATAAATTTTAAGTTTGAATCTGGATTATTTCTTTTTTAAAAGTTTAATTTGTATATGTACGCGAATAAGTGAAAAAATAGTTTAACATTCGATATAAATGTGATAATTTGAATATTTATAAGTGAGGAAATTCATTCACCTATTATCTTAAGATTGTGGTGTGTTTCTCATAAATGTGTATAATTTTTAACTTTGTATTAATGTTTTTAGTAACTTTTATCCAACAAATGATATCACGAGTTTCCTAATAATTCCCCTCGACAAATGGTATCGCAAGTCTTTAGTTCAACCCAACAACCTTTCACAAATAATTTGAGCTTTTGTACAAAATCAATCTAATAACCTTTCACAAACAACCTTGAGCTTTTATATAGGATTCTCCTAAACAACCTTGGGCTTTTACATAGGATCCTCTCAAACAATCTTAAACAAAACACCTAGAACTTTTACACCGGTTCAACACAACAACCTTAAACAATTAATTTTACAAGTTGAGCTTGTAACTTTCAAATATATTACAAACATATCACAGAGAAACTAGGCTCTTGAATAAACAATTACGACCCATCATCATCCCACTTCTCTAATAAAATTTTTAATTTTTTGGCACTGAGAAAACTCTAGTGAAATAAGATTTTCATATAAGAATGAGTACTAGAAAGATGGCAGAGGAGCTTTATTAAAAAAACTGGTGTATTTTGAAACAAGGAGAATCCTCATTTATATAGGAAGAAGAATATGTCTCAACAAAAAAACCCATCAATGAGATTTTTAATCTTTTATTCGATTAAAAATATGTCTTAATCAATTAACTTAAGTATAAAGGAGACATTTGAATTTCGACGTCACTTAATCGATTACAAGCCTCCTAAATTGATTACGAGGCATTACACGTTGTTTCAATGTATTAGAAGAAATACTTAATCGATTAGCCAACATATTTTACCTTCTAAATGATCAAAAAACTTCTTAATCCTTTAAGCACTTGCTCAAATTAGTTTTAAGAAGTGTTATAAAAAATATGAGAGGTTTGAAATACTTTTTGTGTTTATGTATGTGCGTGTGTGTGTGTGTTTGTGTGTCTATGCATGTGTGTGAACGTGTATCTTTAGTACTTTAAGATCCATTTTTGCTTCATTTATAATTAATTGATTAAAAACAAGATACAATACAAAGTATAAGACTAAACGAGATTTCACAGCTTCACAACTTCAAGTTCACTTCTTCACATTTTCAATTTCTTTTTCTTTATGAAACTTTGTCTAGAACATGATTTAAGCTTTGTCTAGAAATTTCAACTGGAACTTCAGACACTTTATCTTGTGCTCGCTTCTTTACTGATGAGATTGTTGATATATTATTTACTGTTCAATTATCTTAATCAAAACCATTTGAAGATATTACTTGCACAACACATAGAACTACATTGTCCTAAGTTTTGATGATGACAACACATATATCTTATAAGGAGGTGGTAAAACAGAAAGACATAGATAAAATAGTTGGAGTTGTTAGGCTCCTTCTCATAGATAAAGAGAGTATATTCTACTCCCATTTAGAGTATACTCCTAGAAGCGTGTTTTTTCAACCAACTTTGACTCTCCTTGATTTAGAATGTCTCTGTTTTTGAGTTTGTATCCCTTCGGCCATGATCAAAGCATAACATCCAAGGCCAGCATAATCGTCTCTTTGAGATAGTATAATCTCTCTTCTTACCTTATCATGAGTCAAATAACAATAAAAAACCTATGTAATCGTTCCCTAATTACTACTAGTACCCATGATAAGAAACTCCACCTCAAAGTGAGTTTTCTCTGCCATAGTTTTTAAAAGCTTCATCCCTATATGCCTACTATTCTCCCCCTTGCAAGAATCTCTAAAATTAATACAACTACAGGTTATGAACTTTGATCCTCCATGTTTCATTCCCAACAACTCATAACACTTCCTACCTATTGGATAATAACTAATTAAGCTAGAAATTTATCATAACACTGAACTAGCTTGATTTGTGCAATAGGCAAAGCTTTGGCAACCTTAAAATAAGAGTAACTTTTTAGGTTTCTTACTACAAACGACCATAGGTGTTGATAAGTTTATTCTTGTAAATGAATTTATTCCGACCATATAAGATGCTTTAAAATTAACCTTACCTGAGAAATACAATGACAACCATGCATTTTTATCCATTGTCTTATACAAAATTCATTAAAGTTCTCCAAAACATCATTCACACATCCATCATGCCTTTACCTTAAATCACATAGCTTGTTCTTTCCATGAAAGTCTTCACTAGATGATGTTAAATGAACAAAAACATTTGAACCTTCTAAAATATATAAGCCACGTATTTTAGACACTTTATTTAATGCTCACTCTACTATGCAAAATCTTCAATGCCTAATGTTAAACTTTTGTGCAATAGATTATATTATCAAACATGTTCACGGATAAAAACTTTTGCACGAGCTTTAGAATATACCCCATGTTATGAAGAAGAAACTCAAGACCATCAAACATTTTCAATATGACCATACCAATACCATAAACCTTACAATAATTATTCTCACCGAGGAAAACTATTTCACTTTTCTCCAACACCAAAGTATCAAAATACTTTTTCTAGGACACGTGTGATAAGAGTAACATGTGTCCATGGTTCAACTTTCTTCAAAATCTAAAATCGACACCACTAGTGAACCAACTCTTTGATAACTATCCTCATCTGAAGTGACATGTTTTTTTATGAGTAAAACATTTTAATTTTGACTTATCAATCCTCTTTGATTTGGACATTCATCTACGCTTATTTCCTCCTCTTGAGACATTCAAGTATTTACAACTATCATCAATATCAAAATATTTCACCTTTGAAAATTCTTTGGACCTCAAACATGTTTGGACTTCATCCAAAGTAATAGTACACTCCTTACCATAAAAGAAGAGTATCCTTGAAGTTCTAAACAATATGGGTAATGAGATTAATAAGAGTAGAGTCTTATTTTCATCATTAATCTTCACCTCAATATTGTCAATATCATCAATAATTTTATGAAATTTTAACAATTCCCCCACTATGGATTTATTCTCTACCATTCAAACTAAGCATAATTATTGTTTCAGACACAACTTATGAGTCAAAAACTTCAACATGTATAATGGTTCAATTTTTCCCCACATCAAAGTTGTACTCTAGTCCCTGGAGACTTCCCTTAGAACTTTATCACCCAGGCACAAGATAATGAAACTCATTGTATTATCCATTATCTCAGTCTTCTATACTTGTGTTAGGTGTGCATGAATCGATGTTTCATCCTTCAATGCTCAAGTACACTTATTTTGACTTAAACTTGTTTGTCCTCTCTTTCCATAACCTAAAATTGTTCTCGATCTCCCATTTACCATGATTTTCACTTGTAAATAATACCCATTTGTCCCACGGTGGATGCCACTTATGGTGAAAACTAATAGAATAACTATTAAAAATAATTATTTAGAGTTTTAAACGCACAAAAAAAATTGATGTGTGAGGATAGAGAATAATAATAATTAAAATTAATGGTATAAAGTAACACAAGTGTATTAATGATCACAAGGAGAACTTTTTTTATTGGGAATGCCTCTGTTTTCTCTGAGTCCCGAAATCTCAACATAGGTCGGTTGGGGATCTTTGTTGATTTGCTTCCTTCCTTGTGGTAAACAACCATCATCTCTCTAATATTCCTTCTCGTGGTGCCTTTAGAGGGAAGGTTTTCCCTAGGTTGTATTCTAGTTATGGCGATGATGTATGGGTGTTTTCCCTTATTTATATCCTTGTTTTCTCCGCTCTCCCTGAACGTCGTGGCCTTCAAGGGGAATTTATCTTTAATAGACTCCTCTTTGTCCCCCTTGCCTCCTTTGACATATGCAGCTAGTTGGACCCTCTTGATCAACTCTTTGATGGAATCTTTCAATTAGATGCAATCATTAGTGTTGTATCCATAACTTATATGGAAGCAAAAGTATTTAATTTGTTTGTGCGAGGTGTTTCTCTGACGAGGCAAGGAGGTTGAATTCCCCGCTTTCCAAAATTTGGTATTTACACAATTTTGGTAAATCTTTTCATGTAAGACTGTCAGAGGAGTATACTTTTTGTACTTTTCAAGCATTCCTCGATCAAAATCATCTCTACACCAATGAGACTCCTTCATGTTCGAGTGACTATATTAAGGATCGATGGAGGCGAGGATATCAAGGCATGTGAATAACTTCTCTTCCAAGATCATGTACGACCCAATCATGTTAACATTTCTTGGACATATTTTACCTTCCTTTTTCATAAATTTTACCTGAAATGGAGCTCTCTTAGAAAAACATTCTCGAAGATCCAATATTGAAGACCTTATTGAGGTCCTCTTACCTTAATGGATAATTGCGTGAATCAGTCTATATACAATCTCAAGCTTTATTTCTTCTCTTGCATGATCCCGCTTAGGGTATCTTCAATTATAGGTCGTCGCTTCTGAGCTGTGAATTGTGCAAGAAATATCTTACGAAATTCTTCCCAAGAATTGATAAATATGTTGAACAAAATATTGAACCACAACTGAGTCAGCCCAACCAGATTTAACACCAACAACTTACACTTAGATGCGTCATCAGTGTTGAAGTAACTCAGTCAGTCAGTCACGAGATGCATATGTTTGTCTTAATCTTCTTTTCTATCATAATCTCCTAGCTTGGGTGGCTTATCCATAGACTTCAAGTTTTTTCTCTTTAAGATTCTTTCTAATAACGATTGTTTCAATTGTACTTTTACGAGACGAGTTTCTACCTTAACCGGAGAGGGAACATGATTTCCTCGGTCCTCTTTGGAGCTCTAAGGAATAGTTTGATTCTTCCTACTTTTACGCCAGTCCTTCGACTAAGGTGCCTCGTCTCTCTTTATCACGGATTCTCTCTAGATGTCAACATGAATTTTTGTGGGAGGGATCATTGTGAAGGATTTCTTCTAAGCATTCAAGCATTACTTCAAAGGTGTGTAAATTTTATTGTCGAACGATGTTAAACATGTTATTCAACAGTTCATTAACACCTTGCATATCGAGGTTAGCTTGGAGAGTGTATAGACCATGCAAGTCTTCAGGTTGTATAATCGGAAGTGGAAGAAAAGTTTATATCGAATTTGCTTGAATAAATCTAGCCAATTGTGAAGATCGGACTAGATCTAGATGCAGTTGAATGACTGTTTCAGGATCTATGACATGTTACGCTAGAGGAAGAGGCGAATGGTTTCTTGATACTAGAGCAACAACTATGGCTTCTCGCACATTGATGGATCATGTAACTTTAAATCTAGCCACCACCGATGAAAGTAAGAACTGAAATCTTAAGATATGAGGAAAGAAGATTGGGATAATGCTAAATCAAATCAAAACATGTAAGCTTCTCATGTTTGATTGTGAATATTTGCTCCGATGATTGGAATAAGTTATGATATATGAAAGTTGCATAATGAATGTGAGTTCGTGGGAATCATCGGTCGATTCCCACAAACGACTTCATTATTCGATTCTAGAACCAGAGTTGAGAAGTTAAACTACAATTATGGCATATTGTAACTTCTGACGCAATAAAGTTGGGGGCGTGCAACATTATCACTTCAATACTCAAGTAAGTATATATGGAAGAAGACTGAAATACAATTATATTTAAAACTTTTCTGGACTAGGCCAGCGACTAAGCACGGCCCAATCCACTTCTGCATCCAGGACGACCTAAAAGCATTGGCCCAATCAACTAGGACTAACAGAGGGCACATCTCCCTTATGCCCTACGACTGGGGTTGTATGGTCGGTTGATCCCAGGGTCAACGAGACAACGACTACCCTTGATCATATCTTTGCACGCGATAACCGCTAATTTCAGGTATCTATGTCCGTGATAACGGCTAGTTTTAGGCATCTCTTCCAAGGATAACGAGTACAAACTGCTCGTTCCCGCTTTCACGCAGAAATCCTAGCAGTTACCTATTTTCTGGTCTGGATTCTGGATTCCCAGCCTATAATAGGAACCAATGGCCAAGCGTCAGGGGCACTATAAATACCTCATAGTTGTGAGGGTCAGGTATTCAATATTCAATTCAAACATTATTCCTAAATTCTCTCATGTATCTCTACACTCTTACTTACTTCAGCACTAGAGTGTCTTACAAGTACACCACCTCCTCCGTGATTTAAGCACTGCAGACGAAGTTCTGGCCCATTACAAGTTCTGATCACCAGTAAGATCAGAAACTTTTTACCTTAATTTGGTGCTTGCTCTATGCATAGAGAGAGGAAAATAACGAACT
This sequence comes from Vicia faba, assembly GCA_948472305.1. NCBI lineage: Eukaryota > Viridiplantae > Streptophyta > Magnoliopsida > Fabales > Fabaceae > Vicia > Vicia faba. Next base: position 1,170,496,616 of record OX451736.1, on the reverse strand, counting down.
AGCTATTTGTTCGTCATCCTTTGTGAAGATTCGTTTGATGTGTTTTACGGTTAAGATCTCTTAGGATCATAAGGATGATAATCTTTGCATATTAGTAAGATTATAAAAAGAGTGGAAATGTTGACAAGTACGAGAATATCGATCAGAGTAGAGAGAAATAGACAAAAGTTTTATTCACGTAGTTCGGCTAAATTGCATAGGTCTACGACTATAAAGCATATATAATTCTGTATTATTGATTTGTTATGAATTACACACATTAAGGTTTAAATGTTACAATTATATATATAAATACTAATGATACATATTATAATAATACCCCTAAACCATATTGCAGGGGCCTCCACTCTCTGCACCCTCACACACCCCAGTCGCCCCCAACAAACACTTGGACCAAACGCAAGGGACAAAATCACATAACAGCTCCGACCTTTGTCCACTTGACATTAATTATAAGTCAAATTCAACATAAATCTTTTATTTAACTGTTGATTAAGATCTATATAGTTGGATTAAATCCATTTAAGATCGATCTGATCAAGCCCGAATAACCATTATGTGAGCGATCCTCGTTCTATCCCATTGTATTTTTAACCAGTACAAATAAGTATTTAAAATTTAAATAATTAGAATTTTAGTTGTTTTATATTACACATGATAATGTCTAGACGTGTCATATCAAATTAGGTTTCAAGAAAGATGGAGTTTAAACTATCTACATGCATACTTAAATATGAGTGCATTTTTTGTAAATTCTTTTACTAGTGGAATCAAACCAATTTCTTTTATAATTGAATTTGATTTGAGTGCAAGTCATTGCTTTTGTAACATGGTTAATTTAAAATTTCTCAAAAATAGTAAAGGAAAATTTGAATAGAAAATATAAAGCACAAAATGATCTTGATCTTTGTAAATCTTATATGGAGCACTTTCCAGGTTCCACCACTCTCTTTGCCCATGATTGTCTTTAAAAAATCACTCACTCTCCCCTAGACGTGGCAATGTTTCAAATGTTTCCTTATATTGTCCCCGGCTATGGCTTAACAATGGATTCACACCAAACTCTAACCACATTAGCTAGCAACCATTAAAAAATTAAGACCCATCAAATCAATAAGTGTAAGTGGTCTATGGTCATTATTATAAGTAAATATTATCTTTTTAAATTTATTGAATAATGAATGTATCTGATCTTTTATTTATGTAGATCAAATATATTTATTATTCAATAAATTTAAAAAGAAAATCTTTATTTATAAATAAGTCTGGAGGATTGACGTGCGTGAAGAAAGAGGTGAAGGAACAATAAAGAATGAATAATGAGGAGTAACGAGTTCAAATGATTGTGATGAGAAAGGTGTTGGTGCATGAAGGGACACGATGACACACACAAAATTGTCCGAGATTGGTGGTCCCACATGTGGGGTTGAGTTGTTTGTTATAGCACGTGTCTTGCAGAAAAGTAGGCATGTTGGTCCATGTGAGTTGGGGTTCAATTTATGTTTCATGCTATTTTCATTTCTCTACCCCTCTATCCCACGTGAAATCCACACATACTTGTCTCCTCTTTCTTTCTCACTCCAATCTTCCATGAATCAATTTGTTTTTGGCTATAACGATTAACGACTTAGAGAAGAAGTAGTACTTTCTTTGTTTCATAATAAATGTCTCATTTGAGTTTTGTATAATTTTTAAGAAAATAATTAAATTTGTTTATTTTAATAATAAAATTAATATTATTTACTAAAACACTCTTATTTATTATAGTTAGTAGAGTAGTTGAAAATCGTGAAAACTAATAAATAGAAATATAATAATAGAAAAAAATAATAAATATTATATTAGTATTCTAAAGAGACATTTATTTTAAGAAAAATAAAAAATGCAAATGAGACGCTTATTATGAAACAGAGAAAATAGTAATCAATTTTGTTAGAAAATTCAAGCCTAATAGTCTATAAACTACGGACACTTCGAAAGTGATATGGAAACCAACACAATAACATTTATAATAATTTAAAAAATAACACTTGGAATATGATATGGGCACCAACACAATAATTTCGTATAATAATTTTAAAAATAAATAAATTTGATATAATTACACACGTGTCTAACACGAACACAAAAACACATTTTTCAAAAACGTTGGTGCTAATTTATACTTACAATTGTGTGTAAATTAATTATTACTTTCTCTGCTTTAAAATGACAGTCGTTTTAATAAATAAATTTTATTTTAAAATAAATGTCATTTTCACTTTTTAATATTGTAATGATTACTATTTTTTCAATTGTGTCATTTATTCTCTTTCATGGATGGTTTCTCGGGTTATAATCAGATCAAGATGGCGCCTGAAGACATGGAGAAAACTACCTTGTCACATAGTGGGACACTTTCTGTTACAAGGTCATGCCTTTTGGGTTGAAGAACGCAGGGGTAACTTATCAGCGTGCCATGGTAGCATTATTTCACGACATGATTCATCATGAGATAGAAGTCTACGTCGACGCCATGATAGCAAGGTCACAGACTGAAGAAGAACATCTTGATCATCTGCATAAGTTATTTGAAAGGCTGAAGAAGTACAAACTAAGGCTAAATCCGAACAAATGCACTTTTGGGGTGAGATCCGGTAAACTCCTGGGTTTCATAGTCAGTGGTAAAGATATTGAAGTTGATCCCGTAAAAGTTAAAGCTATTTGAGAAATGTCGGCCCCCTGCACTGAGAAGGCAGTCAGAGTTTTCTTAGGTCGACTGAATTATATTGCCCGATTCATTTCTCATTTGACTGCTACCTGTGAGCCAATCTTCAAGCTGCTGAAGAAAGATCAAGTAGTAAAGTGGAACAATGATTGTCAAATAGCCTTTGATAAAATCAAGGAGTACTTATAATAACCTCTGATTTTGATGCCATCAGTTGAAGGAAGACCTTTAATCATGTACCTAACATTGCTAGAGAACTCAATGGGGTGTGTATTGGGGAAACATAACGAGTTTGGTCGAAAAGAGCATGCAATATACTACCTTAGCAAAGAGTTTACCGATTGTGAAACAAGATATTCACTGCTCGAAAAAACTTGTTGCGCTTTGGCATGGGCTGCTCGCCGACTAAGACAATATATATTGACTCATACTACTTTATTGATCTCTAAAATGGATCCTATCAAGTACATATTCGAGAATCCAGCTGTTTACAGTGATTTCTGGTAAACAAACGCTAGTCCTCCAAACTATCGAATAAACTTACTGACTATTATTCAATTTCTCTGGTAACTCGCAGGATCGACTAGATTGATCCTAGGACATGTTGGTCATTAGGGTAACTCTCATGATCGAACTGGTATTCATGGTTGGTATTTAGAATGTTGTGTAGGTGTTTAACTTATTTCGATCCCTCTATTAAAGATCTAAAGGTGTGATCAAATAAATGTGCGCGAAACTAAATTGCATGAATAAAGGTCAATTGTAAAGACATGTAACAACTGCATAAAAGACAAATAAATGACTTCGAATCATAAGAACGGTTAATGTAAAAGATTCAAAATATGAAGAAAGCGTTTAAATGCAAGAAAACTGTAAAATGGCTTTAAGTGAAAAAGGTGTTCGAATGATAAAAACTTGAAGATAAAAGCATGAAATGTATAACAGTTTCTGAAATGTAAAGTATTTGAAATGGAAAGAAAACATTTAAATGTAAGGCATCAGTGAAAGGATTTCGAATGAAAACACTTTAAATGCAAAAACTTGTAAATGGTATTGACATAAAGATAAAGGAAAGTACTGGAAATGATAAAGAGTTTTCATTAAATCATAAACATGTGGTGTTATCATACGTACATTGCTCTTGCATTCGTTTCCTTAGCCATGTGGTAATTTGAATGTTTACTGAGTTTTTTGTACAATAGATATGACACCCGAAATCCTAATGCTAAGACTTATATTTATACTACTTCGACCATAACGGTCTTTGTGATCGGTGGAAATAGAACTGACTGTTTAAAGCTGGTTCGCGAAATGTCGCGGTAATCAAGAGTCGCCACCGTCTTTTATGTTCTCCAACATGGACAGGACAAAAGCACAGAAAAATTCCTTATTGAGATTAGTTCTCGGTTCGGGAGGTAGATTTATAGAAAGGGAAGGTGTTAGCACCCTTTCTATCCATGGTTATCCATGGGCTCTTAGATACTTGCTCATTTGTGTTTTCAAAAAAATGTTTGTTTGCTTTTCAAAGTGTGGGAGTGAGTTTGAGAAAAGTTTCGTTTAAAATTTCAGTTCGACTCTTGTATCAGTCCTCAAGAGTGTTTGAAAAGTTGTTTTTTGAAATCTTTTTGCAAAGTGTCGGTGCAAAAAGAAGTTTTTGATTTGTTTTGAATTAGAGCAAGTATCTACGAGTCATCTACCTACCCTAAGGAATTCGTATGTGTAAATGTCCTTAAGATAGTGCCATCCCACCATTGAGAGGTAGGTAGCACCACCGTTGGAGGTGTTCGGGTCAATTCGAGGGTTCGGGACAGTGTGGTCACCAGAGCAATAGGAAGACACCTTAGAAGCTACTCTCATGCCATGTTCATGGACATGAGGACTTACTAAAACATCCTCTACTCGACGACCACGTTTCGAGGGGCAAGGCAACAGTGAGACGTACCCTAGGGGTGGTGCGTGAATTGTGTGTCATTTTCAATTATATTTGTCTTGTTCATGCATTGGTGACCTACGCTTTGTTTTTATTTTTGGCATTCATTCTTTCATGTGGTTATTAACAGTTAAAAGGTGCGGAATTTAAAAGTCCTACGCTATTACAAAGGCGCGGGTCTACATCGCCAAATTAATCCAAGACCCGATTTGAAATAAATAAAATGCGGAAAATAAAGGTCCTAATTAATTTATTACAAAGCTTTGGGACAAGTACATGAAATTTTAAAAAGGGGAAATAAAAGTAAATGTGCGAAAAGAAATAAAATCGAGAATGCGAGGGCGTTGGACCCTTTTAAAGAAATTAAATCGAAATCATAAATTAATTAAATTAAATAAAAGGTACGAACTTATTTTTGGAGTTTTTGTATTTATGGAATTTAATGAGAAAATTAAATGGAATTAAAACCCTAATTCTAAACTATTTTTAATTTGTTAAAAAAAATGTTTAAGTTTGACCTAGTTTTAATTAATTATTTACATGGCATATTTATTTACAAAAGTAATTAGTAATTAATAATGGTAAAAGAGAAAAAATGAATAAAAGCATAATAAAACCTAATTTCTACATTTTTTAGTTTATTTAAAAAAAAGCATTAAAATTAAACCTAAAATTAAAACTAAGTTAATTATTAAATTTATTTACAAAATAAAACATTAGTGAATTAAATAATAAAATATATTTTTATTTTTTGACTTTCTGATTTTTTGTATTTTATGAATATTATTTGAAATAAATTAAATAAAAGTGGTCAAAAGAATAAAAATAAAAAAAGAGAAGAAAAGAAATTAAAAGAATATGCAAACATTAGGGGTGTTGACCCAAATTGAGGAGGCTGATCTGCAGTAATTTGGCCCAATAGAAGCTTGGCCACGTTGACTTTTCTGGCTTGTATGCACATGGTTGACTGAGGGTACATGGTGGACTACGTGATCTGGCCATTAGATGAATCTCCCTGGCGCGTGGCAGGCACAAACGTTGAGGCCTATGGTGCTCCCTTGAGTGTGGTGATCACCTGAACACGTAAACATAAAAAATATAGAGGAATATGGGGACTTGGGAATCGAACCCAGGTCCCAGTGCTTGAAGGACAACGCATCAACCAACCAGCCAAGCGCATTCGTTTGTTAGATTAGTGGGACGTAAATAATAAGAGAGAGAAAACACAGATTAGTGGACAAAATAGAAAAAGGCGCCAGTTATTTGAATCCACCAACCATAGGATGACAAACAACCTTCTTCTTCGTTTGTGCGTTTTTACCAGAGAAATAAAGAATGGATAGCGGGGGTTTTAAACCCCCACAATCTGAAACACAAAAAAAATAGTGAATAGAAATTGAACAAATATAAAAAAAGCGCGATGAGTGTTTTAGATTCATTGGAACGTCACGATTTCAATGGTATAAGTCTTGCTGTCTAATTTTTCCATATGCAAAAGTCCCCAATTTCACATCTTTGAAACCCTAACGAGCTCCCATGGTGGATTCGTGTACAGGGCATGTTAGTTCAATTAAAAGATATCAACAGCTTTAGAATGCTCATGTTAGTACAAAACAGCAGTTAAAAGACATTAATCATGCATATAAGATGGAATATGATTATCAATTTTTTTGAGAAAAGTGGAACACGGTTATACCAATTCTTGAGGTTAGAGGACGTGGTTTTGATTCGGAAAGTTTCCTTGATGCCTCAGGAATGTAATGGAATCGTTCTCTTGCCTTCAAACACCCTCTAGTTGTGTTTTCAGTTTTGAACTTTTTTGACAAAAAATGCAAAGTGTGTATTTGATCTGAGGCGCAGCTTTCAGGTTCTTTGCATTAGGTTTAGGTTTGTGTTGATATGAGGAATGAATTAGGGTAAAAATTCAAACCAAAAACCTTTGCATTCATGAATCAAATATTTGCTTTTTAATGTAATCTTTTCCAATATTTTCCATGTAAAACCATTGCCAATCATGAGAAATCTTACCTTTTTAGTGATGCACGAAATCTTGAGTGATTAAAGAGGGCATATGCTGCATAAAAAGATTTGGAAACATGTGTTTGGCATTTTTCTTATAATTAATTTTAATTAAATGAATTAAATAGATTAAATATTCAATTAATTAATTAAAAATAGGAAAATAACTCCCCTTTGGGTCAATGGGTCGTGCATAGCTTTTGGGTGATGATTCTTGGAAGAAATTGAGGCCCATTAGCAATTTTGAGGCATTTGAAGTAAAGTTGACTTTTCAAAATTCCCAAAAATTTCCAAACTTCCACAAGGCATATCTTGCTCAATTTTTAAGCTTTGATCATGTTCTTGGACATTTTGGAAAGGTCTTGAAGTCCTCTAACCAGTGCCTTTGGTCCCATGTCATTTTGATTTACCAATATCAAGTTATGGTCTTTGACTTAAAGTGCCTTTTTGTTGACTTTTGAAAATGACCTATAATGTTGAGGTTGATAACTTTTTGTGAGGGCATTTCTTAGACTTGAAGTGTGAAGAGGAGTTGTATGAAATGTCTTTCTATTAAAAATGAGCTTTGGATGGAATTTTTCTGATAAACCATGTGGAAGTTATGCCTTGGTCAAGTTACAGTTGACTTTTTCAACTGTCCAAATATAGCAACTTTTGCATCTTGAGACTTTTTGAGCCATGCCTTGAGAATCATGATCAGGAATTGATCAAATGATGTATGTGGCTTCAAAATAAGATGTTGACCAAAAATTTGGACTTTTGACTGTCAAATGACCATTTTGCCCCTACAGCTGACTGTTGAGCAATTAGGGTTTTTGACTGTGCAATTTTGTGTTGTGAGTCTTGCAACTTGACATAAGGATGTTTGACAATGTTTATAGGTATGTGGGACTTGATTGGACCCTTGGAAACTTCAACTTCTTTGCCAGAACCAAAACCCTAGTTTTTGACTGTTTAGGAGGCCATTGAACTGTGCAACCCTTGGGAGATTTTGAAGCATGTTCTTTGCAAATCTTGAAGAATATGGGAGGGAAAATTTTGGGGTACAACAGTCTTGCTATAAGATTCTGCCACGTTCAGAACATGCAGAGCAATGCCTCTCTCTTGCTTCCACGCGTCTTCGAATGCTCCAGCGTATATATTTCAAATTTCGAACATCCCGCTTGCATTTGAATTTCAAATGTTTTGGCACTTCTTCGCTTCGAACGCATTTCTTAGACACAGCCTTGTTATCATTTCGAGACTTCTTTGGATATATTCTCATAACTGTCACTCGAAGCTCCAAGCTTTGATATGCTCATTCGAAGCACTGCTTCTACCATTTCGAAACATGACGTTTTGTTTCATTTCAATCGAAACGTCCAATTTACTTTGCTTCTAATAATATCATCAAAATCTTCAGCCAACAAAATGCCCCTTTAAAATATGTATTTCGATTCCTTTGAGAAATACTTATTTTAAACATATACACAAGATTTTGATGCGACCTTCGAATCATCGTAACATTTATTGCATATGACTCCAGTCACGTCAATCATAACGCTTTTCAGATTCCTTAACCGCCTTGAACCATTTCACAGTATGGTGCAGTTACAAAACAATGATTATCTTTAAGCACGCCTATTACCAATGTTAACTTTACGCCACCTCTTCATCAAACCAACCCACGATTACCACGTATCACAACCTTACTCAGTGGATGCTTAAACTTCCACATTATAAAAACCCATCAACTTAGTCTTTTCTTTTCTTCCCACATTCTGAATCTTTTCTCCTTCTTTTCTCACCGAAACCCTAAGCTTTCAACATTCTTCCAACAATGTCTTCTTCAACTTCATCTCAACTAAAAAAGGCTTCTAAAAAGAAAGGAAAGACCGCAGGAACCACAATGGAAAGCAAGGTTGTCACTTACCAAGGTCAATCTGTTCTTGTTCCCCAGATGATCTCAAAAGAGAAAGAAATGCTTTATGCATCCCAGGTACTAATTCCTACTACCGCTGCTGGCAAGAGGTTAGCTTTAATGGGCCCTCTTACAGTTTTTGAAATTTTAAAAGACACCAGGAAAATTTTCCCAGTTTGCTATAATTTCAAACCTCTGTTTAATAAAATGGACGCCCCTAAGGCAATAGAGTCTTCCGGTTCAAACACCGTGGAAAATCCCATTGTTCCTCCTAAGGACCCTTTTGTACTAGACTATGTAAAGAGTAACTTCAAACCGTTTCGATCTTGCCCCACCTCCGACACTGCTTATCATAACTGGTTCAATAAGGTAGAAGCTAAGAAATCCCAGCAATGGGAAGAATTAGGTATCTACAACTTGATTAAGCTGTCGAAGCCAGGTTTTACTTATAGCCACCCATTGTTATTCGCGTCCCTATATTTCTGGGACAGTACTTATAATACTTTCCATCTCCCTGGTGGAATGATTACCCCTACCTTTTTTGACATAGCGGCCATTACTGGGCTATCACCAATGGGAGAAACATATATCCCTGACAACAAAGAGCATTCGAGTATTATCGACTTCGAAGTCAAACTAGCAAGCTTTTCAAAGTTTATCAGCCACTATCACACTGAAGGAGACAGTGTGTCGGATGTAGAACACATTGCTTTCCTTACCCTATGGTTGTCAAGGTATGTCTTTTGCAGCAGATCCCTACAGGTAACCAGTAGGTTTATTTCTCTAGCTAGAGATTTGCATGAGAATCGGAGGGTGTGCTTAAGCGAACTGCTACTAGTTGATCTTTATGAAAGCCTAAGGTCAGCTGTTTCGAGTCTAAAACCTCACACCTCCAAGAATATCCTGCTAGCTGGCCCTTTCTGGTTACTTCAGTTATGGCTAAATGCCATGTTCGAACCTTCATTATCAACTGCCAACACTATTGCTGAACAAGACCCTGAAATAACGGATAGAATCGTCGAAGGCACTAGGCTGCAAAGACTAACCCCAAATGATGATAAGGATGACTTCAAAGTCCTATTCTCAAAATATATCATGATATTCTCCAAGAGGCATAAGTTCGAAGAGACCATGGCGCCTTTTGCTTCAAGGGCTCATGGACCTTCATGGTTCACCATGGCTCTCTCAGAAGTTGTCAAAAGCAAAGAGATTCAAGATGTATGGAGAGCCTTTTTGCTACCCAGACTAATCTCTTCAAGAATAACTCCTGCTAAGAATCAGATTTTCCTTTTCGCTTATCAGCCCAACTTCGTTTCGAGACAGTTTGGCTTGTGCCAACTAATTCCTGAACCCCTATTTCAAACGGAAAGTGCCATCACCTCTGGGCGAACCTTCAAGGCACGAGAAGCCAAACTACAGCAGGAACAATACCAAGGCTTCGCCCAATTTGAACTAATAACTTTCGAACCCACACACCTTACAGCAAAGGGGTTTCTGGAATGGTGGACAAAGTTCTATCAGACTTATATGTTCGATACTCTTACTATTCAGCAGAAACTAACTGATGCATTCAATGTGAAGGTACCATGCAAGAAAGGTATGTTCACTCATGCCAAAGAGATTAAAGCTTTTCAAAATTATTTCGAAACTACTTATGATCCCACACACTTGGAATCCATTGTGCATCAAGCAGCTGAGACCCTGAAGGAAAAATTCAAAGAAAAAGTTTCTAAGTTAAAACTTCCTTCAGGATTGTCACCTGAGGATAGGTATAGGTTGGCATTCGAAATGCATCCACCTAAATTTCCTAGATTACCTACCTCAGAACTGGCTCTGGCTTGGTTTCCTCCATACCCTTGGTGGTTCACTTGCAAAGAAATGTTCAAATATCTTCAAAAGAAACCAAAGCCATCTGAGACTGTGGCATGGGCTCGACACTGGCTCCACGATTTCCCAGGACATCTTCGCTATGACCTTTCTGCCATGTCGATTAAATCTGATCAAGGCACAGGTGCGAATGCTTGGGAAAAACCCAAACGTTTTCATTTTCCATATCTTTAACTTTTGCCTTAATTGTTTCGATTTTCAGCCATCAGGATAAAGACTACTGCTTCAAATTCAAAAGAAGGGAGCGCCTCTCAAGCCTCTATCAAAACCATTGACAATGTGAGTCCATCCGAACCAACAACAATTACTGCAACAACAACAACAACACCGGTAATAACCAGTGTTCCAACTCCACAGGTAATCACTTAGCCTTGATGTTTCGAATACACTAATGCTTCATGATTTGCATCTAACTCTTTGTTTAAATCTTTTCAGACCAACAAACTTCCGCCTACCACTCCAAAGAAGCGAAAATCAAACACTACTGGGGAAGACCCCAAGGTCGGAGGGAATTTACCAGCTGCTTCGAAGAAGAAGCAGAAGAAGGATATTTCAAAAAGTGTTGTACCAACTAGTGTCTCTGGACTCGATTCCAGGGATGCTGCTCCCTCACCTAAATCCAAAATTCCATCTTCGACCTCCAACGTAATGTTGGAACGCATAGCTAGCAACCTCTCTTCTGAGAGTCCACAGGTAAATTGAACTTTAAACCTTTGACAAAATAATTATTCATTACCTTGGTGCATGCTTTTAATATTATTTTGCTTCTTGCAGGATATTTTAAATCCAGCTTTTACCACTTCGACCTCACCATCAAAAGCTGCTGCTCCGATCAACTCCTCTCCTCAAGGAGACTCCAGCAACCTTGTACAGAACAAAGGTTCCTCCAATATGGCGGTTATGGCTGGGGCTTCTGAGCAGCAAGATGATCAGAGTACTTCTCCTCCTCTAAAAGAAACAAATGAAGCAACGCTTCATGAATCTGCAGAGGCTTTACAAAGAACTTTTCTCCAAAAGTCCCCTCTCGAAACCCTTCAAGAGGACCCAAAAGACACTCACGCTGAAGGAGAGAAAGCTGATTCTGATCAAAGAAACGAAGAATCTGCAGAAGAAGGGTCTGAGGAGGAGGAGGATGCCAACGATGGTTCGACTGCTGGGACAGAGTCCAATGCAAATAGCAGCGAAAACGAAGACATCGAAGTGGTGGATTTGGATGACGATGAAGAAGATAATAAGCATGAAACGAATGAAGGGGATGGTGATACAACCAATAAACCCATGGAAGTCGAAATGGACGTGACTCCCCTGCGTGTGGAACTCCCTCAACCGTCTTTGTCTCGAATGACTGAAGAGGAGCTTGCACTCCTGAGACGAAATGACCCTATTGGGTACATGAAGGCGAAGCTGGCTCAAAGGGATATTCCACCTGCTAGGGCTGGCACAAGTTCGACTGGCCATCCGCTGCCCACAGATGAAAGAATTGTACTTCTTAACAGGATCAGGAGAACAATTCTTGATGTGGATATATTCGAAGTGCTCAAACAGGATAGCACTGCTTGCTACACTATGAAGGAGTTGCTTACAAAAGTCAACCTTGCTACCTGCTCCTTGCCAGTTAGCACTATCTTGTTCGATCTTCAATCTTTGCTGGACAACGTGACTGGGTACCTTCTCCAAGATGAGTTTGCTACCAGAAAGGTTCAAGAAAAACGCACTGCAATGGATGCTGCTTATGAACATGCTTCGAAACTCTCTCAAGAAGCTGAGGACCAAGCCATGCATCTAAAGCAAGCAAAAACTGATTATGAGGCTCGAGCTGAGTCCATCCTTCTCTGGGAAAGGCAAATTCAGGAACTTCAACAGAAGGTTAAAGAGGCTAGAGAACAACAATTAGCCTACGAAACCAATACTGCTGGTAACCAATTCGAAGAGCTTCTCAACCAGGGGCTTGCAGAAATGGAAACTACAGAACAACTCAAGGGAGAAGTGGCAAACTTGGAGGGAGCCAGACGTTTTGCTCAACAGAGACTTGAATCTTTTCGAAGTACCTTCAACAGATTGAAGAATAATTCCTATTTCTAAATCTCAGTGTCGATTTGATTAAATTTGGTTTTTTTATATGTAATATTTGAACAACGCCATTTTGGCATCCCATAATGCCATTTTGGCATTTTTTATGATATTTTGGTTACGTTGTTACTATTCGAATCTCCTGCAGGCGTGGCTTATATTTCTTTAAATACTTCCCATTAACCTTTAGGATACGTTTATCATCCATCAGCTCTTCGATTTCATATGCATTGTTTGAGAATACCTTTAGTATTCGAAAAGGCCCTTCCCAATGAGGTGACCATTTACCTAATGTTTTATTTTTCTTGTCCATGGGCAATATGACTTTCCAGACTAAGTCATTAATAATGAATGCTTTTCTTTTCACCCTTTTGTTATATGTCCTGGCCACTCTTTCTTTTTGTCTCATCAAGATTTCCAATGCATGTAATCTAACTTCGTCCAACTCAACTAATTCATTCATCATCATCTCCCAATATAATGTAGCTGGAATTTCGTTTTGTCTTTGAATTCGAACTGATTGTAGATGAATTTCTACTGGCAGCACTGCATCATGACCAAATGTGAGTTGGAAAGGCGTGGTGTTAATAGCCTCTTTAGGAGATGTTCTACAGGCCCATAGTATTTGGTCCAAAGTTTTGTGCCAGTTCCTTGGCTTTTTACCAATATGTTTCTTGATTAACCCTATTATCACTTTATTGGCTGCTTCAACTTGACCATTTGCTTGAGCATAATATGGCGTTGATGTTAGTAATCTAAACCCCATTTCTTGGGCAAATTCTTGCATCTTTCTACCAGTAAACACAGAGCCTTGGTCTGTGGTTATGCTCTCTGGCAATCCAAACCTATAGATAATGTGTTTCTGTATAAACTCAATAATAGCCTCTTGATCAGAAACTATTAATGGTATAGCTTCGATCCACTTGGTAAAATAATCTATTCCTACCAAGATATATTTCTGTCCTTTAGACGAAGCGGGGTTTATTTCTCCTATTAAATCCAATGCCCATCCTCTAAATGGCCATGGCTTGATGATTGAATGCAACTCACTTGCAGGGGCATTTTGAATCCCTGCATGTTTCTGACATTCCTCACATCCTTTAGCAAAGTCTATGCAATCTTTGAGCATGCTAGGCCAATACATGCCATATCGAAATAACAGCCATTTCATTTTATGACCTGCTTGATGTGCCCCACATGCCCCATTGTGGACTTCAGACAATGCTAAGTATGCCTCACTTTCTCCTAGGCACTTCAATAATACGCCCTCTTGGGTCTTTTTGAACAATTCGTTCCCCATGAGGACATATGATAATGCTCTGTATTTTATCTTCCTATCAACATTCAGAGTTGGGTTTGTTAAATAACTCACCAGTGGACTTCGCCAATCTGCATTTGATAAAGTGTTTATGGCTAATATTTCGAATCCCTGTTTCTTAGCATATCCCAATTTCATACTTTCTAGATCTGATGGTGTGAATCTAGTAGCCATAACTCTACCCCTTAATTCAACTAAATCCTCAAAGTTCCTGGCAGAAACTTTATAACCCGAAGCCAACTGTGCTAAGTCATTTGCTTCTTGGTTCTCTATTCTTGGTATATGTTGAATATCCATGTATTCAAATTTCCTAAGTAGCCTGTTGACTATGACGAAGTATACCATCAGGTTTTCCTTTATGCATTTATACTCCTTTGTTATTTGCTTGACCACTAATTCTGAGTCTCCTTTAATTTCGACTCTAGTTGCCCCCAATTCCAACAAAGCTTCAAGTCCAACAATGAGCGCTTCATACTCAGCTTCGTTGTTCGAGCAACGAGGACCATCCAATTTGTACTTGAATTTTGTTGGAATTCCTTCAGGAGAAATTAGAAGGACTCCAACACCACTTCCATTCCTGTGGGTTGAACCATCAAAGTATAATTTCCATGGTTGCATTTCGACATAACTCATGACAGTCTGCTCAACCAATGAATGGTCCACAATGAAATCAGAAATCACTTGGCCTTTCACAGCTTTTAAAGGCATGAAAGTCAAAGAATATTCTGTTAAGGCTAAAGCCCATTTACCAACTCTGCTATGCATTATTGGTTTTGAAAGCATGTGTTTAATGACATCGAAATGAGATGAAACATAAACATCAACAGACTTTATATAATACTTGAGTTTCATACAAGAGAAATACAAATAGAGACATAGCTTTTCTAAATTGCTATATTTGGTCTCTGCATCATTCAATACTCTACTTAAATAGTATATGGCTCTTTCGATACCATTGCTATCTTCTTGTGCTAACATACTACCTATACTAACTTCAGAGGCAGATATGTACAATCTCATGGGCTTCCCCCATGAAGGTGGAGACAAGATAGGAGGCTGAGAGAGGTATCTTTTTATCCTGTCAAATGCCTCCTGATGGGCTTTGTTCCATTCGAAGGCTTGGCCTTGCTTTAGACGAAGCAACAGAGAGAAAGCTTGGGTTCTTCCACTCAGATTCGAAATGAACCTTCTGAGGAAGTTAATCTTCCCTAGCAGAGATTGCAGCTCCCTTTTTGACGTAGGTGCTTTCGTCTCCATTATGGCTTTGGTTTTGTTCTGGTTGATCTCAATCCCTTTCTTGTGAACCACAAAACCAAGGAAATCTCCAGCCTGCACAAAAAATGCACATTTAAGGGGATTCATCTTTAAGCCATGTTTTCTCATTCGTTCGAATGATTGGCTCAAATGATGCAAATGTGTTTCTGCAGATATAGATTTGATGACTATATCATCAATATACACCTGCATAAAGGTTTCAATGAAATCATGAAAAATCGAATTCATTGCCCTTTGATAAGTTGCCCCAGCGTTCTTTAAACCAAAAGGCATCACCACCCATTCGTAAGTGCCTAAGGCTCCTGGGCAACAAAATGCTGTCTTGGCAACATCTTCTTCAGCAATAAAAATCTGATTATACCCAGAGTATCCATCTAACATACTCAAGTATTCGAACCCTGCAGCAGGGTCTACTAGCATTTCTGCCACAGGCATGGAGTACTCATCCTTAGGGGTTGCAGTGTTTAAATCCCTAAAATCTATGCAAATTCTTAAAGAACCATTTTTCTTAATAACAGGTACTATATTTGCTAACCATTCAACATACCTTGTGGTTCTGATGAATCTGCAACGCAGCAACCTTTCGATCTCAGCTTTAATCTTTGTGAGAACCGCTGGTGCGAATCTTCTAGGAGTTTGTTTGATGGGCTTCTTGCCATCTTTGATTGGCAGTCTGTGTTCGACTAACTCCCTCTTTAAACCAGGCATTTCGTCATAATCCCATGCGAAGCAATCTTTATTTTTCTTGAGGACCTCGATCACTTCCTGCTTGAGGCCTGGGCTAAGTTTTGCACTTATGTAGGTTATTCTTTTCGTGTTTTCATCCCCTAAGTTGACTTCTTCGAGTGGATCCTGCGCCAACATTTTGGCACCTGAGTCTATGGGGTCCCTTTCGAAGCCTAAGGGTTCTTTATCATAGATGGCGTCCAGCCTTTGATCTATCTCAAGTTCTTTAAAGGGTGAGCATTTCGAGTCATCCCCACTTATTTCGTTCATCTTCACATCTAATTTATTTATTTCAGCCTCTAAGGCCGCCTTTGATTCGTTCTCAGCCATATAGGCCGAAATCCTTTCAAAAAAGGAGGACTCAGTCATGGATAAGGTTGTCGAAGTCCCAACCTGCTGGCCGTCTTTGTATAGTACTTTCGACTCCCTCGTCTTCAATGATTATTCTTCTATTCCAGTATAGGCCATCATGGCGAAGGGTCATGTAGTAGTGGGCGTTTCTGGTTTTGTTGATTTCATCATTTGGAACACACTGAGCAATCTTTGCCAGATGTTTGTCATAATTCCTCTTGTCAACTAAATTGACTGTTGACATGAAGTAACTCTGGTCTGCTTCAATGTTTTCCACGATCCCATCTTCTCTCCATAGAACTAAACGCTGATGCATTGACGAAGGAACTACCCCTACGCCATGGATCCACTCCCTTCCCAGCAACAAGTTGTAGTTGGCCTTGGCTTCGATCACCATGAACATGGTGGGCCTACAGCTTGAGCCTATTGTCAAGTCCAACTGAACCACCCCTAGTGTTTTTCCCACTTTCCCTTCATAATTGGATAGAACCATATTGTGGGGCTTGATGTCTCCTTCGCGTATTTCTAATCTTTTCAGCATGAAGTGGGGTATCAAATTGACTGCAGCACCCCCATCCACTAGAACCTTATTCACGCCATGGGCACCAACTTTTGCCCGAATAAATAGTGGCTTAAGATGGTTCTTCATAGCTGGTTCTGGATGTTCGAAGAATGCATTTTGCTCCTCGACAGCCCCATTGTCCATCACATAGTAGCACACAGGCCTATGCTTCATCAAGTCTATGGTATCTTCTTCCTCATATTCATCAATTTCAGTTTCCTGTCCAAATTCACAGGGAAGCAAAGATACCACGTTGCAGTTTAGGTTGAACGAAGACTCCCCCTCTGATTCGAAGTTATCCGTTATCATATCTTCGTCTTCTTCTGGGCCTGGAGTGTATTCCTTTGGTTCATCTAGTTGTACTTCAGAGAAAAGCCTCCTATTAACTGGGGGTTTGTCTTCAGCTTGATTTTTTGGTGTGGGTTTGTTGGTGCTATATTCACCTTGGTTCTTTGTTGAAGTTGCCCCTTTATTTTCCACAGCTTCCCTCTCAGCCTTTCGAATCCTCTGTTGCCTTCGCCACTGGGATCTCGACATGGGGTTCCTTCCTTTGTAGTTCTCTAATCTTACCTCTTCCCTCTTTGCTATGTTGAATTGCCTTCTGTATGTCATAGCATGGCGTGCGTTTCGTTCGGTGTTTCTCCATCTGTCTTTGCCTTTGTCATTTCTGACTTGCAGCCATCTGTCGGTTGGCACTTCAGCAGGGAGTTTGAACGTCACTCTTCGAGCACCCTTGGGATGAGGACTATCAGGCCTTCGTTGTTTGTATTTGCTATCGAAACGTGGGCCTATCTGAACAGTTTCTTGATGGTTCCAGCAAGGGGCGAAGGGAATTGTTTCGAAGGCTCTGGCCATGCTTTGATCATACACAGCAGAACACCTTGGGAATATCAAGCACTTGGTTGCCCCTTTGTAGCAGCGAAACACAAATTCCAGCAAACTTTCTCCAGCCTTAGGATAACACCTGAATAGCTGGTTATCCTGGCGCCAATTGTTGCCAGTTCGAGCCCTCTGTACCCTCTCAAAGTTCGCAGCGATTCTCTGATTGCAGAGGATGCTGCACCTAGGGTATAGTATCATTCATGTATCTCCCTTGTGGCACGTCATGAGGTAATCCTTGAGACTAGCATCTCCAGCACGATTATCCTCCATTTTATACTTCTCTTTTTCTAAGTATCTTTCTACCTCCTCCATCTCAGAGCGAGGTCTCTCCATATCCACCATGTTTACCTCAATATCCTCCCCCTTAGCTTCATCATCTCCCCATCCCGTGGGTTTTATATCTTCAATGTGGACTTTTGAACTCTCTAGGGCAGAATATTTGACCAAATAGTCAAATTTTCCACTGGGTTCCCCTAAAGTGTCCCATATTTCTTTCTGAGGGGAAGTTGGCTTCGTGATTTGGACTTTCTCCAATTCCAGCCTCAGGCCTTCAGTGACCTGTGTCAACTCTTGGTTTTGATTTTCCTGGCCTTCAGTAGCCTAGATTTCTTTTGCAACAGCTAAAGGTGCTGCTCCAATCGAAGTCTCTGGTTGCTTCTGGACGTCTTCAGTGACCTCCTTATCGACTTCGACTATCACCCAACTTTCGTTTTCAGTACCTTTCTCTCCCATTGGGGCATCACTTTGGTCAGCTTCCACCATGCTAATCTCTCCAATGCACGCAGGCTCGGAGTAATTGGTGTCTGCGACGTCCAAGGGATCTTCGTCCACTTTCATTTTTGCTTTATCAGCAAACTTCAGTCTGCCATCTTTAATTGCATTCTGAATTAGGTCCCTGAAAGGAAAACACTGTGAGGTTTTGTGGCCTAGGAAACTATTATATTTGCAAAATCCTCTTTTCTTTCTTTGATCTAAAGGAGGTATTTTGACATTTGATGGCACAATGAGTTGGCCATCTTTGACAAGTAAATCAAAAATCTCGTCACATTTAGTGACATCGAAGGTATAAACCTTCTTTGGGAATTTGTCACTTTTCTCATTTTCAACAATCCCTTTCTCTTTTGTGGGAACTAATAATTTGCAGGAGTAAGGTGGTGCTTATTTTAATTCAGCGAGGTCGATTTCGACCTCTTCGAATTCGAATTCAGGATAATCTTCTGCTTCCTCAGTTCCAACATAGGAGATCCTTTCCTTCTTGTTATTTTTAAAGACTCTGGCCTTTTCGGCCTTTAGCCTTTCGACCTGTCGAACCCTGTCGGCTAACTGAGCCATGTCCCTCAAATATTGAGTGTCTAGTTTTTTTCGAATAGAGTAATCCAAGCCACCAGCGGCCATTTCGACTAACTCATGTTCAGGCACCATTGTGTAGCATCTGGATTTCAAAAGCCTAAATCTATTCAGATAATCATCTATGGGTTCAGTGAACTTTCTCTTGACACTGGCTAATTCCTTCAAGCTTATTTTTGACTGTCCCATGTAAAACTGTTCATGGAATAATCTCTCCAAAAGAGCCCAAGTATCAATGGACCCAAGAGGCAAAGTGGTGAACCATGTGAAGGCGTTTTTAGTCATGGAACTTGGGAAATATTTGATCCTGAGGTCTTCATTATTGGCTATATCTCCCGCTTCGGTTAGATATCTGGCTATATGTTCGACTGTTGACTCATTGGTATCCCCAGCGAACTTTGTAAACTTAGGGCTTTATATCCCCTTGGTAAATCAGTATGCATTATGTAATCTAATATAGGAGAAGCATAATTTGGCCTTCTAATTCCTGTGTTGAGGCCATTCTGGGCCATGACTCTCTCTATCATGGTGGTTAAATTATTTTCCGCCAAGATGTTATCGTTTCGAATTCTATGAACGACTGCATCAGCATCTTGATTTTGACCCACCATGACAACCCCTCTAGGTTGTTCTTCTCGAAACTCTGGGACTTCCAGCCTTTTGACCCTTGCCCCTGGTTCCATAATTTCTCTTTGTGGGCCTGGGATCATTGGGGCCTCTAGCCTTTGTGCCCTTGCCCCCAAGTTAACTTCTTCTCTAGGTGGTCTATAGGTTGGGCCGTTAGCAACTTGTTCCATAATAGGTATGTTTTCTCGAACTCCCACCTGATTCTGCCTACACCTCTCTGGGGGAGCAAAGAAATCTTCTATTCGACTCATGTTATCTGCGTTTTCTCTGTTTGTCACAGTCACATTTTGTACTATTGGGGAAAATATTTCCTGCATAGTTTGTGCTAACACCCATATCATATTATGGTTACTGTCATCCATCAATTTCCTAAAAGCCAACTGGTTTTCTGTGGTTAAAATAGGCATTGCGCTATAACCCACTGACCCTTGGTTATTTGTCATAAACTGATTTACCCCAGACCCAGACCCTAATTGTGGTGATGAATTCGATGTGGAACTGTGTAAGCCTGCCATAAAAGATGTTGGCATTCCATAAGAGGAGTTTCTGGTTCTATTACCATCAAAACCGGGTGGTCTAGTTAGTGGGGTGGCGAAATGGGTTTGTGTCCCTGATGGTGGAACGAATCCCCCAGGATAACCAATGGTTCCAGTATTTCCTAAGATCGAACTATTAGTTGATATGCCACTTACTCCATTAGTGGCTATATTACTGGTAGAAGATGCAACAGACTGTGCATTCGAAGGGATCACATTAGACGTTCCCATCGAAGCGGACACATTAGTGCCTGTTGCATGTGGGGCATTTTGTTCCCCTTGTTGATTGTCAAAATTAGACATCTTGTTCAAACGTTTTCTTCTGGAAAAGGGTTGGTTGTTGTTGGTTATTTTACCACTTCTTAGGTTCATAAAATAACAAACTTATCACTCAGAGGGTATTTTTATAATGGTTACGTCTCAACAATCTTTATTTCTGTTCTAAATTCCATAATGTCCAATGATTGGTCCCACCGGGCGTGCCAATTTGTTTATAGTGATTTCTGGAAAACAACCGCTAGTCCTCCAAACTATCGAATAAACTTACTGACTGTTATTCAATTTCTCTGGTAACTCGCAGGATCGACTAGATTGATCCTAGGACGCGTTGGTCATTAGGGTAACTCTCATGATCGAACTGGTATTCATGGTTGGTATTTAGAATGTTGTGTAGGTGTTTAACTTATTTCGATCCCTCTATTAAAGATCTAAAGGTGTGATCAAATAAATGTGCGCGAAACTAAATTGCATGAATAAAGGTCAATTGTAAAGACATGTAACAACTGCATAAAAGACAAATAAATAACTTCGAATCATAAGAACGGTTAATGTAAAAGATTCAAAATATGAAGAAAGCGTTTAAATGCAAGAAAACTGTAAAATGGCTTTAAGTGAAAAAGGTGTTCGAATGATAAAAACTTGAAGATAAAAGCATGAAATGTATAACAGTTTCTGAAATGTAAAGTATTTGAAATGGAAAGAAAACATTTAAATGTAAGGCATCAGTGAAAGGATTTCGAATGAAAACACTTTAAATGCAAAAACTTGTAAATGGTATTGACATAAAGATAAAGGAAAGTACTGGAAATGATAAAGAGTTTTCATTAAATCATAAACATGTGGTGTTATCATACGTACATTGCTCTTGCATTCGTTTCCCTAGCCATGTGGTAATTTGAATGTTTACTGAGTTTTTTGTACAATAGATATGACACCCGAAATCCTAATGCTAATACTTCTATTTATACTACTTCGACCATAACGGTCTTGCTATAAGATTCTGCCACGTTCAGAACATGCAGAGAAATGCCTCTCACTTGCTTCCACGCGTCTTCGAAGGCTCCAGCGCATATATTTCAAATTTCGAACATCCCTCTTGCATTTGAATCTCAAATGTTTTGGCACTTCTTCGCTTCGAACGCATTTCTTAGACACAGCCTTGTTATCATTTCGAGACTTCTTTGGATATATTCTCATAACTGTCACTCGAAGCTCCAAGCTTTGATATGCTCATTCGAAGCACTGCTTCTACCATTTCGAAACATGACGTTTTGTTTCATTTCAATCGAAACGTCCAATTTACTTTGCTTCTAATAATATCATCAAAATCTTCAGCCAACACCAGCTCTCTCTAAAAGAATATTCTGATGGCAAATGGTCTTAACAGAATACGATATTCAATATACCATTCAAAAGGCAATCAAATGAATTGTACTGGCAGATCATTTGGCGCATCAAGTTGTAGACGACTACCAGTCTATGAGGTGATATTCATCATTTGATAAAGGGTTGATCATGATTCCTCAAGGAAAGCCCTCAAATCATCAAAGGTCAAAAAATTGCCAAATTAGGGTGTTGATTGAGGATGACTGATCATTGACTTTTGTCCTAGTGCATGACCTAATGGCTTAAAGCATGATCTCAAGGGCTCAAATACAACATCTTGACCTAATTACATGGCTCAAGACATCTCCAAAGATACAAGTGATTGATAGTTAAAGAATTAAATCCATTGAATGAAAAGTCAACAGTCACACAAAAGTCAAACTTTGACTTTTTGGTCAACATTGGAATTCAAAAATAAAGGATCATCAAAACATTCAAAACTATCAAACTTTTTCATCAAGAATTAATAGAATAAAAAAAGTCAATAAAAGTCAAAAGTTTGAAAATTTTCCAACACTTAGAAAAATTTCTAAGTGTTTTGTTCTTAACAAAGTCACTACTTTATGACCATTTTTCACTAACAACCAAACTAATTCAAGGAAAACTTTCAACATGAAAGTTGTAGGGATTAATGAATTCTACTACTTTGTTAATGTGGTATGGCCCTAAAAATGTGCTTGGACTAAGAGATATAGGCCCATGAAGTTCTGATACTTTTTATCTAACACTTAGAAAAAATTTCAACAAATTTTGATCAATTTTTCATCTCAACTTCTTGGCCAATTTTCACCAATTTCCCTGTTGATTTAGCCAAAGTGGTCAACATGAAAGTTAAAGATCTTGTTCTAAGCTTTCCAAAATGTCCAATAGCATAAAAAGATCATACTTGAGAAAGGAGAATCGAAGACATGAAGTTGGCATTTCATTCTTGAATTATAGGTCATTTTTGTGATGAACTCATGGCCAAATCTCATAACCATGCTACACAATCTCACTTTACAGGCCTCTAAACTTCTAAATCTCTCCATAATCATAAGATTACACACTCTTTTTGGCTATTATCCAACTGACTCAAGCCTTATCCAAGTGATTATTCTATTAATGGCACAAAGTTACCACTTCCATTTTGAAAAAGTAAGCTTTAAACCAAAGTCAATGCATTGAGCTCCTAAATTGTTTCGCTCTGATCATAATCAATAGGAAAGTTAAGAAGAAAACCCTCTGCACCCAACAAACACCTATCACTCTTGCACTTCTCCATTGGAACCACCATTTTCACATAAACTTGATTTTTCACTTCCAACCAAGCCATACCTTGTTATCTTACAAATCTGATTACTTCAACTTCTCAAACTTTTTGCCTATAAATAGTGTTGTCATTTTCAAGCCAGTAGGAGAATTCAAAGCTCTCAAACACCCTCAATCTCTCTCAAATTCTCAAATTGCTTAAAAAACTCCATTGTTGAGCCAAGAAGTCCATTTCTTTGAATTTCACAACCCTTGCAAGTTCCTTAAAAACTAATCATTTATACACCTCATATACCTCATATAGAACTCATCCAAGCATCAAAACAACTTCTGTAGCATTATTATCATCATCTTACAAACTCAAAATCAAGCCCTGTAACTTGACTTGGATGGAGTGATTCAACAACTTTCAAAGCATTCTACTAATTAGAATAGCTTTAAGGAGGTCCCATCAAGCTTAATCGATCATCATATTGCACCTGGAACAACTAGAAGAAGCTTTGGACTTTTCTCTAAATAGGTAAAAAACTCAAACTGTGATATCCTTATCCATGCATCATTTGCGTTCGATTTCAAAAGATAAAATGTAGATATCAATTCCCTGAAACTAACCATGTCCTTAGTTTTCATTTATATTGCTTCTGTGTGGAGAATTTTAGCTCTGACTAGTTAGGTTTTCGTTTTGGTACCAACATAAATTCTTTTTAATCTTTGAGTGTTAATTAAAGTTAATGGCATGGTTGAATTCATAGTGAAATTTAGAATAACTTTCATGTTTATAGTTTTTAAAATGGTTGAGAAATGGAAGAGTTTGAAATTTGAAAATGATGGTGTTGTTGGTCTGTCGCGAGGAAGAAGATGAAGTTCATAAGTTTGAACTTTTGAACATGTTTTATAATATACTTAATGGGTGTTGTTTCATAATTGGATGAAATAGCCACCCCAGTGGCAAGCGTGTGTATGAGTAAGGCTTTGGTGTGCCAGGGCAGGGGTTCGATCCCTACCTCTGGAAATTTATTTTCTAAATTTTTCATTGCAGATCCAGTGTGAACCAAGCAAACGCGTTCATCATGTGCCTCATGTTATAACCATCAGATCTCATCAAAGACATATCCAACGCACCAAACGCACGCCCCATGATGCATCTTCTGAAAGTTATCCATACTGAATCCATCACAAATTTGGGCTTTGTCCAGTTTGGGCCTTTTATTTTTGCTTTTTCTCACCCCATCTTACTTGTTTGCAGGCCCATTTTAACTTTCTTTATTTTTGTTTTAATTAACATTTTCCTTTTTTATTCAGTTTCATTTTAATCAACAAAAATCATAAAATCATAAAAAAATTAGATTTAGATTTTTAATTAATTAATTTAATTTTTGATATTAAAATTAATTTAATTTAATCGCATTGTTTTATTTTAAATGATTAGTTTGTAAATTAACTAAGAATTAGGTTTTATTTTTATTAATCACTTCAAATATTTTTCTAAACAAAAAACAACAAAAATATTTTCTTAAACCCTTAGAATTTTTTTAGGTCTTAAATGTTTTTCCTCTTCATCATCTCCGTGCGTTTGCTTATTTTTCGCATTTATATAATTATGTAATTGCTCAAAGCTTGTAATAGATAAATTAGGATTTTCTTTATACTTTCCTCCCTAATTTATGATTTGTACTCCCCTTCCCCGAAGCGATATAATAGCGTAGATTTATTTTCCGCATTTTTTCCACACTTGTATATATTTAACTGTTAGATTAATTAGGCATGCATGGAAAGACGTAAAAAAGAACAAACATTAGAAAACCTAATCTCAAGACAAATACTCGAAATCAAAACACTTTGCACACACACACACACACACACACCTCTAGGGTGACCCTCACTTGTTGCCTCGGATTTAAACAATCATGTCCCTCGAATATGGGACGCTTTAGCAAAGACCCTCGATTAAAAAGATCATAGTCCATCAATGATCCTTCGATGCTTCCTTCGGTAAATGATCTTAGTCCCTTACGAAAATTGCTAAAGCATCTTACAAGTTGCCTTCTATGACTGTATGATGACCCACGCCTGTCCCTCACATTGAACGATAGGGCTTACTACGAACTAACAATAGGGTAGCACTATCTAAAGAAGGAGGAAAAGAACAAAATAATTTTTTGAGTAGGTAGAACGCTCGTAGTCGCTTGCTCATAAACTTTTCAAAACAAAACATATTTTCATAAAACAACACTTTCTTTCACAAAGATTTTCGAAACAAACATTTTGTATACATTCTCAACGATACGAGAATCATTACAAAATTGCCGCACTTAGGAATTTTAAAATATTTTCAAAACATGCATAAGCACAAAGCATTTCCAAAAGTGAGTTAGCGGTTAAGAGCCCGTAGAAAACTACGGATGAAAAAAATGCTAATACCTTCCGTTTTCATAACCTACCCCCCGAACTCAGAAAATTCTCAAAGGTCTTTCCTGTTCTTTTCACCTTTTCCTTTATTAGATAAAAGAAAAGCCGGTGGCGACTCTTGCTATCCGCAATATTTGCGATAAAACACAAAACCAAAAAGTCAGTTCTCCCACCGTATTATAATTGTCAATCAAGTTCAAATGAAAATGAAGAGATTTCATGTTATTATTAGTGATAAGTGGGAACACCATCATCTAGAATGATATTAAGTACAATACGATAATATACTGGATTATTATGAAGATGCATGGACAATGATCTCTAATAATTATGTGATCACATTGATGATAGAAGGATGCTTCAAAATCTCAAATGATGAAGATATATTTTTTTTGAAATAGTAAGAAAATCGACAAATGATGTGAAAGCTACAAAGCGGTGGTCCTACATGGCGATTGGAAACAACGGCGGTCCAGTGGGTAGTCAAAGTCGATGTCATCATGTAGCAGAGTTAGCGATCTTGTGGCAACGAAGTCTGGTCATCAACAGTGGCAGTCATGGGCGGCTTGACTGAGTCCTGGAAAATGTAGTGGTGATCAGACGAAGTTCAGTTGTTCATTGCGAAAACAAAAAGTGGCACTGGAGTTTGATTGACAACAATGACAAAAAACTAATAGTTCACGATGGTTAGATTCTATGGTCTACGGTTCTCAGACAACAAGTCTGGTTCAAGCAGTTCACATGTTTTTGAGTCAGGTAGTTTTGATTTACGAATTTGTTCATTAATGAGGTATGCTTTGAGCATGTTATGAGTGCTTAATTTCAGTAGTTATAAATGTGTATATCTATTATTCTTGTAAAAAATAACTTTAGAATGTAGTGTAAAAGATAGAGGGAAGATGCGACAATTTTAGTTTGGAAATTTAGAGAGGAAATGATAGAACTTCCTTGAAGTTATTGAAATTTGAAAAACATTTGGAGGAATCAAAGGAGGGTTGAGAAACACTTTTAAACGTATTGAGTTTATGTGATATAAAAAGTTAAAAAGATTGAACAATATTTTATTAAAAAATAATTTTTTTTGTGGAAACTTGAGTAACAATTTTATTATAACTCATTTATACTCTCTTGTGAAAACTCTTAAAAGTATAGAGAATTCAGAGTTGCTCTCTACCTAGAGTAGATCAATTTAATTGAATTTAGTAAAAAAATTATTGTGTCCTCATCTTCTATCTTCTTGTTTATTATAGATTTGTTAATAATAATTATAAATTATTTTGTTTCTTGAATTCATTTACTTTATTTGACATTGTTTTTTTGTCTCATACATCTTTACTATCAAAGAAATTAATATTATTGTTAAATTTTATAACCTTCCAATTTTACAACATCAACACTACATGAGGACAATCAAATATTTATATATAAATCACATCAGATATGGTTCAACATATTCAACAAAGTTTACATCAAAACTTTATAGTTTGTTTTGTAAAATGGACACATGGATAATAATAAAACAAAACAAAAAGAAATAAATTTGAAGAAATATAAAATTAAAATAAAATTAACTATAAAAAATATAAAAAATATATTATACCCATTCCCTTGAGATATATTTGGCCACGTGATCCTCGTAAAGTATTTGTTAGGAGGTTGGAAAAAATCGGGAGCATCAATGAGATTAATACTCTAAAATCATAAAGAGAAAGATGCCACATTCGAACCAAAAACTTTAAGGTATTAGGTAAATTAGTCATCTCTCTTATAAATTTAACATTACACCCATTCATAGTCAATGTTGAACTTTAACCACTCACACTTGTATCCAACATTTTCCTCCACAAATGTGAGTCCCATACATCCTATAACAAAATTTAATACTGGACCCAGTTTCCATCCCCCCACCAAATTGAACCATAGCTCTAATACTACTTATTGAAAAAAACAATCTATAAAGAAAAAAGAAGAACAAAATATAACACATCGTACAAGTATTTAGAAATATAACACGAACTTAACCTAAGGCACCTCGGGTTGTCGCTCATGTTAAGGTTGTGGCTTAAATGATTCAAATATATCCCTCAGATATTAGGCTAACACTCACGCCTAGCTGAGGTAGTGAGTGAATCCTAGTTCTTCGTAGCAAATTCTCTCAAGATGCTATTCTAATCCATTACTTGTAATTAACAAAAATATAAGCAAATTTGACAACAAGAGATCACCACACAAATAAATCAGTTAATAGAAAGATAAAAAATGCATTTAATCTACTAAATTTCATATTATGGAATAAGTATGCATGCAATATGATGTGAGTTTAATTTTATTAATTTGAAAACTACTAGCTCACTAGGGAAAAACTTAGTAACAAACCGAAGATTTACATGAATGTGTATTAATATGTTAAATAGTTGAATATGTGATGATTTAACCAACATTTGTTAGAAAACGAGGCAACATAATATGTTTTGGAATTGAGATTTGTGGGTTTTCAAAAGTGAAAGGCTGAAGTGGAGGGGGTGACAGAGAATATCGTAACATATATAAGATGTTAAAATTTTAAAATATGAGCTGTTAAAAATATATTTTAGATTATAAAATCTGCAAGACATTTTCGAAAAATCAAATAACTTATGAGAGCTTTGTGAAGAGGAGAGGAGGATAATTTCATTAGTCCTATCAAGTATTAGGGACTGGACCAAAAGCTTATAGTTAGAGAAATCTTAATTAATTCTTGACTCATACAACTATGAATGTGCATTATATATTTATAGAGGATGCATAAGAGGTGGCAAAATATTTACCAAAAGCATGCGAATAGTACCCGTCGCCTAAAGCGGATGTGCTAGTTGCCCACCTATTATGGGGTGTGCGGCCATTTACCGCAACAAGCGCCAGTAATAGCCACTCACTCGTTGAAATTCCCACCCATCTATGAAGACGTTGGAATGATATGCCCTAACTCAATAATGGTATTAGAAGGGAAACCAACAAGAAAGGCCATATTCCTCAACATTATAGGGGTAAGAACTACCCATTTATCACGCTACTAAAGGAGGGAAAGGGCATTTACATATTTCTTGGATTCTAAGATTCAGGTTCTAAATGTTCCTATAAAGACCTCAACCCTAATTCTCAGATGACCCCCTTAATTCTCTCTAAAAACACCACAAACAGAGCTTCTCGCCGTCCCTCTGTTAACTTGCTCTAACACCACAGCAATCCTAAAAAGCTCTAACAAATCTTAACTACAAAGGATTGTCACACATTGTACTTTTAACAAGTAAAATTGGCGTACATCACAGAATCAAGTAAAAGTGATATGGGCCGCATTGATCATCATTTAAAAGTCATTTTCACCACTTTCTCCCATATAATGGGAAACCAGGGTTCCATGATTACTATTAACACCATTATGGAGGTTTCACCATCGCGGATAATCTAATTATTCCTGCAGGAAATATATGTTCATTTTGACAACTAGTGTCATGCTTGTCGGCCTTAAGGTAAACCTAAAAAAGAACACAAAATCCAAGACCACATTCTCTAACAACGACATCATATGTATCTTCCCTAACAATAATGATCCCATGGTCATTACAGTACAATATGACAACTATGAAATTAATTTAATATTGATTGACCCAGGAAGCTCAACAAATATCTTACTCTTGAGTTCCTTTCAGGGGCTCCATCATGAACCAGGTGACATCTGAGTCTATCAATCGAATACTCGAAAAAAACATGAAGCATATAAGCTCAATGAGCTGAATGGACGAGTTATCTCTAGAATGTGGAACACAATTAACTTAAAATATTACTACAATCAGCCAATTTTCTGTTATCTGTCTCTAGTAAGGCAAAACTCCTCACGTTAATTATTATCGCATTTACATAAAATGAAATAATTTCCAATTTAATATAAACGACGAGCTTCTATTGAAGATGCATTTTGTCCTCATGGTAATATTAACAATGGACATTAATTGAAGATCCCTTTGGGTAATATGAATGCTAGGCTTCTATTGAAGATCCTTTATACCCTTTGGGTGATGTGAACATTGGATTTCTATTTAAGATCCTTCCCACCCCCATGATAATATAAACAGTGACATTCTATTAAAGATCCTTGTCACCCTCAAGGAAAATATAAATGTTCAGCTTCCCTAGGACGGTCCTTGAGGACCAAAGAACAACAATTTCCATTGAAAGTCTCGCATGAGGGGCTAAACTTAAAGTCTCACTTGAGGGACACAACTTAAAGTCTTTTCTGATGGACTAAACTTAAAATATTTCTTAAGGGACTCAACTTAAAGTCTCACCTAAGATACTCAACTTGAAGTCTCACTTGAGGACTCAACTTAAACTCTTGTCTGAGGGAATCAACTTGAAATCTTTCTCAAGGGAATCAACTTAAAGTCATGTATAAGAAATTGAGCTTGAACTCTCTCTTGAGGAATTTCCCTTTACAAGGCCTTGTGCTTGACGGATTGTGTATTGGTATATTTTCTAAGGATGCAACAGAGGTGGCGTATAATTCATCAAAAGTGGGTAGATAGTACCTGTCGCCAAAAAAGGATGCGTTAGATGGCCACCTAATGTGGTTTATGCGCACGTTTATTACAACACGTCCCCATTTCCTAATTACGTCATCCATTATCTACAATGATCGCCCATTCGTTGAATTTCATGATCATCTATGAAGATGTGGGAATGATGTGCCCTTACTCAATAACGGCATGGAAGGGAAATTAACAAAAAAGAACATGTTCCTCAATATTCTAGGGGAAATAAATTCCCATTTCCCTCGCTTTTAAAGGAGGTTAATGATAATTACAAATTTCTTGGGTTCTAAGATTCATGCCTAAGAGGTTCCTTTAAACACCTTAACTCTAAGGTTTAAGGGGGAAGGGATCTCTAAAATCACCATAATAGAGCTTCTCACTAGGGGTGTAAGTTGATTGGAAAAAATCGATTAAAA
This sequence comes from Vicia faba, assembly GCA_948472305.1. Taxonomy (NCBI): domain Eukaryota; kingdom Viridiplantae; phylum Streptophyta; class Magnoliopsida; order Fabales; family Fabaceae; genus Vicia; species Vicia faba. The sequence goes on along the minus strand of OX451736.1, from coordinate 1,170,466,173 downwards.
TGATAATCTTAACCAAACCAAACTGGAAAAAATATTTTTATGTTCGATTCAAAAACTGAACCAAACCAATGACATGCGAGGTGGTTTCCTTTGTTTCTTGGTTTTAGTTTTTAGGAGCTCTAAAATTAAAAAACCGAATCAACGGATATAATTACCCACTTAATCTTTTGTTCAGTCCATTATTAAACCCAAATTTTACGGAACTCGCACAAGGGACTCAACTTAGAGTCTCACTTGAGATACACAACTTACAGTCTTTCCTGATGGACTCCACTTAAAATATTGCTTAAGGAACTCAACTTAAAGTCTCGCATGAGATACTCAACTTAAAGTCTTGCTTGAGGACTCAACTTAAACTCTCGTCTGAGGGAATCAACTTGAAGTATTTCACGAGGGAATTAACTTAAAGTTATGTATAAGGAATTGAGCTTGAACTCTCTCTTGAGGGACTCAATTTAAAATCTCGCATGAGGAAGCCTACTCAGAGTTTAAGATTAAATTATTTTTCCCTTTAGAAGGCCTTGTGATTGACGGATTATGTATTGGTATATTTCCGAAGGATGCACAAGAGGTGGCGTAGAATTAATCAAAAATGGATAGATAGTACCCGTCACCCAAAAAAGAGGCATTAGCTGGCCACCTAATGTGGTTTGTGCGCCCTTTTACCGTAACATGTACCCATTTCCTAGTTATGTCTCATGTTATCTAGGATGGTCGCCCATTCATTGAAATGCATGTTCATCTATGAAGACGGAGAAATACTGTGTCCTTACTCAATAGCGGTACAAAAGGGCAATTGACGACAAGGAACATGTTCCCAAATATTATAAGGAAAATAAATTTCCATTTCCCACAGTTTTAAAATACGTAAATGATAATTACAAATTTCTTGGGTTCTAAGAATCATACTTAAGATGTTCCTTTAAACACCTTAACTATAAGGTTGAAGGAGGAGGGATCTCTGAAATCATCATAACTGAGCTTCTCACCTAGGGGTGTAAGTTGATTGGAAAAAATCAATTAAACTGACGATCTGAACCAAACCAAATTGGAAAAAAAAATTTGTTCGGTTCAAAAACTGAACCAAACCGATTAAAAGCTAGGTGGTTTGGTTTGTTTTTTGGTTTTAGTTTTTAGGAACTCTCAAATTAAAAAACCAAATCAATGGATATAATTACCCACTTAAGCTTTTGTTCAGTCCATTATTAAATCCAAAATTTGCACCGGCCCAACCCTTCTCCATCTTTGTTTATGATACATTCCTTTCAGCAAAACACCTACCCAAAAACCAAACTCTAGAAAATAGAAACCCTAAGTCACAAAAACTTGTTCTTACTTATCTAGTACTCTCGGCGGCCGCCACCATTATTTCTCTTTTCACTGTCATTTTGCTCTGTTATGGCTTCCTTTTTTGTGTTTCAAGTTCTCTTGATTAATTTTCATCTTTTTTTTTTTAAAACTATTTTTACTTCCCCTTCTTCAACAATATTCTTTATAGTCACATTACAAAATAGTTTTTATGTGTGTTTTAAGGTGTAAAGCTTGTTAATTTGTGTGTATTGAAACATTTTGTTATTATTGTTGTGCTTTATTTGTTACTACTTTGTATGTATTCCGTACAACTTATAAATTGTTTGAAAAGTAGAGCATGCAATAGATTACATGAAATATTTATTATTTGAAAAAAAAGAGAGCGTAAAATACAATAAAAAATATGATAGGAGAAAATACACAAATAAATTTTATTTTGAAAAAAATGTTGTAAACTGATTAACCGAGTCGAACGAGTTAGTTTGATTCGATTTTATTTTTGAAAAACACTAAAATTCGCACCAAACCAAACATGTGGAGATCATATCATCAGATCGAACATTTTTTTTAGCAAAAAATCAATTCAAAATAAACCGATTTCACTTCTATTCTTACATTTTCTACGTGAGTTTGCTATAACATCACACCAATTTTAAAAACCTCTGATGTTCCTTATCTACTAAGAGTGTTATGTACTACCTTCAATCTTATTTAAAAATAAATAATATATCTAGATAATATATTGTTTAGATACATTGAATAAATAATGTATCTAGACAATATATTGTTTAGATACATTATTTATCCAATATATTTTAAAAGTGAGTTTTTATTTATTTTATAAATGGAACAAGAGAGAGTATTATATAATTTTTAGTAAATAGAATTGTATTCTCTTCTTTTCTTTTTAAGTGTCATTTTAGAAGATTTTTTTTTTAAATTTTTTTATTTAAGTACCATTTTTATAATTTAATGTTATAATTTATCAATTATATCCTTACTTTCTCAATAATTCTACTTTATATTTTTCACAAAATTAATTACTTTCTTAATTAATTATTAGAAAGAGAAAGCAAATAAGAATATAATAGGAAAATAACTTTAATAATCTACTCTTTTAATTAAAGAATTTTATACTAAAATGACCGTTAAAAAGAAACTAAGGGAGTATAACTACACATAAACCATCATAATTGAATATTTTGACTACATTTTCAAACAGTTTTTATTATTAAAATTTTAATTGAGATTAATTTATTACAAAATCATGTAAATTCTATATTAAAGAAGCAATAAGTATGAAATATACGACATTTTTTTAATAAATTAAGTATTATGATTCTCTAGTCAATTCGGTTACAGTTAAAGACTATAAAAGATAATAACTGATAGTAGACTATTTTATACCTTTGCATTGAAAAACACTTAACAAAGATAAAGATAATAAAATGTAGAGTTACGATACTCTGTAGTTCAAAAAATTCTATTATGATATATAGGTATTGGGGTTGGGCTCAACCGAGCACAACTTTATTTTCCCTACATTGTTTTTTTCTTTTTTCTTTTGCATGCATTCCTCTTTCAGCTTTAAGCCATAGACATAGGATTTGACCACACCCATTAGATTAGACAACAAGAGTGGATACCGTAGAGTACTACGGGCGTGTTGGGTGCTAATACCTTCCCCTCGCGTAACCGACTCCCTTACCCGATCTCTCGACCGAAAGACCGTGATTTCTTCCTTTTCAGGTTTTCTCGATGTTTCCCTTTCCCTTTCGGTGGGATAAAAGACGTTCGGTGGTGACTTCATTGATGTTTCATTACATCCAGATGACAGGTTCCGCCAGGTGGTTTCAGCTAGCGACTTCACTGGGGACAGATTGACCTTTTGCTGGTCCATCCCGGAGTCGATCCTAGCTCTTGTTTGTTTTCTTTTTGGGTGTTTATTTTACCGCTTTGCATATTTACCTATTTGCATTGCATCTTATGTGCGCTTTACTTTCTGCATACTGGATTTGGCTGGACTGTTTGGATTCTAGATTTTCTTGGTGGGTGGGTTGTTTCATGAGGTAAAAGGCCTCATACCCAGGCTATGAGTGAATTCCATAGGAACTAGGAATAGAGTGGCCATGGCAGCTATGAGATGGATGTTTTGTAGACCTGACCATGAGACCCATGACTTCAGAGGTAGTTCGGATAGGTGTTATCGTATGATGATACCGACATTCGATCTCTTGTACTCTGATTTGGCTTTTAACGTTACCTTGACCTAGACTACACCCGTGAGAGGGGCGGGAAAACTTTTCTTACAGGTGTAGGTACTGTTGGTGACTTTGTGTTACGAAGGTGACTCATGTTCCCATGATAGTTTTGAGGCTTCGGGATTTTCTTTTGATCTTGAAGTAGTGCTGTTCTGTGATGGTCCATCCATGATCCAGTGTGAAACTTTGATCCTGTCATATTGCATCATAGCATATTTATTTCTAAAAAAAATGAAAAAATAACTAGCATGCGCATGTCATCTTCCAGGGAGATTCAAGAGTCTTCTTTCCATCAGAAATGGCTGGCCTCCCGTCAGATGAGTGTGATTGAGTTCGTGTTAAAGAGCCCACCAGACATACTTTCTCTTATCAGATTCCTACTATTGATGTGTCCAAATTGAAGAGGTTGAGTTCTTATCTGAAGGGTGATGTTCTGAATAATTTCAACAAAAATTATGGCAATTTGGTACTAATCGTTAACACTCCAGCTGACCCAATGGCTTTGATCACTCTCTTCCAGTTCTATGATAAGGAATTACGGTGTTTTACTTTTCAAGATTATCAACTGGTTCCCACACTAGAAGAGTACGCGTACCTACTTAATATCGAGTTGTCCGATGAAGTTCCTTTTGTCCAAGTGCCGGAGAAGCCAAAGTTCGAAGTTATTACTGAAATTCTTCATTTGAGTTGGAAAGAGGTGAAAGACAATTGGAAATCAAGTGAGGATACTGCATGGTTTTATTTGGACTTCCTAGTGAAGAGAGATGAGGTCTGGGTAAAGAAAGGGAATTGGAATGGCTTCAGCACTCTGTTTGCTCTCATGAAATACAGGATCATTCTCTTCCCTCGCAAGAGAAATTTGTGGATTTGACAGCTATTTGTGTTTTTAGAAGTAAGAACCCGGTACCGACACTCTTGGCAGATACTCTTTACACCATTCATTCCAGGCATGGAAAAGGAGGTAATGTAAGCTTATGTCATTCAATGTTCTATCAATGGTTTAAGTTACACCTACCGGTAAGTGGCCCTTTCGTGGATACCAGACATTCTCTCCGATGGTCATCAAGACTTGTCAACCTTACTTCATTTGATATCCGGTGGAATTATGACATGGGGGAAGTACGAAGTATTATCACTAGCTGCAGATATTTCCCTAATGTTCCCCTCATAGGAACTAAGGGGTGTATTAACTATAATCATGTGCTTGCTTATCGTCAATTGGGATATGCAATGGATGGACCGCCAAAGGTTGAAGAGGTGTCTGAGTCAGTGTATTTTGTTAGGGGAAGTGATCATGTGATGTTGAAAAGAGTAACAAGTGCTTGGAAGGGAATTCACAAGAAGGATATAACTACTTTGAGCAAGAAGGTTCCTATTGCTAGAGTTCCTTACTTGGAATGGATTAAAGCTAGGGTTAAGATGTTACGGTTACCATTTGCAAGGTCGGCTCCTATATGTGAGCAACCTCCTACTGTTCTGAGTAATACGGTGCCTACTGAGGTGTTCACCCAGGTTCATGTGGAGAACATTCAACTTCGCGCAAAAGACCGTGAGGCAGGGATGAAACTCTATTGGGTAGACCAAGAAAGGACCGACTTAGCTCACAAACTCAAAGAAGCTCAAGAGGAAACTGTTGAGGCGACCAGTTTTAGGAAGAGATCTCATGCTGAAATGGAAGAAGAATTGAGTAAGACTCAGTAAGAGTGTCGGAAGCTTCAGGTATCTGAAAACAGCTACAGGAAGAAAATTCAGAACTTGGAGAAACAGCTCAAAGACAAAGATGCTCAGCTTAAGAAGGAAGTAGCCCAGAAGCGTGTCGCAGAAGATCGGTTTATCTCTACACTTGGCACACTCTGAAGTACAACCTGGGAAAATAGAATTGTCAAGCAAATACCTCTTAACATAGCACAACGGAGTAGTTACCTGTTCCACATTCATGATTAAATTCAACACTTCACCATTATCGTCAATCATATTGACAACACCCCCTCCATGTTTGGGCATTGGGTTTTGAGTAACATTCTGACCAGTCATTGGGGTAAACTCAATTGCCTTGGCATCCAACAAGTCTTGTACTTTGCATTTCAACGCAAAGCAATTGTCAGTAGAATGACCAACTCCGCCTGAATGGAATTCACATCTTGCGTTAGCATCATAGTTAGGAGGAAGTCTTGCGGGTGGTGGTGGCATATTTCTCAAACTGATCAACTTCAAATCGAGCAAATGATGGAGTGCTTCAGTAAGAGTTACTGGCAAGGGATCAAATTTTCTCGGCTGTCTCTGCTGTTGATTATTATACTAACGGGGAGCATCTTTCTGTCTTTGTTGCTGAGGAACTGTATTCGGTCTCTGCTGCGGAGGAGTATTAACATGAATAGAAACGACATTGATTTGTTGGTGCTGATGATCCTCTCTTCTTCCTTTATGAGAGAAAACCGCGCTTGCGTCGCCTTCCCTTTTCTTAGGGTAAGTGTTGAATGGTTTCTTACTGCCCCCTGATGATCCACTAGAACCTCCAACCTGGATCTTCCCCAATTTCAAACCTACCTCAATTCTTTCACCAGCCATAACCAGGTCTGCAAATCCTGCCGAAGTACTTCCTATCATGTGCTCATAGAACGGCCCCTGCAGGGTAATCATAAACATATCAATGAGTTCTCTCTCCATGAGTGGAGGTTGAACCCACGTGGCCAACTCACGCCACTTATGAGCGTATTCCTTGAAAGATTCTTTTGGTCCCTGTGACACATTCTGTAACTGAGTGCGATTAGGCGCCATATCCACATTGTACTGATAATGTTTGACAAATGCCCGAGCAAGATCATTCCAGCAACGAATATGAGTTTTCTCCAACTTCATGTACCACTCCAGGGATGCCCCAGATAGGCTATCCTGGAAAAAGTGAATCAAAAGTCCCTGATCCTCAGTATGCACCGACATCTTTCTGAAATAAGCAGTTGCATGGGTAATAGGACATGATATTCCGTTGTAGTTTTCAAAGGTAGGAGGCTTGAACTTCGGAGGAACTTTCACCCCAGACACTAACCCGAGATCATTAGCATCCATACCAAAGACTCCTTGCCCTTCCACAGCCTTCAGACGCTCTTCCAATAACTGATACTTCACATCCTCTATCTGAACCTCCGATTCTGAACGCCAAACAGAAAACTGATCTTTGTCCTGATCAAAGTCATAATCCTGCTCCTGATAGTTCCTTACACTGCCTTGATTAACTCTTCTGTTCCCTACAAGACGAGGTCCAGGAGACAGAGGAAACTGCCCTCCGTTGCGCACAAAAGGGTTTCCCGGCATCCCGTGAAAATTTCCAACATGCTGATCTTGCACGTCCCTCAATCCTACAGAAATGTCCTGATAGAGCCCTTGATTTCCAACATCCCCCGGATAGCGGCGCTGGTTGTTAACAATGGCAGCCAGTTCCTCCTGTCGGCGATTCACATTGGTGATGACCTCCATGAACTGAGTCATATGAGTAGCCATCTGGGCCCTCATTTCAGCGAGTTCAGCTTGAACCTGTTCCATCTGTCTTGGCAAATTGTTTCTGGTGGAATACCGATGAGTAGTCGTCTTGAATTGTGAATAAGAAAAGTAGAAGAATAAGAAACCCGTCTTGAGATAACCTGTAATGTCATGAAATGCATGATGTGCATGATATGTTTGTCATTTTCTGGTATTCAAGAGTCCTTTTATTCATCAGTCACGGTGTGCAACCAAAGATAAAACATGCAATCAACGGAAAAAGGGCAATAAGACGAACACTTCAATTATAAACAAAGAAACATCATTCAAGTGACCTCGGACAATTAAGAGTACAATGATAAGCAACTAAATACATGTCTTAACAAAAAAAACTGAATAATAACAACAATCAAATAGTCCCTTCCAACAATTCTAGGGGTGACCAAATACACCAAAATAAATAACAGAACTAAATCTCCGGAACTAAATATCCTACTATTATTAGTTACTTCCTAATTCTTTTAAATCTCTTTTTATTTATCTCTTTAAATAAATATTTCTATTTTTTTTAAATAGAGAGAAGTCCAACTCTAGAATATGCTAATACTACTATTGTAATGAGGATGACTAGTAGTAGTCAAAGATAACAACTCATTATTACCTTTATTTTAAAAGTTATAAAATTACTAATTTTAAAAACAAAATTAAGCACAATAACCAAAATAAATAAAAAAGTCTAAAATTAATTTGGAACCAGCAATTTAAATATTTTGACCAACAATTAGTAAATATGAAACTTAATGATGAAGATAAAGAATTACTAGTAACACATTTATTTCAAAAAAATAAAAATAAAAATAAAAATGACATAAGAAAAATGGTCAAAAAGCAAAGAGTATCATTATTAGGGGTAGGGGGGCAAGACCCATGATTCAGATAATTCATAATTGGACTTGATGACCTGACATAAAGTCATGGTTGAACTCACTACTCCCCACTACCCCCCATTTCCTCTGCTTTCTATATATTCCCCCACAACACAACCTTCCCTCCCCACTTTGTATTAATCTCTCCCATTTCTCTCTCTCTTTTCAAAAGCTTCTTCTCTTTCACTCTTCTCTCCCCCTAATTTCTCTCCCAAGTAACCTTAAAACTCAGTTTCTAGTTCCCAAAAACAAAACACTTTAATTTTCTTTCTTGTCTTGCAAGGTTAGAAAACATGACAGTTGAAAAAGAAGATTTGGGTTTGAGCCTAAGCTTAAACTTTCCTCAAAATCCACCAAAACCTCAATACCTTAATCTCATGTCTTCTTCAACTCATTCCTCTTCTCCTTCCACCTACAATCCTCACAAACCTTCATGGATCAATGCTTTCACTTCTTCAGGTACATACATCATCCCATCCTCCAGAATCCAGATCTAGTAACCTTTTTTTTCTATATAATTGACGTACGATCTTATTTTTACATGCAGATCGGGATTCAGAACCATGCAGAGCCGGTGAAGAACGACCGTTACTCCTCCGAGGAATCGACGTGAACCGGTTGCCTTCCGACGCTAACTGTGAAGAAGAAGCAGGCGTTTCATCTCCTAACAGCACGGTTTCCAGCGTGAGCGGTAAACGAAGCGAAAGAGAAATCACTGGTGAAGATCTTGACATGGAGAGAGATTGTTCAAGAGGAATCAGTGATGAAGAAGACGCTGAAACTTCCAGAAAAAAACTCAGACTCACCAAAGACCAATCTATTATCCTCGAAGAGAGTTTCAAAGAACACAACACTCTTAACCCCGTAAGTACTAATTAACCACCATTAATTAAGTTTCTTAATCCTAATTATTTGTTTAGTTTTTTTAGCTAATCCTTTTTTTTTTGCAGAAACAAAAATTAGCACTTGCAAAACAATTGGGTCTTCGTGCAAGACAAGTTGAAGTATGGTTTCAAAATCGTAGAGCAAGGTTTGTTTACTAATTGATTAATTGATAATCTATTTTTTTTCCCTTCTTTTCCTTAATTTAATAAATTTTTATCAATGATTTATTTATTTGTGTATTAATTTATGTATTTTGAAACAATTTTCAGGACTAAATTGAAGCAAACGGAGGTAGATTGTGAGTTTTTGAAGCGATGTTGTGAGAATCTAACGGATGAGAATCGGCGGTTGCAAAAAGAAGTACAAGAGCTGAGAGCACTGAAACTTTCCCCACAATTCTACATGCAAATGACACCACCTACAACACTTACCATGTGCCCTTCTTGTGAGCGTGTGGCTGTTCCATCATCAGCCGTTGATGCTGCCACGCGTCGTCATCCTATGGCTCCGAATCATACTCGATCGTTTCCTATGTATCCAACGGTTCAGCATAGGCCGTTTGATACACTCCGTCCTAGTAGATCTTAACGTGTACGGTTCATTAAGAATAAAAAAACAGTTGTAACTTGTAAGTTTTAGTTGAAACAGCGTTTTATGATGTCTGTGTTCATAGTACTGTTTTAAGATATGGTGGTTAGAGGAAATGATTTTGTGGGTCTATGATGTTTTTTATTTGACCCATTGTCTATTTTTGGTCTGGGGGCATGGCCTATTCTAGGTCTAGAGTTAGCTTGGAGTTTTAGGTTTTTAAATACTTTCTTTGTTCTTATTTCTCATGATTAATTAGAGATTTTATGTAAAGTTAAGCGATTATCTAATTAATTTAAGTATAGTTTTGTACTATATTAGTGGATTTTGTTCATGGACATAAAAAGTCAAATTTAAATTTTGGATGATTGGTTTAGGATTGGAAATGTAGGAAGTGTTCAAAAGATCCTTGATGGGTTGAGTGAGAATTTTTATGGGAATAAAATGGAAAGTAGAACAATTATAAAGGAGATTGTCCCAAATGGCCAAACATTAGTTCAAGAATTTAGGGGCATTATGGGTCCCCATTGATGTCGCCTTCTAATTGAAGAAGGGGGAGAGAATCTTATTTTCATCAATTATGTGATCATTGACTGACTTGTAAATTTATGCACTTGTTTTTTGTTTGCCTTTGCAGAAAAAAATTGCCCATTCACCGTTTCAAATCGTAGTAGAGTAAGTTAATAACTTTGAAAAGAGAGTTGCGTTAAATTATAGTAACTTACTTTACTGTAGTAAGAATTTAATTGTTACGCACCGTCATTTAAATTTTTGGGGTTAATAGTATTTTGTTTTTTACTATTTAGGTGGGATTTGAAAAACACTTGTAAAAAATAAACTTTACATCAGAATATATGAAACACTCTTTAATTACTAGGACACTTGTTTTGTTTTTGTATTAGTTTACATTAAATATATATTATATTAAATATATATTATGTTGATTATGTGTATGGTTATGTATATATTACATGTTATAGTTTACTATTATGTAAATATTATATAATTAATTAACATTTAATTATCTTTAATATTATTAATTTATTATTTAAATATTTATTTCATATTTAATATATTATATATTATATATTTTAAATTTAAATTGTTTAAATAATATCATTTTAAATATATTTCTATTAATACTATTATTATGAAAAATATATTAATACGTAATAGTATCTTATATTTATATTTCTATTATGATAGTATTATTGAAAATTTATTTACATAATATTATATAATTGAAAAAATATTTATAAATATCAAGAATTATTGTAATATTATGTAATTGGAAAGTATTTTATAATATTTATGTTATTGGGACAATTACATATTTAATTACTTAATTATAATAATAATTATCTAATTAGTTAGCTTAAAATTTTGAATAAATTTTAAAATATTATTTAAAATAGTTAGCTTAAAATTTATTTAGAAGAAATATTGTAAGCTAAATATTAAATAAAAAATTTAAATAGTATTTTAATAACAATATTATTTAAATATCAGTATTTATAAACCTATTTAACAATATTAATAGACAATATTATTTAAATATCAGTATTAACAATATTATTTTAATAAACATATTTAAAAATTATTTAAAATAATATTTAATTTTTTTATTTAATAGTTAGCTTACAATATTATTTCTAAATAAAAAAATTTCAGTAGTTTTTTAAATAATTATTTTCTAAATATAACTAATTATGTTTATTAAATATTGATATTTAAATTTAAATATATAAATTAAATTACTATTTATATATGATATTTAATGTATATATGAATCCTTTAATAATTATTTATCTATTTTAAATATATACATTAAAATACTATTTATCTATTTTAAATATATACATTAAAATACTAATAACTATTTATCTATTTATATATTTAAAATACTGAATATAACCCTTTTTATATTTGATGTAAATTAATAAACAAACAAAGTAAGTGTCCTAGTGATTAAGGAGTGTTTGGTGTATTCTCATGCATCTGAGTTCAAATTTTATTGGGATTAATTTTTGAAATTTTAATTTTAACCATTATATATAATTAGGGTTGTTTTCGGTCCGGTCCGGGTATTAGGGGTTCCGAGAGTTAGACCGAAACCCTTATCGAGTAAATTAGAATCTGACTAAAATAATGATGGTTAAATTTTAAGACTGAAATTGAACCGGAACATTCAGGTAAATCGAAACCGGACCGGAAAACTGATTATTGGACATGGGCATCTGAGACTGAACCGATAATTTTCAGTTCGGGTACCCGCCCACCCGAATTAAAGGAAAAAATTGAAATTTTTTTAATTTCAGATGCAAAATTATATTTTAAATAATCCATTCAAAATATGTATTTGACAGTACATTCTAAATATCATTCACATAAGCTATGAAACTTATGCTTTCAAAAGTAAAATTTGTTCAAAAATATAAAACTTGTTCAAACATAAGTTATGAAACTTATGTTTCAAAAAACAACAAAATAACATTACATTTGCTAATAATGCCTCAGAACAATCTCATCATTGACATTTCAAAAAACAACAAAATAACATTACAAAGTTGTTGTTGTCAAAGAAGAGACACCAGGATCCTCACCAAAATGAAATGCTAAAGGTTCATCTTGTGATTTTTCAAGCTACATCAGTAAAAACATAAGTTAAACAAGAAAGCATAAATGGAAAAGCTTAAGCCATATAAATATTCAACTAAAATAGATCATAAGCAAAAGATACTTACAATACTAGCAGTGCAGCTCTTTTTAATTCCATATTTCTCCTTCACCCAATCACCTCCACAAAATACCATTTCAAATGTCTTAAATTTCATAGAATATCGTTTTACATCAATAATCCTTTTATTAGTATTAAAAGTTGCTTCTGAAGCAATAGTTGTAACTGAAACAGTTAGGATATCTCTGACCAACTTATTAAGAACATGATACTTGGCTTCGTTCCCCATCCACCATGTTAAAACACCAAACTTAACTTTAGGGGAACTTTCAAGGAAGACTTCTCAAGATATAATTCAAGATCAGATTTTAAATTAGTATTACCAACAACAAGTTCTAAAAACATCTAAAAACTCCTCCTTCCCAACCCATAACTAGATCCTACTTTTGGAGTTTCAGACACATGGGCATTCTCATCATTAGTTTCATAAGTATCTTGATACAATTGAAAGAGAAATTTTAACTTGGTTGCCAACTATTATTCATAGGCCGTGACGTGAGTAGCATTTAGATACAAGAATAAATATACCCATTTGATGAAGATCATTTTATACCTAGTTGAACAAGTAGAGTTGTCAACCAACTTAAATTCATCTATACCTATTTGCATAATTTATTTTCATCCAATATTTGGCCTCATAATTCAATTTCATCACAGGCAACTAAAAGCAACATAACTTAATCTTAGGCACAATTAAATCACAACTCACAAGGCAACATAATTTAATCCTAGGCACAATTAAGTTACAACTTGCAAGGAAGACAACATATTTGAATCCTAGGCACAATTAAGTCACAACATCACAAGATAATATAATTGAATCAATTCACAAACAGTTCAGACAGTAGTGGCCTTATATCAGCAATTCATCATAGGCAACAAATTTATCATAACTCACAAGTTACAACAAGGCAGACAACATAATTTAAACAATTTATCAAAATCAATTCACAAGCAGTTCAAATAGTAGTGGCCTTAGATAAACAATTCATCATAGGCAACAAATCTATCATAACTCACAAGTCACAACAAGGAAAGCAACATAATTTAAATAATTGAATTGAATCAATTCACAAGCAGTTCAGACAATAGTGGCCTCCGAATCAATTCATTCATCATAACTCATAAGTCCCAACAAGAACTGCATACCTTGGATCAAGACCTGCACCAATAGAAATCACTGTATTAGACTCTGACCAATACTTGTCATACTTCAACTTCATTTCATTAGCAAGCGCATGCAACTGAGGATTATTTGAGATGCTTGAGGGTTTATCAAGTAAAACTTTCACCATGTAAAGCTCAGCCAAAAACAAATTAGCAGTAGGGTAAGAGGTGCCACTAATAACTGATGTCACATCAGCAAAAACCTTCAAAAACTTGCAAATATCGTGAACATATTCCCAATCATCTGCATAAGTCAAAAAACTGAGAAATGCAGCCTTTTCCTCAACATATCTAGGCAAAACATCTCTGTAGTGATATGCAGTGGACAACATCAACCAAGTTGAGTTCCACATTGTCTTGGTATCCAATACTTGCATTCTGCCTTCAAGTTACAACTCATCAACAAACTTTTTGAATGCTTTGCATCTAGTTTCAGAATTCAGCAAGTACTTGGCACCACTCATAATCTTATCAACATTCACCTTAATTATATCAAGTCCATCTTGCACCAACAAATTTAAGATGTGTGCACAACATCTCACATGAAATAGTTTACCATCCAATGGTAGATTTCTCCTACTAGAATAATCTCTCTTCAATCTAGTAATACAATTATCATTGAAACTAGCATTATCAATGAAAATTTAAACCACCTTATCCTTTATGACCCAATCATCCATCACCTTAATCAATACCCTACATAAAACCTCACCAGAATGTAGTGGTGGCACATTCTGAAAAGATAAAACTCTTTTGAATCAATGAAATGATCAGTCACAATCATATAACCAATTTTCTGTTCACCAAACCACTACATATCAGTTGTAAGACTGGTCCTATTAATCAAAGACATATAATTTTTCATCTTAACTCTCTCAGCCTCATAAAATGTCTCACAATCAAACTTAACATGTTGTCTAGTAATTTTTTTGTACCATGGATAAATTTCTCTAAGAAACTCATTGAAGATAACACCTTCCATAACAGAAAAAGGAAATTCATGACCTAGAATCATATGAGCTACAACTTTCCTAACCCTAGCATGATTATATATCCAAGTTGCCAAACTAAGAGTACTATCAACACCTACATTTAATCTAGAATGTGCAACCTCTTTGTCAGTATTACCTCTCAACCTTAGCTTTCTTTGAATGCAATTTTGTAAATATTTTTTACCATTAGAAGTACTTTTCCATCTCACATCATAAGTGTAAAGCTTATCACACCATTTGCATTTCCATTTCTTGGTACCATCAGACATTTCTATAAGTAGCATCTTAGTATGAACAACAAATTTTTGGGGACGAGGAGCTTTACCAAAGGCATTTATCTGGCTCTGTGAACTCTGAGTTGAGTCAACTGAAGGGGTTTCCCCATCAGCAGTAGTTTTATTTTGAGTAGTAGTAGTATTTTGAGTAATAGGTGTATTTTGAATAGTGTTGTCAGTTGGAAGTGAAACTGGAAGTTCCAAATCAATCATCTCACTGATCTCTATATTTCCTCCATCCATTGTCTCCTCTCCCCCATCAAGCAACATGTTTATATCAATAAGATCATCCATGGTTGGAGTCAATGAAGAATCTTGAAAAGATATAACATAAAAAAATAAATATCAATCAAACAATAATGTAATACGAAATATGAACAAAATTTATTATCAATCAAACAACCTCAACAACATTTTTTATTATTAGGCCAAAATACAACCTCAGGACTCAGCAACAAAATTTACAAAATACAACCTCAAATCAAAACCCTAGGCAAAATCCTAATGAAGTTCAAAACTCAGCAACAAAATCAAATATTTTTATTAAAATATTTGGTCAAAATTGATACCAGGTAGAGAATAATTTGATAACTCAAACATGCAAACAAAGTAAAAAATATAATAACAGAATAAAAAGAAAATAGAGTTTGGATACATTACACGAACAAGATAATTTACATTGTGCCTCTTAACATAAATGATTCTAACAGATAATGAAAGTCAACATGTTGTGTTGATCGGAGATGAAGCCTTAGGAGAGAGAGACGAAACGGAGGAAAACATAATGTGAGAGTCGAGAGAGAGAGAGAGGCTAAAAAAAGAAGAAAAGAAAAAATGAAAACATGTAAATTTTTTGGAATTTATATCAATGCCTACCGGTTACTTATTAGATATTTTGGTCTGGTTCTTCATGCTGGATACAAATACAAATTTTATCCATTACCAAATCAAAAGGCATTTCGGGTCAGTCCAATGGTCTGGCTCCATCAGACCGGTTCTCGGGTGATTTTTGATTCTGAAGCTCAAAATACAACCCTACACACAATCAATAAAATAGTAATAACAAAGTCATGTTGGCTTTAAAAATTTAATAAATAACTAAAAAAATCCAACTAAGCTTCAACATTAATAAAAAATATATATAAAAAATAAAAAATTATTGTCACGTCATAGATTATGATGACTAGATTTCTTGAGGGGGCAAAACAGGGGAATCTTCATATATTAAGGGGCGAATCCAATATTTTTTATAGGGGTATTTTTCAAACCTCGTCCATATAGAATGGGGTAAAATACCTATTAACCCTAAATTTTTTACGCCATTCTTATTAAAGATGTATTTAGTGATGTTCAAATCCAAACCAATTCAAATAAAAAACTGAAAATCGATCCAAAAATTGAAAACCGCAAAAAACCGAAATTTATTAGATGTGTTTGAATGTCATTTTATGAAAACCAATCGGTTCGGATCGGATTTTGGATTAATTTTTCAAAACCGATCCAAACCAAACCGAACCCCATACATATATTGTTATACTTATTTACTTTTTATTAGTATATGATATGTTATGTGAATTTATTATTAGATGATAATAATTTTTTTAATAATATTTATTAGTTTGGTATAATCTATTTAGTTTTATTATTTCAACTATAATCGATCACTCTCATTTTGTAATATTAACTTTTAATATATTATATGTTATATATTATATCAAATCTATGATTTATTAATAGTTTTTATAATATAATAAAAATATAAAGTGTAATTTGGATATCCAAAAACCGATCCAAATTAAACTGCATAAAGTTAGATCGAATCAGATTAGATTTTTTTAATATATCATCCAAAACTGAATCACAAGTAAATTTATCTTTGGATCAGATGAGTTTTTGCCTTAAAACCAAACCAAATTGAACCGCGAACACCCCTAGATGTATTCCCTCCGTAACGATTTATAAGCAAAAACACACACACTTTTCTTGTTACAATTTATAAACAAAAAACATCAATTTAATTTCATTTAGGCATTTTCCCCTCAAAATACATCTTTTCCAATGTAAGATTAAATACAAACTGCATTAAATATACTTTCTCTCTCATTATTCCTATAAACAACAACTAATTGAAATTGTTTTTATACATTCCTATAAAATATATTTCAAAAAAGACACAAACATTTAAATTTTCTATAAAAAATGTAAATGAATATATATAGTGCGAATGATATGATATCCGCATCCACTCTATAGTACGTGAATTTTAAAATACCTATGAATATTTTTAGATATTAATTGATAATATTTTTTAAAATATTTTTCTAAAACTATATAACATCCATATAATTTAAAGAAATAAAACTATATATATTATCAACTTTTTTTAAAGAAATAAAATTTATTATCACATAACATCCATATAATTTACTTTCAATTTAATAAAAATTTATCACATTAATTTTCTTCTTTTTCACCAAAATATTATAATATTCATTAATTTGATTTTTAACAAAAACAAATAAAATGTATTGTGGTTGTGAGTTATGGAGGAAAAACAGACAACGAAGGAGTAGAAAGGGAAACTCTGGTTAAACGGAGAAAGGGAGGTGTTAGTTGTTTGAACGATAAAATTGTTGAAGTGGGATATGGAGTATAGACAAATTTTAAATATGAAATGACCAAATATGATTTGTATGAAATGTAAAAAAATGAGAAGACTAAGTTTTCTAGAAGATGAAAAATAACATATAATAAACTAATGATATTTAAATAAATTTTATAATTTATTAGTGGATACGAATATTCGCGGACACGAGTATCATTAGACCCGTATTTGTATCCATTAAAAAATAAATATTTAAATATTTATTTATTTTATCCGCTGATATCCATTAAGCTACTTGTCTCGTATCCGTGACAACTTTTATCTACGGCTATCCATGAGTATGGTTTTTTTCCACCCCTAATCAATACATTGTAAATATTAAAATATATAATTTTAAATGAAGTTAAAATAAAAGTAAACGATTGTGAATAACTGACAAAACAAAATAATATAGTGACTCATTAGTAAATCAGTTTAACAAAAAAATAAATGTTTGGGTAATTTTAAAAGTTTTATTTTCTACTTTCCTTTTGTTCCTAATGAACATGATTCAAACTAAGTTTTAGCCGTTCATTTCATTATCTCGACTTTGGATCATTTCCTTCCTCTCTCTCTCTCTCTCTCTCTCTCTCTCTCTCTCTCTCTCTCTCTCTCTCTCTCTCTCTCTCTCTCTCTCTCTCTCTTCTCATTTTATTTCTAAAACAAAAATTATTTAATGAGAGAGAGTGAGAGTATGTGTGTGTGTGAGAGAGAGAGGGATGAAATCATACTCTTTAGAATAATATAGAGAATAATGACTTTGTTGTGGCCATTCAGCTAGAGAGGTTAATAATAATGAGAAGCATTCATCATAAAAAATATCTCTGGATGAAAAATAAATAGTAATAGAGATTGATAAAGATTTGAATTAAAAGTGATTGAGAAATCTATGATTGATGATAGAATAAAGCAATTTGATCCCGATCTTGTGGTAATGTAAAATAATCATAAGAATTCAATGATATGGTAGTTTGCAATTAGAGAAGAATAATAACATTTAGGGGGTGATGAAGACAATCCTTCTGAGCCACATCTTTTTTGGTCAAGGAAAAGGGTAAAGAAGGTCTTGTACCCCAAAATTTTCCCTCCATTATTTAAGACAAATTATTTCAATAGTTCTCCTCATTCTCCTAGAATTCCCAATTGCTCAAGAATACTCAAGGTTTAAGCATACAAGCACTCCTCCTAAGCAACCAACCTACAACTAGGGTTTTGCTTATCTCAAAGGAAATTGAGTTGTAAATGACTCAAGTTGACTTAATGGTTTCTCATACGTCTCAAAGTATCCTCATGCCAAATTTTAAGCCTTACATCACAAGTTTGCTCAATCAATTAGTCAGATGAATGAAAACCAGTTGTATTGAACAAAAAGTCAACTTTGACTAATTGACAGTCAAAATTCATAATTTTTGGGCAACATCAAGATTTTGAAGTCACATTCATTATTTAATCAAGGGTTGACAATGATTCATCAAGAAATTTCAAGATTCATCAAAAGTCAAAAGTTACTAAATTAGGATTTTCTTAATGAGAAGTCAACTGAACTTTGACCAAGCATAACTTTCACATACTTCATCAGAAATTCCTTAACCAAAGCTTATATTGAAGTAAATTCAATTCTCTACAACTTTGTCTCTCTAAGCTCAAGGTCAAAAATTCTTCATTTGAGAGATATGGGCCAAAATATTACAGGTCATTTTGAAAGTCAACAAAAAGACATTTTTTCCAAATAAACTTACATCATGTTAAAGACTTCAAATGAAAAATTGACCAAAATGAAATTTGTAGGAGGCATCTTGAGGTTTCCAAAAAATCCAAGATCACCTTCATATGACAAAAATTGAGAGAGTTATGAGTTGTGCAAGTTGAGTAATTTTGAGAAAATGCATGAAATTCAAATTGAGCAAACTTGAATTTTTGGGTTAGTGGACCTATCTTTTAAGGCCCAAACGTGTTCATAACCTTATAAAGGACCCCTAAATCCATTCACATATTTTTTTATGATTTTTATTTCTTTTATTTGGATTTTGTTCATTTAAATACAAATTAAATCAAATAAAATATAAAAACATTGGATTAAGGCGCATGGTTAATATTGTTAATCATGTTGGAGGCCCAAAAATCTACCTTGAAGCTGAAGAAATAGTGTGGTCTATATTTGAAATAAATCTTCATTGGTTTTGGAAGATTTCGACTTATTTTCAAACAAAATCAAAGATATGATTTCATGAGATGTCCAAGCCCACCACCTGACCTAATCTTCTCTCCTATAAATACATAACACCTTCAGACCTCAAAAAACATGTGTGTTGTCTCTCAAGAAGAACCCTAAAATTCCAAAATTTTCAAGAAGCTAGGGCACGATCCAACCTTTCTCTTCCATGATTTTCCGTTTATTCCAATCATCAATCAAGCTTCCTGAAGACTCCAGGAACTCATACCAATCATCACTCAAGCTTGAAGCATGCTGGAACTCGCCAACCAAGTATCACTGGTTTGGTAACCTTCTCTAATCTCAAACTTTTTATATACACATTGTTGAATGCTTTGATGCACTCATACATGTTTATAATGATGTTTGGAACAATTTAGAACCATTATTTGAGGTTTGATGCAGGGATGAAGATTTGCCATTATTAGGGCAAAGCTTTGTTTAAGATTCGTATTTTGTGCTACAGGCGTTTTCAGGCCAAAGTAACCATACCATTGAACTCACATCATGATAACTAGTGGATCTGAGTTATTAGATCTTTTGTTTTCATCTATTTTTGCCGATTTTCAAAAACCCCTTCATCGGAGAAGATGAAGTTGACCACCCTCCACGGTGGTTTAACTCTTTGAACTCAGGCGACCTAGGCGTGGCATTCTCCCATTGGCCCATTCAAAACCCCAGACCTCACACCAAGCGCGCGTGTTTGTTTTATTTAGTTTATGATTTAATTTCATTATATGTTTATTGATGGTAGTGATATGAACGTGTAGCAACAATTGGCCTGGTGGTAAGTGATACGTTTGGCATAGTAAAGAGCGTGGGTTCGAGTCAATCTTTTGTCAAAATCATTTTGTTTATTTTTCAGGATTTATAAGGCAGGTTCATCATATGGTGATTAGTTCTCATTCTTAAACACAAACAACACCATTGCGCAATGGATAGAGGGGCATAACTTTGAGGCTAAGGACGTGGATTCAACTTCCACCCCATGCATCTGTTTTTTTTCTTCTATTTTTACTAACCTTATTTTTCACTCTATTTTACTAATTACTTTCTAATTAACCATTAATAAACCTTAAACTTTTTCAAACCATAACAAATTATGATTACTTTTTTTAGTTAGTAATTAAATTTTGACATATTTTTATTTATTAATTAATTAAGTTTTAGCTTTTTCTTAATATTAAAATTAATATGAAATAACTAGGTTTTAGTTATCATCCCTAACCCTAAATCATTTTCTAAAAACACCAAAAAAATTAACTTAGAACTTTAGGTCTTTTACATTTTTCTAACATTTTTCTTATTTCTTTTTACTATTTAATTTCCTAGAAAACTCTATAGGCCGCATTACCAATTTAATAGCGTAGATTTATCTTTTCTCGTATTCTTTCTAATTATGTAACTGCTCACAGGATGTAATAGCTTAGATTTTACTTTCCACACATTATATTTTATAATTGTTAGTAATTAGGGCTTGCATGGAAAGACTAATAATTGTACATAGAAAACCTATTTTTCAAGATAAGATAACTAAAAATACACACTTTGCACACTTCACCTATAGGGTAACCTCTCTTGTTGTCTTACGAATATCAGTCATGTCCCTCGAAATTAGGGATACTTTAGCAAAAGACCCTCGATTTAACAATATCATCATAGTCCCTTTCAAACAAAGATCATAATCCCTCGATGACCCTCCGAGTTGCCTACAAAATGATCTAGTCCCTTCGATGACCCTACGAGAAAATAATGATAGTCTCTTTGATATAATTGCTAAAGTATCCTTACATGTTTCCTTCTATGACCATACGATGACCCTACGCCTGTCCCTTCCCATCCAATATATATGATTACCTACCAACTAATGGTATAGATAATACTATCTCCAAAGGAGAAGGAAAATAACAAGAAAGACATAATGGGTAGGACTCTTGAATTCTTGCTCACAAAAAATATTTTTACACATAATTTTCAAAACAACAAATATTTAAAAAAAACACTTTGTATACATTCTTGAGGACTGATACAAGAATTATTACAAAGTCTGCCTTACATTGGCATTTCAAAATATTTTCAAACAAATCACACACACACACAAAGCAAGTTTTTAAAGTGAGCTAAGAAATGAAGAGCCCGTAGATAACTACGGATTAAAAGGATGCTAACACCTTCCCTTTTCATAAATTACCCCCCGAACTCAAAATCTATCAAAGATCTTTCCTGTTCTTTTCACCTTTCCTAAATATTGGATAAAAGAAAAGTCGGTGTCGACTCTTGCTAACTGTAACATTTGCGATAAACCAAAAAAGTCAGTTCTCCCACTGTATGAAAAAATTGGAGACTCTGTTGGGGAACTATCTAAAAGAGGGATTACCTTAAGAGTTAGATCACTTTACTTGCTTTTATTGTATGCTTTGTCTGATTTACTTTAAAGGCTTGTTTGGGTATTTCTTGCATAAAAGATCCTACATTTGAATCTAGTGATTCCTTAGGTAAGTAGCAATAGATCATAAAGAATGTACGGCATATACCGATATGGTTAACATGACAAATACAGTTAGTGTGACAGTTTGGTTTGTACTGATGTTTCTTGAGTCAGTCGAGGATAACATTAGGCTTCCGCGTGGTGTCGTTAACACTAACTTACTTTTAGAACCTTAATTGACCCATCTTGGCCATTAGAAAGTAGTGAGATAGCCGGCTTTGGTGCAGTCCAAAGTTTGTTGATACTCGAGGCTACACTCATTGAGATTCGACTTTCGGGATGTTTTGGTGGCAAGCCAGTTGCCGTGCTAAAATAAAGCCTGTGAGAAAGATCTCTGATATGAGATTCTTAGAACCCGATTACTATTTTGGGATAGGTTGAGCCAACTTAACTTCAATGGGGAGTGGTATTTACCTATGGACTTCATGCAAGCCTTTAAACCTAAGGCTCTTGTATGATTTGTTTGTGTTTCCTACTTATTTAACATGAACATAACATCATAACATCATATCATCATAACATAACATTTTCACTAACCATTTCAAGGACCTAAGGATTTATCTTTGTTCCGTGTTGTAGGTTATGGCCTCCGCTCGCAAAAATACTATTCAAATAAACTTTTTAAGGGTACCTTCCAAGTTTAAGGAGTTAGTCTCAAAGGTTCCTGAAAAATCTCAATTCACTAAGAGGAATGGCTATCTACTCAGTTTGGTTACCTCAGGTTTTGAAGAAGATATGATGAGTGTTCTGTTCCAGTTCTTTGATCCTAAGCATCACTATTTTATCTTCCAAGATTATCAGTTGGTACCCACAATGGAAGAGTTTTATAAGCTACTTGGAGTACCTATTCTTGATTAGACACCCTTCATCGATTTAGAGAAAGTTCTGAAACCTGAAGTTATTGCAGCAATCTTACATCTGAAGCGGCCAGGCATTATCTCTAATTGGGAAAAAAAAGTGGAGTTAAAGGTATTCTTGCTAAATTTCTGATAGAAAAGGCTCAATTTTTTCTAGATGTTATGAGTTTTCATGCTTTTGATGAGATCTTGGCTCTGTTGATCTATGGTTTTGTACTATTCCCTAATCCAGATCAACTCATAGATGTGAATGACATCAAAATATTTCTTACTCGTAATCTTGTGCCTACTTTGCTTGGAGATATTTTGCACTCTCTCCACACTCGTACTATGAGAGAGCGAGGGACTCTTATGTGTTGCACACCTTTACTATCCAGGTGGTTTATTTCGCACTCTCCCTGATCAGTGATGAAGAATGAACAAGGTTTGAAGTGGTCTCGAAGGATGATGTCACCCTCTCATTCAGATATCTATTGGTGTTCCCAATCTCAGGAGGACATCACTATTATTGATCATTATGGGGAATTCTCTAATGTGCCACTCCTTGGCATAAGGGGAGGTATTACTTACAACCCTTCTCTAGCTCTACGTCAATTTGGTTATGCTCGAAAAGACGATCCCCATGATATGCTTATCCAGGGTATTGTATTTGATTACGAGAATGATTCTCAAGGTTACCGTCAAAGGTTTATACATTCTTGGGGAATGGTGAATAAGACTTTGGGACATAAAACTCCATCCTTTTGGAGCCCTACCTCAGATGGGTGAGATCTCATGCTCAAAATTTTATAATGCCATATCCTGTTGTCCTACCAGTAATTGTGAAGCCTGTTGTTGAAAGAGATATTCCTCATACCATTTTTCATCCAGATATGCCTACTGACCTTGAAGATCTATATAAGTCTTGGATTCAATTGAAAGAAGAAAGGGGCACCTTTGAGACTCAGTTCTAAGCTAGTGAGAAAAAAGTGTTGGAGCTGACAAAACGACTTCAAGAAGAGCAGAGCCTTAATGCATATGTTAACACAAAGAGGAAGCGTCCATGGGAGACTTGAGTCTTAGGCCTTAGGAGTTCATAATTTGTTTCTTCGTAACCCTTTTTTATTTTCATTGTAAGCCTAAGAGGCAGTTATAATTCGAACTTACTAATAAGAGTCTTTGTTTTTGTTCCCTTTTGATTAACAAATTTAAATCCCACGAGGTCCTTGAAAACATTGCATATGCATCTACATGCCATACATATAATTGTATAACAGGTTTCTAAGACAGGTTATTCATCTTCTTGCTATTTATTTAAGATAAAAATGGCTCTCGAGCAAACACTCAAATA
The DNA here is from genome assembly GCA_948472305.1 of Vicia faba. NCBI lineage: Eukaryota > Viridiplantae > Streptophyta > Magnoliopsida > Fabales > Fabaceae > Vicia > Vicia faba. The sequence goes on along the minus strand of OX451736.1, from coordinate 1,170,442,023 downwards.
TCTCCAAGCTCAAAATGCTCAGTTCCAAAAGATGTTCTTAAGCTTAGCCAAGGGACAAGAAGAACTGAAGACGCTCATCGCCAACAAGAAGAAGAAGAAGAATAAAAAGAAACCAATCGGCATCCTTAACATGGGGATAAAGTTCAAAGGTCCGCTCAAGCGAGCTCAAGATCTTGATATCCCATCGGACGAAGATATCAAATGGGATGAAGATGGTAAGAGTGTTAAAACTGAAAAAAGCAATCATGGTTCTGATAAATGTTCTGATGAAGAGGAAGAAGATTATTTGGATGAACAATATCCCCCTGCTGGCAAGAAGTATAAGCTATTAGAAGAGCGTTTGAAAGCTATGGAGATCCAGAAGGTTCCTGGTTTGAACTTTAAATAATTAGGTTTAGTCACAGGAGTCGCCATTCCTCAAAAGTGAAACAACCGACTGAACAATCATCTAATAAAATATCAATGAAGTCGCCATATAACGTATTTTATCCCAATAGGAATGGAAGGTAGACATCGAGAAAACCCGAGAAGGGTGAAATCAAGGTCGAACATCCGAGAGATCGGGTAAGGGAGTCTGTTACGCGAGGGGAAGGTATTAGCACCCCATACGCCCGTAGTACTCCAAGGTATGCACTCTTGTTATCTACCTAATGGGTGTGTTAGGATTTATATCTAGGCTTAAGGGCTAAAAGAAAATGAAAAAAGCGAATGCATCCATAAGAAAAGATAAAATAATGTAGGGAAAAATAAAGTTGTCCTCGTTCAGGCCCTACCCCAATGCCTACGTATCCTTTTTAAGGAATCAGAGCAGCTGTAGTTCGGCTCACATGTTTCGGTTTTTTTTTAATTAAACAATGTTAGGTTCAAATCAATCCACCATGGCTCGACCTTTGGAGACTCACGACCTGTAGCGGAAGGGAACTAACATGTTATTAGAAAAGAATGTCGATTGACAAAAAGAAAGGTGTTGGTTTGTCTTTTTTACCTTGAGAAAGGATTTGAATGTTTTAAGTGTTTTATGATTTGCAAAGAAAAAGAAAAGAAAGGTTTTTGTTTTATTATGCAAAGGATGCAAAAGAAAAGAAAACATCTAAGGGAGACTAACCTAAATCTATCCCTAATATTATCACACAAATGATTGACCCTAAAGTTGAGTTTTGAATGGGAAACTCTAACCTATGTTGACATGCATGGATAAAAATCCTAATGTCTATCTCAAATCATCATCTATAGATGAATCAAGAAGTTCTAAAGGAGCATAGCAAGGGTCTATCACCTAAAACTATGTCTATCTCGAATCATCATCTATAGTTGAAACGAGAGCTCCTAAGGGAACATGCCGAGGGTATATCATCTTAAAACATGCACACAAAGATGAAACCAAGCAAGCAAGCCAACAAGCTTAAGAGAACACAAACAGTATGTCGTGAGCAGCACATGCTAACTCAAGTCAAATGCCTAACCATGATATGGACGATAAGGTAGGTACAAAATCAGGTAGGGATGCTTTAGCCAAGGGGTCATATCAATCGAGGCAAACAAGCGGGGAGAGGATAGAAGAAAATAGCACGGAGCATCAACGTCGACCAACGCGAGCTCAAGACAAAATGTGGGGGATTGATTACAAATCCCTTTTCCACTTGACGACTCGATAACTATGATTTGCACAACTCCGAAGCATCGACGTACAACGTGAGCTAAGGATGACACAGACTAGAATGCATAGGGGTCGATTGCGGACCCTCCCCGCTTTCCTACTTTTGAGGACTTATTATTTGTAATAAATGCGGGCATAAATGTAAACACACGTGCAGAATACCTATTTCAAAGGTAGGATTATAAACAATCACAATTAGCATACATAAAGCGGTGCCTACTACAGGTCTTTAAACAGATACTTCGAGCGCACGCTCTTTATTTCTTGCTTCCCACTTCTCATGATCTCTAGAAAGCAATAAAGAATTTGATAACAAATCCGGTAAAAAAAGGTATGAGAGTAATAACAAACAGATAACAATCCGTATCAAGCAAGCAAAAATAAGAAACCCAGAAAACTTCGAGCAAGCTAGCATTAAAAAAGAAATTCAGTGAGAATATGTGTCGAAGCATCAATAAGCAAGATCAGAATGTGTAGCGAACACATCTGTATCACAAAGTGCCTGCACAAAATGCAATTAGGCTAACCAAGAACGAAATGTGTATCGACACATTCGTATTCCCGAGCACCTGCACAAAATACAACTATACAAGATACAAAGCACAAAATAATGGCATGTGTGTCGAACGCAAAAATACGACCACAAATCGAAAGTCCAAAAGAGTTTTCTGATCAAATAATCGAGTAATAATTAGATGATCGAAAACTATCCAAATGTACCTTGCACAATCAACACACATGTTAAAAATATCAAGGAAAATTGAAGTAGAAAAGAGTAGGAAGAAATTTGGAGCAAACAATAGCCAAAGCAAAGCCAAAGAAGAAAAAAATTGGAAAAGACGCGTCGACTGCAACAGGGCATGAGTTGACTCATGCCTAGAATTTTCTCAGTTTGTGTCGACCGGAGGGTCGGTGCAACACTTCCCACAGGTGACCAGAATTTTTACGTTGATCGCAACAGGCTGTACATCGACTCATGCCTGAGATTTTTCTCAGTTTGCGTCGACCAGAGGGTCGGCGAAACACTTCCCGTGTGTGGTCCAAACTGTTTGCGTCGACTAAAAAAGGCTATGCATCGACTCAACTGTAGTCTTGTTCAATTGAAACTTTGAAGCAACATAACTTTTGCATCGAGTGTTCGTTTCACGCATGGTTTGAATCATTGGAAAACTTAAAAATCATAGAATATCCACGGCACGAAACGGAAACCAAAATAACAAAAATTATACGACAAATTACCCGATCTTAGCACGATTGACATGTGAATCCATGATCCGATTTCATGAGTTTCGACGTATTTTTATTAGGTCAAAAACCAAATTCACATCAATTATGTTATGACCATATCACAAGAAAATTTATACGCAACCAAAAATCAATTGAATCACACGGTAAGATCAAAACATAATGGCTCAAGCAATTTGTCAAACACATAATCTCCGAAATTTAACTCATGATTTTTGAACAATTAGAGATCCAAATTATACCACACATAATCAATCAAGAATCATCAATTAAGCTTGAAACAAATTCAACATTTTGTTTTCTAAAATAAGCACTTTCATGAAAATAAATTAATTGAATAAGCACTTATTTAATCATCCAATTCCGGATTTGCACATCATGATTCAAGATCAATTCACATTTTCTTAATCGAAATCACTTCCACAATTCAAATTAGATGAAGGTTCAATTTAATGATCCACAAAAGTGCTTATTTAAGAATCACTTATTTGAAAAGTGCTCAAATCAAGAAAAGCTTACCATAGAATTAAAGAGGAAGCATACGTATATAGATCATAACAATTGGATTCGAGATCGGAGAAGAATTGAGCTTCTTTGACTTTTGGATCTTGAAGAAGTTGTTGGAAAAGTTGTTGGTGTTCTTAATAAAAATGAGAGAAAGTTTCTCTTTGATCCTTGAGCAAGACGAGAGAAAGTTTTTGAGTGTTTTTGAGAACTGGTCAATTATGAGGGTCCTCTTGAAAATTGGAGTGAAAAAGAATATATAGTGTGCCCTTTTTTTGAATGAATGAGCCTCCAATAAACACAAGCAAATGTGCAAATTTTCAGTTCATCAGAGTCCGACACCTTAAGGTCAAATTCGTAGGTCCCTCGACGCGACTTTAGAAGTTGACATATGAAACTAAAATGTAGCCAACATCAAGGACAACATCGTGTTCGAAGACGGGCTCAATCAGAAAAATAGTGATTTAGTTATGATTTTTTGAAGTTTCATCTCAGATGAAAATATTTCCCGGTTCCGGATTTTCCAATGCGTTGCGCGCGTTTTAGATAAAAAATGAAGGCCTTCGGGATACATTTTGTGATACGGTGGGAGAACTGACTTGAAGGTTTTGCGTTTGATCGCAAATGTTGCGGTTAGCAAGAGTCGCCACCTACTTTTATTTTATCCAAAAGGAAAGGTGAAAAAGCACAGGAAAGACCTTTGAGATTGTTTCTTGAGTTTGGGGGGCAAATTATGAAAAGGGAAGGTATTAGCACCCTTTTCATCCATGGTTTTCCATGGGATCTTAGTTACTTACTAGATCACTTGTTTTAGTTTGAAATTTTTCTTTGTGTGGTTTTTTAAAGTATTTTGTAAAGAGGCCATTGTTTAGGCAAACTTTGTAATGATTCTCGTTCGTAAGAATGTATACAAAGTGTTTGATCTTTTGAAAATATTTTCAAGTTTGTAAGATATTTTGAAAGTGTAGGTGTTTGTTTTGAAAATAGCAAGGATGTTTTTGGTTTTGAAATTGAGAAAGTAATTGGAAGCATTCTACCTACTCAAAAGTATTTCATGTTCATTTCCTCTTTCCTTTGACATTGTTATCTCAGCATTGATTTGGTAAGTAACCCTATCTTTGGATGTAAACGGGATGGGCGTGGGTCATCGTATAACCATGATTAGCAATATTGAAAGGTATCTTAGCATTCTCTTTTTAGGGACTAAGATCATTTGAAAGGCAACATGGATATCGTCATCGAGGGACTATGATCTTGTATTTGACTTGTTTTTGCTAAGATACCTCACATGCGTAATATGGCCATTTAGTAAGGCAACCATGTGGATTTATCCTAGGGGTGCTTGTGTGCAAGTGTATTGTTTTTCATGCTTGGTTTTATATTTAATTATAGTTTTCTAATTTATTGGTTTTAGTCTTTCCCTACAAACCCTAATTACTAGCATTTGTATATAAAGCGATAAATTGCGGAATTTAAAATTACTACGCTATTACAATACTTGTGGGAGGGGGGGGGGGGGGGGGGGTACAAATTATAAATGGGGATTGCAAGAAAATAAAGCCTATTTATCTATTACAACCATATTGAATTTGTATAAATGTACAAGAAATTAAATGAATATAATGTACAAGTATGAATGGATAAGGAACGAATTTTGTTAAGAAAAATAGTTTTGACGTAATTAACTTAAAAGAAAATGATTAACTAAAATAAGAAAATTAAAACTAAGTTAATAAAAGAAATTAATTTATTAAAGAAACAAGTTTTTTTAGGGTTTTGTTTGTGAAAAGGTTTTAATTAAATTTTTAATAAAAGATAACAAACTTGGTTCTAATGTTAATTTATTTTGAGAAAAGAAATTAATTTGTTTTAAGAAAATACTTTTAATGTGTGAAAATAATAATCAAAACCCTAACTTTTAATTAATTTACAAATTAATTATCAAAGATAAAATAAAAGATGATTAAAACAAATTTATTTTTATGTAAAAAATTAATTTAATTAAATAAAAGCCTAAATCTATTTTTTCATGATTTTTGTATTTTAAGAAAACAAATAAATAAAAAAAAGAAAAAGAAAATAAAATGGGCAGGGGTGTGGATAGCCAGCAAGGGGGGTTAGCAGTAAGGAAAAAAAAAGCCCAAAGGAGGCCCAGGCGCCTGTCCAAAAAAGTCAGAATGTGAGAAATGTGTAAAAAAAATCAAAAGGGTACCACTGGGGCTCGAACCCAGGTCCCTATAGTCACAGGCGCGCGCCTGTACCACTGGGGTGGCTATACATCCGTTTATATAATCAAAACAAAAAATATATGATAGTAAACAAGTCCATGGCTTGAACTTCATCTTCAACCTCACGCCCAACCAGAGCTTCCGTATCTCATTCAAATCTCAACTAAAATGAAAACTGTAAACAGGAAACTTGTAGCAAATTTCCTCACGATTTCAGAAATGCAAAGCAATAAAATTATAGATTAAAGACAAGTATGAATTTTAATGGCCCTAATCTGAACCCTAAAAATCTCAGAAACTTCAATCTTAAAATTCTCTAAGCTCAAGCAAAATTAATAAAAACTATGGACATGTTTAGCTTTAGGGCAATGATATCTACATTTTTCATTCACAAATAAACCATTAATGATGTCTGTATGAGGAGTTCCAAAGTCAGAAAACATACCTTGCAAGAGGGTATTGGGTTTGGAGTTTGAGTAGCTTTTAGTGAGTTCCAATGATTGGATTAGCTTCTTCAAGTTCCCAGGAAGCTAATGGGATGCTTAGCTTGAGCTGAAAGTGCCTGAGGAGTTCTGGAGAAGTCAAGGTGCAATGTGCTGTTTTTGAAAATGGTGGATGATGATGGAGGAGTTACAGTGGTTCTGCAGGTGTTGGGATTGTTTGTATATGTTGTTTAGAAGCTTCTGAAAGTAAAAGGCCAAGAAACACACGAGCAAATTTGGAGATTAGATTCAAAACTCAGAAATGACAAGTTTTGAAGTGTTTTTGGTGATTCTGTATTCTAGGTGTTTTTAGGGTTTAAGCATGTGCGGGATTTGTGGCAAATGAATTGTGTATGTATAATCAAAAGGGTTTGAGTGCTTTTGAAAGCCAGAAGTATAAGTTACAAGCTATTTTCTATGTTACTTGATTTTCAAGAAAAGTGGGAAAACAAGTTTCAAGAGGAAGTACAAGCATGGGATGAGTGATTGTAAGTTTTTAACAAGTTTCTTATGAGTTATGGGACTTGTATGATCAGAAGAAAGAAATTGCAAGGCTCAAGAACAAGTTTTGTGCAAAAAGTCACTTTATCAAAATGGCAATGTGCACTTTCTTCCCAAAATGGATATAAAGCATGGCCTTGCATTGAATGCTTGAAATGAAACCTCTAACAGCTATGCAAGCAATTAATTATGGAGTTCCTAACAAGTTTGAGGCCTGCAAAGTAGAGGTTATGCAGCATTAGTTTGAATTTTGAATCTTGTTCATCACAAAATGACTTGTAATTTAAGTGATAAAACCCTAACTTCATCTCTTCGATTCTCCCTACTCAAAAATGATCTCAAGGAGTTATTTGACATTTTTGAAAGCTTGTAATGTTCTATACAAACCATATTTGAATAAATTTTTAAAATTCCCCTTGGAACTATATCAAAAAATGCCATGAAGTTGGGTCAAAATCCTGACCAAATTAGGGCAAAAATTTCACTAAGTGTTTTGTTTCATGACCATGTATTCTTAAAATTATAACTTGAGATCCAAGAACTTTTGGAAGGAGTTGTGTAAAGCAAAGTTTTAGATTTCATGAAGATCTAGAAATTTCATGTTGGAAGCTTCTTTTGAATCATCTTGCATCATGGTGAAAAATTTGCTCAAAGTTGTGAAAAAATAAGAAATTTCCAACACTTAGAAAAATTTCTAAGTTTTAGAAATTTTAACTTTTCAAAATGAAATCTTGAATTTTTGATTTCTTGATGAATAAGTTTCATATTTTGACATGATTTGATGAATTGTGATCTTTGACATTTGATTTTGACCAAAAAGTCAAAGTTTGACTTTTCAATATACAATTGACTTTTGATCAGTTGACTAAAAATTCATCTGTCAATCCATTGGACTTGAGCAATATTTTGAGCCATGTCATTAGGTCAAAATGATGCAATTTGACTATTGAGATCAAGCCTTAAACCAGTTGATCATTTGCTAGGTCAAAAATCATAAATTGCCCTTTCCCAGTCAAAACCCTAATTTTGACCATTTTTCCCTTTTGAAGATTTGATCAAATTTCTTGAGGAATTATGGTCCAAACTTGATCAAATGATACACAGGAGTTTAAAATGTTGATGTGGATAAAAAATTATGAAGTTTGACTGTAAATTGGCCACAATTGACTTTTTCCCCAATACAGTTAATTTTTAGGTCAACTGCTCAATTGACTGAGCAAAAGTGTGATCCAAAGCTTGAAACTTGACATGAGTATTCTTGAGGGTCCATAATGATACATGAAAGTCATATGGGGCATTGGAATTTCAAATATCCTTGTGCAATCTCAAACCCTAGTTTTGGTCATCAATGCTTAAGGAGGTGTCTTGAGCTGATCAACCCTAGTGCAGTCTTGAGCCAAAGGAGATCTTGTGAGCAAATTCTTGATAAGTGAGAGGGCAAATTTTGGGGTACAACACCTTTCAAATTGGAAATCTGAAAGTAATATTCAGCCAACTCAATTTATGAAACAATGCCACCAGAACTAGCTCGATACGATAATAATCGATCGAGTTATAATTTTCTAAAGATGAAGTAGGTGAACATTTGTCACAATTTTCTTGTGCGAACATATTTGATAAATTCATATATTCAAAGATTCTCCGAGTAGAACTGGATTCCGACCGTGAGATACGAAATGTAGATGACATCAAGATGGAATTTTGGCCACTAGAACAGGCTCAAACCGAGTCACAGGCTTCGAGTTATGAATTTTTTTAGTGCGCCAAAACTGCACTTTAAGCACCTTTTTCTTTGTATTTTTCAACATACAACTTCCAAAAGAACCGCATATTCGAAGACTTTCCTTTGAGAATTAGCTTTTGGTCTGAACGCGAAAATTGAAGAGAACATCGAGATAGTTTCAAAACCTCAAGAATCAACCCAAAACACCATTCCAAGCTGGAGATATGAGTTTTCAAACTCAGATTAGTCAAAACACTGTTTCCAATTCGCATTGTTTTAAATTCACCGAAAACACCCAAATCTTCCACAACTCAAACATGCGTTGAAAAATTATGAGAGCTTTGTCGTGTTGATCAAATACCTTGACCCCATGAACACAGAACCAATGATATGTATGCATGTATATATACAAATAGAGTATAAGCCAATCAAAGTTAAAACAAAGTGGGCAAATTTTGGGGTGCAACAGCTATCCTTATTTAATCGTCTTAAACCTGAAGGTGAGATTGGCGGATGTCTTTCGAACTTTCAAGGTGGAAGAAGATTAAATACTTAAAAAGAACCCGAAAATGTATGCTCCGAAGCCAGTCATATATTATTATATTTTTGTTTTTATTTTTTATTTTTTTATTGCAGTAGTTAGCTGAGTAAATCTCTTGGATGTCAGGTCAAGGTTAGACATACACAAGAAAGAGACCGGCTGAAGAAGGCTCTAACAAAGGAACGCTGTTATACCCCAAAATTTGCCCTCCCATTTTTCATAGAAGACACAACCTTAGGGTTTCTCGGATATTCAAGTTGGTTCATAAATCGACCAGACAGATTCTCTTCTGTGGCAGTAAACCAGCAATTAGGTTTTTTTTTGCAATCCTCAGAAGAAATTGAGTTCTCAGAAATTCAATTGGTTTTCACAGGTCTTCATGCTTCCTCAAGTTTATTGAAAAGACAATGTTTGTTCTTAGAGCATGGTTTGTTTGGGGACAAGAGATGGAGATTAAGACTGTTATTTAGGACAATCATGATTGTGGGATCCAAGTTGACCATATTGATTTACGTCCTTAAAACATTTGTTTGGTTAGGAAATGGAATATACAGTGCGTGTTTGTTTGAAATGCAGTTACAAAATTAGTGGGATTACTTGGAGTTTAAGTTACCAGACTGGAGCGTTTTGCTTCAAATATCTTGATTGGGCATTTCAAAAATCAAATAGGATGCGAGGAGAAATTACAAGTTATTGTGGGTAAAGGATTTCAAGTGACACCAGAACATTTCATAAGATTTTCTCCAATTTCATACATTGTTATAAAACAATTTATTCTTTTAAATACTTTAGGTTTTACAACTTATCGTATTTGAAAATTAATTGATACAATTATTGGATACAATACAAGAATGATTTTTCTAAATTACAAAGAAAATCCAAATAAATGTTTGGCCTAGGAGAATTAATCTATGCCTAAGCTTGTCTGAAGATTGAAGTCATATCCAATTCTTTTATTTATCTCCAAAGACCTCCATGCTTGCCACAGATTTCTTGCCTTCCTTTCTTTGTCATATCCATTGTGCTCACATAAAAATAGAAGAAAGAAAAATAGTTAGTACAAATTATTTGGGCATGCACAAAATTTTCCAAAAAAAAAAGTATTTATCATTAAGGTTTGCAAAAATGGAATCAGAATGCCATTATTCATCACAATTTTATTTCCCCTATTTTGAAAATCACAAGAAAGTCATCCTTCTTGGTTCACAAAAAAGAAAGAAAGAAAGGAATGCTACAAGCTGTCCAAACAAAGGCAAGCAAACTGTCCAAACAAAAGGCAAGCAAATTGTCCAAACAGAATGCCCAAACAACATCGCAAACAGCAGCCCCAAAAGGCAAACAAACAACTTTGTCCATACAAAATGCAAACATCTTCAACAAAAACGAGGCATCAATATAGCAAATAACAAACAGCATCAACAAAAGCAGTGCAACAGTATGGCAAAATAAATAGCTAAGTAAAATAAGCAAAAGCTTGTTCAAGAGGCATAAATCATCACTTTCCATGCAAACCTTTTAGAATTGGAAAAAAAGGCAAAAAAGAAATTTGCTTTCTTATTTTCATTGAGAGAGAAGAGAGGAAAGAAGTCACCTAGGTTATTCGGATGCACAACTTCGCTGCCCTGCCTGTCACAAGTTGCACAGAATGTGCTAAACAACAAAACTGCAACAAAAAGGCCATAAGAACAATATGCCAAAATATTCAAATTCTTTGGTTTCCCACTGTTGTACCCCAAAATTTGCCCTCCCATATTTCTCAAAACATTGCAAGAATAATCTCCAAGTTGCTCAAGATTTCTCAAGAGTTGGACAGTCAAGTCACCTCCTAAGGCAGTCAATCTCAAATTAGGGTTTTGTATTGCACCAAGGTACTTGCATCCAAATGGCCTCAATTGATCCCCAATGTCCTAATTCATTCTCAAGTTCATCCATGTCAAATTTCAAAGCCTTGCAGAGGAAGTTTGGTCAGTCAATTGCTCAAAAGGTCCAAAAATCGACTATGCTAGGGCAACAGTCAACTGTGACCCAAATATAGTCAAGCCTCAAGATTTTTTGTCAACATTCTAATTTTGAAGGATATTTCATCATTTGATCAAGGGTTTATCATGATTCATCAAGGATTGCTCAAAATTCATCAAGACTCAAAAGTTGCTAAATTATGGTTTTGGAGGAAAAGTCAACCCAACTTTGAACAAGCATAACTTTCTCATACTTTATGAGAAATGACCCATCCAAAGCTCATTTTCAAGAGGATGCAATTTAATACAATTAATCTTCATACCCCAAGATCAATAAATGCACTCACAAAAGGTTACAAATTTGGACATTATAGGTCATTTTTGGAAGTCAACAAAAACACCTTTTTTTCCAAAGATTATAACTTGAGAATAGAATATAAAAATGATATGAGACCAAAAGGCTTGGTTAGAGGACATATCAAGGTTTCTAAAAAGTCCAAGAACACCTCCAAAGGTTCGAAATTGAAGAAGTTATACATTGTTGAAGTTGGGCATTTTTCCAAAATTGCCAAAAGTTAACTATCCCCAAAACTTCAAATTTTGTCAAATGGCCCCACTTTTTTCCACTTGATTTGATCTTGTCACACTACACACGTGTCCTATCTTCAGTCTTGGGTCCATTTATTGATTTTTCTATTTTTATTTGATTTTTATTGAATTAATTCATTTTAAATCAATTTAAATCCAAATAAAATCCAAATATTGATCACTTGGAATCTTTTTGATTGATATAGGTCTTAAATATCATCACGGACATAATCAAATCCGAATCAAGCCATATCATGAAAAAATATTGTATTTTTGGACAAAATTGGAAAGATTTTAATGGAGGATCAAGCCATATCTTCAAGCATTGATTTACAAAGATTCAAAGTCCAAAACTTGACCTAATACAATGCATCATACATATACAAGGCAGGAGGCACGAATTGGAGACCTAGAGGCTGCTAAATCACAAGAACAAAACTTGGAAAATTGTCAAAAAAACTTGAAACAGAAATCACCCTTAGAGGCCAATTCAGAACCAAAACTCAACGTAGACCCGTTGCTGGACATCCACTGAGTCAGTAGCAATCAAAAGCAAGGTCCCAGACTCTCTCAAACGCGCTGTAAGTCTCTCAGAACCTCACTCTGTATTTGAAATCGAAACTCCATGTTCTTGCGTTTTCTTGGCAAATCTTTGACGTATTCATGCTTATCGTTCCATTTAGAAACTTTCTGCATCATTTGATTGCATTTTCATGAGCCATAGCCCCATACCCGAACCTAGGGTTTTGGAAGTTTGTTTTGGGCGTTTTCTTTGCAGGAAAAATTGGAACCAATAATGGACATAGACGCGTTCAGGAGGAAGAGACGATCATGTCCATGGTCTTGGATTGCATTTTTACAGCCTAGAATTAATTTTAGGAGCAAGCTACGAATTTAGCTGCGGATGCAAATCCGCAGGTAAAAAAACCAGGTCTCTGTGGAGAAGACGAAGACCTGGCTTTCTCCCATTCGTTGGTTCAAATATTTCGCGCTTATTTTTTTTATTTCAGGCATATTAACTTATTTTCCATATAATGTTTGCTACCTAATCCACTAACAATTAAGCACGTTGGTTGAGTTGGTAAGGACGCTAGTTCAATGATTCATGGGACCTGGGTTCGAATCCCAGGTCCCCCAATTGCATGTTATTATTTTTCAACAGGTATTCCAATGCAATATCCAAGGCGTAGCACACCATACACCATCACCCAGATGCCTGCCAGATGGCCCCAGGCCAGATCTGGTAGTCCAGAATGAAAGACCATCATACGCCCTAGTCAACCAATGCGCATGGGAGTCCAAAAGTCAAACGCAGGCCAGCTCAAATGGGCCTTGAAATCACTAATCTCACCCCTGATCTGGGCCCAAACCCCTTTGGTTATTTCTTTTTCTTTTTTTATTTCATTTATTTATTTGTTTTGATTATTTATTTTATTCTCTAACTAACCAATTAAAATCTTTTTCTCATAAAATCAAAAAAATATATTTTTATTTATTAAAATTAAATTCATCACTTTATTTTTGTAAATAAATATTAAATTAATTAATTTAGTTTTTAATTAGGTATAACTTTTAATATTTTTGAAATAATTAAAATTAATGTAGAATATTAGGTTTTACTAACTTTGACCAAATTTATTTTATTTCTTTAAATATCCAAAAATCCAAAAATATCTTTTTATTAATTAATTAATTTACTTATTTAATTGTTAACTTAATTTATTTCCTTTTAATTCAAAAAATAACCAAAAATGCTTTCTTTCAAAAAAGGGTCAAAACCCTAAAAAATTCGCATTCGATTTAATTTCCTGCACGTGATCCATTTGATGTCAATATTGTAATTGTTTCCCGGAATGTAATAGCTTAAATAGGACTTTATTTTATCGCTTTATTTTCCACATTTTAATTTCAAGGGTTGTTTTTGGCGATGTAAATACCCAACGCCTTGTAATAGTTTAGATTTAATTTCCGCAATCTATACACTGTTAGATGTTTGATAATAGGGAATACATGACAAGATCGAATCTTTAACCTAAAATCAACATAGATAACCATTGACATGTACAAAGATAAATAACTGAAAATAACACACTCGCACATGCACACTCTTAGGATACACCCCACTTGGTTGCCTTCGAACGTGGTCATTGAGTATAGGAAGTTTTAGAGGTCGTCCTCTTGTCCAAAGATCATAGTTGCCTCGAAACGGTTGCCTCAGAAAAATGATCTAAGACATTAGGGTTACCGCTAAGGCGTCCTAACATTGCTTTAGTGACCACACGTCCCTTAATCGAATTGACCCTTAAAACTCCAACGATGATGCTACCTACTCATTAATGGTGGGATAGCATTGTCTAAAGGACATTAGCACATATTAATTCCCTTTTCGAGTAGGTAGATAGTTCTTAAGTACTTGCTCTCTTCAAAACAAAATAAAACTTTTCGCACTTACACCTTTCAAACAAAAACTCCTTTCAAACCCACAAACACAAAGAAAAGCAAATTTTGAAAACACTTTGAGCAAGTACCTAAGAGCCCGTGGATAACCACGGATAGAAAGGGTGCTAACACCTTCCCTTTCTATAATCTACCCCCCGGACCCGAGAAACATCTCGAAAAAGGAATTTTTTTGTGCTTTTTTCCTTTCCTTGTTGGATAAAATAAAAGACGGTGGCGACTCTTGCTTACCGCGATATTTTGCGAAAACAAACGCAAAACGCGAACCAGCATTCCAAAAATAGTCAGTTCTCTCCCACCGTATCACACCCACCATTGGAATAGGGATATAACAGAAGCAGGGCCAATATAACAGTAGAGAGGTCTCAAGCGAAAAAAATATAGAAAAATCAAACCCAAAAACTTGAAACAAGCTTGAGAGGCAAAAACCAGAAAACATCCTGAACCAAAATCTTAAACACAGTAACCCTCTTCAAAAACATAAACACAATCAACAAAAACCAACAACGAAACCTGTAGCTAAGCCAAAGATCCCAAACAAAATCCCAAACTGTTAACCATTCAAACCAGTAACATCATCAAAAAACCTGTCAAAAATCCAACTCCCAAAAAGCCAAATATCCCAAACCTGAGACACAAGTCTCAAGCTAAAAAATACAGTCAACCATCATCAACTCTCAAAACCAGTAACCAAACCTGCAACCAAACCAAACCAGTAACAAAAACACCATAACCAAAAACACAAGTCTCAAGCTGAAACACCAGTATCCAAACCATCTCAAAACTCATCAAACCTGTAACAAGCCTAAAGCCATCAAAAAACCAGAACACACAAGTCTCAAACTCAAAGAACCTGTCAAACCATCTCAAAACTCATCAAACCTGTAACAAGCCTAAAGCCATCAAAAACTAGAACACACAAGTCTCAAACTCAAAGAAACTGTCAAAATCTCAAACCAAACCAGTAACATCATCAAAAAACCTGTCAAAATCCAAAACCAAAATTCCAAAGGCCTAAAACCAAAACAGCAAAAAACACATAAGTCTCAAACTGCCAAACCCTCAGTAAGCCATAAAACAACCAAAACCTGTCACTGTCCAAGAACCATCAACAAACTCAAAACCATTAACCATCATCAAAAAACAGAAAAAAAGCATCAAAGCCTCATAAGTCAATAACCAACATCCTCATCATTCAACAAAGAAAACAGAAGAAAGTTACCAAAAAATCACGATCTCATCCTCATCTCTTCCCCTCGCGCAAGCTTCGGCCACCAAGGAACGCCGTCCTCAATCTCGCCGTCCCCTTTCCATTTCATAAAAAGTCTCCAACAGGTATGAACTTTCCCTCTTTCTCATGAATCCCTAAAACTAATTCCTGCATTTCAATGGATAACAAGGTTGATTAACAGAAAAAAACATAACAAGACAAAAACCAATGAAATCGTTTAAGCTTTAATAAGAACAGAATCTCACCTTTTCAAGAAGATATTTAGACACTCGATTAGGGAGGCGAGAGATGCGGTGTTCCGGCAACAGAGAGTTGGGGGGGGGGGGGGGGGCAGATCAGTTGAACCAGGGTTTTCAAAAATGCGGCGTTCCGATTTCAAAACTTAGGGTTTTCAAAAATGCAAATCATAGTGAGACAAAGAGGTAAAAAGTGATTTTGCTCGCGAAACAGGGATGGTTAGTGAGAAATTTAGAGGTTTCATCAATATTTGCTTAGGATATTTCAACAGAGATGAGCGAAAGAAGTGAAGAGCGATGCTGTGAGTGACAAAGGGTTCCAAGAACCCTAATTCCATTTTTTCCCTTAATCAATAACTAATGCAGTTTATGAAACTTGGGCTGGTTTGTTTTGTAAATCCCATAAGCCCATTTTCTCTTTACTAGATCCACCCCCTTGGCCTATTTTTGTGCTTCAGCAAGAACAACATTTTGTTTGGGCCTCATTCCAAAATCAACTTAAGCCCATACATTTTTTTATTTGGTTTTCTTCTTATTTTCTTTTTGTTATACAAAAATGCTAATATAACTTGATTTATTTTTATTAGTTTGATTTAGGTTTTTGTAATTAATCATTTTCTTTCTTTAATAAATTTTGCTTTTAAATTTATTTGACTTAATAAAACACCCAAAAAAAATAATAATTTAGTTTATTTGTTTTCTTTAGATTTTACATAATTAAAAAAAAACACAAAAAGATAATGCATACAATTTTAATTTTAATTTAATCAATTATTTTTATTTTTTAGAATAGGTTTTACTTTTCTCTTTTCAAGTAAGTACTTAACATTTTTCCATATTTTGCTAATTTTATTTTAATGAATTATCATAGCTTTAATTAAATTGCACAAAATTCGATTTGGTTGTATTGTTTGATATTTGGACCTTCCTATCTCATTTGATTCATCCCCATATGTAAAAATTGTACCCCCATTCCCAAACATTTTGTAATAGCGTAGAATTTCAATTCCCGCAATTTACTGTTTTCCATATACTGTATAGTAATTAGGCGTGTATGGTAAGATTCAAAATCAATCGCTAGATGACCTAATCAAAGAATAAAACAACTTGAAACCAACACACTTTTTCACACGCGAACCTCTAGGGTAACCTCGCTCGTTGCTTCGGAAATACAATCACGTCCCTCAAATATGGGACGCTCTAGCAATGACCCTTCGATAAAAAAGATCGTAGTCCCTCGATGAACCTCGATGTTGCCTTCGATTAAAATGATCTCGTCCCTTACAAAAATTGCTAAAGCGTCTCCTAAGTTGCTTTCGATGATTGTGAAATTGACTCGTGCCTGTCCCTTCACATCCAACGGTGGGGCTTCTTACCAAATAAATGGTAAGAGAGCACCATTAAAAGGAAGAAGAAAAGAACAATTTAAAACCTTCCGAGTAGATAGATTCGCTCTTAGTTACTCGCTTGCTCACGACAAAAAACTTTTACACCTACACTCTTATTCCAAAACATTTTCAAAAATACAAAACGTTTTGTATACATTCTTATAGAGACGAGAACCATTGCAAAACATCTTTTCAAAACACTTTCCGAAACAAGATTCATAAACACATATTTGAACCACTTTTCAAAACAAAGCTTTGTATACATTTGTTGTACCCCAAAATTTTCTCTCTCATTTCATCAACATTTCTCATCACAAGACTCTTGGAATTCAAGATCAAGCTAGGGTTTGCTCTGCTCAAGACACCTCCTAGCACTGTTGACCTAAACTAGGGTTTGAGTTTGCACAGGGATGTTTTGACCCACAATGCCCAAAATGACTTTCATACTCCATGTTGGACTCACAAGTTGGTCCATACCAAGTTTCAAGCCTTGAATCAAATTTTTGCCCAATCAATTGGACAGTTATATTGGGGAAAAAGTCAACTGTGGCCAATTGACAGTCAAACCTCATGGAATTTGATCCACATCAACATTATGAACTCATATGAACCATTTGATCAAGTTTGGACCACAACTCCTCAAGAAATTTGATCAGATCATCAAAAGGGCAAAATGGTCATTTTTAGGGTTTTGACTGCACAAAGGCAATTTTTGACTGTTTGCCTAACCAATGGCAAAACAAGTTCAAACATGGGCACAAGGACTCAATGAAATTGTCTTGACCTATTCAACAAGCTCAAAAGATCTCAAATGCATAAGATTGACAGATGAATTTTTCAGTCAACTGATCAAAATTTGACTGCATACTGAAAAGTCAAACTTTGACTTTTTGGTCAAAATCAAGTGCCAAGGGTCATTTTTCATCAAGACATGTCAAATTATGAAACTTGTTCATCAAGAAACCCAAAAATGCAAATAAGGGTTTAAAATGGAAAAATTCCATAACTTAGAAATTTTCTAAGTTATGAAATTTTCTTATTTTTTCCTAACTTTACCCCACATTTTCACCAAGATGCAAATGGATTCAAACAAAACTTATAACATGAAAGTTGTAGTACATCACAAAGTCTACAACTTTGAATCACATAGTTTTCTCAAACTATGCTTGGATATCAAGTTATGATTTTTAGAACAAGGGTACCTAAAACTTTTAACTTAGAGAAATTTTACCCTAGTTTAGGCAGGATTTTGACCCATCTTCTTGGCCATTTTTCACATAGTTCAACTTGGAGTTTAAAGTTACATTTCAAAGATGGATTATAGTACATGTTGCAAGCTTTCCAAATTGTCCAAGAACTCCTCATACACCTTTGTGGTTAGGGAGAATCGAATGCTTGAAGTTGGCAAAAACTCACTTTGTGACCATGGCCAATACATGTTCATACCACGTGCCAAGTCTGACCAAGCTAGCTTATTACACAATTACAGGCCTCTAAACCAGTTTGTACTCCATAATTGAATGCAAATCCACTGAGCTAATGCTTTATCTTGGCCATTTGGACATTACACACAAAACTAATCCTTAATTAAAAAAAGGTACATTGCCATTTTTGAAAGGATATGCTTTATGTCAAACCATGATCTTTGAAGCATGGGGCCATATCTCTAAAGCAAAATCAAATCCACAAATTGCAAGTATCAAGGAGATTGTATGCAGCATAATACATGACTGGTGCAGGCCTGTAACACCAAGTTACACATTCTTGCTTCAAAAAGAAGAAATTTGTCCAAATCCTCCCAACTCAAAAACCAGCCATAATCAGCTTACACAAACATTGAAAACAAGTTTCTCATACCCTAGCAACCAAGAAGCACGAGCCTTTGACCCCTCAAACCTCCTTGTACACAAAATCTTCATTTTTCTGCAAAACAGGGCAAGCCCTGCAGAATCACTTCCATCTCCACTTTGCCTCGTGCGTTTTGCCTCAAACTTGTTCCAATACCTTTCATTCAACTCACCTAAACTATTCCAGACCTCCATTGCCAACTGTAACTCCATTAAAACACATTGCCATTTTTGTTTGGAAGCTTTGCAGGTTGAGTTCTGTAGCACGATTCAGGCTACTTCAAAACAAACTAAGCATTGGGAAAGCTTCAGTGGACATCAGGCAAGATCAAAAGAACTTCAAGCACCATTGAAAGTTGCTACATTGTCCAGCTCGAACTCAACTGAAACAGGTATTTCATAAACTTCTATCTCTCTATTTAGGAATAGTTAGACTTAGGTTTGTGAATGAAAGATTTTGTATTCATAGCCCTGAAACCATACACGTGCTTAGTTTTCATTTATATTAATCGTGCTAGGAGAATTTCATCCATGAACTTTCTGAAAAAACTAGGTTAGAAATTAGGGCCAGAGAAATTCTCCCTGGTCTTTGAGAGTTAGCTTATGTTTTTTATATGGTTAGATTCGTTATTTGATGCTCTATAAGTTTCATGTTATGAGTTTTGTCAAAAAAGCACAGAATAAGGAGATAGCAGTTTGTGTGGAAAACACGCGTTTTGGTGTTTGAACAGAGGAAGAAGATGAAGTTTCTGGGCTGGGCCTGGTTATTTTTGCTTCTAACACTTGCATTTTCAGTTCACACCCCTGGCCCGTTTCTTTGTATTTTTATCATTTTTGCATTTTTATTTCATTTCTGACTTTTATATTTTATTTCCAAACATGAAAAATGATCCAAAAATATTTTTATAATTTTTTACATTTATTTGGTATTTATTTTTATTTTTACTAGTATAAAAATGTTTATATGCT
The DNA here is from genome assembly GCA_948472305.1 of Vicia faba. Classification (NCBI taxonomy): domain Eukaryota; kingdom Viridiplantae; phylum Streptophyta; class Magnoliopsida; order Fabales; family Fabaceae; genus Vicia; species Vicia faba. Next base: position 1,170,422,468 of record OX451736.1, on the reverse strand, counting down.
TTTATATCATTTTGTTTAAATTAAAAAATAATACAAATAATACTTTTATTTTCATTTATTATTTTTATACACATTTGAAAATATTTTCTTGAAATATATACATTTTGTAAATAATTTATTTTATTTTTATACACACTTAATATATTTAATACATATATATACATATATACTATATTTTTATAAATAATTAGAACAAAAAACACAAAAATAATAAATTTTTATTTTTATTAATATTTTATACTAAAAATACCTTTTTTTCAATATACTTTTATTTTTTGTACAAATTGATGCATTATTGTATATAAATAATAAATAATACTATTTATTTAAGAAATTAGGGGTTTTGCCCTAAAAACAAAAATAATTAAAATTGACTTTTTATTTATTTACATTTCACATTAAAAATACTTTTTACATACATAAAAACTTTTTTGCATAATACATTTTATTTAATATTTATTTATTGTATTTATTTAAATATTGTACATTTAATTGTTATGCCTTACACATTCAATTTGGTTGTAATAATTTAGAATTTAATTTCTTGTCTAAATAATCTCCTATTCAAAATTGTACCCCCCTCCCTATATCATGTTGTAATAGTGTAGAATTTAAATTCTTGCACCTTTAAGCTTTCAATTATGCCATGATTAGACTTAGGGTTTGTATGCAAAATCAAAACTAACAAATAGTTTGACCTAATCAAAAGACAAAAATGCATGAAAAACAAACACAATACAAACTTGCACTCCTAGGGTTACAATCCACTTGTTGCCTTCAAAAATGGGCCATGATATGCATGTCAAGTACTTTGGCAAAACAAAAACAAAACAAAGATCATAGTCCCTCGATGACGCTATCTGAGTTGCCTAAACAAAATGATCAAGTCCCTCAAGAAAATTGCCAAAGATACTTGACACTATTGCTATCATGGTCTATACGATGACCCGCGCCTGTCCCGTTTAACATCCTAACACAAGGTTGTTCACCAAACACAATGGTGAAACAACACTGTTAAAAGGGTTAAAAACATAAGAAAGATCTTTGAGTAAAATAGGGTAGACAACTCTTAGTTACTTGATCAAAACTTGCAAAAACATCCTTGCTATCTTCAAAACACACTTCACAACACAAATTTCAAAACCCTACTTTCAAACATTGGAAACTTTTCAAAAGACAAAAACACCTTTGTATACATTCAAACAAGAGTCATTACAAAGGTTGCCACAACGATGGCCTCTTTTCAAAACATCTTTTAAAACCACACACAAAGCACCATTTCAAACAATTGAAGAGCACCATTTCAAACAATTAAAAAGCAAAGCAAGTGATCTAAGCAAGTAACTAAGAGCCCATGGATAACCATGGATAAAAAGGGTGCTAATACCTTCCCTTTCTATAATCTACTCCCCGAACCCAAGAAAACATCTCAAAGGTCTTTCCTGTGATTTTTGACCTTTCCTTAGGATAAAATAAAAAGTCGGTGGCGACTCTTGCTTAACCGAAACATTTGCAAACACAAACGAAAAATCCCAAGTTAGTTCTCCCACCGTATCACAGAACTGGCGACTCTGCTGGGGACAATTTTAAAAGTGGAGTAACCTTAGGACTTAGATCACCCTTTGCATGATTATATTGTTTGCTTTGGTTGCTTTACATTTGGTTCTCTTGTTTGGGCTTGGAATCCTCTACCCGGATTTGGGAAACATTCATAGGTAAATAGCAATACGTTGTGGAAATTGTGCGGGGTATACCGACATGGTTGAAGCAATAGCTATATTAGTGCGACATATTTGTGAGTACCGGTAGCCTTTGAGTCAATCAAAGAGAATACAGGGCCGCTGAGTGATGTCATAAAGCACTAATGAACTCTTAGAACCTTACTTGACCATCTTAGCCTTTTATTAGGGGTAGTGAGATGACCGGCTTTGGTGCAGTCCGAAGTTGGTAGATACTCGATACTACACTCATTGAAGGTTGTTTTCCTGAAATTTTTTGGTCGCTAGTTAAGTGGCTAAACCATAACAATGAACATAGAAAACAATCCAGTGATATTGAGCTCCTTAGAACCCGGTTACTATTTATAGGACAGGTTTGAACCAACTAAACTCAAGAGGGTATTTACCTATGAAACCTCATGCAAGCCTGAAACTAGGGTTTTTGTGTGACTTGCTTGTACATGTGCTTGTGCATCCATCATGAACATCATAAATCATCATATGCATCCACTAACCATTTCAAGGGTTTGGATCTTCATCTTTCTTCTTGTTTTGTAGGTCATGGAATCTCTTCGCAGGAAAACAATTCAAGTCAACCTTGTGAGAATCCCTCCTCAACTCAAGGAGCTTACTTCCAGGATTCCAGAGAATTCTCTCTTCAGTGAAATACATGGTAGACTTCTTAACTTGGTCAACTCCAACATTGAAGAAGACATGGTGAAAGTTCTCTTCCAGTTCTTTGACCCCCTACACCACTGTTTCATATTCCCCGATTACCAATTAGTGCCTACTTTGGAGGAATTTTCTCAACTCCTGAGAATTCCTATTCTACATCAACTACCCTAAAACGGTACGAAAAAAGAACCAAAGCCTGAAGATGTTGCTCAAGCATTACACTTGCAACCATCTGACATCAAGGGACATTGGGAAACCAGAAGTGGTGTCAAGGGTTTCTTGGCAAAGTTTCTGTTTGAGAAGGCACAAGACTGCTGGAATTCCCTTGATCTACAAGCCTTTGAAGAGATTGTGGCACTCCTTATCTATGGGTTGGTCTTGTTCCCAAACCATGATCAACTTATAGATGTGAATGCCGTCAAGATTTTCATATCCAGGAATCCTATACCTACATTGCTTGGGGATATCCTACACTCATTTTACACACGAACAATAAGGAAAATAGGTGTTCTCTTGTGCTGTACTCCTCTCCTAGCAAGGTGGTTTATTTCTTACCTTCCACAATCAGTTTTGAAGAATGAGCAGGGATTAAGGTGGTCACAACGATTGATGACCCTCACACATTCTGATGTACATATGTGTTCTCGGTCCAGAGAAAATGTCATCATTATTGATCGTTGTGGGGAATTCCCTAATGTCCCACTACTTGGCATTAGGGGAGGCATTACCTACAACCCCTGTTTAGCTCTAAGACAGTTTGGATATGCTCGGAGGAATGGCCCTCATGACATGCTGATTCCTGACCTAGTTTTTGACTTCGACGATGATGCGCAAGGACTTCGACAAAGGTTCATCAGAGCTTGGAGGATGCCTAACAAGGTGGATAGTAAGACACTGGGACACAAAAATTCCATCCCCCTTGAGCCTTATCTCAAGTGGGTACGAACCCGCGCCCAGAATCTTATGATGCCATATCCTCACATTCTCCCCTTGATCAAAGAGCCTGTTATGGAAGGAGAGGTTCCATACACCATCCTACATCCGGACATGCCAACATCATGGGAAGAAATGCAAAAGAGTTGGATCCAACTCAAAGAAGAACATAATACTTTTGAAGCCAGCTTCTATGCCAGTGAGAAGAAGGTTTTGGAGCTCACCCGCCGATTAAATGAGGAGGAAACCCTCAACACTTACATCGCACCAAAGAGGATGCGCAATGTCTTTTTACATTAAGAATTTTGTAATATTTTGCCCATGGGGAACTTATGTACTAACAATTTCTTCTTAATATGACGTGTGTTCCTTTTTGTTTGCAACAAATTTGAATTTCTGAATACTTGAATGCATTACATGAATAACACATCATTCATCATATGCATGAACAAGTCTTCACACCAGGTTTCCTTATCTTTCTGCTGTTTATGTCAGCAAGATGGATTTGGAGCAGACGGTTAAGGATCAGCAAGCACAGAATTCTCAATTCCAGCAACTCCTCATGACCTTAGTAAAGGGTCAAGAGGATCTCAAAGCACTATTGGAAAAGAATAAAGAGAAAAAGAAGAAGAGGCCTGGAGTAGCCACTTTTGCAAGAAGGTTTGAAAGTAATGCTAGAAAAGTTCTCGAGTTCCCCTCAATGTCTGACGAAGGGGCTGGTAAAGGAAAAGGGGATGCGGTACCTTCTGAATATGAAGTTGAAGAGGAGGAAGAGGAAGAAGACGAAGACTACTCCGAACAACAATATCCCCCGGCGGATGATAAATATAAGAATCTGGAGGATAGATTGGCAGCCATGGAGTTGCAGAGGGTACCTGGTTTAGATTTTGAAGAACTAGGGTTGGTCGCTGGGATCGTCATCCCTCCCAAATTCAAAGTACCAACATTTACTAAGTATGACGGTCTGTCATGTTCAAAGATGCATCTGAGATCGTATGTCAGAAAGATCCAACCCCACTCATCTGATAAAGACCTCTGGGTACACTTTTTCCAAGACAGTTTGTCAGGCACGTAACTAGACTGGTTCTATCAACTCGAGAGATCAGAGGTTCATAATTGGGAAGACTTAGCTGCTGCTTTTTACCGTCAATACCAATACAATGCTGATTTAGCGCCCACTCGTACTCAACTACAGAGTATGGGTATGGCTTCTAATGAAGAATTTAAAGAGTATGCCCAGAAGTGGCGTGATCTGGCTGGAAGGGTGCAGCCACCATTGTCGGATAGAGAGCTAGTTGACATGTTTCTGGGGACCCTTTCTGGACCTTTCTTCAATCATTTAATTGGGAGTTCCTCCGCGGGATTTACTGAGCTAATTTTGACCGATGAAAGGGTCGAGGCCGGTATTAAAAGTGGCAAGATTCAGAAAGATGCCTCTGCGTCCACCGCTGTCAAGAAAACCTTCCCAACTAAAAAGGAAGCTTCTACTGTTCATTCTCAGAAAGGCCAAGGAAGAACCGAGCGCCGGTCAACTGTAGGGGCTGTGATGATTCAAAACTCTTCAAATGATCAACCTCGCGGTAATCAGTCAAGACCTAATCAACAACGGGTAGAAAGGCCATAATGATAGTTCACCCGAATCAACATGACGCCAGTGCAAGTACTCCCTCATTTGTTAAAGCTGAATCTGACCAGTTTGAAGGAAGCACCAAAGAACCCTAACACCTCCTCTCCATACTACCACTCCAATGCCAAGTGTGCTTACCACTCTGACAGTGCTGGGCACAATACTAATAATTGTTGGGCGCTTAAGAATAAAATCCAAGACCTGATTGACGCCAAGGAAGTAGAATTCGATGCGCCCGAAAAGCCAAATGTGATTTCTGCCCCAATGCCCAAACACAGTAATAATGTTCATGCCATTATGGAGGACCTTCATGTTACTGATGTTGCTGACCTTTTGACTCCGTTACTAGTAATTAAAGAGAATTTGATGAGAGCCGGGATATTTCCTGGTTGTGGAAAAGACTGCTACTTTTGTTTGAACATACGAGTTGACTGCCCAATGTTGAAATCAGGTGTCCAACGCCTGATGGATACCCAAGAGATACTCTTCCAAAAAACCCCTGTTGATACTTTCACTCCTGTTACTCCTGCTACTTTTTCTACTTCAACCAACGATATTGCAATTATAACCATTTCCGACGATCTTCCCAAGGCTTGTAAAAGGCCTGTCAAGATTACACCTGTTCCTGAGTTTGTACCATTAAAAATCACCATGCCGGGGCCTGTCCCGTATCAATCTAGCAAGACGATACCATGGAACTATGGAGGAGAAATCTTCTATCATGGTATCAAGCAGATTGAAGCAGTCCAAGAGAATTCTGAAGAAGAAAACCCTGATATAGGGAACATCGCGAGAACAAGCAAGATAACCCGCAGCGGCTGGATCTTTTCTCCAGAGATTGCTCCCCCCCGAGCTGTTTTCGGACCCTCGAAAGCTTCTGCACCTGTTAAGTCATCTGTGCGAGACCCGATAATTGAAGAATTGGATACTCCTGAAGTAAGACAATCTGCTGATAATACCAATAAGGGTAAGGGGATACTGGAAGAGCCTGTCAGGACGAAGGCTCATGGTGTGGTTATCCCTGAAACCACTCAAAAAGAAATGGATGAAATCTTGAAAATAATCAGAAAGAGTGACTACGACGTCGTGGAACAGTTAGGGCAGACCCCTTTTAAAATTTCAATGCTGGCTCTTCTACTCTGTTCTGAGGCCCATGCTAAGGCCCTGATCAAATTTTTGAAGGCGGCACATGTACCCCAAGAGACTTCAGCTGACCAGTTTCAGGAGTGTGTGGCCAGTCTTACTATTGATAATGGCCTTGGCTTTTCCGATGCTGACTTGACTCCCAAAGGAAGGAAACACAATGACGCGCTACATGTTTCAGTTGAATGCAGGGGAACCACCCTCGCCCATGTCTTAGTTGATACTGGTTCTTCCTTGAATGTGCTGTCAAAGAAAGCTTTAGACCGTTTGGATTGCGAAGGATTGACCCTCAAACCTAGTAACATCGTTGTTAGGGCCTTTGATGGGTCCAAAAGAATGGTTCATGGAGAGGTTGATATTCCTATCAAAGTAGGCACAAAAGTTTTCAACTCCACCTTTTATGTGATGGACATCCGATCATCATATTCGTGTTTGTTAGGGAGACTGTGGATCCATTATGCCGGGGCAGTTACCTCCTCTTTGCACCAAATGCTAAAATATCCTGTTAAGGGTAAGATTATAACAGTGCACAGCGAGGAAGAGTACATGATAAGTCATCTCAATTCCTTCCGCTATGTGGAGTTGGATGGCGAGTTCATCGAAACGCCTTTCTAACATTTTGAGGAAGTTTCTCCTGAGGTAGCAATTGCGAAGACAATGGTTGAGGTGCCTATCGTTCCCAAGCATGTGCCTAGGATGACATCTCTCAAGGACGCAGAGGCGGTGATCAAAGAAGGGAAGAGTACATTATGGGGGCAATTTCCTGATTTTCCCCATAAGACGGACAAATTTGGACTAGGATTTACAGCTGCAGGACAAAAAGCTATGGGTCGCTCCAAGAATGGAGGGCCACCCGTAAGGATCACTCACCGTGAAGTTAATGCTGTTGAAGATGAAGATGAAGAGAACAACTTCGAAGATTGGATCTTCCCAACCGTCGAAGGGGGTCTAAGCAACTGGGAAGCAAGGGATTTTATTCCCATCACCTTTATCAACCAGTAATTTTATCTTTGAACAATTTCCTATTTGTTGGTCTGTAATAACTAAACAATTCGCACACTATTTTCACCTCATGCCTTGCCCGGGGCATGCAGGTTCATTTGTAAGGGCTTGATTTTCTTCATTATCATATGCCATGTTTTAATGAATCATTGGACGTCTTCATCTAAACTGTTGTGTTCATTTTCTTTCCTTTTGCATTTTATTTTGTTTAAGGATGGCTATCCCTTACACACACCCACACTCACAAATGCAGGTACCCATCCACTCCGGATTCCATGGGTGACTATTCTGTTTTAGCCTTCGATAACTCTGAAGACTTGGTCAATCATGCTGAGTACGAAGTTGACGAAGACTGTGAAGTGCCGGGAGAGTTAGCCAGACTTTTACAACAAGAAGAGAGGGCTATTCTGCCTCATGAAGAGTTGCTAGAAACCATCAACCTGGGGACAGAGGAAGACAGGAAATAAGTAAAAGTGGGTGCCAACCTGGAACCAGGTGTCAAAGAGCGTCTAGTGCAGTTGTTAAACGAATATGTTGAAATCTTCGCCTGGTCTTATGAAGACATGCCAGGGCTAGACACAGATATCGTGGTTCACCGTCTCCCTACAAGAGAAGACTATCCACCGATCAAGCAAAAGGTCCACCGAATGAGGCCTGACATATCTGAGAAGATCAAGGTTGAGGTAATGAAGCAATTCAATGCTGGATTTCTGGCTGTTACTTCCTATCCACAATGGGTTGCTAACATTGTGCCCGTGCCTAAGAAGGACGACAAAGTCAGAATGTGTGTGGACTATCGGGATTTAAACAGGGCTTGCCCTAAAGACGATTTTCCACTGCCACATATCGACATCTTGGTTGACAACACAACTCAACACAAGGTTTTTTCCTTCATGGATGGATTCTCGGGATACAACCAGATCAAAATGGCCCCTGAGGACATGGAGAAAACTACTTTTGTCACGCAATGGGGTACCTTCTGCTACAAAGTGATGCCATTCATACTGAAGAATGCAAGGGAAACCTATCAACGCGCCATGGTAGATTTGTTTCATGATATGATACATCATGAGATCGAAGTTTACGTAGACAACATGATAGCTCGATCATAGACAGAAGAGGAACACCTTGATCATTTGCAAAAGCTGTTTGCCAGGTTGAAAGAATATAAGCTCAAACTGAACCCAAGCAAGTGCACTTTTGGAGTTAGGTATGGTAAACTTTTAGGATTTATTGTCAGCAACAAAGGCATTGAGGTTGATCCAACTAAAGTAAAGGCTATACAAGAAATGCCTGCCCCCCGTACTGAAAAGGAGGTTAGAGGATTCTTGGGACGCTTAAACTATATTGCGAGGTTCATCTCTCACCTGACATCTACCTGTGAGCCAATTTTCAAACTGTTGAAGAAAGATCAGGTAGTTGAATGGAACAATGATTATCAAGTTGCTTTTGATAAGATCAAGGAGTACTTACTAGAACCTCCTATTCTGATTCCACCCGTTAAAGGAAGGCCGTTAATCATGTATCTGATTGTTTTAGATAACTCAATGGGGTGCGTACTGGGCCAACATGACGAGTCTGGCCGAAAAGAGCATGCCATTTATTTCCTTAGCAAAAAGTTTACCGACTGTGAGAATCGCTACTCACTGCTCGAGAAAACTTGCTGCACTTTGGTATGGGCTGCTCGCCGGCTAAGGCAGTATATGTTGACTCATACCACTCTGCTGATTTCTAAGATGGATCCGATCAAGTATATCTTCGAGAAGCCTGCTTTATCTCGAAGAATCGCTAGATGGAAAATGATCCTGACTGAGTATGATATCCAGTATACTACCCAAAAGGCTATAAAGGGGAGTGTACTAGCTGACCATCTAGCTCATCAAGCCGTCGAAGATTACCAATCTATGAGATTCTACTTCCCTGACGAGGACATCATGACATTGGACAACATTAAAGGTAATAGACCGTATGACGGACCTGAACAAGGATCTCGATGGACCATGTACTTTGATGGTGCTTCAAATGCTCTTGGCAACGGTATCAGTGCGGTACTAATTTCTCCGGAAGGCTGCCATACACCCTTCACTGCCCGACTTTGCTTCAGCTGTACCAACAACATGGCTGAATATGAAGCTTGCATCTTTGGTCTCAAGGCTGCTATAGACTTGGGAATCAAATCTTTGGTCGTATTTGGGGACTCGGCTTTGGTTATCAGTCAAGTCAAAGGAGAGTGGGACACTAAACATCCTAATCTTATCCCATACAAAGAACATGTCTTGACGTTGTTGCCTCATTTCGAGCAGATTACCTTCGAACACTTCCCGCGAGAAGAAAATCAGTTAGCCGATGCTCTGGCTACAATGTCTTCCATGTTTAAACTCAACTTGGATAACGAGGCTCCCCAAATCACCATCGAGCAAATGGACGAACCTGCACACTGTCATGAGATTAATACCGAAGAAGTAGTGGAACCACCTTGGTTTCATGAAATCAAAAGGTATCTCCAGACTAGAGAATATCCCGGAGGAGCTTCAGTCAACGATAAAAAGTTCTTAAGGAGAATTGCTGCCAAGTTCTTCCTAAGAAATGGCATTCTTTATAAGCGCAGCCATGATTGTGTTCTACTTCGTTGTGTGGACAAGGTTGAAGTAGAGTTGATCATGACCGAAATACATAGTGGCACATTTGGCACCCACTTGAGCGGACATACGATGGCTAAGAAGATTCTAAGGGCAGGCTACTACTGGTCTACCATGGAAGCGGATTGTCATCAACATTCCCGTACCTGCCACAAATGCCAAGTCTACACCGACAAGGTACATATTCCTCCTGTTCCTCTCAACATTCTGATAGCTCCTTGGCCATTCGCGATGTGGGGCATTGACATGATTGGAGAGATCAAGCCCATGACATCCAATGGACATCGCTTCATCCTGGTGGATATTGATTACTTCACCAAATGGGTCGAGGCAGCTTCCTATGCCTCAGTTATAAAGAATGTGGTTGCCCGCTTCATCAAGCAGAACCTCATATGCCGGTATGGTATCCCCGACAGGATCATCACAAACAATGGTACAAATTTGAACAACACCATGATCACCGCTCTGTGCGAGCAGTTCAAGATTTATCATCACAATTCATCTCCCTATCGGCCGAAGATGAACGGTGCTGTTGAAGCCGCGAACAAAATCATCAAGAAGATCATTCAAAAGATGACAATTACCTACAAGGACTGGCATGAGATTTTACCGTTTGCTCTGCATGGATATCGTACCATGGCACATACTTCAACAGGGGCAACCCCCTTTTCTTTGGTATATGGCATGGAAGTTGTTCTACCTATGGAAGTTCAGATTCCTTCCTTGAGGATTATGAAGGATGCCGGTTTGAGTGAAGACAATTGGATTCAGACCCGGCTTGATCAACTTAACTTGATCGACGAGAAGCGACTTACTACTGTTTGTCATGGTCAGACGTATCAAAAACGGATGATCAAGGCTTTCAACAAGAAAGTAAGACGTCAGGTATATCAAGTCGGAGATCTTGTAATCAAGCGGATCATCTTACCGCAAAGTGATCCCAGGGGCAAGTGGACTCCTACTTACGAAGGACCATTTGTAATCAAGAGCATCTTTTCTGGTGGGGCAATGATTCTGACCACCATGGACGGCGACGACTTGCCGCACCCTGCGAATGCAGACATACTCAAAAGATACTACGCATAAAACCACCCGGCAAGTTGAAAACCCGAAAGGGCGACTTGGGAAAAAAAGGGTTTCCCGTTGGATCGAAAACTCGAAAGGGCGGTCCAGGAAAAAGTTAGGGAATTAAAGCGTATGAATATGTCTCGTCGGATCACTTTAAGGACAATCTCTTCACCAACAAAGCTCCAAGCTACGGATCAATCCAGTCATCGGCGGACGAAGCAGCGAATGGACAAGACACTCAGAGTTGTGAAGGCTATAGCAGAATAGGAACCCCATGGAATTGTTACACATAGCCATCTTTCTTTTGTATAAATTTTTTCTCAATTTTTACGACAACATTCTCTTACTAGGATGTCTGTCTCCTTTGTACAAAGATACTTACGAAAGTTAATACAAAGATACTTCAAAGTGCAAAAATTTGCTTGCCTTTCTTTTCTTTTTACACTTGTGTTTTGTTTGAAAACGTCCAATGTTTTGTTGAATAGGCATATGCATTTGAATATAATCACTGCTTAACAAATGAAACGAAATTGAGAAAGGATAATTACTGATAGGTTGAAGGTGTAGGAAGATATCTTCGTGCTGTTCCAGAAAGGAAATCCCCTACAGTACATCGTTCAGATCCTCAACAAAGCTAAATTTGGAGTATGTTTCCCCAGCGGAGTTAAACTTCAAGATCCCCAGCGGAGCCAGTGTATTCTAAACTTTATTCCCCAGCTGAGTTAAATTTCAAAGTTCCCACCAGAGTTCAAACTCCCGATCCCCAGTGGAGCCAGAGTATTCTAAACCTTCTTCCCCGGCGAAGTCAAATTTCCAACTATCAACCCCCGGTGGGAACTGTTCAACTTCCCCCAACTTCCCCATTAGTTTGGCATACAACCCAAAGCTCTTGATTTCACCGGCCGAATAAACATTCTCCCTACAGAGTTATCTCCCAGCAGATCGAAGATTCCTGGTCTCTTTTCTCCAAGCAGAAGCCTCCTAGGTTTTAACTCCCCAGTAGAGATTGTAAGAGTTTTCCCTTATGTTCCAGGAAAGTCAGGAAGGATTCTCATCCCCTGCAGAAGTTGTCAGAACCCTTGTAAATCCCCACAAGTCACTAAGGATTTTCAATCCCCAGCACTGGTCCCAGGATTTCTCATTTCTCAAACAATCAGAGATTCTTTAATCCCCAAGCAGTCAGCAAGGACTTCTCATCTTCAGCAATAAATTTTTTTTGAATCCACAACATTGGTCAAAGATTCACTTTCCCCGACAGCAGTCAAGGATTTTATTGTCTCCAGTCATCAAGGATTTATTTTCCTCAGCAAGACAGCTACTCAGCTTACATGCACATCCATTACATTCATATATATCATGAACATTGATGAAACACATTTCATTGCATCATACATATCATGCAACATGACTTTGTGTTTTAGCTAACATTTTACCCTTTTTTAGGATAAGATTAAAAGGCTATTATCAACAATTTTCCTGATACAATATGGATACACCCCAGACACGACGGTCATTCTATTACTCATTCACAATTTCAAGTCAAAATACAATACAAATACAACCCAGACACAACGGTCATTCTACTACTCATTCAGACTTCAACAATTCGATACAGACTAGATACGCTCCAGACACGGCAGCCATTCTATCTCTCATTCAGATTCAACTATCAACTACAAGTTCATATACGCTCTAAACACGGATGCCATTCTGGCCCTTTACACCAACAGTTTGATTCTCCCCAGTGCAGTCGCCACGAAAGTCATTCTGTCACTTATTCAGATCCCAGTTACAGTGTCAGATACACTCCAGACACGGAAGTCATTCTGCTACTCATACAGATCTCAACTTCAGATACAGTCCAGATACGCTCCAGACACGGTTGCCATTCTGTCACTCATTCGGAACTTATCCCCAGCACACAGTTGCTCCATACACAAATGTTTCTCTGTTACCCATTCACAGTACAAATACACTCCAGACACGACGATCATTCTGATATTCATTCAAAATTCAAATACAGTTACAACTCAGATACGCTCCATACACGGACGCCATTCTTTTACTCATACAGACTCAGTCTCCAGATGCAGTTCAAATGCACTCCAGACACGGATACCATTTTGATGCTCATTCTTCTGACCTACCACATTGTAATTCAACAAACATTCTTGGATGGAATCCTTAAGCCCATCTCCTGCAAGATTCTACCATCTCCAAATGGCATCTTTAAGCCCATTCCCTCATTTATGTTGTGACGAGTGCAAATTTACGGGCACTCTAGTGTCCAATCCTCTTTTACCTTCGAGTCGCGAAAGGCAAACTTGCCAATCTAACTCTTCATGTTCAAGAAGATTGAACAGGGGCAACTGTTGTACCCCAAAATTTCCCCTCTCATTTCATCAACATTTCTCATCACAAAACTCTTGGAATTCAAGATCAAGCTAGGGTTTGCTTTGCTCAAGACACCTCCTAGCACTGTTGACCTAAACTAGGGTTTGAGTTCGCCCATGGATGTTTTGACCCACAATGCCCTAAATGACTTTCATACTCCATTTTGTACTCACAAGTTGGTCCATACCAAGTTTCAAGTCTTGAATCAAATTTCTGCCCAATCAATTGGACAGTTGACCTAGAAATCAGCTATATTGGGGAAAAAGTCAACTGTGGCAAATTGACAGTCAAACCTCATGAAATTTGACCCACATCAACATTATGAACTCATATGAACCATTTGATCAAGTTTGGACCACAACTCCTCAAGAAATTTGATCAGATCATCAAAAGGGCAAAATGGTCATTTTTAGGGTTTTGACTGCACAAAGGCAATTTTTGACTGTTTGACCTAACCAATGGAAAAACAAGTTCAACCATGGACACAAGGACTCAATGAAATTGTCTTGACCTATTCAACAAGCTCAAAAGATCTCAAATGCATAAGATTGACATATGAATTTTTCAGTCAATTGATCAAAATTTGACTGTATACTGAAAAGTCAAACTTTGACTTTTTGGTCAAAATCAAGTGCCAAGGGTCATTTTTCATCAAGACATGTCAAATTATGAAACTTGTTCACCAAGAAACCCAAAAATGCAAATTAGGGTTTAAAATGGAAAAATTCCATAACTTAGAAATTTTCTAAGTTATGAAATTTTCTTATTTTTTCCTAACTTTACCCCACATTTTCACCAAGATGCAAATGTATGAAAACAAAACTTATAACATGAAAGTTGTAGTCCATCACAAAGTATAAAACTTTGATTCACAAAGTTTTCTCAAAAGAAGCTTGGATCTCAAGTTATGATTTTTGGAACAAGGGTACCTAAAACTTTAAACTTAGAGAAATTTTGCCCTAGTTTAGGCAGGATTTTGACCCATCTTCTTGGCCATTTTTCACATAGTTAAACTTGGAGTTTTAAGTTGCATTTCAAATATGGATTATAGTACATGTTTCAAGCTTTCCAAATTTTCCAAGAACTCCTCAAACACCTTTGTGGTTAGGGAGAATCGAATGCTTGAAGTTGGCAAAAACTCACTTTGTGACCATGGCCAATACATGTTCATACCACTTGCCAAGTCTGACCAAGCTAGATTATTAGACAATTACAGGCCTCTAAAACAGTTTGTACTCCATAATTGAATGCAAATCCACTGAGCTAATGCTTTATCTTGGCCATTTGGACATTACACACAAAACTAATCCTTAATTAGAAAAAGGTACATTGCCATTTTTGAAAGGATATGCTTTATGTCAAACCATGATCTTTGAAGCATGGGGCCATATCTCTAAAGAAAAAATCAAATCCACAAATTGCAAGTATCAAGGAGATTGTATGCAGCATAATACATGACTGGTGCAGGCCTGTAACACCAAGTTACACATTCTTGCTTCAAAAAGAAGAAATTTGTCCAAATCCTCCCAACTCAAAAACCAGCCATAGTCAGCTTACACAAACATTGCAAACAAGTTTCTCATACCCTAGCAAGCAAGAAGTAAGATCCCTTGACCCCTCAAACCTCCTTGTACACAAAATCTCCATTTTTCTACAAAACAGGGCAAGCCCTGCAGAATCACTTCCATCTCCACTTTGCCTCGTGCGTTTTGCCTCAAACTTGTTCCAATACCTTCCATTCAACTCACCTAAACTATTCCAGAACTCCATTGCCAACTGTAACTCCATTAACACATATTTCCATTTTTGTTTGGAAGCTTTGCAGGTTGAGTTCTGTAGCACGATTCAGGCTACTTCAAAACAAACTAAGCATTGGGAAAGCTTCAGTGGACATCAGGAAAGCTCAAAAGAACTTCAAGCACCATTGAAAGTTGCTACATTGTCCAGCTCGAACTCAACTGAAATAGGTATTTCATAAACTTCTATCTCTCTATTTAGGAATAGTTAGACTTAGGTTTGTGAATGAAAGATGTTGTATTCATAGCCCTGAAACCATACACATGCTTAGTTTTAATTTATATTAATCGTGCTAGGAGAATTTCATCCATGAACTTTCTGAAAAAACTAGGTTAGAAATTAGGGCCAGAGAAATTCTCTCTGGTCTTTGAGAGTTAGCTTATGTTTTTTATATGGTTAGATTCGTTGTTTGATGCTCTACAAGTTTCATGTTATGAGTTTTGTCAAAAAAGCACAGAATCAGGAGATAGCAGTTTGTGTGGAAAACGCGCATTTTGGTGTTTGAACAGAGGAAGAAGATGAAGTTTCTGGGCTGGGCCTGGTTATTTTTGCTTCTAACACTTGCATTTTCAGTTCACACCCCCTGACCCATTTCTTTGTATTTTTATCATTTTTACATTTTTATTTCATTTCTGACTTTTATATTTTATTTTCAAACATGAAAAATGATCCAAAAATATTTTTATAATTTTTTACATTTATTTGGTATTTATTTTTATTTTTACTAGTATAAAAATGTTTATATGCTTTTATGTCATTTTGTTTAAATTAAAAAATAATACAAATAATACTTTTATTTTTATTTATTATTTTTATACACATTTGAAAATATTTTCTTGAAATATATACATTTTGTAAATAATTTATTTTATTTTTATACACACTTAATATATTTAATACATATATATACATATATACTATATTTTATTAAATAATTAGAACAAAAAACACAAAAATAATACATTTTTATTTTTATTAATATTTTATACTAAAAATACCTTTTTTTCAATATACTTTTATTTTTTGTACAAATTGATGCATTATTGTATATAAATAATAAATAATACTATTTATTTAAGAAATTAGGGTTTTTGCCCTAAAAACAAAAATAATTAAAATTGACTTTTTATTTATTTACATTTCACATTAAAAATACTTTTTACATACATAAAAACTTTTTTGCATAATACATTTTATTTAATATTTATTTATTGTATTTATTTAAATATTGTACATTTAATTGTTATGCCTTACACATTCAATTTGATTGTAATAATTTAGAATTTAATTTCTTGTCTAAATAATCCCCTATTCAAAATTGTACCCCCCCCTCCCTATATCATGTTGTAATAGTGTAGAATTTAAATTCTCGCACCTTTAAGCTTTCAATTATGCCATGATTAGACTTAGGGTTTGTATGCAAAATCAAAACTAACAAATAGTTTGACCTAATCAAAAAACAAAAATGCATGAAAAACAAACACAATGCACACTTGCACTCCTAAGGTTACAATCCACTTGTTGCCTTCAAAAATGGGCCATGATATGCATGTCAAGTACTTTGGCAAAACAAAAACAAAACAAAGATCATAGTCCCTCGATGACGCTATCTGAGTTGCCTAAACAAAATGACCAAGTCTCTCAAGAAAATTGCCAAAGATACTTGACACTATTGCTATCGTGATCTATACGATGACCCGCGCCTGTCCTGTTTAACATTCTAACACAAGGTTGTTCACCAAACACAATGGTTAAACAACACTGTTAAAAGGGTTAAAAACATAAGAAAGATCTTTGAGTAAAATAGGGTAGACAACTCTTAGTTACTTGATCAAAACTTGCAAAAACATCCTTGCTATCTTCAAAACACACTTCACAACACAAATTTCAAAACCCTACTTTCAAACATTGGAAAATTTTCAAAATACAAAAACACCTTTGTATACATTCAAACAAGAGTCATTACAAAGGTTGCCATAACGATGGCCTCTTTTCAAAACATCTTTTAAAACCACACACAAAGCACCATTTCAAACAATTGAAGAGCACTATTTCAAACAATTGAAAAGCAAAGCAAGTGATCTAAGTAAGTAACTAAGAGCCCATGGATAACCATGGATAGAAAGGGTGCTAATACCTTCCCTTTCTATAATCTACTCCCCAAACCCAAGAAAACATCTCAAAGGTCTTTCCTGTGCTTTTTGACCTTTCCTTAGGATAAAATAAAAAGTCGGTGGCGACTCTTGCTAAACCGAAACATTTGCAAACACAAACGCAAAATCCCAAGTCAGTTCTCCCACCGTATCACAACGTTCTTATAGAGACGAGAACCATTACAAAGAGATTTTTCAAAATAATTTCAAAGCCCACACCACAAGCACACTATCAAATGAAAGCAAGTGATCTAAACGAATAACTAAGAGCCCGTGGAAAACCATGGATGTAAAGGGTGCTAATACCTTCCCTTTTCATAATCTACCCCCCGAACCCGAGAAATAATCTCGAAAGGTCTTTCCTGTGCTTTTTTACCTTTCCTTTTGGATAAAAGAAAAGTCAGTGGTGACTCTTGCTAACCGCACAAGTGCGATCGAAACGCAAAACATCAAGTCAGTTCTCCCACGTATCACAAACGCCAATCAAAGGCAAACTTACTGGGGACACAAATAGACATTGACCCTGAATAGAACATTGATCAAAGGCGAACTTACAAAGAAAAGAGACTAGTCGAAGGGGACTCCTAACAAATAATACCAGCCGAAAGTGGATTTAAAGGGGAAAGAGCACCGATTTAGGGTAAACTTACAATGAAAAGAGACCAGCCGAAGGGGACTCTTAACAAGTGATACCAGGCGAAGGTGGATTTAAAGGGGAAAGAATGCCGGTCAAGGACGAACTTACAATGAAAAGAGATCAGCCAATGGTGACTCTTAACAAATGGTACCAGCTGAAGGTGGATTTTAAGGGTGTCAGCCGAAGGTGGACTTCAAGATAAAGAAACCAGCCGAAGGGGAATCTTCATCAAGGAATACTATGCCGAAGGTAGATTCTTAAGAAAAGAACGCCAATCAAAGGCGAACTTGCAAATGAAAAGAGACCAGCCGAAGAAGACTCTCAATAAAAGGTACCAACCGAAGGTGGATTTTAAGGGTGCCAGTCGAAGGTGGACTTCAAGATAAAGAAACCAGCCGAAGGGGAATCTTTATCAAGGAATACTATATTGAAGGTAGATTCCTAAGAAAAGAACGCCGATCAAAGGCGAACTTGCAAATGAAAAGAGACCAGCCGAAGGGGACTCTCAATAAAAGGTACAAGCCAAAGGTGGATTTTAAGGGTGCCAGCCGAAGATGGACTTCAAGATAAAGAAAGCAACCGAAAGGGAATCTCCATCAAGGAATACTATGCCAAAGGTAGATTCCTAAAAAAAGAACGCCTATACAAGGTGAACTTACAATGAAAAGTGACCATCCGAAGGGGAATCATAGTAAAAGGTATAAGCCAAAGGTGGTTTTAAGGGTAAAGAAACCAGCCGAAGGGGAATCCTTAACAAGGAATACTATGCCGAAGGTAGATTCCTATGAAAAGAACGCCAATCAAAGGCGAAATTACAATAAAAAGAGACCAGCCGAAGGGGACTCCTAACAAAAGGTACCAACCGAGGGTGGATTTAAGAAAAGAACGCCAATCAAAGGTGAACTCACAGGGGATAAAGATATGCATATCTGGTCAGAGTTAGACACACACGAGCGAAATCGAGCATCAAGAAACAAATGTTCGGAGTTGATAAGAAACACAAGATCGAGACTAATCAAAGAAAGCCTCGACAAGAAAGGACGCATTCGCCTAAACAAAGACACCAGACAACTAGACTTTGAAGAGACACTGATAGACTCTTAACAGAAAAGGTTAGCTAAGCTAACGAAAGGACCTGACTAACGCAGATAAATTGAAGATAAGGAACTTACTAACAAGGACCTTCAGAGAGCACCAATCGAAGGTAAACTCTACAAGGGAAAGAGACCGGTCAAAACAGACTCTAACAAGGATTGCCAACACACATGGGGCGTTAGATAGGTTGTAAATACGCAAGAACTACAAAATCCCTCAGGCCAAAGGCGGGGTGTAATTCTTTAAAAGTGGCAATTATCTGAATTACCACACACCAAGTATGGATACTCAAATAATTGAGAAGCAAGAAAGGCTACACACCTACTCTTACTCGCACTCTAACGATAAAACAAACACGGGTAAAATAACCAAAGGCTTGCAAGGGCAAGCGCAAACCACAAACTTACTGGGGATTCCCATATGTATTGAACCCAAATAGAACGTCGGTCGAAGGTGGACTTGTGATTAGAAAAAGAGACCAACTGTAGGGACTCTAAACAAGGATTGCCAACACGCGCTGGGCTTTAAAAGATTGCAAATACGCAAGAAATACCAAATCCCTTAGGCCAAAGGCGGGGCGTAATTCTTCAAGAGTGGAAATCATCTGAATTACCACACACCAAGTATGGAAACTCAAATACTTGAGAAGCAAGAAAGGATATACACCGACTCTTACTCGCACTCTAACAACAAAGTAAACACGGGTAAAATAACCAAGGGCTTTTAAGGGCAAGAGAAAACCACGACTTACTGGGGAAATGGAGAAATACCAAAGACCCGACTGGTGGTGAATCAAAACAAACTCCGTTGGGGAAACATAATAATATCACCCTAGGCTTGCTGTGGAGATAACTCAAATCTGAGTGTATAACAATTTGGTTACCAAAGGTGAACGCTATTGGCTTATACTTATGCATGTTTGAATTTTTTATAGCGTAACGCTCCATACATTGAAAATGCTACACGTTTTGGTAGATGCAATGTAATGATGCATGTTTAGCAATGCACTGGGGAAAGAACGTTAATAATCGGCTGCTAATAAGACAACGAATTTCTGAATGATTATTCTCGCACATTTGATCTTCTGTAGAGAAAAGGAAATCTGAACTTAAATGGGGCACCGAGACTCAGAACCACCAACCTCTAAAAATCGATATCACTGGGGAAGTAACTTTATGAATAGAAATACTGCAAAAATAAATTACAATTCAAAGGAAATCTTGAATTCTGGTCAAACTCCCAACTTCATGGGGAATGAATTCTTTATCTTTTGTTAAAAAGAGGAGAGCTTCACTGGGGATGAAAACTTTATCGCATAGATTTTCTTGACGAAGATAGCTTCTACTGGGGAGTACATAAATTCTTAAATAAAAATAATTCTACTCATACCACACTGAGGATAACATCATCACGGGATAAAAAGTCTTCACTTGGGGAAGAAGCAAATATCTTGGGACCAAAACTCCATTGGTGATATCTTGACAAAATATTTTGTCACAGGGGATGAAAGAGTTATGACTGGCACTCCTATGTACACCACACTAGAGAGACGGGACGCTTGCTCCACTAGGAAAATAAAGTTTGCTTCACTGGGGAATAAGAGATCCATTATTCTGGCAGGTCTTTGAAATTTGACTTTGATTGGTGATAAAGACCGCCTTTTATGCTGGTGTGTCAAAAACTTTGGATGGTCACATCAACAATACCCATTGCACTGGGTGTGGCATTCTCTACAAGATTTAAGTCGGCAAGGAATTTTGTACTAGGGAGTAGAAATCATTTAATTGTGGATGATAGTCATCCTCATGAGGATAACAAACTAGAATCTCCCGTAGGTAAACATGAGTCTCTTCAAGAACTCTGATATAGAAGGCCTCATGAGAGAGAGAGAGAGTGCATCCCTCACTGAGTAGGAGAATACATACTTCATGGGGAAAAGATCCCACATCTCTTTCCAATGATAAAGAGAACCTTGCTGCGAACTGAGATCTTCTGATGTAAATCCTCAATAAAAGTGACTTCAACTGAGGGATCACATAAATTCTTGAATAAAAGAATTCTATCCAGGCCACACGTGGAGTACCACTGTCGAGGGTAATAATCTTCACTTGAAAAAGAAAAGGGTGCCTTTGAACCATAAGCTTTGAGGTTCAGAACTCCACCAACGAAATATTTCAGCAATAATCCATCATTGGGGATACAAGAATTCTAAACAACATTCGTCCATGTACATTGCCCCAGAAAAATAGGAGACATGCTCCACTGGGCATAACAAACATGTTAATCAAACATCTCTTCAAGAAAACCTGACTTAGGAAAACTTCCATAGGGAGAAAATATACGAACTTCAAAGAGACGATGAACCACAATCTCACTAGGGAGATAAATTCCAACCACAGAGACACAAGGTATCAACTTCAAGGGGATATAACAAAGGTATACAATCCAATGAAATGATCTTTCCCAGATTTGTTGAAGCAAAGTAGACTGCACTGAAGAAGAAGATTGTATAAGACCTGTTAAAATGCACTTCTTCGGAGATAAGCCCTATGGAAAGGACAAACTCTTAAAAAAACTCTCATCAAGAGTGCTGACTTCAGTGGGGATTATGCATGGATATGCTTTCACTGGAGATAAGGAATCCTGTCTGGGAGAAAGTACGCCTTTACTGGGGATGGATGATTCTGTTTTAAGAAGAAGTGAGCATTCACTGGGGAAATTGGATCCCATTCTATAGGATTCCTCATGTTGGTTTCATACAGACCCTTGTTGATTCATTTGCTGGTATGCTTCTTGTCATAAAAGACCAACAATACTTGCAAAAAGAGAAACTGTGGCAATATGCCCCATGTGTGGAATGAAAAACTTCACTGACGGATAAACAATCTAGAATACCAATCACCGGGTAAAAACTGTGATGCAAGATTACAACTTTATCATGTCGACTCTGAGGATGAATGCCACTAAAGAGTGGACTTTGTAGAAGACGCTGCAAAAATAAATTGCAGTCCATTGAAAAGAAATCATCTTGACTTTAAACAACTTCTAAATTTATGGGGGGGGATCCATTCTCCTCCTGCAGAGAACTGAGGATGCTTTGCTGGGGAATAAAGATATCTGAAGAGAAACCCCTTGGCAGACAGACCTTTGTCAAGTAGCGAAAGACCCAACATCTAGGGAAATGAGTCCTCCTAGGAAAACTCATTTCAATTACGAACCATGTATGGGTAACAACCTCACAAGCTCTTTGCGTTCCTGCTGAGGATAATGATCCACACTTCAATTAGAGGTAATGATCCTGACTTTTGTCGAAAAAATCCAATAACCCAAACTTAGTTCTCTGATTTTCACCGGAGGAAAACCAGTACATGGATTTAAGTCTCTAATGAGTCGAGGATAACGGTCCTGACTTCCCGACATGCTTTTCAAATTCACGAGTCGTTTAGCCTGCACACAGACTTAATATGATCAACCCTTAAAGAGGAGAAAACACCCCTGCATAATGCCTTGCCCCAGTCTATAGGGCCTTTGAAGAAAATTGCTTCGAGGGGACTTCATAAGATTTGTACCATAAAGATAACCTGCCTCAATATTATGAACTTCGGAACATAGCTCCTGGCTAACCAAAGTTGGAGATGGATTCAACCATACTTAAGTGAATGCCCCTACATCTTCAAATTCTAAAGAGATTATCCTCTAATCAATGCATTCTCAGAGAGATTTGTCAAATATCAACATAACTTCCCCAGTTTGAGTGTACTTTGAGGGATCAAATTCCGACCTGAATGCCCCAGATTGGCTAAACTCTTATTCAACAGAGTATTCAACATGCTTGCCCCTGCTCAATAAAGTCTCAACAAACCATTTCCTTTACCTCATGCTCACATAGGGATGATAAACTTGAGGGTTTTCGAAGACAACACACCTATAGGGTGACTGGATTACGTCTTCAAAGTAGGCTACTTCACATCCATACTTCTCGACTTGAACTGCTTCGTTCTCGAGCAAATACTTGAAGCAATATGTCCCTTGGGACCAAATGAAAGTAATGCACCACTGCTCGACAGAGACTCTGGGAAATCAACTTTTGCAATCTGTTTCAGACCATTTCTCCAACTAGTATTCTTTCACTTAGCGGAGTCAATAGAAGTTTACCCCATATTAAGATCATCTTCAAAAATGATTTGCGCCTCAACACATCCCTGAAAT
The DNA here is from genome assembly GCA_948472305.1 of Vicia faba. Classification (NCBI taxonomy): domain Eukaryota; kingdom Viridiplantae; phylum Streptophyta; class Magnoliopsida; order Fabales; family Fabaceae; genus Vicia; species Vicia faba. Next base: position 1,170,399,378 of record OX451736.1, on the reverse strand, counting down.
AACTTTCCCCTCGAGATAATCAAAATTTCATATGATGCTCATTATGCAAGCTTACTTGATGTTTATGAACTTGTTCATATGCACATAATGTTTATTCTAAGAATGATAATTCTAATGCAAATCTTATGTTTGTCTTGAAGTTTAAAATTTTTTTATTGAAAAGATGTTGAAACATCAAAATTTTTGTGCGAAAGAAAATAAAAAGATGGTGTGATACCAACTCAAAAGTTTTAGCAAGCCTCCTAGGAGTTAGATTATCGTATTCTCGTTATAGTTCACTTTCGAATTAACCCATGTTTCAGTTAGGAATTTTAAGGGTTGTAACGTGGCCTGGTTCATGGTTTTATAAAAAATGATTTAAGGCTCAAAATATTTGGTGCCCACCCGTTCTCCATGATATTCTCCAGTCCTACATTCAGTTAAACCAATGTGAGCATTCGTCTCTCAAATGAGTTTACCATGGTTGAGAACCCACTGAGGTTTCTTAGACATGACAGTCACTCACCTCTTTCTTTCTTGGTGTCGTATCACACGACTTTGTTCTTTGTTGAGGATTTTCATTTCATAATCCTTTTTTTTTACTTTTCGCAATTTTTGTTTTCCCTAAATTTTGCTTGGACAAATTTTTCCGATATTGACTTTGAAGTATAGCGGGATGCCCTGACTTTTGCCTAAGAGACTTGTTTTCCAAGTTTCGACTTAGCGGGAATTTTGTCTCTTTCTTTGCTATTTTCATTCATTCTTTTTTTTGAACACGTCATGTGACTTCGAGTTGTTTTCAACTTTGTTGGACCTGATTATGACTGCCCGAGTCTTTGGTAGATGAGGGATAACCATTGTTGTATTTTCATATGTTGACTTCCTGATGTGCGAGAGATACCCATTGGGATATGGTTCTCTTTGATGCACGCTGCTGACAGATGAGGGTTAAACATTGTGGTTTTGACTTTCCTCAGCATTCTGATGGATAACCATTGTTGTATCCTTAGATACGCACTCCTGATGAGTTCTGAAGGCTCAATCAGATTAACTGAAATCGACCCTGTCCCGGGTTAAATGTGAGGGTTTTTTTCTAAACATAAAAGAAACTCCTACTTCAAGGCTCAAAAGGGGTTAACGGGGGTTTATCTCCCTTATATCTCCGATGTTTGGGAATTTTAAATAAGGCCTGTACATCATCAGCATGGTTTTTATTCAAAAGCAAACCGTTTGAAATCTTTGGTATATTACTCATCATCCTCCCTCCAAAGGCATTTTAATTTTTTTGTGACAAGAGTTAGGTATCAAAAAGCATAATAAAAAATTTGAGAGTGAATGCAAATGTATTAATTCAAGACAAACATATTCAATGCATTATGATTAATATTCACAAATAAGCAAATTTTGCATACAAGAAAGTAATGAACCAAATTAGAAAAATTACAATTGAGAATGCAAATATAATTTTAAATTTCCATGTTGAGGATACTAGTCTCCGTGTGGAAGTCTTGACATTCACTGAGGCAAATGAGTCTTAAAATCTGACTAGCTGGGCCGAAATTGATAGCCTTTACATCAAGCAGGTCTTGTACCTCTTCTTTGAAGGCCCTGCAGTCTTTAATAGAATGGCCTAGTGCCCCAGCGTGGTAATCACATTGCACATTAGGATTGAAATCCATAGGATAAGAAGAAATGACAGGCTTCAGTGGCTTGGATTCCATTATGGAAACTTGAGCAACTGAGGGAAAAAATGGCCATAAGTCATGGAAACAACATCGAACACCCTCTTTATCTTCCTATCCATTTGCTTACCTTGTTGCATATGTCTCTGTTGATAGGTTTTCTGCTGAGGAGCACACCGAACTGGATGAACATGAGGAACATTCTGATTTTGATTAACCAATTGATTTCCACAACTTGTAAACGGCTGCCGGTGAGAACTTTCTGGGAGTATAGGTTGTGGATGATGTGACTCAGATTGTGAAATTGAACTTTGAAGAGGAGAAGGTGTATCCCTAATCTCTGTGGCAGTTGGCATTAGATTTACTTGCACGCTCAGACCTTCAGGAGTGAAGAGAATTGTCCCTGCATCCAGCAGATCCTGGACTTGGTGTTTAAAAGCTATGAAATCTTCAGTATCATGACCAGGTGCACCGGAGTGGAATTCACACCTAACACTATTGTCAAAGCCACGCGGGAGCTTTTTGTACGCAGTGAGGATTTGGAGTTTAACCAAATGAAACCCTAACAGGCGAGGAAGCAATTATGCATACAACACTGGAATATGATCAAATTTCCGCTCAGGCTGTTTTGGCCTCTACTGGCAGACTTTTCCCTTTGAGTCTTCTTGGGAAATGACAACTGGTTACAGATGGGAAGATCCAGGAATGCAAGGCGGTGTAGGAGATACTCCCTGACTTAAAAGAGTCCCCAGATTACGGGGAGGAATGGTAGCTCCTATTGTAACATGAAAAAAACCATCTTCTTTCTTCAACACTGTCCCCAGAATTTTCATAACCAAACTCAATTGAGCCTTCAACTGAGTGTTCTCTTCTCTCAGGAGTAATTGTCCACGGATCAAATCCTGCATGTCTAGCATAAAAAATCCCATCCGTGCTTTCATCTCGTCCGATTCCCTCCAAAGTTATTCCATAACTTGAATCTGATCACGGAGCAGCCAGCAGTCAAGATTGGCAGTTCTGAAAAGAAAATACCGAGTCTGAATAAGGATTCTCCATTTTGAGTACCTTCTAAGTACCTGCTATGGATGCATGAAGATGCATGAGGTGAGTGAGAGGATGCAATTCCATGTCCAAACATATTTTTTATGCATACAATCTTTCACATTTATTTTTTTGTGTAAAATAAACATGCTATGATGCAAGGTGCAATAACATAGGTTCAAAAGTTCAGCATGACAACTGTATAATCCTCTGGATGATTGCTGTGTAAATCTGCTGAATAATTAAGATATCACAGGATCAAAGGTTCGACACCAATTTCCGCATACAATGGAACCAAGTACCATGAATAACCGTTGTATAATTTCTGGCCAAGTTGAATGTATCAGGATCAATGGTCCAGGCATAACCAAAGAATCAGGTCACCAACAGAACAATACGGTCACCATCAGAACATAGTCACCACCAAAACATAGTCACCAATTGTACCTGTGATGATCAAGTCCCTCCCCTCTCACGGGTGAAAACTAGGTCAGGGTAAGGCCAAGTAACCCAGAATCGATGGTACTCCTGAAAAACTATCGCCATATCACCTACGTGAAAATGATAGCCCCTCATTTGTACCTCATCTAAGCATGGACGGCATGGCGGCAATAGTGAAACCTAAGTCAACTAGCTGTCTATGTTCCACTATATTCCTAGGGTACCTATGTGTTGTACTCCAAAATTTGCCCTCCCATTTTACTTAACATATGTTCATTGAGACACTCAATTTGCTCAAGGATGCCCAAAAGTTGACCAGACAAACTCTCTCCTAAAAGCAATGAACCTCCAACTAGGGTTTCTATTTTCATCAAGATGTTTGAGCTCTAAGGGCCTCATATGATCTCCATAGTCATAATATGTTCTCAAGACCATCCATGTCAATTTTCATGCCTTGCACAAGAAGTTTGCTCAGTCAACTGCTCAGATGCTAGAAAATCAACTGTATTAGGTTAAAAGTCAACTGTGGCCCACATACAGTCAAACTTCAAGATTTTTGGTCAACATAAACATTTTGAAGTGATATCCATCATTTGATCAAGGTTTGATCATGATTCCCCAAGGAATGTTCCTAATTCATCAAAACTCAAAAGTTGCTAAATTAGGGTTTCTCAGGAAAAGTCAACCAAACTTTGACCAAGCATAACTTTTTTATACATTATCAGAAATTTCTCATCCAAGTCTCATTTTGAAGAGAATTTAGTTCCCTACAACTCATCTTTAGTCCTCAAGTCCAAGAAATGTACTCATGGAAAGATATGGATTCAGACATTATAGGTCATTCCAAAAAGTCAACAAAAACACCTTTTGGGTCAAAGCTCCTTACATGAACATGGAAGATACAATTGAGATTAAACCAAAAGGGTTGTTTAGGGGAAATCCTAAGCTTTCTAAAAAGTCCAAGAACACCCTCTTAGGGTCAAAATTGAGAGAGATATGCATTGTCAAAGTTGGCCATTTTTGGAAATTTGCACAAAGTCAACCATGCCCAAAAATGCATTTTTCTTCAAATAGGCCTAACTTTTTATGCTTGTATCTTGCTCCTAGCCTGGTCCACGATCCATAAACCTTTCCATGCATTATTTGCTTATTTATTTGATTTATTTTGATTTTAATCATTTAAAAATATAAAAAAATAGAAAAAAATAATGAAGATTTGTTTTGATTTGATTTTTGCATTGAATCACAATCCATACAGGCTATACAATAGCAAGAAATTCGTGCACGACCAAATAGGCACAAAATATCCATATTTGGCAACTTTTCAAGATTTGATTTCTTCATTAAGGCCATGACATTATTCTTTGGATTCTAGCAAAAAATATTGCCTTAAAGGGATTCACTACATATACAAAGTCTTTCCAACCCTAGAGGACAAGAACACACGCGCAACCTGCCTCCCAAGAACAAGAACAAAGTTCAACCTTTTTGTGAAAAAGTGCAGATCGAATCTTTCATTACATGCCGTTTCAAGCCATTCCAACAATCAAAACATATTCCTGGACATCCTTTGAAGCGATTGCAAGCATTATCAAGGCCTGAAGCATCAAGAATCACGCGCTAACACCTTCACGGTTTTCCCTTTTTTCAAAACTCGTTTACAATGATTCTTGCATCATAAACATGTTTTGATTATATATCTATGTTTGTTATCATATTTGCAACGTACTCGAATTCTTTGATTGGAGTTTGAGTGCAGGTTTGGACATCTGCCATGGCTAGGGTTCATGAGCTTGAATTTGGGGTTTCCTTCTCTAGGGAAAATTGGCCTAGATTATGGGTACCATAGCACTCAGGGGGTTATTTCCTATTGACCCTTGCCCTTGGTTGGGATTGATATTACTTGTGCTGCGTTTTTGATGTTTATAGGTTTGTAGCCACACACAAAAGCAGTCACTATATCCTATAGTAATGAGTTCGTCCGTAGGTAAAATCTTTTTCTAAAACAACAGTCCTGAGGAAAGAGATTGCGTGGCTGACTTCTATTGGTCCATTTAAATTCACGACGTGTTTTGGGCATGAAGCATTATTTCCATTATAATATTATTTTTTTCTTATATATATCAACGAATGACAACTTGGCCTGGTGGTATAGAGGAACGTATGGAAACCAGAGGTCCTGGGTTCGAGACCCAGGTTTGGCATTTTTATTTTCTAACAATTTGATTGTAGATCCGGTGTGTCTTACCTTCCCAATACCTAGCACGCGTCCCAGATCCTTCCATTGGATCATCACCATCACATATTTAACGCTTAGCATACGCAGGTCCACCATGAACCCTCAGAAGATTGTCCCAACGGATCAAGCGCCAGACTCTGGGCCACCAGTTTTGGGCCTAGCGCAGACTTGGCAATACACCCCCTGGGTTGCTTATAACATCAGGCCCATCTCTTTAAGTTTTCTATTCTTTTTATTTGTTTTTATTTTAATTTATTATTTTAATTATTTTCACAATAAAAATCATCTTTTTTTAAATTAAATCATAAAATCATAAAATCATAAAAAATTTAAATTTAGTTTTCTTTTTATTTTATTTTAAAATATTTAATTCTATTAAATAATTAGCTTAATTAGATTAATTCAAATTCTTTTTAAATTAATTAGACAAATTAGGTTAAGATTTCAAATATTTTTCTCAACAATAAAATGCAATTCTTTTTCTCTTTAATTGACCAGACTCTAGGCCACCAGTTTTGATCCCTCGAGTTGCCTAGGAATTGATATTTTGACGATAGTCCCTTCGAAATGCTAAGGTATCTTTACTTGTTGCCTTCAGAGACAATTTTGTCCCTTCGAACGTCCCTTTAAAAATCCAACGACAGAGCTAACTACTCCTTAATAGTAGGAAAGCACTGTGTAAAGGAAATGAAAACGAACATACTTTTTTCGAGTAGATAGAAATCTTAAGTACTTGCTCAAAACAACAAAAACTTTTCACACAAACACTTTTCAAAAAACAGTTTTCAAAACAACTTCGTCACACTCTTAAGGACCGATACAAGGGTTATCACGAAGTAAACAAAACTTTTCAAAAAAAGCACACACAAGCAATTTAAAAAATGAGCTAGTACCTAAGAGCCAGTGGAAAACCACGGATAGAAAGGGTGCTAACACCTTCCCTTTCTATAATCTACCCCCCGTACTCAGAAATATCTCGAAAAAAGGTTTTTTTTTGTTCTTTTTCCTTTTCCTTTGTTGGATGAAATAAAAGTCGATGGCGACTCTTGCTTACCACAACATTTGCAAACAAAAACGCAAACCAGTATAACAGTCGGTTCTGCCACCGTATCACAGAACTGGCGACTCTGCTGGGGAAAATTAATAAAGTGGGGTTTACCTTAGGATCCGGGTCATTTTTAAAATTACTTTCTTGTTTGCTTCTCCTGCTTTATCTTTAAGGGTTTTTGCTTGGGTATTATTAAAGGTCCTACACCCAGATCTGAGGACACTCTTTAGGTAAACAACAATAGATTATGGGGACTGTATGGCGTATACCGATATGGTTTAAGCGATGGCTGTGTTGGTGTGACATTTTGGTTGGTACCGGTATCCTTCATGTGGAAACGAGGAGAATACGGGGCTGCCGCGTGGTGTCGTAAAGCACTAACGGACTTTAGAACCTTAGTTGAACAAACTTGGACATTAGAAAGTAGTGAGATAGCCGGCCTTGGTATAAAGCTGAGGATTGGTTAATACTCGATGCTACACTCATTGAGATCAAACTTTCGGGATATTTCAGCCGCAAGAAAAGATTGCCTGAGCTGAAACAACGACCGATAAAGGTTGATCAGTGATATTGAGAATCTTTAGAACCCAATTACTTTTCTAAGACATGTTTGAAACCATCTAAACTTCAAGAGGGTACCTTCCTTTAACCTCATGCAAGCCTTTGAACCTAAGGTCTATTGTGTGATTTGCTTGTGTGTGATTTACTTTATTTGAACATAATATCATGCATAATAAAATAGTTTTGATTCTCATTACACTAACCATTTCAAGGACCAAGGGAATTTATCTTTGTTCTGTTTTGAAGATCATGGCTTCCGCTCGTAGAAACACTATTCGAATCAGCTTTGTGAGAATACCTCCCCAACTCAAGGAGCTAGTATCAAGGGTTCCTAAAACTTCGTTCATTAAGAGACATGGTCGACTTCTCAACCTGGTTACTTCAAGCTTTGATGAAAATATGATGGGTGTACTCTTTCAGTTCTTTGATCCCAAGCACCACTGCTTCACCTTTCCATACTATTAGTTAGTACCTACCATGGAAGAGTTCTCTCAGTTATTGAATATACCCATTCTTGACTAGGTTCCTTTCACAAGTTTAGAAGAGGTTCCTAAGCCAAAAGTCATTGCCTCAGCTTTGCATCTGAAACAGGCCGGCGTGGTATCCAATTGGGAAACAAGAAGCGGAGTCAAGGGTTTTCTAGTCAAGTTCTTAATAGATAAAGCCCAGCTGTTTTGGGATGATTTGGACTTTAAGGCTTTTGAGGAGGTCTTGGCCCTTGTAGTCTATGGGTTAGTACTATTCCCTAATCCAGACTTACTCATAGATGTGAATGCTATAAAGATCTTCCTCTCTCACAACCCTGTGCCTACCTTGCTCGGAGATATCTTGCACGTTCTCCATACTCGTACCATGAAGAGAAGATGGGTTCTTATGTGTTGCATGCCATTGCTGTCGAGGTGGTTTATTTCTCACCTCCCTAAGTCAGTAATAAAGAATGAAGAAGGTTCGGGTTGGTCATAAAGGATAATGTCACTTGCTCATGCGGATATTCTCTGGTATTCCCGAGTTATGGGAGATATTGCTATTATTGACTGCTGCGAAGAGTTCCCTAATGTCCCAATACTTAGCATTATGGGAGGCATAACTTACAATCCTTGTTTGGCTTTGCGACAATTTGGTTACACTCGAAGGGATGGTCCTCATGAGTTACTTATCCAGGGCATTGTATTTAACTATTAGGATGATGTTCAAGGGTATCACCAGAGGTTCATACGAGCTTGGGGCATGGTAAACAAATCTGACGCCAAGACTTTGGGACCGAAGAATTCCATTCCTATGGAACCTTATCTCCAATGGGTACGAGCTCGGGCTCAGAAACATATGATGCCCTACATAGCCGTTTTAACAGTGGTTGTGGATCCCATTATTGAAGGGGATATTCTCTACACGGTTCTTCATCCTGATATGCCCATCGATCTTGAAGAACTACAGAGGTCTGTGATTCAGTTGAAGAAAGAGCGGGATACTTATAGGGACCAGTTCTATGCCCAGGAGAGGAAGATTTTAGAGCTCACAAAGCAGCTTCACGAGGAAAGAAGCCTCAATGTCTATCTCGGCATGAAGAGGAACCATCCATGGGAAACTAGATTTTTTTAGTTTTTAGAATTTTTAATTGTAACACCTAAAAGGAAATTGTATTTTGAATTCTACTAATAAAATCTTTATTTCATTTTGGGTTCGCAAATTTAAATTTCCCAAAGTCCTTGAAATCATTGCATACGCATCCCATCCATAGCATTGCATATACAGGTACCATTACAGGTTTCTCATCTTCTTCGCAGTTTATTTCAGCAAAAATGTCTTCTGAACAAAGCATCAAAGATCTTCAGGCACAAAATTCCCAATTTCAATAGATGTTCATAACTCTGGCAAAAGGGCAGGAGGATCTGAAAGCCTTCATCCTGAAGGAGATGAAGAAAAAGAAGAAGGTCTACCCCATCTGCTGAGATCCAACTTGGCAACCATGAGGGAGGCTCCCAAGAATCCTAATACCACGTCTCCTCGGTACAATCCAAACACTCAGTGTGCCTACCATTCTGAGAGTCCTGGTCACGATGCAAATGACTGTTGGGCTCTGAGAAATAAAGTACAAGATCTGATTGAAGCCAAAGAGATTGAGTTAGATGCTCCGGAGAAGCCCAATGTCATAACTGCTCCCATGTGTGATACGGTGGGAGAACTGACTTGAGGGTTTTGCATTTTATTGCAAATATTGCGGTTAGCAAGAGTCGCCACCGACTTTTCTTTTATCCAAAAGGAAAGGTGAAAAAGCACAGGAAAGACCTTTGAGATGTTTTCTTGAGTTCGGAGGGTAGATTATGAAAATGGAAGGTATTAGCACCCCTTTCATCCATGGTTTTCCATAGGCTCTTAGTTACTTGCTAGATCACTTGCTTTTGTTGTTTGAAAATGTGTTTGGTGTGGTTTTGAAAGTATTTTGTAAAAGAGGCCATTATTTTGGCAATCTTTGTAATGATTCTCGTTCGTAAGAATGTATACAAAGATGTTTGTCTTTTTGAAAATGTTTTCAATGATTGTAAGATGTTTTGAAATGTGTGTTTGTTTTGAAAATAGCAAGGATAGTTGTTTTGAAATAGAGCAAGTAACTAGAAGTAATCTACCTACTCAAATGCCTTTCTTGTACATTTTCTATTCCTTTGACATTGTCGTCTTACCATTAATTTGGTAAGCAACCCTATCTTTGGGTGTAAACGGGACGGGCGTGGGTCATCATATAACCATGATTAGCAATGTTGCAAATTATCTTAGCATTTTGAGGGACCAAGATCATTTTATAAGGCAACCTTGAATAGCGTCATCGAGGGACTATGATCTTATATTTGTTTTATTTTGCCAAGATACTTCACATGCGTAATATGGCCATTTTTTATAAGGCAACCAAGTGGAGAAACCCTAAGGATGCTTGTGTGCAAGTGTGTCATTTTCATGCTTTGATTTTATCTAGTATTTAGGTTTTTCTATTTTGCTTTGTTTTGATCTTACCATACAAACCCTAATTACTAATCATGGCATGTAAAGCGGTAAATTGCATAATGTAAATATTACTAAGCTATTACAACAATTTTATGGGAGGGGGGGAATACAAATTTGAATGGGGATTTGCAAGAATGTAAAACTAAATAAATTATTACAACCAAATCGAATTTGTACGAATATTAGAATAAATAACATACAATATATAAATATGCAATATTATGTGCATGCAAGAAAAAGATTTTTGTTTTGTTTTGTTGGGAAAAGAAATTTAAACCTAAAAATATAAGGAAAAGAAATTAATTCTTGAAAGAAAGATTAACCCTAATTTCTATATTAAAAGAAAATAACATTCTTATGTACTATCTTTTATGTATTTTTGTATTAAAATAATAAATAATATTATATAAAAAATATAAAGTTTTTATATAAGCAAAAAATAAATATTTATAAGTATGGGATGAAAAGGAAATAAATAAATTATACTAAACATATTTTAATTATTTTTTACAAGTTTATTAAGAAAATTAAATAATATATATTAAAGATAAAATATATTTTTATGTGAAAAATAAACTAAAATAAAATAAAAAAATGCAATATTATCAAAATTTATATTTTTGGGATTTTTTATGCATTAAAGAAAATATTTAATAAACTAAAATGAAAATAAAACAAATAAAATAAAAATACAAAAAAAGTTTGGCAAGGGGGTGCTGTAGGAAAACTGGCAGCAGTGTGTTAGTAAGAATGCTAGGCCCAAAGGTCCAAACCCAATCCTACAAAAAACAGCAAAAGTGGAAAGAAGGAAAAATGTGAAAAAACAAAAGTAGCGCCCAGGTTCGAACCCAGGACATGGGTCTCACCAGCATGCTACTTTGCCACTGGGGTGGCTATACATCCGTTGATTTAAGTGAAACGAAAATAACATAACATGAACAAAGTCCTTGCCCTGTACTTCATCTTCTTCCCCAAGCTTGGCCAGATGTCTTGTAACTCTCTCATTCTTCCATGAAAATGAAAACTCATAACATGAAAGTTACAACATTTTGTCTCACGATCTTAACCATATAAATCATGTAAGCTAACAATCAAAGATCAGAAAGAATTTTAAAAGGCCTAAATTTAAACCTAATTTTTTCAGAAACTTCAAGTTCTAAATTCTCTCAACCCAGGACAAATAAATGCAAGATAAAGATATGTATAGCTTCGTTGCAATAAGGACTACATTATTTATTCACAAATCGTGGCCAATGGTTGCCTGTAAAAGGAGATAGAAGTTGAGATTTTACCTCTTTCAGTTAAAATCGTGGATGGAGTTGGAGTGAGTTTGATAGAGGCCTGATGCGTGCTTAAGCTTCCTTGAACCTCCCTGAGTATGTTCCAACCTCTGCCTTGCTTTGAAAGTGGCTGAAACTCTCTGGCCAAGTCAACCTGCAAGCTTTGAAAGAAAAAATGGAAGATGATGGAAAAGGGGTTACAATACAGGGACGAGGGTCTGGATTAGTTAGATATCAAGTAGGTAAGGTGTTTTGATGATCAAGACTTTAAACGCCCGAGCCAAATGGGAGATTGGTATGTTTATGCAAAAACTGCAAGTCTTGACAGTTTTCTGGTGTTTTTGAGTTTTGGAGTGTTTAAGGCTTCAAGTAATCGTGTGTTGTGTTGTATTATGTTTGAATATTAGTATGGAATTAGTTTTTAGTCAGCCCTCCGACAAATGTGTCAGTTCTAGCCTTTTTGCAACCTTTCTTGCTTTTGAAGCAAAATGAAGGGACAAGGCTTGCCATGCTTGTACTGGCTTTCTTAGGGTTTGTATACTTGTACAATTTGCTTTAGGCCTGCAAGACTTATATGTGCAATGGAGACAGGTTCAATGCTCAAGAATTGTAAAGCATGGATTAGGCAGCATAGGTACTGATTGGAACTTTGTTCTTCATGAAATGGCTTGAACAAAAAGTGAGAAATTGCCAACTTCATCTCTTCGATTCTCCCTACTAAAAAATGATCTTGAGGAGTTCTTGGACATCTTGGAAAGCTTGCAATGTTCTCTATAACTCATCTTTGAAATGAATTTCAAGATACCTCTTGGAACTAGGTGAAAAATTGCCATGAAGTTGAGTCCAAAACCTGCCTAAATTAGGGCAAAATTTCACTAAGTTATTTAGTTCATGAGCATGTATTCATAAATTTATATCTCGAGATACAAGCATCTTTAGGGAAAAGTGTGTGAAGAAATTTTTTAGATTTCATGGAGGTCTACAACTTTCATGTTGGGAACTTTCCTTGAATCATTATGCATCATGGTGAAAAAATGGCTTAAAGTTGAGAAAAAATAAGAAATTTTATATACTTAGAAAATTTTCTAAGTTAAGAATATTTTCAAATTTAAACCCTAATCTTCAAACTTGGATTTCTTGATGAAGAAGTTTCACATTTTGACATGTTTTGATGAATTGTGACCCTTGGCACTTGATTTTGACCAAAAAGTCAAAGTTTGACTTTTCAGTGTACAGTTGACTTTTGATCAATTGACTGCAAATTTCATCTGTCAATCCAATGAAATTGAAATGTTTTGAGCCATGTAATTAGGTCAAGATGATGCAATTGAATCCTTGAAATCATGCTTTAACTCAATTGGTCATTTGCTAGGTTAAAAATCAGAAATTGCCCTTCCTCATTCAAAACCCTAATTTTTGACCATTTTGCCCTTTTGGTGATTTGATCAAATTTCTTGAGGAATTATGATCCAAACTTGACCAAATGATACATATAAGCTTAAAATGTTGATGTGGATCAAGAATTTTGAAGTTTGACTTTAAATTGGCCATGGTTGACTTTTTCCCCAATACAGTTGATTTTTTAGGTCAACTATCTAATTGACTGATCAAAAATGTGGTTTAAAGCTTGAAACTTGTCCTGAGTGATCTTAGGGATCCATAATGATGTTTGAAAGTCACATGAAGCATTGATAGTCCAAAAATCCTTGTGCAACTTCAAACCCTAATTTTGGGTCATCGGTGCATGATGAGATGCCTTGAGCTGACCAAACCCTAATCCAGTCTTGAGTCAAAGGAATCTTGTGTGAAAAGTCTTGATAAATGATATGGAAAATTTTGGGGTACAACATCTGCCCCTGTTCAATCTTCTCAAACCTGAAGAGTTAGATTGGTGAGTTTTGTCGTTCATGACTCGAAGGTGAAAGATGATTGGACACTAGAGTGCCCATAAATTTACACTCGACAATGTGTAATTAAGGGAATGGGCTTAAAGATGCCATTTGGAGAAGTGGTAGAATCTTGTTGGAGATGGGATTTTAGATGCCATCTAGGAATGTTTGTTGAATTTGAAATTGTAAGGTGAAAGGATGAGTATCAGAATGGCGTCTGTGTCTAGAGCGTATTCGAACTGTATCTGAATGGGTATCAAAATGGCATCCGTGTCTGGAGCATATATGTACTATATCTGAAGTCTAAATCTGAATGAGTATTAGAATGGCATTCGTGTCTAGAGCGTATCCATACTGTATCTGAAGTCTGAATCTGAATGAGTATCAGAATGGCATTAGTGTCTGGAGCGTATCCATACTGTATCTGAAGGTTGAATCTGAATGAGTATCAGAATAACATCCGTGTCTGGAGCGTATCCATACTGTATCTGAAGGTTGAATCTGAATGAGTATCAGAATGGCATCCGTGTCTGGAGCGTATCTGAATCTTGAAATTTGAATGAGTATTAGAATGGCATCCGTGTCTGGAGCGTATCTGTACTGTATCATGATTGCAAATTGTTAATGGTAGCTGTTAATCTTATTCTGAAAAGGGTAAAATGTTAGCTGAAACACAAAATTATGTTGTATGAAATGTATAGTGCAATATTTTTTTATCAATGTTTATGATATATGGATGTAATGTATGCGCATGTAAGCTGACTTGCTGTATTGCTGTATTGCTGCACGATTGAGGAAAATAAATCCTTGAATGTTGATGAGGATATGTGGATTCTTCATGTCCTGAAGTTGAAGTATTGACAAAATTTTGTTGTGAGAGCAATGCCATACACTGCTTGAGGAATTCTGAGAATTTTGACGATCTCTACTGGGGATTAATAATTTGAAATTTGTTCCGCTGGGGATTCAAATGGCGTATTGCGGGGATTACTTGCGGAATATCCTAAAGACGTTTTCCTATCCTTTCAACCTATCAGTAATTGTCTTTCTCATTTTGTTTATTTGTAAATATTAATTATGTTCAAATGCATATGCTCATTAATGAATCATTGGACGTTTTTGCAAATAAAACACAAGTGTAAAGAAAAAAAGACAAATAGTTTCTGTACTTTCAAAGAGATATATTTGTATTTAATTTTGAATAAGCATTTTGTACAAAGGATACAAACATCCTAGTAAGAGGACGATGCCATAAAAGTAAGAAAAATTATACAAAGAAAGATAGCTATGTGTGATAGTCCCATGGGGTTCCCATTCTGCTATAGCCTTCATATCTCCGAATATCTTGTCTATTTGTTGCTTCGCCCGAAGATGATTGAATTGATCAGAAACTCCGAATTTGTTAGTGGAAGCCAAGAGGTTGTCCATAAAGTGATCCGACGGGACATAGTCATACGTTTTAATTCCCTAACTTTTGCCTGGACCGCCCTTTCGGGTTTTCAGTCCACCGGGAAACCCCTTTTTTCCCAGGTCGCCCTTTCGGGTTTTCAACTTGCTGGGTGTACAAATTTCTTTTATTTTATCCCTAATTTTTACCCAAACCTTTTTGGTTCACCGGGATGCCCTTTTTTTTGCCTAGGTGTGTCAACCTAGCGGGTCTCTTATGTGTAGTATCTTTTGACTATGTCCGTGTTCACAGGGTATGGTAGGTCATGGCCATCCATGGTGGTTAAGATCATTGCCCCACTGGAGAATATATTCTTGATTACAAATGGTCCTTCATAGGTAGGAGTCCATTTGCCCCTGGGATCACTTTGTGGTAAGATAATGCGTTTGATGACTAGATCTCCAACTTGATATACTTGGCGTCTGACTTTCTTGTTGAAAGCCTTGATCATTCATTTTTGATACATCTGACCATGGCAAACAACAGTAAGTCTCTTTTCATCAATTAAGTTCAATTGATCAAGTCGAGTCTGGATCCAATCGTCCTCACTTAAACCTGCATCCCTCATAATCCTCAAAGAGGGGATCTGAACCTCAATAGGCAAGACAACCTCCATGCCATAAACCAAAGAATAGGGTGTTGCCCCAGTTGATGTGCGAGCCGTGGTACGATACCCGTGGATAGCAAATGGTAGCATCTCATGCCAATCCTTGTAGGCGACTGTCATTTTCTGTATGATTTTTTGATGTTTTTATTTGCAGCTTCGACGACACCATTCATCTTTGGCCGATAGGGGACAAATTGTGATGCTGAATCTTGAACTGCTCGTACAAGGCGGTGATTATAGTATTGTTAAGGTTTGTACCATTATCAGTGATGATCCTTTCTGGGATACCGTACCGGCAAATGAGATTTTGCTTGATGAAGCGGGCAACAACATTCTTAGTAACAAATGCGAAGGAAGCTGCTTCGACCCACTTTGTAAAATAGTCAATGGCCACTAGAATGAAGCAGTGTCCATTAAAGGCTGTAGGCTTGATCTCTCGAATCATATCAATTCCCCACATAGCAAAGGGCCAAGGAGCCGTCAAGACATTCATAGGAACTGGAGGTACGTGCACCTTGTCCGCATAAATTTGACACTTATGACAAGTCCGAGAGTGTTGATAGCAGTCTGCTTCCATGGTAGACCAATAATAGCCTGCGCGTAGGATTTTCTTCGCCATCGTATTCCCACTAGAGTGAGTGCCAAAAGTACCTTCATGTAATTCAACCATGATCTTTTCAGCCTCAATCTTATCCACACATCGGAGCAGAATGGAGTCATGGTTGCGTTTGTATAGGATGCCATTACTCAGGAAGAACTTAGCAGAGAATCTCCTTAAGAACTTTTTATCATTGATTGAAGCTCCTTTTGGATATTCTTAAGCCTCGAGATACCTCTTGACTTCATGAAACCAAGGCTGGTCCACTACCTCTTCAGTATTAATCTCGTGACAGTGTGCTGGTTCATCCATTCGTTCAATGGTGATCTGGGGAGCCTCATTATCCCAATTAAGTTTAAACATAGATGACATTGTGGCTAGAGCATCTGCTAGCTGATTTTCTTCTCGCGGGAAGTGCTCGAAGGTAATCTCCTCAAAATGTGGTAGCAATGTCAAAACATGTTCTTTGTAAGGGATAAGGTTTGGGTGCTTAGTATCCCATTCTCCTTTGATCTGACTGATGACCAAAGCTGAATCTCCGAATACATCTAAGGATTTGATTCCCAAATCTATGGCAGCTCTGAGACAAAAGATGCATACTTCGTACTCCGCCATATTTTTCGTACAATTGAAGCAAAGTATGGCAGTAAAGGGAGTATGACACCCTTCTGGAGATATGATTACGTCGCCGATACCATTACCAAGTGCATTGGATGCCCCATCAAAGAACAGGGTCCATCAAGATCCTTGTTCAGGTCCGTCATATGGTCTGATTTCTTCACAGTTGTCTAATGTCATGATGTCTTCATCCGGGAATTCAAATTTCAAGGACTGGTAGTCTTCTACAGCTTGATGAGCAAGATGATCAGATAACACAATGCCCTTTATAGCTTTCTGGGTAGTGTACTGTATGTCATATTCTGTTAGGATCATCTGCCATCTAGCTGTCCTCCCAGACAGAGTAGGCTTTTCAAAGATGTACTTTATCAGATCCATTTTAGATATCAACAAAGTTATATGAGTCAACATATACTGTCTTAGCCGGTGAGAAGCTCATGTCAGAGCACAACAAGTTTTCTCGAGCAGTGAATATCTGGTTTCACAGTCGGTAAACTGTTTGCTCAGGTAGTAAATAACATGCTCTTTTCGGCCAGACTCGTCATGCTTCCCCAATACACACCCCATTGAGTTCTCTAAAACAGTCAGATACATGATAAGTGGTCTTCCCTCGACTGGTGGCATCAAAACAGGAGGCTCTTGTAAGTACTCTTTGATCTTGTCAAAAGCAATATGGCATTCATCATTCTATCTGACTATTTGATCTTTCTTCAAAAGTTTGAAGATTGGCTCACAAGTAGCTGTTAGGTAAGAAATGAATTTGGAAATATAGTTCAGGCGTCCCAAGAATCCTCTGACTTCCTTCTGAGTACGAGGAGAAGGCATTTCTTGTATCGCTTTAACCTTGGCAGGATCAACCTCGATGCCTTTGTTGCTGACAACAAAACCTAAGAGTTTACCGGACCAGACTCCGAATGTGCACTTGTTTGGATTCAACCTTTGTTTGTACTCCTTCAATCTCTCAAAAAACTTTTGCAAATGATCAAGGTGCTCCTCTTCAGTTTGTGATCGGGCTATCATCTCATCTACATAGACCTCTATCTCATGATGTATCATATCATGAAATAAGGCTACCATGGCGCGTTGATAGGTTGCCCCAACATTCTTCAGTCTGAATGGCATCACTTTGTAGCAGAATGTGCCACACTGTGTGACAAATGTAGTTTTCTCCATGTCCTCAGGTGCCATTTTGATTTGGTTATAACCTGAGAATCCGTCCATGAATGAAAATACTTTGTGCTGGGCCGTATTTTCAACTAGGATATCGATGTGGGGAAGTGGAAAATCCTCTTTAGGGCTAGCCATGTTTAAATCTCTATAATCCATGCACATTCGTACTTTGCCGTCCTTTTTAGGCACGGGAACAATGTTGGCAACCCATTGAGGATAGGAAGTGACAACCAAGAATCTAGTATTGAATTGTTTCATGACTTCCGCTTTGATCTTCTCTGACATGTCAGGTCTCATGCGGCAGACTTTTTGTTTCACTGGTGGACAGTCTTCTCTTGTGGGTAGACGATGTACCACGATGTCTGTATCAAGTCCTGGCATGTCTTCGTATGACCAGGAAAATATCTCAACATAATCATGAAATAGCTGAATTAGACGCTCCTTGACACTCGTTTCTAGATTGGAACACACCTTGATTTCCTTTTTGTCCTCCTCGGTACCCAAGTTGATTGTATCCACCGGTTCCTCATGAGGCTGAATAGCTCTTTCCTCTTGTTGTAGTAGTCTGGCCAATGCTCCTGGTACTTCACAATCTTCCTCACCTTCGTCTTCAGCTTGGTAGATTAGATCTTCAGAGTCACTAAAGGCCATAGCAGTATCGTTACCCATGGGATCCGGAATGGAGGGGTTCCTGCATTTGTGAGTGTGGGTGTGTGTAAGGGTATAGCCATCTTTAAACAATAAAATGTAAAAGAAAGGCAATGAGCACAAAAGGTTTGTATGTGAAAAAACGTCCATGATTCATTGAATGTCATATGAATATGAAATAAAAACCCTTACAAATGGACCATTGTGCCTCGAATAAGACACAAGGTTTTTAATGTGCGAATTGTTTGTGAATATTACAAGTCCAACAAAAATGTAAAAGATAAATTACTGAGAGATGAAAGTTATTGGGACAAAGTCTCTGGCTTCCCAATTGCGAAGTCCTCCGTTGACATTAGGAAATATCCAATCCTCTAAGCTGCCATCTTCTTCACCATCTTCCACTGCGTTGACCTCTTGGTTGCTAATCTTCAGAGGTGGCCCTCCAGCACGGGCACGACGCACAACCTTCTGAGAATTCGAAGTAAACCCTAAGCCAAACTTGTCAAATTTATATGGAATATCTGGAAGCTTCCCCCAAATGGTGCATCCATCCTCCTCTACTACTGCCTTGGCGTCCTTTAGAGACGACATCTAAAGCGGAGGTCTTGTGATCTTGGGGATCTGGGATACCGTCTTGGTTACTGCTACCTCTTGAGAGACTTCTTCGAAATTATGAAAAGGATTTTCAATGAACTCGCCATCCAACTCCACATACCAGAAAGTATTTAGGTGGCTAATCATGTACTCTTCCTCTCCGTGGACAGTGATAATCTTTCCATGGATCAGGTATTTCAGCATCTGGTGCAGTGTAGAGGTGACAACACCAAAATTATGGATCCAGGGCCGTCCTAGCAGACAAGAGTAAGAGGGGCGGATGTCCATTACATAGAAAGTTGAGTTGAAAGTCTGAGTTCCCACCTTTATGGGGATGTACACCTCCCTGTGGACCATCCTCTTTGAGCCATCAAATGCTCTTACGACTATGTTACTGGGTTTCAATGTCAGTCCTTCGCAATCCAATCTGTCGAGAGCTTTCTTTGGTAAAACATTCAAAGATGAGCCAGTTTCCACCAAGACATGGGCCAGAGTTGTTCCTCTACACTCCACAGAGACATGTAATGCCTCGTTGTGCTTTCTCCCTCTTGGTGTCAAATCAGCATCAGAGAAGCCTAGGCCGTTATCAGTTGTCAAACTGGCCACACAATCTCGGAATTGGTCAGCAGACGTCTCTTGTGGCATATGGGCTGTCTTTAGAAACTTCACCAGAGCTTTCGCATGTGCCTCAGAACACAACAACAATGCTAGCATGGAGATTTTGGAGGGAGTTTTCCCCAACTTTTCAACCACGTCATAGTCACTCTTCTTTATTATCCTCAGGATCTCCTCCATTTCCTTCTTGGAGGTTTTGGGGATAGTCAATGGTTGAGCCTTCGTCCGGACATGCTCTTCTTGAATACTTTTTCCTCGAATTTCAGCAGTAGAAGTGTTGGTAGGGATAACAGCAGGGGTTATGTCGTCTTGGCCAGTAGGAGCACTTGTAGATATGATTATTGGTACGGAGGTAACCTTTGGAACAACCACGGGTCCAAAAACTGCCTTTGGAGGGGCAATTTCCGGAGAGAAGATTCTACTACTACGGGTAATCCTACTGGTTCCAGAAATATTGCTAATGTCAGAGTCTTCTTCTTAGGAGCTCACTTCTTCGGCGACCAGCCCATCTTGTTTGATACCATGGTAGTAGATGTCTCCACCGTAATTCCACGGTACTGTTTTTCCTGATTCATACGGGACCGGCCGGAGCATTGTGATTATGAGAGGAGTAGTTTCTGGAACCGATGTAATCCTAACGAGTCTCTTGGGGACCCTGGAAGGATTGGCGGAGATGGTTATGAGTGAAACGTCTTCAACAGGAACAAGTGAAATAGGAGCATTTTCAAATAGAATCTCTTGGTTGTCTATCAAGCGTTGAATGCCTGTCTTCAACAGAGGGCAAATAGTTGGTGAGGAAAAGAAAAGATGGCAGTCTTCATTACAACCTGAGAATATACCAGCTTTCAACAATTTTATCTTAATGATTGGGAGCAGAGTCAAGAGTTCATCCACTGTGGTAACAAACAAATCTTCTTCGATAGCATTGGTGTTGTGACCATGCCTAGGCATAGGAGCGGAAATGACGTTTGGTTTCTCGAGCGCATCAAACTTAATCTCTTTTGCATTAATAAGGTCTTGAATTATCTTTTTCAAGGCCCAACAGTTGTTAGTGTTGTGACCCGGACTTTCGGAATGATATGCGCATCTGGCATTTGGGTGATAATGAAGGGACTCCGTGTTGGGATTCTTTGGAGCTTCTTTTAAAGTTGCCAGATTAGATTTTAGAGGATATGGTAAAACCTGGGCTAGAGTCATATTAATTCTGGTGAATTGCCGAACTGGCCTTTCCACCCTCGGTTGGTTACTTCTTGGTTGATCAGATGTAGGCTTTGGGATCATAACGGCCCCTACCATTGGTCGGTGTTCGGCTCTCCCTTGGTTCCTTTGTGGATAAACAACAGATACCTCCTTCTTCCCAGTGAAAGGTTTTCTCATAGCTGTAGAGGCAGACGAATCCTTCTGAATCTTTGCGCTTTTTATGCCAGCTTCCACCCTCTCTCCGGTTAGTATTAACTTAGTAAATCCAGCAGATGAGCTCCCAATCAAATGGTTGAAGAAAGGGCCCGATAGAGTGCCTAAGAACATATCCACCAACTCCCTTTCAGATAAAGGGGGTTGCACTCTTCTAGATAGATCTCTCCATTTCTGCGCGTAATCTTTGAAACCCTCATTTGAAGTCATAGCCATACTCTGAAGTTGAGTACGGGTAGGCGCCAAATCTGCATTATATTGGTATTGTTTATAGAAAGCTGCAGCAAGGTCTTTCCAGTTGTGAACGCCGACCCTTTCTAATTGGTAAAACCAATCGAGTTGTGTTCCGGATAAACACTACAACATTTGTTGTCTCTGGCAACACTTTTTTAGGTAATATGTAGAAATTGTTGCCTTAAATTCATATAGGCAACGATTTACGATTGTTGTCAAAAATATGTTTGCAACCCTTGATAATCGTTGCCTAAAATACTTTTGGGGACGTTTATGGAGCGATACTCTTTTATTTTTTTGCCAACGGTTGTTAATTGTGCCCTTAACTGCTTTTGGGGACGATTTTAGAGCGTTAAAATATTATTTCTTTAGCAATGTTTGACAATTGTCCCCTAAAATATTTTTGGGGACATTTTTAGATTGTTACATTAGTTCTAATAAAAGGCTACATTTCTGAAATGTTGTATAAATTTTTTTAGAATTATCAAATTTTTGGTGGCAATCTTCCCTCCAAAACTTATACACTAAAAAACAAATATTTTTCTCTAAACATTATTAATATATATAAAAAAAAATATTTTTCTAACACAGGAATTTAAAAATAAAAAATTTCAATTAAACAAAAAATAAAAAATTATATATATATATATATATATATATATATATATATATATATATATATATATATATATATATATATATATATATATATATATATATATATATATATATATATATATATATATATATATATATATATATATATATATATATATATATATATATATATATATATATATATATATATTAGTCTAAAACTTATATATATTTCAATTAAACATGAATTTTTCTAACACATTATTAATATTTCTCTAAAACTTATATATATATATTAAAAAAATTTTCATTAAACAGAAAATAAAAAATTTTCTAACACAGGAATTTAAAATATTTTTCAATCCATTCCCGTTCCATTCTTCTCTCGCCGTAAGTCATCTCTATCCCATTCCATTCCTCAACTTCAATAACTACATCACTTTTCTCACAACATTCTCACTCTCGCTGAATCCAGCTCTCATGATTCCGAAGCAAGTTCGAGAAATCAAGCTTCGCGTAACAGCGACTCCACTCGTTTATCGCTTACTCACTTCCTCGATCGCAAACTGCACAACTCTTCAACAGTCCCTCAAACCGTTCCGGTAAAATTCTGGATCCAAAATTACTCTTAGGGTTTCGGGCTGATTTAATATATATGGGATATGTTGAAGTGTGTTGATTTGTTTCATTTATTTGTTGTTCATTTTGAAAGCACGTGTTTCTTTTCTTGGATGAAATTTTCTAATTTGTTTTTGAATAGGGGAAATTGACGCCTTTTCAATCACCGGCCAGTGAGCAAGATGGAAGCGTCAAACTAACTGATCAAGTAGGCACCATGTCTCTGATTTCATACTATGTATGTCGTTCATTGTCATATGCTTCTTTAGGAAACTTCAATGTATGCCATTATTTCAGATTTTTTGAGTTTGGTCAGGGCATGGGGCATGAGTTGACTTGGGGCAAGAGCTATAAGGTCAGGGCATGGGGCATGAGTTGACTTGCTAAGGCATGGATGGATTTTGATAACTACTAATGGATGGAGTTTGTGTGGTACCAAGGAGAGTTATAGGAATTACCTTGGGAACTTTGAATAAAAAATGCAAGTGACATGTAATCCCTTTTGAAGTGATGGAAACAAATGGAAGCATCATTGCCGAAATTTTGGATTGTAGATTGTAGATAGAAGCCAAGCAAGCAGGGGGTTGATCCCGTGGCTCCTAGACTTCGAATTCATTGGAGATTGAATTCGATTCTGCATCTGTAACCGTTGCAAACTTTGCAGGAATCTTAGGGTTAACAAGGTAATGATAGAGCTTGTGAGCTTTGATCACTCACTGACTTGTTGACACTGCAAGAGGTAGTTTTAAGCACCATGCTTCTCATAGATAACGGAAAATGAAGTGCGCAAAGATGAAGAATGCAGTGTCAGTGATGGTGCCGGTGATGACGCGACTATGAGCACTGTGTCGGAATTTTGAGATGATGGCACATGATCATTGCAAGGCTCAATTGATACCATGTTATGTTAGAATTTTCAATGTTGGTCATGATTCTCTTGGAATCTATGCGAAATGTTATGGTATTTGATCAAATGATTGTTACAACTGAGATCTATTTATTGATCTTAGGCAAGGTCAGGTGACATGTCAATCAGGTTGTTAGGGTGGTTACAACTGTTTCCAACAGTTAGACAGTTAGTTTAGTTACAATCAGTTATAAGGTGCCACTATAATGCATCAGGCCTACCGTAAGCTCTCATGAGCTTGCTGTTAGTTAGACTTAATCTATTCCTTTAATATATTTGTTCACATATTTTCTTAAACAGTATGATTAGGCATGTAGGTATCTCTTGTGATAGTGAAAAAATGATATTGTTGCAGGTTAAGCAGAATGGATTCTTTCCTGCAGATTTACTTTTCTTGGCCAGTACAAATGCAGATGGTGTCTGCTACATTGAGGTTTATTTTTTATTTATTTGTTTGTTAATATGTTTCAATCTAGTAAAATTGTTTCCTTGATGTTCTTTATCAGTATATGCCATTTATCAATGTTGAGTTTGGCTGATAGACTGCTAATTTGGACGGGGAGACCAATTTGAAGATTAGGAAAGCATTGAAAAAGACCTGGGATTACCTGACCCCAGAGAAGGCATCCGAGTTTAAAGGTTTGTATTTTAATTATGATGTCCCTTATTGCAATTATTTACTTGATGTCTATGTTCTAGGATACATACACCATCAAACCTTCCGTCTTTTAATGTATTTTGTTTTAAACATTTTAAGTATAGGGATTTTTTTCGCGAAATTATCATAATTTTGGCTAATCTATCTGAGTAATGAGTACATGAATTCAATTTTATCAGTCCACTGCGCATGTTAGTTACTATGGATTGGCTACCTTCATAGTTTCTTTGAGATATAATTCTGATTTCAATTTAATGCGATTACAGAGACATACAGAATCTTTCATACTGTTGGATTTCCTTGTTAATTTACTCCATTTTTCCAGTCTATTCACCTTCCTCAAAAGTTGCTACAAATTTATAATCTCCTTTCTTATTTGTGCATTTAACTGTTTGCGTTCATGTTTACATTCACCATTCTTCAGTGTCAGATCAGCAGTGAATTCAGGCTGTGTATAAGTAATGTAAAATTGTGTAATTCATTATCATTTATCATTAGATGTAAAGATCCTCCAGTTAGATGGAGTATTCACAATGACTAAAATACTAGTAACTGAATGCTCATAGAATATTGAATTATTTACTTGTCTTGTTAATTGTGTCTAAATTTGTTGGATTTTTTTTATGGAAACTCCTAATTTGCGACTTGCTGTAACTGAAATTTTGGATGGCTCTTCAAAATGATTACTTTTCATTTTTATTTTTTTAGAACATATTCCATAGTCTATGCAATACTCTTTTATTATTAGGGTGATGGGTGTCGGTTCCAAGGATAAATGCATCTATTGCAAGTTCTGACAAGCATTCTTGTTGTTATTTGCAGGTGAAATTCAATGTGAACAACCGAACAATTCCTTGTATACATTTACCGGAAATCTTTTGATTCAAAAGCAGACACTTCCACTGCCCAAACCAGATTCTTTTGCGAGTATGCCGTGTTTTTTCCCTTCCCTATGCTGTTTGTGTTATCATGTTGTAGCTTTGTCTATTATTCATAAACTAGCCATAATTGTTGCATTTGACAGATTACTTGAGTGTTTTTTCTTTGGTGAGATTGTTTTTGACATTGTATTCTCCGGTGCTATATCATCAATAGATGCTTCTGTTTTGTTTACTAGTTTATGATATTGAACAAGCATTAATTTATTGAATCTCTGCATTTTTCAGGGATGCAGTCTCAGAAATACAGAGTATATTGTTGGTGTTGTTATTTTTACAGGACAAGAAACAAAGGTATGTTGTTATAAATGACACCTAATGTTACTGCCTTCACAATTTTTTAACCCCTGGTCTACATTTAGCCAAAAATAGTTATTAACATTTGTAATGTGTTGATTGTTAAAATGTTACTAGTGACATGGCTCTATTGTTTTGGACTTGTTATGCTATTACTCCATCCTGAATGATAACAAAAATTGACTAAATTACACATATTAGAATGGTGGTTATACTAATTAATCACATATATGCGTGAGTTACGCTATCTTGGATAGGAACTGTCTTGTAATATTCTACTATCTCTTTCATTAGTTTATTTGTGAATTATGCATGCTCTACCATGTGTGAAATTATGTTTCTGTTGTAAACAGATTATTTAATCAATAAAAGTTAATTTGTACAGTTAAACAGTATTTTGTTACTACTTTCTAATAGTTTTTTATTGTTTTTTTTTCAAGAGGACGACGTAGATGACGAATTTCAAGAGGACGACATAGATCTAGATGATGAATTTCAAGAGGAGGATATAGATGGTGAATTTCAAGAGGACGACGTAGATGAAGAATTTATGGAGGATGACATATCTAACGAATTTCAAGAGGACGATCTGGATGCTTTACTCCTAGAAGACAAACTTGAATGAGTTGGATGATGTCTTTTTTTTGGCTTGTAGTTGAAAGCATTAAACTTGAAATATGATTTTTGTTCTTTTGCTGAACTATGTTTTTAGTTATTTTACTAGGGTCATACTTCAAAGTATTAAAAGTAATATTGTTACGTTAGGCATTTTGTGTACTCTATATACTATATCTTGAATTAAAGTTTGAACTCGATTTTATTATATTACAACTTTTATGGATGTATGGTTTAAGTTATATAATCAATATTATTTTTGAAGCCAATTATTATTGACTATATTATTTTGATAATAATTGCAAAATTGTATATTTTATGTGGACACTATAAAACAACATCCTATAAGCTATGGCTACACTTCAAAAACGATCTTCCTGATTCAGGTTTAAGGCAACGATTGTTAATTGTAGCCGAATTTGGCAACGCAACGCTTAAAAAACGTTGTCTCAGAGGCTGTAAATAATCGTCCCCTATTCCTTTACTATAGGCGACGTTTTTCAAAAGCGTTCCCAAAAAACATAAAAAAACGTTGCCTTAAACAATAGGCAACGCTCGCACAGGAGACGCCTAGAAAACGTCCCCTATTGTTTTAGGCAACGATTTTCAGAGTTCTGGCAACGTTTTTCAATTGTTGCTGGAGAGCCTAAATGTTGTAGTGAAACTATCCTTGAAATAATGTACCCACAGGTCTTTATCGGCGGAGTGCGGTTGGATCTTTCTCACATATGATCAGAGGTGCATTTTAGGACATGACACCCCATCATATTTTGCAAACAACGACACTTTGAACTTTGGTGGGATCACAATTCCCGATACTAGCTCCAAATCTTCAAAGTCTAGACCTGGTACCCTTTGTATTTCCATAGTGCTCAAACGCTCTTCAAGATATCTATACTTATCATCAGCCGGAGGATATTGTTCCTCAGAGTAGTCTTCCTCTTCTTCCTCCTCTTCAGATTCTGACGGAACTGCTGTTTATTTTCCTTTCCCTTATCCTTCATCAGATGTTGCTGCGAAATTCAAGGTTCTTCTAGTTTGCCCTTGAAACCTTCTCCCCATGATTACAACACGAGTTGGTTTCTTCTCTTTCTTCTTTTTCTCTTTGGCTAACAGAGTCTTCAGCTCTTCTTTCCCTTTAGCCAGGGTTGTGAGTAACTGTTGAAACTGCACGTTTTGAGCTTGAAGATCTTTGACTGTCTGTTCGAGATCCATCTTACTGAAATAAACAATAGAGAAATGAGGAAACTCGTTGCAAAAGACCTATTTATGTCATGAGAATGATATGTATACATGCAATGCTTTCAAGGATTTACAAATTCAAATTCGTTTTAAACAAAAAGAAACACACGTTATATTAATAAAATAAAGTTTGAGTACATCAATTCCCCTTGGGATAAATAATACAAAACTCTAAGATAAAAAAGTAGTGCGCATCCTCTTTGGTGCTATGTAGGCATTTAGAGCCTGCTCCTCATGAAGTAGCCTAGTGAGTTCCAAAACCTTCTTCTCGCTTGTGTAAAATTGGGCTTCGAAAGTATCTCGCTCTTCTTTGAGTTGTATCCAATCCCTTTGTAGATCTTCAAGAGATGTGGGCATGTCAGGATGTAGGATAGTGTATGGAACTTCTCCTTCCTTAACAGGCTCAATAATCACCGGGAGAATGGAAGGATAAGGTATCATAAGACTTTGAGCGCGGGTTCGTACCCACTTGAGGTAAGGCTCAAAAGGGATGGAATTCTTGTGTCCCAAAGTCTTGCTATCCACCTTGTTTAGCATCCTCCAAGCTCGGATGAATCTCTGGCGAAGACCTTGATCGTCGTTGTCATAGTCGAATACCAAGCCTTGAATGAGCATCTCATGTGGGCCATCCCTTCGGGCATAACCAAACTATCTTAGAGCTAAGCATGGGTTGTAGGTTATGCCTCCCATAATGCCAAGTAGAGGGACATTAAGGAATTCCCCACAACGGTCAACAATGATAACATTCTCTTTGGATCGAGAGCACCAATGAATATCTTAATGTTTGAGTGTCATTAACCTTTGTGACCACCTTAATCCTTGATCATTCTTTAAGACTGATTGGGGAAGATGAGAAATAAACCATCTTTCCAGGAGGGGAGTGCAACACATAAGGACACCTCTTTTCCTCATTGTACGAGTGTGAAAAGAGTGCAGGATATCCCCTAGTAATGTAGGCACTGGATTATGTGATATGAAGATTTTGACGGCACTCACATCTATGAGTTGGTCAGGATTGGGGAACAACACCATCCCATAGATAAGAAGAGCCACAATTTCCTCAAATGCTTGCAAGTATAAGGAATTCCAACAACTTTGGGCCTTCTCAATCAGAAATTTTGCTAAGAAGCCTTTGACACCACTTCTAGTTTCCCAATGAGTTGTGACATTAGATGAGTGCAAGTGCAGAGCTTGAGCAATCTCTTCTGGCTTTGGATCTCTTTCCGTACCATTGAAAGGTAGTTGATTGAGAATGGGAATCCTCAAGAGTTGAGAGAATTCTTCCAAAGTGGGCACAAGCTGATAGTCGGGAAATGTGAAGCAATGATGCAAAGGGTCAAAGAACTGGAAGAGCACCTTCATCATATCCTCCTCTGTGTTTGAGGTGACCAAGTTGAGTAGACGACCATGCCTCTCGGTGAATGGAGAGTTCTCAGGGATCCTTGAAGCTAGCTCCTTGAGTTGTGGAGGAATTCTTACAAGGTTGATTTGGATAATTTTCCTGCGAAGTGAATCCATATCCTGCAAAACAAGAACAAAAATGAATCTCCCAAATCCTTGAAATGGTTAGTGAATGCATATGATGTTCATGATGTTTATGATGTTATGCACAAGTATGTATATACAAGCAAAACAAACAAGTTCATAGTTTAGGCTTGCATGGGGTTTTATAGGTAAGTACCCTCTTGAAGTTAGTTGGCTTAAACCTGTCATAGTAATAGTAACTGGGTTCTAAGGAGCTCAATATCACTGGATTGTTTCCTTGGTCATTGTTTCAGCTCAAGCCTCTTTAATGGCGACTGAAATATCCCAATAAATCAATCCTCAATGAGTGTAGTATCGAGTATCTACCAACTTCGGACTGCACCAAGACCGGTCATCTCACTACATCCTAAAGGCCAAGTTGGTCAAGTAAAGGGTTCTAGAAGTTCATTAGTGCTTCATGACATCACTCAGCGGCCCTGTATTCTCTTTGATTGACTCAAAGGCTACCGGTACCCACAAATATGTCACACTAACATAGCTATTGCTTAGACCATGTCGGTATACCCCGCACAGTTTCCACAACGTATTTCTATTTACCTATAATGTTTCCCAAATCCGGGTGGAGGATTCAAACCCAAACAAAGAACCATAATGTAAAGCAAACAAGTCAAACAATGTAAGCAAGTAAATGTGATCTAGCCCTAAGGTAACCCCACTTTTAGAATTTTCCCCAGCAGAGTCGCCAGTTCTGTGATACGGTGGGAGAACTGACTTGAGGGTTTTGCGTTTTATCGCAAATGTTGCGGTTAGCAAGAGTCGCCACCGACTTTTCTTTTATCCAAAAGGAAAGGTGAAAAAGAACATGAAAGACCTTTGAGATGTTTTCTTGAGTTTGGGGGGTAGATTATGAAAAGGGAAGGTATTAACACCCCTTTCATCCATGGTTTTCCATGGGCTCTTAGTTACTTGCTAGATCACTTGCTTTTGTTGTTTGAAAATGTGTTTGGTGTGGTTTTGAAAGTATTTTGTAAAAGAGGCCATTGTTTTGGCAATCTTTGTAATGATTCTCGTTCGTAAGAATGTATACAAAGATGTTTGTCTTTTTGAAAATGTTTTCAATGATTGTAAGATATTTTGAAATGTGTGTGTTTGTTTTGAAAATAGCAAGGATAATTGTTTTGAAATAGAGCAAGTAACTAGAAGTAATCTACCTACTCAAATGTCTTTCTTGTACATTTTCTATTCCTTTGACGTTGTCGTCTTACCATTAATTTGGTAAGTAACCCTATCTTTGGATGTAAACTGGACGGGCGTGGGTCTTCGTATAACCATGATTAGCAATGTTGCAAAGTATCTTAGCATTTTGAGGGACCAAGATCATTTTGTAAGGCAACCTTGAATAGCGTCATCGAGGGACTATGATCTTATATTTGTTTTGTTTTGCCAAGATACTTCGCATGTGTAATATGGCCATTTTTCATAAGGCAACCAAGTGGAGAAACCCTAAGGATGCTTGTGTGCAAGTGTGTCATTTTCATGCTTTGATTTTATCTAGTATTTAGGGTTTTCTATTTTACTTTGTTTTGATCTTACCATACAAACCCTAATTACTAATCATGGCATGTAAAGCGGTAAATTGCGTAATGTAAATATTACTAAGCTATTACAACAATTTTATGGGAGGGGGGAATACAAATTTGAATGGGGATTTGCAAGAATGTAAACCTAAATAAATTATTACAACCAAATCGAATTTGTACGAATATTAGAATAAATAACATACAATATTTAAATATGCAATATTATGTGCATGCAAGAAAAAGATTTTTGTTTTGTTTTGTTGGGAAATTAAATTTAAACATAAAAATATAAGGAAAAGAAATTAATTCTTGAAAGAAAAATTAACCCTAATTTCTATTTTAAAAGAAAATAAAATTCTTATGTACTATCTTTTATGTATTTTTGTATTAAAAAAATAAATAATATTATATAAAAAATATAAAGTTTTTATATATGCAAAAAATAAATATTTATAAGTATGGGATGAAAAGGAAATAAATAAATTATACTAAACATATTTTAATTATTTTTTACAAGTTTATTATGAAAAATAAATAATATATATTAAAGATAAAATATATTTTTATGTGAAAAATAAACTAAAATAAAATATAAAAAATGCAATATTATCAAAATTTATATTTTTGGGATTTTTTATGCATTAAAGAAAATATTTAATAAACTAAATTGAAAATAAAACAAATAAAATAAAAATACAAAAAAAGTTGGGCAAGGGGGTGCTGTAGGAAAACTGGCAGCAGTGTGTTAGTAAAAATGCTAGGCCCAAAGGACCAAGCCCAATCCTGCAAAAAACAGCAAAAGTGGAAAGAAGGAAAAATGTGAAAAAACAAAAGTAGCGCCCAGGTTCGAACCCAGGACATGGGTCTCACCATCGCGATACTTTGCCACTGGGGTGGATATACATCCGTTGATTTAAGTGAAACGAAAATAACATAACATGAACAAAGTCCTTGCCCTGTACTTCATCTTCTTCCCCAAGCTTGGCCAGATGTCCTGTAGCTCTCTCATTCTTCCATGAAAATGAAAACTCATAACATGAAAGTTACAGCATTTTGTCTCACGATCTTAACCATATAAATCATGTAAGCTAACAATCAAAGATCAAAAAGAATTTTAAAAGCCCTAAATTTAAACCTAATTTTTTCAGAAACATCAAGTTCTAAATTCTCTAAACTCAGGACAAATAAATGCAAGATAAAAATATGTACAGCTTCGTTGCAATGAGGACTACATTATTTATTCACAAATTGTGGCCAATGGTTGCCTGTACAAGGAGATAGAAGTTTAGGTTTTACCTCCTTCAGTTGAAATTATGGGTGGAGTTGGAGTGAGTTTGATGGAGGCTTGATGCTTGCTTAAGCTTTCTTGAACCTCCCTGAGTGTGTTCCAACCCTTGCCTTGCTTTGAAAGTGGCTGAAACTCTCTGGCCAAGTTAACCTACAAGCTTTGAAAGCAAAAATGGCAGATGATGGAAAATGGGTTACAATACAGGGACGAGGGTCTGGATTAGTTAGATATCAAGTTGGTAAGGTGTTTTGATGATCAAGACTTTAAACGCCCGAGCCAAATGGGAGATTGGTATGTTTATGCAAAAACTGCAAGTCTTGACAGTTTTCTGGTGTTTTTGAGTTTTGGAGTGTTTGAGGCTTCAAGTAATCGTGTGTTGTGTTGTATTATGTTTGAATATTAGTATGGAATTAGTTTTTAGTCAGCCCTCCAACAAATGTGCCAGTTCTAGCCTTTTTGCAACCTTTCTTGCTTTTGAAGCAAAGTGAAGAGACAAGGCTTGCCATGCTTGTACTGGCTTTCTTATGGTTGTTATACTTGTACAATTTGATTTAGGCCTGCAAGACTTATATGTGCAATGGAGACAGATTCAATGCTCAAGAATTGGAAAGTGGTAAAAGTTGAGCTTTTTAAAAATGGCAATGGTCACTTTATGCCATTTATGGAATTACAAATTGGGTAATGGCTCTAGGGCTTGGATCAAAGCTTTGTCAACTGAATAAGCATTAAATTAAGGAGTAAGGAACACGTTTAGGACCGGTAAATCATGGATTAGGCAACATAGGTACTGATTAGAACTTTGTTCTTCATGAAATGCCTTGAACCAAAAGTGAGAAATTGCCAACTTCATCTCTTCGATTCTCCCTACTAAAAAATGATCTTGAGGAGTTCTTGGACATATTTGAAAGCTTGCAATGTGATCTATAACTCATATTTGAAATGAATTTCAAGATACCTCTTGGAACTAGGTGAAAAATTGCCATGAAGTTGGATCCAAAACCTGCCTAAATTAGGGCAAAATTTCACTAAGTTATTTAGTTCATGAGCATGTATTCATAAATTTATATATCGAGATCCAAGCATCTTTAGGGAAAAGTGTGTGAAGAAAAGTTGTATATTTCATGGTGGTCTACAACTTTCATGTTGGGAACTTTCCTTGAATCATTATGCATCATGGTGAAAAAATGGCTAAAGTTGAGAAAAAACAAGAAATTTTCTATACTTAGAAAATTTTCTAAGTTAAGAAAATTTTCAAATTTAAACCCTAATCTTTAAACTTGGATTTCTTGATGAAGAAGTTTCACATTTTGACATGTTTTGATTAATTTTGACCCTTGGCACTTGATTTTGACCAAAAAGTCAAAGTTTGACTTTTCAGTATACAATTGACTTTTGATCAGTTGACTGCAAATTTCATCTGTCAATCCAATGAAATTGAAATGTTTTGAGCCATGTAATTAGGTCAATATGATGCAATTTAATCCTTGAAATCATGCTTTAACTCAATTGGTCATTTGCTAGGTTAAAAATCAGAAATTTCCCTTCCTCAGTCAAAACCCTAATTTTTGACCACTTTGCCCTTTTGGTGATTTGATCAAATTTCTTGAGGAATTGTGATCCAAACTTGACCAAATGATACATATAAGCTTAAAATGTTGATGTGGATCAAGAATTTTGAAGTTTGACTATAAATTGCCCATGGTTTACTTTTTCCCCAATACAATTGATTTTGTAGGTCAACTATCTAATTGACTGATCAAAAATGTGGTTTAAAGCTTGAAACTTGTCCTGAGTGATCTTAGGGATCCATAATGATGTTTGAAAGTCACATGAAGCATTGATAGTCCAAAAATCCTTGTGCAACTTCAAACCCTAATTTTGGGTCATCAGTGCATGATGAGATGCCTTGAGCTGACCAAACCCTAATCCAGTCTTGAGTCAAAGGAATCTTGTGAGAAAAGTCTTGATAAATGAGAGGGAAAATTTTGGGGTACAACACCACGCCTAAGCAAAACAGAGGAGTTAATGCTGTTGATATCGATCTGTTTTTGACCTCAGTTAATGAAGTCTCTACTCCCCTTATGATTATGAAGAAGAATTTGTTGTTGGGCGGTTTATTTCCGGGCTATGGTGAAGGTTGCCACATGTGTTCATCTCTGCCTTCCAGTTTCTATTTGGTGAAGATGTTGCTATTATAACCATTTCCGCCAATCCTTCAAGGGTCTCCTCGAGAAGACCTGTTAGGATTAAATTCGCTCCGAGAGTTGCTCCATTAATAATCACCTTTCTTGGTCCTGTGCCGTACGCCTCGGAAAAAGCTGTCCCTTGGCATTATGGCGCCGATGTTTATTGTCATGGCGTTAAAAAAGATCTGAAGAATGAAGAGGCTGATCCCGATGTCAGTTACATTGTTGGGACCAGTAAGATTACCAGAAGTGGAAGGGTTTTCTCTCCTGAGATTTCCCCAAAGACTGTCAATAAGTCTGTTGTTATATCACCCGCTATTCCTACTGGTACTTCAACTACTACTCCTGTTCTTACTCTAATTGTCACTCCTGTCGTCGAGTCATCTGGGACCCGAAGCAAAGAAGCTATAGGTGAGGCTGCTCGGACGGAGGCACCTATAAAGATTGTCGTGGAAGCCTCTTGTTGTACCCCAAAATTTGCCCTCCCATATTCCTCAAAGATTTGTCAAGAATGATCCTCAAATTGCTCAAAATGGCTCAAGGGTTGTACAGTCAAATCACTTCCTAGGACAGCTGAAATTAGGGTTTTGGTTCTTTCAAGGAATTTGGGGCTCTCAATGGCTCAATCAAGTCTCATGGGCCTATATACATTCTCAAGCACCTACATGCCAAGTTTCAAGACTCACAGTGCCAGTTTGCACAGTCAAAAGCCCCATTTGACCTACAGTCAACTATAGGGGCAAAATGGTCATTTTGCAGTCAAAAGTCAGAATTTTTGGTCAACATCTTATTTTGAGTTCACAATCATCATTTTATCAAGTCTTGATCATGATTCCACAAGAATAGCTCAAAAATCATCAAGGTGCAAAAAGTTACTATTTTTGGACAGTAGAAAAGTCAACTGTATCTTGACCAGGGCATAACTTTTTCATGGTTTGTCAGAAAAATTCCATCCAAATCTCATTTTGAAGAGGATGCAATTTCCTACAATCCATCTTCACACTCCAAGATCAATAAATGCATTCAAAAGAAGTTACCAATTTTTACATTATAGGTCAATTTCAAAAGTCAACAAAAGTAAACTTTGAGTCAAAGGCCATAACTTGAGGTTGGTAAATCTAAATGACATGGGACCAAAGTAATTGGTTAGAGGACTTCAAGATCTTTCCAAAATGTCCAAGAACATGGTCATATGATCAAAATTGAGCAAGTTGTGCATTGGAGAAGTTGGGAAATTTTCATGAATTTGCAAAAGTCAACTTTGCTCAAAACATCTTCTTTTT
Source organism: Vicia faba (assembly GCA_948472305.1). Taxonomy (NCBI): domain Eukaryota; kingdom Viridiplantae; phylum Streptophyta; class Magnoliopsida; order Fabales; family Fabaceae; genus Vicia; species Vicia faba. The sequence continues at coordinate 1,170,364,583 of OX451736.1, read as the reverse complement.
GCTAATGGGCCTCAAATATCTTCTTGAAACTTCACCCATGACCTATGCACGACCCATCAAGCTTAATTGGATTTATTTTCTTATTTTTATTGATTAATTGGATTTTTAATATATATTAATTCATTTAATTAATTTAAATTATAAGAAAATAGAAGATTTGATTTTTTAAATCAATTTGTGAAGCAAATATGGTCAAAACATGCTGGCAAATTCGTGCACAAGTCAAAGATACAAAAAAAATCCAAATTTGGCAACATTATTCAATCATGAAAAATCAAGAATATTTGATTTTCAATCAAAGATTTAAACATCAATGCACATGGGTTGGATCCAAGTTTTTGACCTAATTTGTTCCCCTTATACATAAGCAAGCTAACCATACCCTGACACACGATTGAAAGCTGCAGAAACGGCCATAGCAAATTCAAGAATTTCCAAGAAAATTAAAAACATGTTCTTGCATTCTAGGTTGATTCAAGGGTTTTTGTTCATTCAAGTACATTGCAGGAGGTCCCAGGAGTGTGTTGCAATCAAACTCAGGCATTAAAGCTCAAAGAATCATCCCACACAGTTTCACGGTTTGCCTTTCTTATTTAGAATTATATCTCCTAATTCATGCGCATTTAACATGTGTTATGATTGTTTTGCATTGCTAGAGACCATACGAAGCTAATGGAGTGGTTGAATTGAATTATAATGCCCTGAATCGAAAGATACCATGATCAAATTTCTAGGGTTCTTGAGCTTTAAATTAGGGCTTTTCAATCCAGGAAAAATTGGGACTAGTGAGATACATGACTGAAATCGTGAGACCAAGACGGTTGCAACCAACACCTCGCGAAACATTTATATTCATTGTGCTTCTAATCGCTATTTTTCCTTGCAGGAGTTAGTGGGGGTTAAAAATCCCCGCTATTTGATATTATTTATGCAGGACAAATGAAGAAGACGATGAGGTGTTGATACCTGGTTGGCCAATTTAAAAAAGGCGCGCGTTATTTTTTTTGTTTTACAGCATAATATTTGTTTTTGTATATAATATTCATTATCCATCCATTTAACAAAAGCGCGCTACAGTTCAGCTGGCAAAGGCGTTGAAGCAATGAGCATTGGCACCTGGGTTCGAATCCCAGGTCCCCCAAAACATTTATTCTATTTTGCTTCCTATGTTCACATGCAGATTTCAAAGGATGGTCCACCATACACCTCCAATTCCCAAGCGCCAGATGTCTTCAAATTCAAATCCAATGGCCTAGATGGAAGGACTATCATGGTCCTTAGTCAACACGCGTGTGGACAAACCAGAAAGTCAAACAGGCTGGATAGTTAGTGGGCCTGGAAATTGCCAAAGACACCTCCTCTTGGGCCCATCACCCCCCTGGGTTTATTCTTTTTTTCTTCTTTTATATTTTTCATTTAATTGTTTTATTATTAATTATTATTATTATTACTTAATTAACCAAATTAATTTTTCATAATAAAATCAGAAAAAAACTAAAATATAGTATTTTTTATTATTATTTATTAAAATTAATTTCACCCTTTCATTATTTTTGTAAATAAATATTAACATAATTTGTTTAGTTTTAATTAGGTTAATTTTAACTTTTTGCAATAATTTAAAATCAATGTAGAATTAGGTTTTTTTAATAAATTTTTACCATCTTTTATTTTTTTCCTTAAAAAACATAAAAAACTCAAAAAAAATATCTTTCTTTTATTTAATTAATTAATTAGTCTAGGTTTAATTTAATTAAATACACAAATATAAAAAATCTCTTTATTTCCCAAAAAAAGGGTCAAAACCCTAAAAGACTCTCCGATTTGATTTTTTCTCGCGCGTGTGATTTTTGTTGATTAATATTTTTCATCATATAATTGTATTTGCTCCGAGGATGTAATAGCTTTAAATAGGACTTTTTATCGCTTTCATTTAATTTCCCGCAATTTACTTTTTTTCAAGGGTTTGTTTTTGGCGATGTAAATACCCGACGCCTTGTAATATCTTAGTTTACTTTCCGCAACCATTAACTGCTAGATGTATGCTAACTAGGCTATGCATGACAAGACTTATCTTAAATTAAAATCAATTGTAGCTCACCATAACATGCGCAAAGATAACATAACTGAAACCTGACACACTCGCACATGCCACTCTTCGGGTACGCCTCACTTGGTTGTCTCGACGTGGTCATTGAGTATAGGGTGTTTTAGAGGTCTCCCTCCTGTCTAAAGATCAAAGTTGCCTCGAAAGGGTTGCCTCGGATAAAAATGATCTAGGACATTAGGGTTACCGCTAAGGCGTCCTACTATTGCTTTAGTGACCACCTGTCCCAAAAATCGAATTGACCCAAAAACTCCAACGACGGTGCTACCTACTTCTCAATAGTGGGATAGTACTGTCTAAAGGACATTTACACAGCTTAATTTCTTTTGAGTAGGTAGAGGTTCTCAGGTACTTGCTCTTTCAAAATAAACTTTTTCGCATTTACACTTTTCAAACAAAGTTTTCAAACAAACACTTCATACACTCTTGAGGACAGACACAAGAGTTAAATCGAAGTTTTTAAACAAAACTTTTTTTCAAAACCCACAAACACAAGAAAAGCAAAACACTTTTGAAAACATAGTGAGCAAGTACCTAAGAGCCCGTGGATAACCACGGATAGAAAGGGTGCTAACACCTTCCCTTTCTATAATCTACCTCCCGAACCCGAGAAAAATCTCGAAAAGGAATTTTGCTGTGCTTTTGTCCTTTCCTTGTTGGAGAAAATAAAAGACGGTGGCGACTCTTGCTTACCGCGACATTTTGCGAAACGCAAACGCGAACCAGCATTTCAAAACAGTCAGTTCTATTTCCACCGATCACAGAACTGACGACTCTGCTGGGGAAATTAATAAGTGAGGTGTACCTTAGGATTAGATCACTTGTGTTTTCAATTGTATGCTTTTTATGCTTTAAACTTTGTGGGCTTGTATCAGAGTTTTATAGATCCTAACCCGGATATGGGGATACCTTTTAGAAGTAGCAACAAACTGTGAGGGAACTGTGCGGGGTATATCGACATGGTTGAAGCAGTAGCTACGTTGATGTGGCACTTTGGTGAGTACTGGTAACCCTTGAGTCAAGTCAAGGAGAGTACGGGGCCGCCGCGTGGTGTCGCGAAGCATCAACTGACCTTAGAACCTTACTTGACCATCCTGGCCTTTTTAGGGGTAGTGAGATGACCGAATTTGGTGCAGTCCGAAGTTGGTAGATACTCGATACTACACTCATTGAGGGTTGTTTTCTTGGAATATTTTGGTCGCCAGTTAAGTGGCTAAATCAAAACAATGAACATAGAAAACAATCCAATGACATTGAGCTCCTTAGAACCCGGTTACTATTTATAGGACAGGTTTTGAGCCAACTAACTTCAAAAGGGTACTTACCTATGAACCCCATGCAAGCCTAAACCTAAGGACTTGTTTGCTTTGTGTGAATATGACTGTCTGTATATACACCTGCTTACTTTTGCATCCATGTACATAACATCATAAAGCATCATATGCATTTGCTAACCATTTCAAGGGTTTGGATCTTCATCTTTGTTCTTGTTTTGTAGGACATGGAGTCTCTCCGCAGGAAAACAATTCAGGTCAACCTTGTAAGGATCCCTCCTCAGCTCAAGGAGCTTACATCCAGGATTCCCGAGAACTCTCTCTTTAGTGAAAGACATGGTAGACTCCTCATCTTGGTCAACACCAACATTGAAGAAGATATGATAAAAGTTCTCTTCCAGTTCTTTGACCCCCTACACCACTGTTTTACATTCCCTGATTATCAATTGGTGCCTACTTTGGAGGAATTTTCTCAACTTCTGAGAATTCCTATTCGTAGTCAACTATCCTACAATGGTACGGAAAAGGAACCAAAACTTGAAGATGTTGCTCAAGCATTACGTCTGCAACCATCTGACATCAAGGGGCATTGGGAAATCAGAAGTGGTATCAAGGGATTCTTGGCAAAGTTCTTGTTTGAGAAGGCACAAGAATGTTGGAATTCTCTTGATCTACAAGCCTTTGAAGAGATTGTGGCACTCCTTGTCTATGGGTTGGTGTTGTTCCCAAATCCTGATCAACTTATAGATGTGAATGCTGTCAAGATTTTTATGTCCAAGAATCCCATACCTACATTGCTTGGAGACATCCTCCACTCATTTTACACACGAACAATGAGAAAAGAGGTGTTCTCATGTGCTGTACTCCTCTCCTGGCAAGGTGGTTTATTTATCACCTTCCACAATCAGTTTTGAAGAACGGGCAAGGTTTAAGGTGGTCACAACGATTTATGACCCTCACACATTCTGATGTACATTGGTGTTCTCGTTCCAGAGAAAATGTCACTATCATTGTTACGGAGAATTTCCTAATGTTTCTTTACTTGGAATAAGAGGAGGCATTACCTACAACCCATGTCTGGCTTTGAGACAATTTGGATATGCTCGGAGAGATGGCCCTCATGACATGCTGATTCCTGACATAGTTTTTGACTTCGACAACGATGCGCCAGGACTTCAACAAAGGTTCATCAGAGCTTAGAGGATGCCTAACAAGGTAGATAGTAAGACACTGGGGCACAAGAATTCCATCCCCCTTGAGCCTTACCTTAAGTGGGTACGAACCCTCTCCCAGAATCTTATGATGCCATATCCTCACATTCTCCCCGTGATCAAAGAGCCTGTTATGGAAGGAGAGGTTCCATACACCATTCTACATCCTGACATGCCAACATCATGGGAAGAAATGCAAAAGAGCTGGATCCAACTAAAGGAAGAACGGAATGCTTTTGAAGCCAACTTACATGCCAGTGAGAAGAAGGTCTTGGAGCTCACCCGCCGACTTCACGAGGAAGAGACCCTCAACACTTACATCGCTCCAAAAAGGATGCGCAATGTCTTTTTACATTAAGTATTTTGTAATATTTTGCCCATGAGGCACTGATGTACTAAACAAATTACTTCTTAATATGACGTGTGTTCCTTTTTTGTCTGCAACGAATTTGAATTTTCGAACCCTTGAATGCATTACATAAATAGCATACCATTCATCATATGCATGACAGGTACCCTTTTTACAGGTCACTTATCTTATTCGCTGTTTATTTCAGCAGTCATCATGTCTACTGAGCCTTCCACTGAGCAAGCTATCAAGGCCCTCCAGGCCCATAATGCCCAGTTCCAAGAGTTGGTTATGAGCCTAGCCCAGGGTCAACAGGATTTGAAGACTCTGATTCTGAAAGAGAGGAAGAAGAAGAAGAAGAGGACCATCTTGTTCAACACTGGATGCAGATTTGGGAATGGATTGCAGAATGAGGTCGATCTGACTACCTCATTTGTAGGGAAAGGCAGTCCCCAAGAGAGAAGGGTTCCTAGTCCCGTGGTCTCTGACAACGAGATGGATTATGATGAAGAACAGTACCCTCCTGTTGAGGATAGGTATAAACAGTTGGAGGACCACTTGAGCGCCATGGAGATACAGAATGTGCCCGGGTTGGACTTTGGAGCCCTAGGCTTATCCTCTGGGGTGGTGATTCCCCATAAATTCAAGGCACCTGCCTTTGCCAAATATGACGGAGCCTCCTGTCCAAAGCTGCACCTCCAGTCGTATGTAAGGAAGATCCAACCTTACACTGCTGACAAGAATTTATGGATCCATTTCTTTCAGGATAGTATTTCAGGGACTCAACTCGAATGGTTCTATCAGCTGGATGGAGCCAGTATCTGTAACTGGGAAGATTTGGCTACTGCGTTCTATAACCAGTACCAATATAATTCCGACCTCGCTCCTACGCGTACCCAACTCCAGGGTATGTCAATAGGGACGGGTGAAGGATTTAAGGAGTATGCTCAAAAATGGAGAGACCTTGCTGGAAGGGTGCAACCACCTTTAACTGATCGTGAACTTGTTGATATGTTTCTGGGGACCCTGTCTGGTCCATTCTTTAACCATTTGATTGGAAATTCTTCAGCCGGGTTTACAGACCTTATCTTGACTGGTGAGAGAATTGAAGCTGGTATCAAGTTTGGGAAGATACAGAAGGGTGCCTCATCGAGCAACGAGAAGAAGCCATTCAAGAAAGAATCTAGTGCTGTCTATGGTTCAAGGAGACCAAATAGATCTGAACACCGCCAAGCTGTCAACGCGGTGGTCATTTCAAAACCTGCTGGTGCTCCTCAGCATCACAACCAACAAAGGGGTGAGAGACCTAGAAGGCAATTCAGTCGCCTCAGCATGACCTTGTCCCAGATATTGCCGCAGTTACTGACAACCAATTTGGTAACTCTAAGGGAATCCCCAAAGAATCCGAATACAACTTCTCCAAAGTACAATCCTAACGCCCGCTGCGCTTATCACTCTGACAGCCCGGGGCATAATACGGATGATTTCTGGACCTTGAAGAATAAGGTTCAGGACCTGATCGATGCAAAGGAGGTTGAGTTCGAGGCGCCCGAGAGGCCTAATGTTGTAACATCCCCCATGCCCAAGCATGGAGTAAATGCCATCGAAGATGACGTGGAGGAATCTGAATTCGACAACTGGATCTACCCTACGACCAACGGTGGACCAAACAACTGGACAACGAAAGACTTCGTCCCTATTACTTTTGTCACTCAGTAATGAACTCCTTTGTTTTGAATTTATAACAGACAATATTGTGAAACTTTATGGCGCGGTGTCTTACCCGGGGCACCGTGGCTTCATTTGTGAGGGCTTTTGTGTGTCATTTTCATATATCATTAATAAAAGCATTGGACGTTTTTTGCATTCCAAATCTTGAGCTCCTTGTCTTTCTTTATTATATATTGCAAAACAGCTATTTACACACACTCACATATACAGGTCCCAATCCACTCTGGATCACACTGGTAACGACTCTGCTACTGCCAGTTATGACTTCGAAAATCCGATCAACTTAGCCGAAGACGAAGGTGAAGATGATTGCGAAGTTCCCGGTGAGCTTGCAAGACTGCTACTCCAGGAAGAGAGGGACATTCAGCCACATGAAGAGCCAGTGGAAACGGTAAATCTGGGTACTGAGACAGACAGGAAGGAAGTTAAGATCGGTGCAAATCTGGAGCTTAGTGTGAAACAACGGTTGATTCAGATGCTGCATGACTACGTGGAAATCTTTGCCTGGTCTTACGAAGATATGCCTGGGTTGGATACGGACATTGTGGTTCATCACCTGCCTACCAAGGAAGAATGCCCTCCGGTAAAACAGAAGGTCCGCCGTATGCGTCCTGAGATGTCTGAGAAAATCAAAGCTGAGGTTATGAAACAATTTGACGCCGGTTTTCTAGCAGTAACTTCTTACCCTCAGTGGGTTGCCAATGTGGTTCCAGTGCCGAAGAAAGATGGTAAGGTTCGAATGTGTGTTGACTATAGGGATTTGAACAGGGCGATCCCTAAGGATGATTGCCCTCTGCCTCACATTGACGTTCTGGTTGACAACACTGCTCAGCATAAGGTATTCTCCTTCATGGAAGGTTTCTCCGGTTATAATCAAATCAAGATGGCTCCTGAAGACATGGAGAAGACCACTTTTGTCACTCAGTGGGGTACCTTTTACTATAAGGTCGTGCCTTTTGGGTTGAAAAATGCTGGGGCAACGTATCAGCGTGCCATGGTTGCTCTGTTTCATGATATGATCCACCATGAGATTGAAGTATACGTCGACGATATGATTTCAAGGTCCCAAACTGAGGAGGAGCACCTTGACCATTTACAGAAGCTGTTTGACCAGTTGAAGTTGTACAAGCTAAGATTAAACCCGAACAAGTGCACCTTCGGGGTGAGATCTGGAAAACTACTAGGTTTCGTCGTAAGCGACAAAGGTATTCAAGTGGACCCTGCCAAAGTGAAAGCCATACAAGAGATGCCAATTCCCAAGACAGAAAAAGAGGTCAGAGGCTTTCTAGGATGGCTGAACTACATTGCCCGATTCATCTCGCATCTAACTACTACTTGTGAACCAATCTTCAAGCTACTGAAGAAAGATCAAGTAGTACGTTGGAACGATGAATGTCAGGCCGCTTTCGAAAGAATCAAAGAGTATCTCCAAGAGCCACCCATTCTTATGCCACCGGTTGAAGGGAGACCTCTAATCTTATACTTGACAGTACTGGACAACTCAATGGGATGTGTGCTAGGTCAGCATGATGAGTCTGGCCGAAAAGAGCATGTTATTTATTACCTTAGCAAAAAGTTTATCGACTGTGAGACCCGATACTCACTGCTCGAGAAAACTTGATGCGCTTTGGTATGGGCTGCTCGCCGGATGAGACAGTATATGCTGACTCACACTACTCTATTGATTTCAAAAATGGATCCAATCATGTATATCTTCGAAAAGCCTGCCTTGTTCGGAAGAATAGCAAGATGGCAGATGATCTTGACTGAATATGACATCCAGTACACGACTCAAAAAGCAATCAAGGGAAGTGTGTTGGCAGACCATTTGGCACATCAGGCAGTGGATGATTACCAGTCCATGAACTTTGAATTTCCAGACGAGAATATCATGGTAGTGACTGATTGCGAGATACCTGGACTGGATGAAGGACCTGAGGAAGGATCCCGATGGTCTATGCACTTTGATGGAGCCTCAAACGCTTTGGGTAACGGCATTGGAGCTGTGATCATATCTCCTAAAGGCTCACATACTCCACTTACCGCCCGACTATGTTTCAACTGCACCAACAACATGGCGGAGTGTGAAGCATGCATCATGGGTCTCCGAGCTGCAATTGACCTAAGGATCAAGTTTCTGAGTGTCTTCGGAGATTCCGCTCTCGTGATCAGTCAGATCAAAGGCGAGTGGGATACGAAACACCCAAATCTTATTCCTTACAAGGAGTATGTATTGACGTTGATTCCCCATTTCGAGGAGATAACCTTTGAACACTTCCCAAGAGAGGAGAATCAGTTGGCGGACGCGCTAGCTACAATGTCTTCTATGTTCAAAGTCAAATGGGACAACGAGGCTCCCCGGATCATTATTTGGAAATTGGATGAACCTGCACATTGCTGTGATCTTGAGACCGAAAAGGTAACAGAAAAACCTTGGTATCATGAAGTAAAGAGGTACCTTGAAGCTCAAGAATACCCCGAGGGCGCATCTGTTAATGAGAAGAAGTTTCTGAGAAGGTTCGCGGCAAAGTTCTTCCTCAGCAATGACATTCTGTACAAACGTAACCATGATTCAACCTTATTGCGTTGTGTGGATAAGACTGAAGAAGAAGGGATCATGGCAGAGCTGCATGAAGGTACCTTCAGAACTCATTCCAGTGGACATACCATGGCAAAGAAAATCCTTCAGGCAGGATATTACTGGTCCACAATGGAAGCCGACTGTTATCAGTATTCTCGGACATGTCACAAGTGCCAGATCTATGCTGATAAGGTGCACATTCCTCCAGTTCCTCTGAACGACTTGACAGCACCTTGGCCTTTTGCAATGTGGGGCATCGATATGATTGGCGAGATCAGACCTACGGCATTCAACGGGCATCGCTTCATCCTGGTAGCGATTGATTACTTTACGAAGTGGGTTGAAGCAGCTTACTTTGCGACCGTAACTAAGAATGTCGTGGCACGGTTCATTCGGCACAACCTGACCTGTCGATACGGTGTACCAGAGAGGATCATTATGGATAATGGTACCAATCTTAACAACAAGATGATCACTGAGCTTTGCGAGCAATTCAAGATACAGCACCACAACTCTTCTCCTTACCGGCCGAAGATGAATGGGGCTGTCGAGGCAGCTAATAAAAACATTAAGAAGATTGTGCAGAAGATGACAGTGACCTACAAAGATTGGCACGAGATGTTACCATTTTCTCTTCATGGGTACCGTACCTCAGCATAGACGTCAACAAGGGCAACACCCTATTCCTTGGTATATGGCATGGAGGCAGTCCTGCCCATTGAAGTTCAGATACCCTCTCTCCGGATCATGAAGGATGCGGGTTTAAGCGAAGACGACTGGATCCAGACTCGGCTTGATCAATTGAACCTAATCGACGAAAAGAGACTCACTGCTATTTGTCATGGTCAGACGTACCAAAAATGGATGATCAAGGCATTTAATAAGAAAGTCAGACGACAAGAGTATCAAGTCGGGGACCTGGTAATCAAGCGCATCATTTTACCTCAAGGTGATCCCAGGGGAAAATTGACCCCTACGTATAAAGGGCCATTTGTGGTTAAGAACATCTTCTCAAGAGGAGCGATGATTCTAACCACCATGGATGGTGACGACCTTCCTCACCCCGCCAATACAGACAGTGAAAAAATACTACGCATGATTAAAGACCCGCTAGGTTGACTGGCCTAGGCAAAAATAAGGGCTTCCCGGCGAACCAAAAGGGTTCGGGCAAAAATAAGGGATGAAAATACAAAAATGGGTATCCCGGTGGACAGAAAACCCGAAAGGGCGGTCCAAGCAAAAATTAGGGATAAGCGTAACATTATGTCTCATTGGATCACTTCGCATCCGGATTTCGGTATCGACCATCAGGCTCGGACGACACCAATCAATCAGATTCATCTCCAACTAAGCAGAAAAGTGATGAGATGCTTGAAGATATAAAGGCGATAGCAGAGTTGGAACCCAGTGGGATTATTCACACAGCTGTTTTGTTTTCTTTTTTGTATAAATTCTATTTGTTCGGCGACATTCTCTTACTAGGACGCCAGCCTCTTGTACAAAATGCCTATTTACAGGCAAACTTCAAAATCAATATAAGCTCATTTTTTTAGACAAATTGCAAATTGTTTTTTCCTTTATCTGTTTTGTTTTGCAAAGAGCGTCCAATGTTCATTTTTTTTGATATATGCATTTGACATTAATTGCTGCTCATAAATATTTACATGCGAAACAAAGGACTAATTACGGGTGATATCAGAAGTAGGGGCAATAAGAATTGTCTAAGAGGTCTAGTTGGTCTGTCCACCAAGGTACCAAGGTAGGTTCAGTTGAAGAATATGACCAAGATACCTTCACTCCCCAAGAGTAAGACAGTAATGGTAGCTATCCCCCACTGAGACTTGCAACTATGAACAAATTAGCAATACTCTCCCCCAAGCAGAGTTGGTCTACCATCAGCCCTAAAAAAGTTGGGTATCCCGAGTAGATCTTAATATTCCCCAGCGGAGTATACAGATATTCCTCAGCAAGCATCCCCGACACTCTTAATATTCGTCAACGAAATATAAGAATGTTCCCTGGCGGAATACAAGATACCCCCAGTAGAGCCATTTCCAAGTGCAGTCTAAAAAAGGCTTCCCCGCCAGAGTTGAATCGTCTTCCCCAGTAGATTCTGGAAGCTTGTCCCCTGCAGAGTGCAAATGCATCTCCCCAGCCATATTCAGAAGGTAATCCCCATAAGAGTCTAACTGGGTTATCCTCAGCAAGTTGCAACGGAAAGACCATCCTCAACGAAGTTCTTTCTATCCCCAGCGGAGTTCATCATCAAAATCCCTAATAGAGCGTGTCAACAGAATCCCCAACGGAGTTATCATTAAAATCTCAGCAAAGCATCTCCTCCCCACAGAGTAACTCCCCGCAGAGTAATCTCTTCACCCGGTTATTCCCCAACGGAGTCATCTTCTCCTATAGGTTTATTCACACAGTCATCTTCGTTCATCATCCCCAGCGGAAACGAAGAATTCAACTCTATTCTCCAGCAGCTATCCGGGATTTATTTTCCCCAGCTAAAACATCACATTTTCATACATCATGATACATGCATATACGCATCATATCATACAATCCCATTTACATTGAGAACATCATTGCTTGATCCATATCATGCTTTGCATATGACTGACCTTTACCTTTCAGGAGAGATGCAGTTAAATTCTCAATTATGTCAATGGAGACAAAATCAGTTAAATCGATTCCTAAATATTTTTCTGTGGCCAAATCCGTCAATGGAGACAAAATCAGTTAAATCGATTCCTAAAGATTTTTCTGAGGCCAATCAGTCAATGGAGACAAAATCGGTTAAATAGATTCCTAAAGATTTTTCTGATGCTAATACAGTCAATGGAGACAAAACCAGTTAAATCGATTCATAAAGATTTTTCTGAGGCGAAGCCAGTCAATGGAGACAAAATCAGTTAAATCGATTCCTAAAGATTTTTCTGAGGCGAAGCCAGTCAATGGAGACAAAACCAGTTAAATCGATTCCTAAAGCTTTTCTGAGGCAATCCAGTCAAAGAAGACAAACCCAGCTAAATCGATTCCTAAAGATTTTTCTGGTGACAACACGTCAATGAAGACAACCCGTCAATAGAGACAACTCGTCAATGAAGACAACCCGTCAATGAAGACAACCCGTCAACGAAGACAAAACTACCTACCAACAATCTCCAGGTGGCATCTATAAGCCCATCCTCCTATCCATCATATTTCCAAATGGCATCTGTAATCCCATTCCCAACATCACATTGCTGATACTACACCATGCGAGTGCAAATTTCTGGGCACTTTAGTGTTCAATCATCTTCCACCTTCGGATCACGAAAGGCACACAAGCCAATCTACATCCTCAGGTTTAAGAAGATTTAACAGGGGCAACTTTTGTACCCCAAAATTTGCCCTCCCATATTCCTCAAAGATTTGTCAAGAATGATCCTCAAATTGCTCAAAATGGCTCAAGGGTTGTACAGTCAAATCACTTCCTAGGACAACTGAAATTAGGGTTTTGGTTCTTTCAAGGAATTTTGGGCTCTCAATGGCTCAATCAAGTCTCATGGGCCTATATACATTCTCAAGCACCTACATGCCAAGTTTCAAGACTCACAGTGCCAGTTTGCAAAGTCAAAAGCCCCATTTGACCTACAGTCAACTGCAAGGGCAAAATGGTCATTTTGCAGTCAAAAGTCAGAATTTTTGGTCAACATCTTATTTTGAGTTCACAATCATCATTTGATCAAGTCTTTATCATGATTTCACAAGAATAGCTCAAAAATCATCAAGGTGCAAAAAGTTACTATTTTTGGACAGTAGAAAAGTCAACTGTATCTTGACCAGGGCATAACTTTTTCATGGTTTGTCCGAAAAATTCCATCCAAAGCTCATTTTTAAGAGGATGCAATTTACTACAATCGATCTTCACACTCCAAGATCAAGAAATGCATTCACAAGAAGTTACCAATTTTTACATTATAGGTTAATTTCAAAAGTCAACAAAAGTACACTTTGAGTCAAAGGCCATAACTTGAGGTTGGTAAATCTAAATGACATGGGACCAAAGGCATTGGTTAGAGGACTTCAAGAGATTTCCAAAATGTCCAAGAACATGGTCATATGATCAAAATTGAGCAAGTTGTGCATTGGAGAAGTTGGGAAGTTTTCATGAATTTGCAAAAGTCAACTTTGCTCAAAATATCTTCTTTTTGCTAATGGGCCTCAAATCTCTTCTTGAAACATCACCCATGACCTATGCACGACCCATAAAGCTTAATTGGATTTATTTTCTTATTTTTATTGATTAACTGGATTTTTAATATATATTAATTCATTTAATTAATTTAAATTATTAGAAAATAGAAGATGTGATTTTTTAAATCAAGTTGTGAAGAAAATATGGTCAAAACATGCTGGTAAATTCGTGCACAAGTCAAAGATACAAAAAAAATCCAAATTTGGCAACATTATTCAATCATGAAAAATCAAGAATATTTGATTTTCAATCAAAGATTTAAACATCAATGCACATGGGTTGGATCCAAGTTTTTGACCTAATTTGTTCCCCTTATACATAAGCAAGCTAACCATACCCTGGCACACGATTGAAAGCTGCAGAAACGGCCATAAAAAATTCAAGAATTTTCAAGAAAATTAAAAACCTGTTCTTGCATTATAGGTCGATTCAAGGGTTTTTGTTCATTCAAGTACATTGCAGGAGGTCCCAGGAGTGTGTTGCAATCAAACTCAGGCATTAAAGCTCAAAGAATTGTCCCACACAGTTTCACGGTTTGCCTTTCTTATTCAGAATTATATCTCCTAATTCATGCGCATTTAACATGTGTTTATGATTGTTTTGCATTGCTAGAGACCATACGAAGCTAATGGAGTGGTTGAATTGAATTATAATGCCCTGAATCGAAAGATACCATGATCAAATTTCTAGGGTTCTTGAGCTTTAAATTAGGGCTTTTCAATCCAGGAAAAATTGGGACTAGTGAGATACATGACTGAAATCGTGAGACCAAGACGGTTGCAACCAACACCTCGCGAAACATTTATATTCACTGTGCTTCTAATCGCTATTTTTCCTTGTAGGAGTTAGTGGGGGTTAAAACCCCCCGCTATTTGATATTATTTATGCAGGACAAACAAAGAAGACGATGAGGTGTTGATACCTGGTTGGCCAATTTAAAAAAGGCGCGCGTTATTTTTTTGTTTTACAGCATAATATTTGTTTTTGTATATAATATTCATTATCCATCCATTTAACAAAAGCGCGCTACAGTTCAGCTGGCAAAGGCGTTGAAGCAATGAGCATTGGGACCTGGGTTCGAATCCCAGGTCCCCCAAAACATTTATTCTATTTTGCTTCCTATGTTCACATGCAGATTTCAAAGGATGGTCCACCATACACCTCCAATTCCCAAGCGCCAGATGTCTTCAAATTCAAATCCAATGGCCTAGATGGAAGGACTATCATGGTCCTTAGTCAACACGCGTGTGGACAAACCAGAAAGTCAAACAGGCTGGAGAGTTAGTGGGCCTAGAAATTGTCAAAGACACCTCCTCTTGGGCCTATCACCCCCTGGGTTTATTCTTTTTTTCTTATTTTATATTTTTCATTTAATTTTTTTATTATTAATTATTATTATTATTACTTAATTAACCAAATTAATTTTTTCATAATAAAATCAGAAAAAACTAAAATATTGTATTTTTTATTATTATTTATTAAAATTAATTTCACCCTTTCATTATTTTTGTAAATAAATATTAACATAATTTGTTTAGTTTTAATTAGGTTAATTTTAACTTTTTGCAATAATTTAAAATCAATATAGAATTAGGTTTTTTTAATAAATTTTGACCATCTTTTATTTTTTTCCTTAAAAAACATAAAAAACTCAAAAAAATATCTTTCTTTTATTTAATTAATTAATTAGTCTAGGTTTAATTTAATTAAATACACAAAGATAAAAAATCTCTTTCTTTCCCAAAAAAAGGGTCAAAACCCTAAAAGACTCTCCGATTTAAATTTTTCTCGCGCGTGTGATTTTTGTTGATTAATATTTTTCATCATATAATTGTATTTGCTCCGAGGATGTAATAGCTTTAAATAGGACTTTTTATCGCTTTCATTTAATTTCCCGCAATTTACTTTTTTTTCAAGGGTTTGTTTTTGGCGATGTAAATACCCGACGCCTTGTAATAGCTTAGTTTACTTTCCGCAACCATTAACTGCTAGATGTATGCTAACTAGGCTATGCATGACAAGACTTATCTTAAATTAAAATCAATCGTAGCTCACCATAACATGTGCAAAGATAACATAACTGAAACCTGACACACTCGCACATGCCACTCTTAGGGTACGCCTCACTTGGTTGCCTCAACGTGGTCATTGAGTATAGGGTTTTTTAGAGGTCTCCCTCTTGTCTAAAGATCAAAGTTGCCTCAAAACGGTTGCCTCGGATAAAAATGATCTAGGACATTAGGGTTACCGCTAAGGTGTCCTACTATTGCTTTAGTGACCACCTGTCCCAAAAATCGAATTGACCCGAAAACTCCAACGACGGTGCTACCTACTTCTCAATAGTGGGATAGTACTGTCTAAAGGACATTTACACAGCTTAATTTCTTTTGAGTAGGTAGAGGTTCTCAGGTACTTGCTCTTTCAAAACAAACTTTTTCGCATTTACACTTTTCAAACAAAGTTTTCAAACAAACACTTCATACACTCTTGAGGACAGACACATGAGTTAAATCGAAGTTTTCAAACAAAACTTTTTTTCAAAACCCACAAACACAAGAAAAGCAAAACACTTTTGAAAACATAATGAGCAAGTACCTAAGAGCCCGTGGATAACCACGGATAGAAAGAGTGCTAACACCTTCCCTTTCTATAATCTACCTCCCGAACCCGAGAAAAATCTCGAAAAGGAATTTTGCTTTGCTTTTGTCCTTTCCTTGTTGGAGAAAATAAAAGACGGTGGCGACTCTTGCTTACCGCGACATTTTGCGAAACGCAAACACGAACCAGCATTTCAAAACAGTTAGTTCTATTTCCACCGATCACACCTCTAAGCAAGAGATAGAGGAAATATTAAAAATAATTAAAAAGTGCGACTATAATGTGGCCGAGAAGCTGGGGAAGACCCTCTCGAAGATATCCATGTTGTCTATATTGTTGTGTTCTGAGGCCCATGCGAAGGCTTTGATTGCATTCCTCAAGACTGTGCATGTACCGCAATAGACCTTGGCTGATTAATTTAAAGATTGTGTAGCCAGCTTGACTGTTGACAATGGGCTGGATTTTTCAGATGCTGACCTGACACCGAAAGGGAGGAAGCATAATGATGCTCTGCATGTCTCGATTGAATGCAGAGGCACCACTATGGCTCATGTGCTGGTGGATACTGGGTCTTTGTTGAATGTTCTGCCTAAGAAGGCTCTCGATCGGTTGGATTGTGAAGGCTTGACCTTAAAGCCAAATAATATTATGGTAAGGGCTTTTGACGGGTCAAAGAGAATGGCGCATGGGGAGGTAGAAATCCCTGTCAAGGTAGGTTCTTAGACCTTTGAGTCCACCTTCTATGTGATGGACATCAGGGCGTCATACTATTGTTTGTTGGGTCGTCCTTGGATCCATGAAGCTGGGGCTGTTACTTCTACATTGCACCAAATGTTGAAGTATCCGGTGAAGGGGAAGATTGTGATTGTGTGTGGTGGAGAGGAGTATATGGTGAGCCACCTGAACTCCTCCAGGTATGTAGAGATGGACGAGGAATTCATAGAGACTCCCTGTCAAAACTTTGAAGAGGTTCCCCAAATTTTGGCGTCGACTGAAACTACCACCAGCAACAAACCTCCTTTAAAGATGGCTTCTCTCAAGGACGCCAGAGCAGTGGTCGAAGAAGGTGGGTGTACCAACTGGGGGTAACTCCCTGATTTTACTCATAAAACTGATAAGTTTGGTTTGGGCTTTACTTCAGAAGCTCAAAGGGCTGTTCGACGCGCTCAAGCTGGAGGACCTTCCCTACGCATCAACAATCGCAGAATTAATGCCATTGAAGACAGTGAGGAAGACTATGACATTGACAGCTGGATATACCCGACTACTAACGGTGGACCGAGTAATTGGACGACTATGGATTTTATACCAGTTTCTTTTATTCTGCAGTAATTGTCTTACTTGTTTTCTGAATTTGTAGTAAACAATTTAAACTTTATGGCCTTGTGTCTTACCCAAGGCGCAATGGTTCTATCTGTGAGGGATATTGTGTCATTTCATATATCATCAATAAAACATTGGACGTTTCTTTACATTCAAATTTTGTGCTCTCTGTTTTTTCTTTTCTACCTTTACTTTATCAATACAGCTATGCTCTTACACACACTCACGTATCAAACTGCAGATCCATATCCACTCTGGATCCCATTGATAACAATCCTGCTATTTCCAATTATAACTTCGAAAATCCGATCAACCAAGCCGAAGACAAAGGTGAGGACAATTGTGAGGTGCCTGGAGAATTGGATAGATTGTTACAAGAGGAAGAAAGGGCTATACAGCCTCATGAAGAGCCAATTGAGACAATAAACTTGGGCACAGAGGTAGGCAGAAAAAAAGTCAAGATCGGCGCAAATCTAGAGACTAAGATCAAACAGCAGTTGATACAGATGTTGCATGACTATGTTGAGATCTTCGCCTGGTCATATGATGACATGCCTGGTTTAGACATTGATATTGTGGTACACCGTTTGCCGACTAAAGAAGATTGTTCTCCAGTCAAGCAAAAGGTCCGTTGTATGCGCCCTGAAATGTTAGAGAAGATCAAGGCAGAGGCTATGAAGCAATTCGATGCAGGGTTCTTAGCTGTCACCTCCTATCTGGAGTGGGTTTCTAACTTCGTTCCGGTACCTAAGAAGGACGAAAAGGTACGGATGTGTATGGATTACAGAGACTGAATAGGGAAAGCCCCAAGGATGACTTCCCGCTTCCTTACGTTGATGTTCTGGTTGACAACACCGCACAACACAAAATCTTCTCCTTCATGGATGGTTTCTCTGGCTACAACCAGATTAAGATGGCTCCAGAAGACATGGAGAAGACAACCTTCGTCACACAATGGGGCACCTTCTGTTACAAGGTGATGCCTTTTGGGTTGAAGAATGCTGGGGCAACCTTTCAGCGAGCCATGGTCGCTTTATTCCATGATATGATTCACCATGAGATCGAGGTTTATTTTGATGACATGATAGTCAGGTCTCAAACTGAAGAGGAACACCTTGATCATCTACAAAAGTTGTTCGACAGGTTGAAGACATACAAGCTGAGGTTGAATCTGAACAAGTGCGCCTTCGGGGTAAGGTCTGGTAAGCTTCTGGGTTTTATCGTCAGTGACAAAGGTATTCAAGTAGACCCCACAAAGGTAAAGTCCATACAAGAGATGCCGACTCCTTGTACCGAGAAGGAAGTTAGAGGTTTCTTGGGATGCTTGAATTATATCTCCAGGTTCATTTCACATCTAACTGCTACTTGTGAGCCTATCTTCATGCTTCTGAAGAAAGATCAAGTGGTAAAGTGGAATGATGAATGCCAAACCTCCTTCGAAAGGATCAAAGAATATCTCCAAGAACCGCTAATTCTGATGACTCCGGTTGAAGGGAGACCTTTGATATTGTACTTAACAGTGCTAGACAATTCAATTAGGTGTGTGCTGGGGAAGCATGATGAGTCTGGTCTAAAAGAGCATGCAATATACTACCTTAGAGAAAAGTTTACCGACTGTGAGATACAATACTCATTGCTCGAGAAAACTTACTGGCTTTGGCATGGGCTGCTCGCCAACTAATACAATACATGTTGATATCTAAGATGGACCCAATCAAATAGATCTTCGAGAAGCCCGCTATTTCCGGAAGAATAGCGAGATGGAAAATGATCTTAACTGAATACGATATACAATATATAACCCAGAAAGCAATCAAGGGAAGTTTATTGGCTGATAATTTGGCTCATCAGGCCGTGGATGACTACCAGTCCCTAAATTTCGAGTTCCCAGACGAGAATATTATGCTGGTGAGTGACTATGAAGAACTTGGACTGGATGAAGGACCCGAGGAGGGATCCCGATGGACTATGGTTTTTGATGGAGCTTCGAACGCACTTGTTAATGGCATTGGCGCCATAGTCATATCTCTTGAGGGATGTCATACTCCTTTCACTGCTCAATTATGTTTTAACTGCACGAATAACATGGCGAGTATGAAGCCTGCATCATGGGTCTTAAAGTCGCTATTGACCTCAGGATCAAGTTCTTAAATGTCTTCGGGGATTCAACGTTGGTGATAAGTCAGATCAAAGGCGGGTGGGATACGAAGCATCCGAATCTCATCCCATACAGAGAGCACGTACTGACATTTCTCCCACACTTTGAGGAGATAACCTTGAACATTTCCCACGAGAGGAGAATCAGTTAGAGGACGCGCTAGCTATCATGTCTTCCATGTTCAAACTCAAGTGGGACAACGAGGCTCCCCGAATCACCATTGAGAGGTTGGATGAACAAGCGCATTTTTTTGAGATTGATACCGAAGAGGTGGCAGACAAACCCTGGTTTCATGAAGTGAAGAAGTACCTCGAGACTCAAGAGTATCCCGAAGGGGAATTTGTCAACGATAAGAAGTTTCTGAGAAGGTTCGTAGCGAAATTCTTCCTCAATAATGGAATCCTCTACAAGTGCAACTATTGTACCCCGAAATTTTCCCTCCCACTTATCAGGAATTTGCTTACAAGATCTCCTTGGACTCAAGACTGCACTAGGGTTTGATCAGCTCAAGACACCTCCTTAAACACTAATGACCAAAATTAGGGTTTGAGATTGCACAAGGGTATTTGAACTTTCAATACCCCATATGACTTTAATGGATCATTATGGATCCCCAAGATTACTCATGTCAAGTTTTAAGCCTTGGATCACACTTTTGCTCAGTCAATTGAGCAGTTGACCTAAAAATCAACTATATTGGGGAAAAAGTCAACCATGACCAATTTACAGTCAAACTTCATAATTATTGATCCACTTCAACATTCTAGACTCATATGTATCATTTGATCAAGTTTGGACCATAATTCCCCAAGAAATTTGATCAAATCTCCAAAAGGGCAAAATGGTCAAAATTAGGATTTTGACTAGGAAAGGGCAATTTATGATTTTTGACCTAGAAAATGATCAATTGGTTTAAGGCATGATCTAAAGAGTCCAATTGAATCATTTTGAACTAATGACATGGCTCAAAACATTGCTCAAGTCCAATGGATTGACAGATGAATTTTCAGTCAACTGATCAAAGTCAACTGTATACTGAAAAGTCAAACTTTGACTTTTTGGTCAAATTCAAATGCCAAAGATCACATTTCATCAAAACATGTAAAAATATAAAAATTATTCATCAAGAAATAAAAAATTCAAGATTTCATTTTGAAAAGTTAAAATTTCTAAACTTAGAAATTTTTCTAAGTGTTGGAAATTTCTTATTTTTTCATAACTTTGAGCAAGATTTTCACCATGATGCAAGATGATTCAAGAGAAACTTCCAACATGAAAGTTGTATATATCCATGAAATATACAACTTTGCATCACACAACTTCTTCCAAAAGTGCTTGGATCTCAAGTTATAATTTTAGGAACATGTGGTCATGAAACAAAACACTTAGTGAAATTTTACCCTAATTTGGTCAGGATTTTGACCCAACTTCATGGCACTTTTTCATATATTTCCAAGGGTAATCTTCAAAATAAATTCAAATATGTGTTTTAGAGCACATTGAAAGCTTTCCAAAATGTCCAACAACTCCTTGAGATCATTCTTGAGTAGGGATAATCGAAGAGATGAAGTTAGGGTTTCATCATTTGAATTACAAGTCATTTTGTGATGAACCAAATTTAAAATTCAATCTATGCTGCATAAACTCTAATTTGCAGGCCTCAAACTTGTTAGGCACTCCATAATTAGTGGTTTTCACAACTGTTAGAGGTCTCATTTCAAGCATTCAATGCATGGACATGCTTTATATCCATTTTTGGAAGAGAGTGTACATTGCCATTTTGATAAAGTGCTTTTTTCCACAAAACTTGTTCTTGAGCCTTGCACTTATTCTCTTATGATCATACAAGTCCTATAACTCTTAAGAAATGGTTTATACACTTACAATCACTCAGCCCATGCTTGTACTACACATTGAAACTTGGTTTCACTCTTTTCTTGAAAATCAAGTAACCTAGCCAAAAGCTTGTAACTTGTACTTCTGACTTGCCAATGCACTCCAATCCTTTTGCTTATAGATACACAAACTATTTGCATCAAAGACACGAATGCTTAAGCCCTGAAAATACCTAGAACTCAAAATCATATCTCATACCTCCATTTTCACATAAACTAACCAAAAAGTTGAAACTCCTAACTCCCTCGTGCGTTTTCAAGCTCTTTGGTTTCTAAAGCTTCTAAAAATCATTTAGAACTTATCTCACACCCTGTTACAGAACTGTAACACCATTAATACCATCCTCCATTTAAAAATATAGAGCTTTGCACTTGGACTTCTCCAGAACTCCCCAAGTACTTTCAGCTCAAACTAAGCATTCCATTAGCTTCCTGGGAACTTGAGGAAGCTAACCCAACCATTGGAACTCCTTGAAAGCTGCTCAAACTTCAAACCTGATACCCTCTTGCAAGGTAAGTTTTCTAACTTTGGAGCTTTTCATACAGGCATCATCAATGATTTATTTGTGAATGAAACATGTAGATATCATTTCCCTAAAGCTAACCATGTCCATAGCTTCCATTAATTTTGCCTGAGCTTAGAGAATTTTAAGATTGAATTTTCTGAGAATTTTAGGGTTCAGAATAGGGCCATTAAAATTCATGTTTGTATTTGAGCTATAGTTTTAACGCTTTACATTTCTGAAATCGTGAGTAAATTTGCTACAAGTTTCATGTTTACAATTTTCATTTTTGTTGAGATTTGAACAAGTTACAGTTGGTGTGGCTGGAGGTTGAAGATGAAGTAGAAATCTGGGCGCGTTTTGTATCATATATTTATTGTTTTGCTTATGTTAACGGATGTATAGCCACTCTAGTGGTAGAAGCGCGCGCCTGTAACCTTTGGGACATGGATTCGAGCCCTAGTGGTATCCTTTTGAATTTTTTTACATTTTATTTTGCATTTTCTGACCCGTTTTTGCAGGCGCTGGGCTCCAATCTTTGGGCTTATGTTTTTTTGTTACTTCTCTCCCCTTGCAGGCTATTAGCACCCCTGGCCCAATTTTATTTTATTTTCTTATTTTCTTTTTATTTATTTTTCTTAATTATTTTTCTAATACTAAAAAATTATTAAAAAAAAAACAAAAATAGTACATTTATATTTTAATTTAGTTTATTTATTTTTCTCACACAAAAAATTATTTTATAAATCATACTTTATTTATTGTTACAAATTATTTTGTAAATTTAATTAAAACTAGGTTATTATTTATTTCCTTTTACACCTATTAAAATATATTATTTTAACATAAAAAAGGACCAAAAATATTTTATAATACTATAAATTATTTTCAAGACAAAAATACCAAAAATACTTTTCTTAAACTTAATTTCTCTTTAATCAATTAATAGATTTAGGGTTTTATTTAAAATCTTTTCCTAAAAAAAATTAGGTTTACTTTTTATTTTAATTAATTATTTTCTTAGTTAATTAGGTCAAAACAAAAGTCTTTTTCTCTAAAAACTCAAACAAATATCCATTTACTTTACACTTCACATTTTTGTACATTTATTCATCTTGTACATTATATTCATTTAATTCCTTGTACATTTGTACCAATTCAATATGGTTGTAATAGACTAATTAGGTTTAAACCCTTGCGATCCCCATTCATGAATTTGTACACCCCCTCCCACAAGTGTTGTAATAGCATAGTAACTTTAAATTCCGCAATTTATCGCTTTATATATAACATGCTAGTAATTAGGGTTTGTATGGAAAGACTAAAACCAATACTTAGAAAACCCTAATTAAAGACAAAATCAAGCATGAAAACAATACACTTGCACACAAACACCCATAGGGTAATTCCACTTGGTTGCCTTTACAAAAATGGCCATATTACGCATGTAAGGTATCTTAGCAAAAACACGCATATACAAGATCATAGTTCCTCGATGACGCTACCTAAGTTAACTTTCAAATGATCTTAGTACCTAAGAGAAAAATGCTAAGATACCTTGCAACATCGCTAATAATGGTTGTACGATGACCCACGCCCGTCCCGTTCACATCCAAAGAGAGGGTTACTTACCAAATTAATGGTAAGATAACAATGTCAAAGGAAAAGAAAATGAACAAGAAAGACTTTTGAGTAGGCAGAATGCTCCTAATTACTTGCTCCATTTCAAAACAAACATCCTTGCTATTTTCAAAAACAAACACCTACACTTTCAAACATCTTACAAACTTGAAAACATTTTTAAAAGATCAACATATTTTTACACATTATTACGAACGAGAATTATTACAAAGATTGCCTAAATAATGGCCTCTTTACAAAATACATTCAAAAACCACACAAAGCATAATTTCAAACAAAAGCAAGTGATCTAGCAAGTAACTAAGAGCCCATAGAAAACCATGGATAAAAGGGGTGATAATACCTTCCCTTTTCAAATCTATCCCCCCGAACTCAAGAAACAATCTCAAATGTCTTTCCTATGCTTTTTCACCTTTCCTTTTGGATGAAAGAAAAGTCGATGGAGACTCTTGCTAACCGCAACATTTACGATCAAACGCAACACCTTCATGTCAGTTCTCCCACCATATCACAGAACTGGCGACTCTGTTGGGGACTATTCTAAAAGTGGGGTTACTTTAGGTTTAGATCATATTTACTTGCTTTCATTGTTTGACTTGTTTTCTTTACATTATGGTTCTTTGTTTGGGTTTGAATCCTCTACCCAGATTTTGGATTACCTTATAGGTAAGTAGCAATACATTGTGAAAACTGTGCAAGGTATACCAACATAGTCTAAGAAATAGCTACATTAGTGCGACATATTTGTGGGTACCGGTAGCCTTTGAGTTAATCAAGGAGAATACGAGTTCACTGAGTGATGTCATGAAGCACTAATGAACTTTTAGAATCTTTACTTGACCAACTTGGCCATTAGGACGTAGTGAAATGACTGGATTTGGTGCAGTCCAAAGTTGGTAGATACTCGATACTACACTCATTAAGGTTTGTTTTTTGAGATATTTTCGTCGCCATTAAAGAGGCTTGTGCTGAGACAATGCTCAAGGAAACAAACCAGTGATATTGAGCTCCTTAGAACCCGATTACTATTACTAGGAAGGTTTGAGCCAACTAAACTTCAAGAGGGTACTTACCTATGAGACTCCATGCATGCCTAAACCTAAGGACTTGTTTGCTTTGTTTGTGTATATTTACTTGTACATAACATCATGAACATCATAACATCATAATCATTTACTAACCATTTCAAGGATCTTAGGATTTATCTTTGTTCTGTTTTGTAGGACATGGATTCTATTCGTAGGAAAAATATTCAAGTAAATCTTGTAAGGATCCCTCCACAACTTAAAGAGCTAGCTTCAAGGATTCCTAAAAATTCTCCATTCACCGAGAGACATGGTCGCTTACTCAACTTGGTCACCTCCAACACTGATGAAGACATGATGAAGGTGCTATTTCATTTCTTTGATCCTTCATACCATTTCTTCACATTTCCCGATTATTAACTTGTAGAAACTTTGGAAGAATTCTCCCAACTCTTGAGGATTCCCATTCTCAATCAACTGCCTTTCAACGGTACAGAAAAAGACCCAAAGCCAGAAGACATTTCTCAAGCTCTACACTTACAGTCATCTGATGTCACAACTAATTGGGAAACAAGGAGTGGTTTCAAAGGCTTCCTAGCAAAGTTCTTGTTTGAGAAAGTCTGAAACTTTTGGAACACTTTGGATTTGCAAGGCTTTGAGGAAATTGTGGCTCTTCTCATCTATGGGATGGTTTTGTTCCCAAATCCTGACCAACTCATAGATGTGAACGTCGTAAGGATCTTCATGTCTCGTAACCCGGTGCCTACTTTGCTAGGGGACATTCTACATTCTTTTCACACTCGCACTATGAGGAAAAGAGGTGTCCTTATGTGTTGTACTCCTCTCTTGGAAAGATGGTTTATTTCACATCTTCCCCAATCTGTATTGAAGAACGAGCAAGGTTCAAGGTGGTCACAAAGGTTGATGACACTCAAACATTAAGACAATCATTGGTGTTCCCGATCCCTAGAGAATGTTACTATTATCGACCGTTGTGGAGAGTTCCCTAATTTCCATTTACTTGGAATTAGAGGAGGCATCACCTACAACCCCTGCTTAGCCTTAAGACAGTTTGGTTACGCCCGAAGGGATGGCCCACATGAGATGTTGATTCAAAGTTTGGTATTTGACTACGAGAACAAAGATCAAGGTCTTCGCAAGAGATTTATCCAAGCTTGGAGGATGTTGAACAAGGTAGATAGCAAGACATTAGGGCACAATAACTCCATCCCTCTTGAGCCTTACCTCAAATGGATAAGAACTCATGCTCAAAGTCTTATGATGCCTTATCCTTCCATTCTCCCAGTAATCATTGGGCCTGTTAAGAAAGGAGATGTTCCATACACTATCCTACATCCTGACATGCACACCTCTCTTGAAGACTTACAAAGAGATTGGATACAACTCAAGGGGGAGCGAGATACTTTCGAAGCCCAATTCTATACTAGCGAGAAGAAGGTTTTAGAACTCACTAAGCAACTTCATGAGGAGCAGACTCTGAATACCTACATTGCACCAAAGAGGATGCGTACAACTGTTTTATCTTAGAGTTTTTTTGTATTATTTTTCCCAAAGAGGCATTGATGTACTCAAGCTTTAATATAACATGTGTTTCGTTTTTGTCGAAAACAAATTTGAATCTTTAAAATCCTTGAAATCATTGCATACGCATTTACCATTCATCATAACATAATCAGGTTTCTTGCAACAAGTCTCCTCATCTTTCTACTGTTTATGTCAGTAAGATGGATCTCGAGCTAACGGTGAAGGACCTCCAAGCTCAAAATGCCCAGTTTCAACAAATGTTCTTAACTCTAGCTAAAGGACAAGAAGAGTTGAAGACCTTGCTGGTTGAGGAGAAGAAAAAGAAGACAAAGAAAATAACCGGAGTTCTAAATATGGGAAGAAGATTCCAAGGACAAGTATAAGCATCTAGAAGAGTGGTTGAGCGTAATGGAAATCCAAAAAATGCCTGGATTGGACTTTGATGAGTTGGGATTAGTATCAGGGATTGTCATTCCTCCAAAATTCAAAGCACCGGTGTTCGCCAAATATGATGGAGTTTCATGTCCCAAAATGCATCTCCGGTCCTATGTGAGGAAAATCCAGCCTCATACCGCTGATAAGGATTTATGGGTACACTTCTTCCAAGAAAGTCTGTCTGGAACTCAACTTGATTGGTTTTATCAGTTAGAAAGAGCCAATGTTCATAACTGGGAAGATCTGGCTGCTGCCTTTAACAAACAATACCAATACAACACCGATCTTGCGGCCACCCATTCTCAACTCCAGAGTATGGCCATGGTTTTAAGTGAAGGCTTTAAGGACTATGCGCAAAAATGGAGGGACTTAGCAGGAAGGGTCCAGCCTCCCCTATCTGAAAGAGAATTGGTAGACATGTTTTTGGGCATGTTGTCTGGTCCCTTCTTTAATCACTTAATTGGGAGTACATCGGAAGGTTTTACCAAATTGATATTGACCGGAGAAAGGGTAGAAGCCGGGATAAAGAATGGGAAGATTCAAAAAGATGCATCCTCTACTGCTGTAAGGAAACCATTCATTGGAAAGAAAGAAGTGGTTGTTGTATATCCTCAGAGAAATCAATATAGGGCTGAACACCGTCCAATGGTGGAGGCTGTCATGATTTCTAAACCAGAGCCTGCTCAGCAAAGAGGCAACCAGTCAGATAATTCACCCGAATTAATATGACACTATCTCAAGTATTTCCACATTTGTTAAGGTCCAACCTAGTGACTTTGAAAGAAGCTCCAAAGAATCCTAACACAACCTCTCCTCACTATCATTCTAAGGCCTGCCGTGCATACCACTCTGAGAGTCCCAGCCATGACACTAACAACTGTTGGGCTCTAAAGAACAAAGTACAAGACCTCATTGAAGCCAAAGAGATTGAGTTTGACGCGTCAGAAAAGCCTAATGTCATTACTGCCCGTATGGCCAAGCACGACCGTGATGTCAACGTCGTTGAGAAAGATATGTTTGTTACTTCAGTTGATGAACTTGTGACGCCACTCCTGACTATCAAAGAGAATTTGTTGAATGCCAGTGTTTTCCTAGGCTGTGATGAAATATGTCATTTCTGTTTATCCTTACCAACCAACTGTCCCTTGTTGAAAGCAGGCGTTCAGTGCCTAATAGATAACAAGGAAATTTTGTTCAAGAAGACTTCTGTTCTGACTGTTTCTTATAATGATGTTTCCACCAAAAGACTCGTTAGAATTACATCAGTTCCTAAAGTATCTCCTTTGATAATTACAATGCTTGGACCAATCCCGTATTCGTCAGACAAAACCGTACCATGGAATTATGGAGGGGATGTTTACTACCACGGTATCAAGCAAGATTGGCCAGCTACTGAAGATTCAAGTTATGAGAAAGTTGATTCCAATATCACAGGGACTAGTAAGATAACCCGAAGCGGAAGGATATCCTCTCCAGAAATTTCTCCCCCAAAAGCATTTTCCGGACACGTAATCATTCCTGTTGTTGTTTCTCCCTTAAAGGTTATTCCCAGTCCTACAATCATCTTTGCTAATACTCCTACTGACAAAACTGTTACGAACCCTGTTATCACCCCTACTGACATTCCTGATGCCGAGTCAACTGAGACTCGAGGTAAAGATATTCTGGTTGAGCCTATCTGGACGAAGGCACAATCAGTAGCTATCCCTGAGACCTCCCAGAAAGAGATGGAGGAAATTCTAAAGATCATAAAAAGAACCGACTACAATGTAGTCGAGCAACTGGGGAAAACTCCATCAAAAATTTCCATGTTGGCTTTATTACCGTGTGTTGTACCCCAAAATTTGCCCTCCCATATTCTTCAAAGTTTGTCAAGAGTCATCTTCAAATGGCTCAAGATTTCTCAAGGGTTGCACAGTCCAAATGCCTCCTAAGCCAGTCAAAACTAGGGTTTTGATTCTTACAAGGAATTTGAGGTTTTCAATGGCTCAATCAAGTCTCAAGGGTCTATAAGCATCCTCAAGCATCTACATGTCAAGTTTTAAGACTCACAATGTCATATTGCACAATCAAAAGCCCTATTTGATCCACAGTCAACTGCAGGGGCAAAATGGTCATTTTGTAGTCAAAGGTCAAAATTTTTGGTCAGCATCTTATTTTGAGCTCACAGTCATCATTTGATCAAGTCTTGATCATGATTCCACAAGCATGGCTCAAAAAAATCATCAAGATGCAAAAGGTTACTATTTTTGGACAGCAGAAAAGTCAATTGTATCTTGACCAAGGCATAACTTTTTCATGGTTCATCAGAAAAATCCCATCCAATGCTCATTTTGAAGGGGATGACATTTCCTAAAACTCATCTTCACATTCCAAGTCCAAGAAATGCTCTCACAAAAAGTTATCAATTTCTACATTATAGGTCAATTTCAAAAGTCAACAAAAATGCACTTTAAGTCAAAGACCATAACTTGAGATTGGTAAATCCAAATGACATGGGACCAACGGTATTGGTTAGAGGACTTCAAGACCTTTCCAAAATGTCCAAGAACATGTTCATATGATCAAAATTGAGCAAGATATGCATTGGAGAAGTTGGGAAATTTTTATGAAATTGCAAAAGTCAACTTTGCTCAAAACACTTTGTTTTTGCTAATGGGCCTCAAATTCCTTCTTGAAACTTTGTCCAAGGCTTATGCACGACCCATTGAGATTATTTGAATTTATTTTCTTATTTTTTATTAATTAATTGGATTTTTAATTGATTTTAATTCATTTAATTAATTTAAATGTAGGAAATTCAAAGATTTGATTTTTCAATCTTTTGGTGAAGCAAACAAGCTCAAGATATGCTGGCAAATTCGTGTGCCAATCAAAGGGACAAAAATCTCCAAGTTTGGCAAGTTTTCTCAATCAAAAAGATGCAAAAAGATGTGATTGCAAATGAAATATCCAAACCATTATTCCATGGATTTCTTGGCCAAGATTTAACCTAATTCTCTTCCTCTATAAGTACACAAACTAACCCTAATGCATTGGACATGAAATCTCTGCAAGAAAGCCATAAGCAACATTGAAAAAAATCAAAGAAACTTGAAAACTATTTTCAATCTTCCAGGCCAATTCAAGGACTTTGGTTGTTTCTAACACCTTGCTGGGAGTCTCAGGGACACATTGCAATCCAAACCACGTGCTAAAGCTCTAGAAATCACCTTAAACAGACTCACAGTTTGACACTTTTGTTCATAATCGTAATTCATATTTCATGCGCATTTAACATGATTTATTGGTTGTTTTGCATTGCTTGAATCCACAGGAAGGTTTTGGCATAGGTTAATTGAATTATTATGCATTGAATCGAAAGGTGCCATTGATGAATTCTAGGGTTTCCAAGCTTTCAAATTAGGGCTTTATTATCCAGGAAAAATCAAGCCTTGTGAGACCCATGGTTGGATTCGTTAGGTTGAGACGGACACAAAGCTACCATCGCGAAACATTTATGTAACCCATACGCCTAATCGCTATTATTCCTCGTTCCATATTGTGGGGGTTAAAAACCCCCGCTATTTGATTTGTTTTTGCAGGTATTCAGTGAGGAAGATGAAGACGTGTTGATATACCATTAGGCCATTTGAAAAATATGTGCGCGTTTTGGTTTTTACAACATAGGAATTAATTATTGAATATATTAATTATTTGTTGTTTTACTAATGACTGAAGCAAATTGGTGGAGTGGTTAAGGCAAGCGCGCAATAGGCATTGCGACCTGGGTTCGATTCCCAGGTCCCTCAATCTTTGTTTCTATTTTTCATAACATGATCATATGCAGGATTCCGAATGATGTCTACCATGTACGTTCCAATCCCAAGCGCCATGTGTCCTTAAGCATAGATCTAATGGCCATGAGGTGCTGACCATGATGTTCCCTAGTCAACCATGCGCTGGACAATCAGGAAAGTCAAACAAGGCTTGAGACTAATGAGCCAGGAATTGCTAGCATACCTCCATCTGGGCCCAACACCCCCTGGGTTTTGTTTTCTTATTTTTC
The DNA here is from genome assembly GCA_948472305.1 of Vicia faba. Lineage (NCBI taxonomy): Eukaryota > Viridiplantae > Streptophyta > Magnoliopsida > Fabales > Fabaceae > Vicia > Vicia faba. The sequence continues at coordinate 1,170,333,916 of OX451736.1, read as the reverse complement.
TCTTTTATATTTTATCTTTAATTATTTTATTATTAATATTATTATTATTTAATTAACTTAATTAATATTTTTCATAATAAAATCAGAAGACTAATATTTTTATTATTATTATTATTATTTATTAATTTCACCTTAATTTAATTATTTTTGTAAATAAATATTAACAAAATTGATTTAGTCTTTTTAATTAGGTTAACTTTAATCTTTTTCTCAATAAATAAAATCCATGTAGAAATTAGGTTTTGACAACTTTTAATTCCTTTTATTTTTATTAAAAACATAAAAAACATCAAAAAAAACATTTCTTTTAATTAATTAATTAATTAGTAAATTAGGTTTAATTTGAATTAATTGCAAAAAAAGGCCAAAATGCCATTCTTTTCTCAAAAAGGGTCAAAACCCTAAGGACTTTTCCCGATTCAATTGTTTCGCGCATGTTTATCTTGATTCTTATTTTGATCATATTCATGTAACTGTTCCGAGGATGTAATAGATAATTAGGACATTTTATCGCTTTCTTTTAATTTCTCGCATTTATTTTTCAAGGGTTATGTTTTTGGCGATGTAAATACCCGACGCCTTGTAATAGCGTAGATTTACTTTCCGCAATTTATTTTCTGCACAATTATTAACTGTTAACGATGCATGACAAGACTTGCCTGAAAAATAAAATCAATCCGTAGCTCACCATAAAAATGTGCAAAGATAACTTGAACATGAAACCTGACACACATGCACATGCCACTCCTAGGGTACGCCTCACTTTGTTGCCTCGAGGTGGTCATTGAGTATAGGGTGTTTTAGAGGTCGCCCTCCTGTCTAAAGATCCAGTTGCCTCGAAACAGTTTCCTCGGATAAAAAGGATCTAGGACATTAGGGTTACCGCTAAGGCGTCCTACTATTGCTTTGGTGACCACACATGTCCCTATAATCGAATTGACCCGAATAACTCCAACGACGGTGCTACCTACTCCTCAATAGTGGGATAGTACTGTCTAAAGGACTCTTACACAGCCTAATTCCTTAGAGTAGGTAGATTTCTCCTGGGTACTTGCTCTTTCAAAAACAAAAACAACTTTTCGCACCTACACTTTCAAAAAGTTTTCAAACAAACACTTCATACACTCTTGTAGACTGATACAAGAGTTACCTAGAAGTTTTCAAAATGAAACTTTTTCAAAACCCACAAACACAAGAAAAGCAAACAATTTTTGAAAACATAGTGAACAAGTACCTAAGAGCCCGTGGATAACCACGGATAGAAAGGGTGCTAACACCTTCCCTTTCTATAATCTACCTCCCGAACCCGAGAAACATCTCAAAAAGGAATTTTGCTGTGCTTTTGTCCTTTCCTTGTTGGAGAAAATAAAAGACGGTGGCGACTCTTGATTACCGCGACATTTCGCGAACCAGCATTCCAAAACAGTCAGTTCTATTTCCATCGATCACACCGTGTTTCGAGGCTCATGCAAAGTCCTTGGTAAAATTCCTCAAAACTACCCATGTACCCCAAGAAACATCTGCCGATCAGTTCCAAGACTGCGTAGCCAGCTTGACTGTAGATAATGGTTTAGGTTTTTCAGATGCTGATTTAACGCCAAGAGGGAGGAAGCATAATGAGGCATTACATGTCTTAGCCGAATGCAGGGGCACGACGTTGGCTCATGTTTTGGTTGATACAGGTTCGTCTCTGAATGTGTTGCCTAAAAAGGCTCTTGATAGGCTTGACTATGAGGGATTGAAATTGAAACTGAGAAACATTGTAGTGAGGGCCTTTGACGGCTTAAAAAGGATGGTGCATGGGCTAGTGGACATCCCCATAAAAGTTGGAACCCAAACAATTGACTCAACTTTTTATGTAATGGATATTCTTCCTTTATATTCCTGCTTGCTAGGCCGATCGTGGATTCACAATGCTGGTGCTGTTACTTCTACGTTGCATAAAATGTTGAAACATCCAATTCAAGGGAAAATCATCATCGTTCATGGAGAAGAAGAATATATGGTCAGCCATCTAAACTCCTCCAGATATGTGGAGCTAGATGGTGAATTTATTGAAACTCCATTCCAACACTTCGAAGAAGTCCCGCAGACTGTGGCGGTAACCAAGGCTGTGTCTCAAGTTCCTAAGATCACAAGGCCTCCACTCAAGATGTCATCTTTAAAGGATGCCAGGGCAGTGATAAAAGAAGGTGGGTGTACTATTTGGGGATAACTCCCAGATATCCCATACAAATCTGAAAAATTTGGTATGGATTTCACTTCAGGTGCCCAGAAAGTTGTACGCCACACTCGTGCCGGAGGACCACCCTTGAAGATCAGCAACTGCAAAGTCAAAGCGGTAGAGGATGATGAAGACAGCTACAATTTGGAGGATTGGATTTTCCCAACTGTCAGTGAAGGGCTCAGCAACTGGGAGGCTAGAGATTTCGTCCTGATCACTTTTATCCCATAATAATTTGTCTTTACATTTTGTCAGATCTGTAATATTAAAACAATTCAGACTCTTAAAACCTTGTGTCTTACCGGAGGGGCACAATGGTCCATTTGTAAGGGTTATTATCTCATATCCATATGACATCAATGAATCATGGACGTTTTTGCATACAAATTTTGTGCTCATTGTTTTTATTTTCACATTTTCATTTCTTTCAAAGATAGCTATAATCTTACACACACTCACACTCACAATGCAGGTCTACATCCATTTGGGATCCCATGGGTAACGATTCTGCTATGGCCTTCTGTGACTCTAAAAATGTAATCTACCAAGCCGAAGACGAAGGTGAGGAAGATTGTGAAGTACCAGGGGAACTCGCCAGGTTACTGAACCAAGAAGAGAGAACCATTCAGCCCCACGAAGAACTAGTGGACACAATCAACCTAGGTACCGAAGAGGACAAAAGAGAAGTCAAGGTGGGTACCAATCTGGAGCCCAGTATCAAAGATCATCTGATTCAGTTGCTACATGAGTATGTTGAGGTCTTTTCCTGGTCGTATGAAGACATGCCAGGACTTGATGCAGATTTCGTGGTACATCGTTACCAACAAAAGAAGACTGCCCACCGGTAAAACAAAAGGTTCGTCATATGCGACCAGACATGTTAGAGAAGATCAAAGCAGAAGTTATGAAACAATTCAACACCAAATTCTTGTCCGTCACCTCCTATCTGCAGTGGGTTGCCAATGTCGTTCCCGTGCCCAAAAGAGTCGGCAAAGTACGAATGTCCGTGGACTACAGAGATTTGAATAGGGCCAACCCTAAGGATGATTTCCAACTTCCCCATATTGATCTTCTAGTTGACAATACGGCACAACATAAAGTGTTTTCCTTCATGGACGGTTTCTCAGGTTACAACCAAATCAAAATGGCGCCCGAGGACATGGAGAAATCAACCTTTGTCACGCAATGGGGCATATTCTGCTATAAGGTTATGCCATTCGGACTGAAGAATGCTAGGGCAACCTATCAGCGTGCCGTGGTAGCTCTATTTCACGACATGATACATCACGAAATAGAGGTCTATGTGGACGACATGATAGCCAGATCTCAAATAGAAGAAGAGAATATGAATCATTTACAGAAACTGTTTGAGAGGCTAAAGAAATACAACCCGAGGTTGAACCCAAATAAATACACATTTGGGGTGAGGTCTGGTAAACTCATGGGCTTTGTCGTCAACAATAAAGGTATTGAAGTAGATCCTGCCAAGGTGAAAGCAATTCAAGAGATGTTTGCTCCTCGTACTGAGAAGGAAGTCAGGGGATTCTGGGACGTTTAAACTACATTGCCAGATTCATCTCTCACCTGATAGCTATTTGTGAACCAATCTTCAAATTATTGAAGAAAGATCAAGTAGTCAAATGGAATGATGAGTGCCAAACTGCTTTCATCAAGATCAAAGAGTACCTGCAAGAGCCTCCTGTTTTGATGCCACCAGTTGAGGGAAGAACATTGATCATGTATCTGACTGTTTTAGAAATTCAATAGGGTGTGTGTTGGGGAAGCGTGACGAGTATGGCCGAAAAGAGCATGCTATTTATTACCTGAGCAAAAAGTTTACCGACAGTGAAACAAGATATTCACTGCTCGAGAAAACTTGCTGCGCTCTGGCATGGGCTGCTCGTCGGCTAAGATAGTATATGCGGACCCATACTACCTTATTGATATCTAAACTGGCTCCAATAAAATACATCTTTGAGAAACCTGCTCTCTCTGGGAGAATAGCGAGATGGAAGATGAACCTGACAAAATATGACATACAATAAACTACCCAGAAAGAAATAAAGGGCAGTGTACTGGCTGATCACCTTGCTCACCAAGTTGTGGAAGACTACCAGTCCATGAGGTTTGAATTCCCATATGAAGACATCATGATGGTAAACAACTATGAAGAATTCAGACCATATGACAGACCTGAACAAGGATCCCGATGGACCCTGGTTTTTGATGGGGCATCTAACACACTCGAAAATAGTATTAGTGTTGTACTCATATCTCATAAAGGATGTCATACTCCTTTTACGGCAAGACTCTGCTTCAATTGTACAAACAACATGGTAGAATATGAGGCGTGCATTTTTGGTCTCAAAGCTGCCATAGATTTGGGGATCAAGTCCTTAAATGTATTCGAAGATTCAGCCTTGGTTATCAGCCAGATCAAAGGTGAATGGGACACTAAACACCCTAACCTTATCCCCTACAAAGAACATGTGTTGACATTTCTCCCACATTTTGAGAAGATTACCTTCGAGCATTTCCCGCGAGAAGAAAATCAACTAGCAGATGCACTAGCCACAATGTCATCCATGTTTAAACTTAAATGGGATAACGAAGCTCCCCAGATCACCATTGAACAAATGGATGAACCAACTCACTGTCACGAGATTAATAATGAAGAAATAGTGGACCAGTCTTGGTTTCACGAAGTCAAGAGGTATCTCGAGGCTCAAGAATATCCAGAAGGAGCTTCAGTCAATGATAAGAAGTTCTTAAGGATCATGAAAGATGCAGGGCTGAACAAAGACGATTGGATCTAGACTTGACTTGATCAACTGAACTTGATTGATGAGAAAAGGCTTACTGCTGTCTGTCATGGTCAAATGTATCAAAAACGGATGATCAAGGCTTTCAATGAAAAGGTCAGACGACAAGTGTATCAAGTTGGGGATCTGGTGATCAAGCGCATCATACTACCGCAAGGTGATCCCAGGGAAAATGGAATCCTACATATTAAGGAACATTTGTAATCAAAAGCATGTTCTCTGATGGAACAATGATTCTGACCACCTTGGATGGCGACGACCTGCCGCACCCAGTGAACACAGACATAGTCAAAAGATACTACACATAAGAGACCCGCTAGGTTGACACACCTAGGCAAAACAAGGGCATCCCGGTGAACCACAAAGGTTCGGGCAAAAATTAGGGATAAAAAAAAATCTGTACACCCGGCAAGTTGAAAACCCGAAAGAGAGACTTGGGCAAAAAAGGGTATCCCAGTGGACTGAAAACCAGAAAGGGTGGTCTAGGCAAAAGTTAGGGAATTAAAGCGTATGACTATGTCCCGTTAGATCACCTTACAGACAACCTTTGGCTTCAACTGACAAACTCAGTGGTTCTGATCAATGCAATCAACTTCAGACAAGGCAACAAACAGACAAGATGCTCAGAGACACGAAGGCTATAGCAGAATGGGAACCCCATGGGATTATTGCACATAGCTATCTTTTCTTTGTATCAAAGTTTTCATTTTTTACGACAGCATTCTATTACTAGAATGTTTGTCTCATTGTACAAAAATACTTACTCAAAGTAAATACAAAGATATCCCTTTGAAAGTGCAAAACTATATGTTTTTCTTTACTCTTGTGTTTTGTTTACAAAAACATCCAATGATTTATTGTTGAACATATGCATTTGAATATAATTACTGTTTACAAATAAACGAAGTAAAAAGACAATCACTGATGGATTTAAGAGATGTGGCAATATCTTTGAGCTATTCCATAAAATCCCCCGCAGTGTGCAGTATAATCCCCAGCGAAACAAAGCTTACAGTTATCAATCCCCAGTAGAAGTCGTCCAATTTCTCAGGATTCCCCAATAGGATTTCACAAGCAGTACACGGCGTTTCCCTTACAACAGAGTTTATTTCTATAAACGGAAATTCATCAACACTTCAACTTCATAACTTGAAGACTTACACTCCATATCCTCAGCAGCAGTCAGGGACTTATTTTCCCCAATCCAATAACAGTGTAGCAGATTAGCTCATATACGCGTACATCGCATTCATATATCATAAACATTGATAACACGAATGCATATATTAAAATCTTATTGTACCATGCATTTCATACATCATGACATTGCATACAAATAATATGTTTGACCCTTTTTCAGGATAATATTAATCAATGGCTATCATCAACAAATTACAAAGGTCAGAAATTGATATCGAAAGACAAGCCAGAATAATTATCTACACGACCAACTGAAGCAATACAACATGGGTTCTTCAGATTCAACTCTCAGATACAGTTCAGATATGCTCCAGACACGGATGCCATTCTGATACTTATTCAGATTTAACTTCAGATACAGTTCAGATACGCTCCAGACACGAATGCCATTCTTATTCTCATTCAGACTCAACTTTTGATACAACTCAGATACGCTCCCGACACGAATGCCATTCTGATACTCATTCATACTCAACTTTTGATACAACTCAGATACGCTCCAGACACGGATTTCATTTTGATACTTATTCAGATTCAACTTCATATACAGTTCAGATAGGCTCAGAACACGGATGCCATTCTGATACTCATTTAGACTCAACTTTTGATACAACACAGATACGCTCCAGACACAGATGCCATTCTGATACTCATTCAGACTCAACTTTTGATACAACTCAGATACGATCCAGACACGGATGCCATTCTGATACTCATTCAGATTCAACTTTCAGACTCAACTCAGATATGCTTTAGACACGGACGCCATTCTGACACTCATTCAGTTTCAGCTTACAAATACTGTTCAGCAATCATTTCTGGATGGCATCTGCAAGCCCATCTCCGACAAACTTTCCATCATCCTTCCAAATGGAATATGTAAGCCCATTCCCCTACCATCGACCATCACATCACCGAGTGCAAATTTATGGGCACTCTAGTGTCCAATAATCTTCCACCTTCGAGTCACGAATGGAAAAACTTGCCTATCTAACTCTTCAGGCTTAAGAAGATTGAACAGGGAAATTTGTTGTACCCCAAAATTTTCCCTCCCACTTATCAAGAATATGCTCACTGAAGGGGTAAGAAAACACTTAGAAGGGGGGGGGGGGTTGAATAAGTGACTCTTTTTCTTTTCTAACAAAGCTCAAAAATAATGGAAAGACAAGGTTATTTTTATCCTCGTTCGTTTGAACTCAAACTACTCCAGTCCACCCGTTAAGGTGATTTCTCCTTTCTCAACAAGGACTTAATCCACTATAATCAACTGATTACAAACACACAACAACTGTTGTGACTAACAATGCACAAGTAATATTACAAGTGACTAACACCACTAAGACTTAAATCTAGTCCTAGTCTACTTGAGAAATATGACCAAACTTGGTATCTCAAGGAACAATTACAAGAGTTTAATCTTTACAGATAGTGAAATAAAGTTTGCTTCTAATCAAGCTATATCACAACTGTGATTTTTCACTTAGAATAAATTGCACAAAGTGTATGAACAAAGAGTTTGTGAGCCCAGAATTTTTCACGTAGTTTCTTGCTTCTTTTTGAAATTGATTGGTTGGTTGGCTTGCAATAAATGTCCTTCTATATATAATAAGAACAAAAAGACCGTTGCTTCCTTCAAAAAGTGGAGAGCATTAAATGCTTGCGTGTTACCTTGCACTCTTCCATTTTCCAAGAACTAGCGTAGACACTTGAGTGCATACAGCCGTCTTTGCATTAAATGAGAAAACGACACTTGTAAGAATATGTTTCCTGAAGCTTGACAAGACAAGTTGGCTTTAACATTCTTTCAGAACTTGCTTCAACGTCTTGTATTCAAAACATGCTTGCTTATCTTCTAAACAATGCTTTGATTGCTAAGAACTTGATCAACGCTTGCTTTCAAATAAACTTCTGAACAACACTTGATTTCAAGTAATCTCCTGAACAAGGAATCTTGCTAAGTGTTAGAAGATGCATTTAAATAATTGTATTACTATAGTCAGCATCAACAGTTGCGCTTAAAGCAAATAGTTCTTTCATGTTAAAGAACTTCTTCATATGATTTTTAGCTCAGCACATCAAAATGCTTCTGTCATAACATTATCTGAAACATTCAAATACGTTCATCAGACTATAAATTATCTCAAATATAATTTATTGTTATCATCAAAACTCTGAGATAGATCAGAACTAATCTTGTTCTAACAATCTCCCCCTTTTTGATGATGACAAAAATTATTCAAATATAGAAGTAAAATACAATAAGAGATAAGAATCTCCCCCTGAAATGAATATTTCTATATATAAAACTTCCTGAGATTATTTATCAGAGCATTGAAAATATCTTCTTGGATTTCTTCAGAACTTCTTTTGAAGATAATGTTCAGCTGAATTACTCTTCCAAAGTTTAAGTGATACCTGCAAAAATTCTTTTGCACATAGAAAAAAAATCTTGTATTTTGTTAGAATGTCTGAGACTTAGTTCCATAACTGTTAATCGGAGATTAGATCAAAATACTCATTTTCTCCCCATTTTTGGCATAATCAAAAAGTATATAAAAAATAGTTGAAGAGCTTAAAAGTTTTCATAAAATAGCAAAAGATATCCAGAAGTAAAAAACAACAAACAAAAGACAAGAAACAGAAAGACACTAGGATTTCTTAGTAACAAGGGCCATGAGAAGATTCTTGATCTCAGAGGCAGATTCTTCTTGTTTCATCATCCAGTTTCTAATTTCTTGATTTGTCTCGTCTTGCTTATCCAAGCGCTCATGAATGACTTCATTCTCCCTCTTGAGCTCATTCAGAGTATCCAAGATAAGTGAAGTAGGAGCAGAGGATGACGAAGCTTCAGCAGAAACAGCCTTTGGAGCAGCAACCATTGAGTCAGAATGCACAAAGGTTGAAAGCAGAGTGCCCAGATCCATCACAAGAGTTGGCACAGGTTCAGGTGCTGCCTTTGCAGAAGGTTGATTCAACAGAAAAATTTCCAAAGGATTTGAATCTTCAGAGGATTCTGAAGAAGTGAAAAACACAAGAAGGGGGGTTGAATTGTAAAACTTGAAATCAAATGCAGACAACACGTTATTTTTATCCTGGTTCGTTTGATCTCAAACTACTCCAGTCCACCCGTCAAGGTGATTTCGCCTCTCTCCAACGAGGTCTTAATCCACTATATTCAACTGAATATTACAACTGCTTTAACAACTGCTAAAGCCTTCTTGAGTCTAAACCACAAACCGGTTTCTCAAGGAAATTCTTTCTTACAGATAAATGAATACTGTGTGTTGAATGTTTTCTACAAAAACTTTATATCACAACTGTGATAATACATAAAATTAAGCTTAGGAGAAACTAAGATGTAATTTCTAAAGAGTAAGAAATTTGAGAGATATAGAAAGCTGTATGAGTGAGGATGAAGATGATTTGCCTTTTTGCGTGTAAAGAGTTGTAGAGCATTAGCCAATTCATTTCTCACTGACTTGTTTATATAGCCTTGGAAAAGATACGTTGTAGTCAATTATTCCATTTCAATGCCCATTACGCTCTTTCCATATTGAGAAGATCTTTGTCTTGGAATACAGCCGTTGGTAATAAAGTGTCTTGAATGCACAGTACCGTTGTCAATTAAACGTGTTGTTGGATTTGGCTTATTCTGACGCTACTAGGTGCTGATGATATTGTTTTGGTCTTGATCAGAGTTTAGAGTATGTTACGCGCAGATCTGTTCATCAAGCTTCAGCATAAGCACATGCTTTGATCTTCTGATGCTGGCATATGATATTTCATCTTCTGATGCTGGCATATGATAATTCATCTTCTGATGCTGATGTTGACATTATTATGCTGATATCCATCAGAGTTTCTGTAAATGCACAATATAATTTTTAGGTAGCATATATGTCTCATATGAATTATACAATTTATTTAATCTAGCATTTTGTTATCATCAAAACTTTAACTTAGGGTAGTAGATTCAAACTTTGTTCTAACAATCTCCCCCTTTTTGATGATGACAAAAACCAGATATTTTCAATTGAAATTTAAAGAAGAAAAAAATATCAGAGATAACCAAATAATAAATTTTTATCAGCGATAAACAGAAAGGTATCAAAGATAAGAAGATAGGGAATAAAAGGTATCAGAGTTAAGAAGATAAAAAGAACTGTCAGAGTTATGATCAGAAAGAACTCCCCCTGAGTTTATTACTTCCCTTTTAATTCCATGAGTCCTTTAGCATCAGATCTTTATTGAACTTTCTTTGAGCATCATATCTTTCCTTTACTAGAGCAGAGCTTCAGTGTATCAGATAATTGAATTCTTGTACTTGTAAGCTTATGTAGAACAAAGAAACATTCAAGTATATCAGAGTGTTAGAATGTTTGAGACTTTTGTCTCAGTAATCCGTTATTGAAAAATATCATTCTTTCTCCCCCTTTTTTTTTAGCAATCAAAAAAGTGCAAATAATTGAAGTTAAAAACGATCAGTGCAGAAAAACAATTGTATTCAGTTCAGAGCTCAGAAAATATTACAGATAATATGTAAAGAAAACAATGAAAACATCAGGAATCAAAATCTAAGAATGGGTAGGAAGGCGTGTGAACAGAGCTTCTAGCATGTTCTTAATCCGATCAGTGGTTTCCTTCTGCTGATGCACCATGATGACTACTGAGTCAATCTTACTATCCTGAACATCCATCCTTTCCTTCATTCGTTTATCATTCTCATCCATTCTCTTCTGCAGTCGAAGATCATTTTGCTTCAGCTCTTCAAGAGTCTGCCTGTCCAATGTAGCTTGAGAGATGTCAGAATCAGGATGCTTCTGAGAGCTTCCTGCAATAACTTCTTCTTGACTTAAATCTTCAGCTGGAATTGTCTGTTCTTCTGCTGGTTGGACTGTTGAAGCTGGACGCTTTTCAGACCAAGGCTCACTGTCCAGAAGAAGCACTTCCTCCTTCAGCAGCTGACTCAAAACTGGACCTTCAATTTCTTTCAGCAGATTGCTGAAGTTCTGTTGAGCCTGTTCATAGTTTAGGTCTTGCAGCTTAAAGGTTTCAGCGCATACCCATCCTCTGAATTGTGTCCAGAGTTGGTCTGAGACAGCAGGATCAATCACTCCCAGACTAGCCTGTTTTAGAGAAGAAATCCACTTCTGCATGTCTGTTTCAAAATTCAAGATGCTAGAACCAACATCTGGTTGTTTGGGTTTGGGAATGGCGGTTTTATTTTTAAGGGCAGCAAGGCGGTCAAGGACTGTTAGATCAATGAAGGTCTTGCTGTGGTCATCTGGATTTTGCTTGGGTGAGGGAGTAGGAGAATCAGGAATGATTATTGGAGTGGATGGGGTATTAGGTGGAGTAGTTTCTGGTGAGGATGGTAGTTGAGGGATATTAACAGTGGTACCACCAGGAAATTGTATGGCTAAGGGTTGTGGTTCAGAGGATTCAGATGATTGAGGTTCAGGGGTTTGAGCCTCAGAGTGTTGAGACTCAGGTTGTGGAGATGATTCGTGTTGAGGTGAAGGTGGATTAAGTTCTGGTTATGGAGATGGAGGTTGTGGAATTTCTGGTTGTGGTGAATGTGGATCTTCTGGTATTGGTGAAAGTGTAGTTTCTGGTTGAGGTGAGTGGGGAGTTTCTGGTTGAAGATTTGGATTTTCTGTATGGGGAGCGGAAGAGTGTTGATCTATTTCTGAAAGAACTTTTTCAAGTTCTGGTTCTGTTGTGGTTGTAGGTTTTGGATTGTGAGATTTGGCGCGGGATCTTCTGAGGGTTAATGACTCAGAAGGGTCAAACTCTGGTTCAGTATCATCAATGATTGGAATGGGAATTGTGATTTCAGTTGAAGCTGGGGTTGGAATAAATGTTGGAACAGCAGATGAATTTAAAACATTAACAGAAGACAGATTACCTCTCTTCTTTGGAGTCTGCTGTGATGATCCTTCTGATACATCCTTTCTCTTCTTAGTCTTCTTCAGAGTAACCTCTGGTGCCTTCTGCTGAAGATCTTGAATGTTAAGATTGGGTGCTGTTCCATCAGCTTTGCACGCATCCAAGTATCTCAGAACTATTTGAGGCTTGGAGTCAACCTCTGAGAACATGGGGAAGTCGTCCAGGGGAATTCTTCTGCTGGAGATTTCAGTAAAAGGAGTAACGCTGGGCTCCTTCTTAATGTTCAATCAGCCTATTCTCCGTTAGAATATCTGATATCAATCTGCCAAAGGGTATCTAATCCCTTTTAGTCCTTTCTTCTTCTCTAGTCTCTTTGACGCTGGTCCTCAGATGGTTGAACAAAAGGTGAGCTAGATTAATCTTTACCTTCTGATTAATAAAATAGATCAGAAACTGCTGATCTATGTTTATGTAATCATGAGAGCTTGTAGGCTTCCTGTGATTGAAGCAGCCCAGAATAATCTTTGCCCAAATTCTGTGCTGATCTTTCAAATCTCTTATTTTGCTGGAGGGAACCCCATGTGTGAAAATCTGTCTTGCTATAACAGCAGCATCTGAGCACCTTTCTGCCATGTCTATACAGCGAACGCCACCACCATTGTATCCAATCAGCCTTGCAATGTGATCTTCAGTAATCACTATCTTCTTTCCCGTGATAAACAAAGTAACCTGATGAGTTGAGGAAGTCGCATGTATCCAGAATTCTTTAACCAAGATGGGGAACGTTGGACCCACCAACCTATCAAAATACCTTTCCCATTCTTATGCCTTAATTTCTTCAGGCAAATCAAAGCCATTTTCCTTCAAACTGTTGAAATCAACTATCAATTCTGACAGAACTTCCAAGTTCTTGACCGGAGTAAGGAGCGTTTTGAGAGGAATCTGATACTGTTCATAAGAAGCATCTTGCTTGGAACCTGCAGAAGGAGTGCTAGAGGATGCCATGTTCACACACAAGGGTTTTTGAGAAAAAGCTTGAAAAAGGGTTTCTTTGAGGAAAAAAGATGAACACACAGTAAGAAGTGAAAAACGCAGAAATGTTTTGAAGATTGTAAGTGACAGTGAAAAGTGAATAAATGATGTTTAAGGTGTTTAAATAGGTTTCAAAAATGTTTTGAAAACATAAACATAAACGTTTCAAAAATTAAATCATGATTACTCGCATTTAATGTTGGCTGATTTTGGGGGATTTAGAAAGATATTTGGAACGGTTACCCATGACATGTGTCTCAATGCATCCAATCAGCGCTTTGCCTTCTCAGAAGCGTGCACGCGTGTTCTGCCTCAGGAATTAGCTGATGACTGGATGACACTTGTTTGATTTAGTGAACAGCACATCTATCCTTGAAATGAACCGCTCAAATCTTTATGAATAAACTCTGATACAATCTGCATGTCTAAATTTCTGAAAGAAGATTGATCAGAAGTTCACAGTAAAATAAAACAAATTGTGAAGGTTAATATATAAAATTAACATTTTCACTCTGGGCAGAGCTTCATGCTGAGATGTTTTAGAATGAAGTTGAACCTATCTTCAGAAAGTGGTTTTGTGAAGATATCAGCCCATTGATGGTATGTATCAATAAATTTTAAGTTTAAAATGCCTTTCTGAATGTAGTCCCTAATGAAATGATGTTTTATTTCTATATGCTTAGCCCTAGAATGCAAAATTGGATTTTTACTTAAGCAAATGGCAAAAGTGTTGTCACAGAGTATAGGAATGTTACTCTCAAATATCTGGAAGTCTTCAAGCTGACTTTTCATCCAGAGCATTTGTGTGCTGCATCCTGCTGCTGCTATGTATTCAGCTTCTGCTGTTGATAGCGCAATTGTGGATTGCCTTTTGCTGGACCAAGAGATCAGATTTTCTCCCAGAAACTGGCAGCTTCCAGAAGTGCTTTTACGCTCTACTCCGTCTCCAGCAAAGTCAGCATCACAGTAACCTACTAAGCTGTAGTCACTAGATTTTCTATAAAATAACCCCATATTAGTAGTACCTTTCAGATACTTGAAAATTCGCTTAACAGCTGTTAAGTGAGATTCTCTAGGATCTGATTGGAATCTAGCACAAATGCATACACTGAATAAAATATCAGGCCTTGAAGCCGTCAGATAAAGAAGAGAACCAATCATACCTCTGTAGACCTTCTGTTCTACCTTTTTGCTTACCTCTTCTCTTTCCAGAGTGCACATGGGATGCATTGGAATCTTTGATGACTTACATTCTGAGAGATCAAATTTCTTCAGAAGTTCTCTGACATATTTGCTCTGATGAATGTAAGTTCCCTCTAGAGTTTGATTGATCTGAATTCCCAGAAAGAATTTCAGTTCCCCCATGAGGCTCATCTCAAATTCTGCCTGCACACACTTAGCAAATTTTCTTCCAAGAGAAGGATTAGTAGATCCAAATATAATATCGTCAACATAAATCTGACACACTAAGATGTCATTCTTAACTGTCTTACAGAATAAGGTTGTGTCCACTTTCCCTCTGGTGAATTCTTTTTCTAACAGAAAGTTACTTAGTCTTTCATACCAAGCTCTGGGAGCTTGTTTCAGACCATACAGTGACTTCTTTAGTTTGAAAACGTATTCTGGATTTTTTGTACTTTCAAAACCAGGGGGTTGGTGCACATAAACCTCTTCTTCTATATAGCCATTTAAGAATGCACTCTTGACATCCATCTGATAAAGAGTGATGCCTTTATTAACAGCAAAAGAAATTAAAAGTCTGATAGATTCTAACCTGGCGACTGGAGCAAAGGTTTCTATATAGTCTATCCCCTCTTGCTGACTATAACCTTGTGCTACCAGTCGTGCCTTGTTTCTGATAACTTCACCTTGTTTGTTCAGTTTTTTTCTGAACACCCATTTTGTTCCAATGACGTTGAATCCTTTTGGTCTGGGAACTAGATCCCACACGTCATTTCTGGTGAATTGATTCAGCTCTTCTTGCATTGCTAGAATCCAGTCGTTGTCCAGAAGTGCTTCATCAATTGAAGAAGGTTCAATCAGAGAAATAAGTCCCATGAGGGATTCTTCAGAGTTTCTGAAGCTGGCTCTTGTTCTGATTGGATCTTCCTTTCTTCCTAAGATTGTTTCTTCTGGGTGATCCATGCTGCTTCTGGATAGTCTTTTCTGAGGTTGATCAACAGATGTTGCTGGATTGCTTGCAGTGCCTCTTTCTGATGTTGAAGGAGTGTCTTTGTTGAGAGCTTCTGATGACTTGTCTTCAGAACCTGTGAATTCAACTTCCATACCTGCAAAGACTTCATTCTGCTTTGACTTTTCAGAGTCAAGCTTATCATCAAAACGAACACTGATTGATTCTTCCACAATCTGTGTTTCTTTATTGTATACTCTGTACCCTCTTGAGCGTTCAGAGTATCCTAACATAATACACTTCTGTGCTTTAGAGTCAAAGTTGTTCAAATAATTTTTTGTATTTAACATAAAACAAGTACATCCAAATGGATGAAAATATGAAATGTTGGGCTTTCTGTTCTTCCATAATTCATATGGAGTCTTTTCCATAATAGGTCTTATGGAGATTCTATTATGAATGTAGCACGCTGTGTTTATTGCCTCTGCCCAGAAGATCTTAGCAACGTTTGTCTCATTGATCATGGTTCTGGCCATTTCTTGCAATGTGCTGTTCTTTCGTTCTACAACTCCATTTTGCTGGGGAGTTCTAAGACAAGAGAAATCATGCAGAATGCCTCTGTCATTAAAGAATGACTCAAAATCTTTGTTTTCAAATTCTCCACCATGATCACTTCTGACTTTAACGATTCTAAGATCCTTTTCATTCTGAACTTGGTTACAGAAGGTGGCAAACACAGAGTGTGACTCGTCCTTGTGTCTTAAGAACTTTACCCATGCCCATCTACTATAGTCATCTACGATTACTAACCCGTACTTCTTGCCACTGATTGAAGCAGTTTTAACTGGTCCAAATAAGTCAATGTGCAGAAGTTCTAATGGCTTAGAGGTGGAAACAACGTTTTTAGATTTGAAAGCAGGTTTTGCAAACTTGCCTTTCTGACATGCTTCACACAGAGCATCTGAATTGAACTTCAGATTAGGAAGTCCTCTGACCAGATTGAGTTTGTTAATCTGAGATATTCTTCTCATACTAACATGCCCCAATCTTCTGTGCCAGATCCATTACTCGTTGTTAACAGACAGAAGACACTTTACATTCTGACTTTTCAGTTCAGAAAGTTTGATTTTATAAATGTTGTTTTTCCTCTTTCCATTAAATAGGATAGTCCCATCTTTCTGACTAACAACTTTACATGATTTTTGATTAAAGATTATATCATAACCGTTATCACTTAATTGACTTATGGATAACAGATTATGCATTAATCCATCTACTAATAGAACATTATTTATAGAGGGAAGATTTCCATTACCTACATTTCCAGAGCCAATGATCTTTCCCCTCTGATTGCCTCCAAAGCCTACGTGGCCTCCAGGCTTAAGTTCCAGGCTTTGGAACATATGCCTTCTTCCCGTCATGTGTTGTGAGCAGCCAGAGTCCAGGTACCATGACTGGTGTTTCTAATTTGCTGCTAAAGATATCTGCAAGATGTATTATTTTATCCTTAGGTACCCATATTTTCTTGGGTCCTGATTTGTTAGCTTTACCAAACCTCTGGTTGAATTTTGGTTTCACAGAATAATTGTTACTAGTATATTTAATGTCATGTGTGTGACCATACACAAAGTGAGAATTCAGAGGAGTGCGTTTAATAACTAGATCCATGGCATTCTTTGGTGTAGGTACCTTACCTTGTTATCCTATTCCCTTTCTGCCGTTTCTGCTAACTCCATAGATCATTGAAGCCATTTTGCTTCTATCTATGCTTTTAGCAAGGAACTTCTGAAAACTGTGATCATACTCCTTGATGATCTCATCAGCGCTGCTGGGAGTTTCAGAAATTGTTTCCTTCTGAGATTTTTGTAAAAGATTTTCTAATTTTGAAATTTTATTTTTCAACTCAGAATTTTCCAATTTAAGACTCTCAGTTTTATCAGAGTCAGAATCAAGATTCCTTTTTAGGTTTCTGAATTTAACTCTGATATGCTGATATCTTTCCAGAATTTCGTTAAGGCTTTCATCAAGTTCAGCCTTAGTAAAATTAATTGCAAAGTCAGGGAATACCTCTTCGGTGTCTGATTTAGAGTCTGATTCAGAAGCTTCACTGTCTTCTGATATGTTAGCCATGAGAGCTATGTTTGCTCTCTCATCATCTGATTCTGAGTCAGCTTCAGACGAGTCAGAGTCATCCCATGTAGCCATGAGACTCTTCTTCTTTTCCCTTCCAAACTTCTTTTTTTGGATTTTCCCTCTGAAGCTTTGGACAGTCACTCTTGTAGTGTCCTTGCTCGTTGCACTCATAGCAGATGATGTCCTTGGTGTTTGGCTTTCTGCTTCCTGTGGAGCCTTCAGATCTTCTGAATCCAGAGGAGGAGTCTGATCTTCTGTATCTGGAGGAGGACTCATTCTGATCGGATCTTCTGGTATTCCTGAACTTTCTTTGCCTCTGCTTCCATAGTTGGTTCACTCTTCTGGAGAGGAGGGAAAGTTCGTCTTCTTCTGATGAGGACCCATCAGAGGTTTCTTCAACAACCTTCAAAACTTTGGAGTCAGATTTTCTGTTAGACTTTAAAGCTAAAGGCTTACCTTGCTTCTGAGGTTCATCAGCTTCTAGCTCTATCTCTTGACTTCTGAGGGAGCTGATAAGTTCCTCCAGAGAGATTTTGTTGAGATCTTTAGCTAGCTTCAGTGTTGTAACCATTGGCCTCCAGTGTTTTGGCAAGCTTCTGATGATCTTCTTGACATGATCAGCAGTAGAATACCCTTTGTCCAGAACTTTGAGACCAACCACCAGAATTTGAAATCTTGAGAACATCGTTTCAATTGATTCACTTTCTTCCATTTTGAATGCCTCATACTTCTGAATGAGCACAAGAGCTTTAGTTTCTTTGACCTGAATGTTGCCTTCATGCGTCATTCTGAGAGAGTCAAACATACTCTTTGCAGTGTCTCTGTTAGATATCTTTTCATATTCAGCGTAAGAGATGGCGCTGAGAAGAATAGTTCTGGCCTTGTGGTGATTTTTGAAGTCACGCTTTTGTTCATCAGACATTGCCTTCCTGTCAATCTTCTGACCACTTGCATTCACTGGGTGCGTGTATCCATCTGTCACCATGTCCCACAGATCAGCATCATGTGCCAGAAAGAAGCTTTCTATTCTGTCTTTCCAATAATCAAAATTCTCTCCATCAAAGACTGGAGGTTTGCCGCTGAATCTGTCTCTATCTTCATTGTTGTCATTGCTGGTGTGTTGATATGTTCCTGCCATTGTCTTTTTCTGACGCTGGATCTTGTACTGACACGGTTAGGTGTTTTAGCTCAGAACCAGGCGCTCTGATGCCAATTGAAGAAGTGAAAAACACAAGAAGGGGGGTTGAATTGTAAAACTTGAAATCAAATGCAGACAACACGTTATTTTTATCCTTGTTCGTTTGATCTCAAACTACTCCAGTCCACCCGTCAAGGTGATTTCGCCTCTCTCCAACGAGGTCTTAATCCACTATATTCAACTGAATATTACAACTGCTTTAACAACTGCTAAAGCCTTCTTGAGTCTAAACCACAAACCGGTTTCTCAAGGAAATTCTTTCTTACAGATAAATGAATACTGTGTGTTGAATGTTTTCTACAAAAACTTTATATCACAACTGTGATAATACACAAAATAAAGCTTAGGAGAAACTAAGATGCTATTTCTAAAGAGTAAGCAATTTGAGAGATATAGAAAGCTGTATGAGTAAGGATGAAGATGATTTGCCTTTTTGCGTGTAAAGAGTTGTAGAGCATTAGCCAATTCATTTCTCACTGACTTGTTTATATAGCCTTGGAAAAGATACGTTGTAGTCAATTATTCCATTTCAATGCCCGTTACGTTCTTTCCATATTGAGAAGATCTTTGTCTTGGAATACAGCCGTTGGTAATAAAGTGTCTTGAATGCACAGTACAATTGTCAATTAAGCGTGTTTTTGGCTTTGGCTTATTCTGACGCTACTAGGTGCTGATGATATTGTTTTGGTCTTGATCAGAGTTTAGAGTATGTTACGCACAGATCTGTTCATCAAGCTTCAGCGTAAGCACATGCTTTGATCTTCTGATATTGGCATATGATATTTCATCTTCTGATGCTGGCATATGATAATTCATCTTCTAATTCTGATGTTGACATTATTATGCTGATATCCATCAGAGCTTCTGTAAATGCACAATATAATTTTTAGGTAGCATATATGTCTCATATGAATTATACAATTTATTTAATCTAGCATTTTGTTATCATCAAAACTTTAACTTAGGGTAGTAGATTCAAACTTTGTTCTAACAGATTCTTCAGATTCATCTTCTTAAATGTCCATTTCATCAGCTGGAGCATCAGCAATCATCAGAGAAGACTTCTTGTTCCAAACATCAGCATCTTCTGATTGAAAGGCATGTAGATGCTTGGAGAAGTTCTCAATCACCTGAGAGTGACATAAATCTTGCAGCTTCAGTGACTCAACATCAAAAGTTCTTCTGAAAGATTCCCACAAAAGATCTGTTGCAGCTGGGTTCACACTTCTAGAGCTGTCTTCCTTCAGTAGATTCAACCATGCTTGAACTTCTGTTAAAAAATTTTGAAACAATATATTTACATCTGGCTGAACAAGTTTTGGGACAGCCTTCTTGAAATTTTTGTTTTTCAAGAATTATAGATTCAAAGTCAACTACAGTTCTTAAAAAGTTAGCTTGTTCAGGATTTTCTGTTTGTTCAGGAGTTGCTGATTGGTCAGGCTGTTCAAAAGGGCCAACTATTGCTGATTGATCATGAGGTTCAACTGATGCATGAGTTTCAGAGGGTTTGTGAGTTGGTGATGGTTCAGATGGTTCATGAGTTTGGTGTTCTGGAATGTGAGGTGGTGAAATCACTGGTGAGTCAGGAGTTGGAAGTTGTGGAGATGTTGGTGGTGTGATGTCAGGTGAAATGATAATGGTGTTGTCAGCAGTTGGGGTAGGATTTTGTGTTTGTGTTCTGTTTAAGGCAAAAATGTTTTCAGAAGGTAGGTTGAATGGAGGGTTTAAAGTGGCCAGAGGTTTATTGATTCCTGTTATTCTCCAAGAGCCAACATCATACCATCCAGTAGGTCTGGGTGATAATGGTCTGGGAGAAGGTCTAGAAATGTTTTCAGCAGGTGTTTGAGAGGGTTCAAAGTGAGAGGGTTCTATTTGGGTTTCAGAATAATCATCAGAGTCAAAGTCACTCAAGTATGATAAAACTTGATTTCTTTGAGGATTTTCAGCAATAAGATCAGAGGGTATGGTCAGGTCTATATCAACATCTATGTCTCCTAGGGTTTGGGGTTCAATAAATGTAGATATATTTTCAGAATCATAAACAGATATAGTTTTAGCTAGTGCACCTGATTTTTTCTTCTTCTTCTGAGGTGTGGCTGAAGGTCCTTCAACAGCTTTCCTCTTCAAAGGTTGCTGAAGAACAACATCTGGAGAAACTTTGTGTCTTCCTTGCAGCCAGGCAGGATCAATTGGTGTTCCAGTCTATTTCCAAATTTCAATGTAATGCAGGATGATGCGTGGATGATCTCCTGAGTTGAACAGAGGGAAATCAGCAATTGGAATCCTCTTTCTCTTAATAGTTGCTGACACATACGACGTTGGTTCTACCAGCAGCTTGTCTATAATATTCCTCTTCACTAAATTCTTTCCAGTCATAACCTTTCCACAAGTAGGTTCTAGCTCCCCCAGAAGATTAGCTTCATCTAGGTGAGCAATCAGACCATTCTCAGTCAGAATGTCTTAAATTAATCTACCCATAGGAATCCAATTCCTTTTGGATTTGGGGTTTTTCATCCTTTCAGCTTCCCTTATCTCTTTTACATGATTCCAGAGATATTCAAACAACAGATCAGGAAAATCATTTTTACATTTGTTCCAAGGCAGAACAACAAGTATTGTTGATCAGCATTAATGTAATCTGGAGAGCTGGTTTCCTTCCTATGGTGAATACACCCATGGATTATTCTTGCCCAAATCTTGTACTTATATTTCAAGTCCCTGACTTTAGAAGATCCTTGACCATTTGTGAAAATTTCTGGGTAGACCTTTGACATTTCCATTCTTCCACTTGGAATACCTGTTACTCCAAGTCCTTTAAAACCTAACAACTTTCTGATTTGATTTTCAGTAATGGAGATTTCCTTACCCATTATGAAAGAGAGGATAACTTTAGGGGTTGCAATTGCATGTATCCAGAATTCCTTCACAAGGTGTGGAAAAACTGGACCAACAAGACAGTCAAAAAAGTTTTTCCAACCTTGAAACTTAACAGTAGGAATCAGATCAAAACCATTTTCTCTTAGATTCTCAAAATCCACCATTAACTCACTTAACACTTCTAAGCTGTCTACAGGAATGAGAGTTGTTCTCTCAGGAACGATTTATTTCTCAGAGTGGATGTTCTCAGAATGGGTAGAGGAGGAAGCCATTGGAGCTCTTAGAGTTGAGAGATGAAAAAGGGTTTTAGAGAAAAAATCACAGAAACGTTTGAGTTTTGAAAGAGATGGTAAAAAATGAAAAAGGGTTTTTTCAAAAGTATTTATATGAAAAAGTTTCAGAAATAGGTTAGAAATAAAACTGTAAATTTTTTTTAAAGAACTTAAAACGAATCTCATCATTACATGCATTTAATGATTTTGCAAAATTAGGGGAAAACGTGAGATTAGCTAATCATAACAGTTACCTAGAACGGCGTCAGTAGCTTTTGCACGCGTGACCTTTCAGAAACACACCACGTGTTCATCTACTGAAGGTTTCATGTGACAACTGTTTGTTCTAATGAATTTCTGAGCTATACTTAGAAATGAAAGGTTAGAACATTTCAGAGTTTTTCATATAGCTTTTGATGTAACTTCTCTTCTAACTTCTGAAGAGTTGTTAGTCAGAGCATTCAGTTCAGAACATTCTGAAGTCAAACACAGAAGATAAATATTATTTTATTCAGGACATAATTGCATACAAATATTTTTCAAAATGAAATTAAATCTATCTTCTGAAAGGGGTTTGGTAAAAACGTCAGCCCATTGATGGTCTGATTTTACAAAAATTAAATTTAGAATTCCCTTCTGAATATAGTCCCTTATAAAATGATATTTAATTTCAATATGTTTATCTTTAGAATGTAAAATTGGATTTTTAGAAAGACAAATAGCAGAAGTATTGTCACAGAAGATATGAATCTTACTTTCATAAAGATTAAAATCTTCTAGCTGACTTTTCATCCAAATCATGTGAGAACTACATCCAGCAACATATATATACTCAGCTTCTATGTTTGAAAGTGCAATTGTTGCTCGCTTCTTGCTGTACCATGAGATAAGATTGTCACCTAGAAACTGGAAGCTTCCAAAGGTGCTCTTTCTTTCGATTCTATCTCCAGCAAAGTCAGCATCACAATAAACTACTAGTCTGTAATCTTGTGATCTTCTGTAACACAAACCCATATTAGTAGTACCTTTCAGATACCTAAGAATTCTCTTAACAACAGTTAAGTGAGATTCTCTAGGATCTGATTGGAATCTAACACATAAACACACGATGAATAGTATATCAGGTCTAGATGCAGTCAGATAGAGAAGGGATCCAATCATACCTCTATAGAGCTTCTGATCTACCTTCATACTTACCTCATCTTTTCCCAAAATGCAGGTTGGATGCATTGGTGTCTTGGCATCTTTGCTTTCTGACATCTGAAATTTCTTCAGAAGTTCTTTAACATACTTCGTCTGATGTATGTAAGTACCTTTTGGAGTCTGGTTGATTTGAATTCCCAGAAAGAACTTCAATTCTCCCATCATGCTCATTTCAAATTCTGCCTGCATGGTCTCAACAAATTCTTTCCCAAGGGAGATATTAGAGGTTCCAAAGATTATATCATCAACATAAATTTGAAAAAATTAAAATATCATTTTTAAATGTCTTTCTGAAAAGAGTTGTGTCCACTTTCCCTCTGGTAAAATATTTTTCTAAAATAAAATTACTCAGACGATCATACTGTTGTACCCAAAAATTTTCCCACTCATTTTATCAAGATTTCCCTTCATAAGACTCTTTGGACTCCAGACAGGATTAGGGGTTGCTCTGCTCAAGACATCTCCTTACATTGTTGACCTGAAATTAGGGTTTGAGTTTGCACAAG
Source organism: Vicia faba (assembly GCA_948472305.1). Lineage (NCBI taxonomy): Eukaryota > Viridiplantae > Streptophyta > Magnoliopsida > Fabales > Fabaceae > Vicia > Vicia faba. The sequence continues at coordinate 1,170,310,429 of OX451736.1, read as the reverse complement.
GATTTTTGGACTTTCAACGCCTCATGTGACTTTCATACTTCATGTTGGATCCCTAAGATTGCCCATACCAAGTTTCAAGCTTTGAATCAAATTTTTGTCCAGTCAATTGGACAGTTGACCTAAAAATCAGCTATATTGGGGAAAAAGTCAACTGTGGCCAATTTAAAGTCAAACCTCATAATTTTTGACCCACATCAACATTATAGGCTCATATGAACCATTTGATCAAGTTTGGACCACAACTCCTCAAGAAATTTGATCAGATCATCAAAAGGGCAAAATGGTCATTTTTAGGGTTTCGACTGCAGAAGGGCAATTTATGATTTTTAACCTAGCCAATGGCAAATTAAGTTCAATCATGGTTTCAAGGACTCAATGGCATCATCTTGACCTAATCACAAGGTTCAAAAGATCTCAATTGCATTGGATTGACAGATGAATTTTCCAGTCAACTGATTAAAAATCAACTGTACACTGAAAAGTCAAACTTTGACTTTTCAGTCAAAATCAAGTGCCAAGGGTCATTTTTCATCAAAATGTGTCAAAACATGAAACTTGTTCACCAAGAAACCTAATTTTGAAAATTAGGGTTTAAAATGGAAAATTTTCATAACTTAGAAATTTTCTAAGTTATGAAAATTTCTTATTTTTTCCCAACTTTTCCCAACTTTTTCACCATGATGAAATTGGATTCAAACAAAACTTCCAACATGAAAGTTGTAGTCCTCCACAAAATATACAACTTTTATTCATAAAGTTTTCCCAAAAGATGATTGGATCTCAAGTTATAATTTTGTGAACAAGGGTCCATGAAACTTTTAACTTAGTGAAATTTTGCCCTGGTTTAGGCAGGATTTTGACCTATCTTCATGGCAATTTTTCACATAGTTCCAAGTGGAATCTCAAACTTCATTTCAAATATAGATTTTAGAGCATGTTACAAGCTTTCCAAAATTTCCAAGAACTCTCCAAGATCATTCATGGTTTGGGAGAATCGAAAGTTTGAAATTGGCAAATCATCACTTTTGTCCAAGGCATTTTACACCATGCTACAAGTTGCAAAATCTGTCCAAACCTTGTTTGTACTTGGTTTACAGGTTCTAATCCTTTCTACACTCATAAATTAAATGCAAACACATTTGATTAAGGCTTTTTTCTGATATATGAATCATTATACAAAGGTTTAATCCATTTTTGGCAAAAAGTTAACAATGCCATTTACATAAAGTATGTTTTTGGCAATTTTGTTTGTCTTGAGCCATGGACCTGATTTCTTTATGTAAACAAAGTTCACTAATATCAGGAAAGGTATACCAACTATCAGCAGGCCTCAAGATATCAAGTACATCCTTTGAGCATTGTCAATTCAACCTTTTCTTCAAAACCAAACAAGTGTGCAAAAACTACATAATTTTGTAATCTGATATAACCAAGTCTTGTGCATATTTCAAACAACTTCAACATATTGTCTAAGGCCATAAACATGAGCTAGCAAGTTCTCAAACCCTCCAAAACACCAAATCACTAACTTCTGCCCAAAATAGGGCAAGCCCTGCAGAAATCAAGCCATCTTCACATTGCCTCATGCGTTTTGACCCAAACCACTTCAAACACTTTCTAAACAACCCACCTGAACTATCCAAGCCATTGTTCATCAACTGTAACTTCATTTTCAAGCTTCACCATTTTTAAATTCTGAGTTTGCAGGTTGACTTCTACAAGGAGATTCAAGCTATTTCAAAGCAAGCTAAGAATTGGGAAAGGTCAAGGAAATATCAAGCAAGCTCAAAAGAACCTCAGGCCTCACTAAAAGTTGCTGCATTGCAATACTCGAGCTTGACTGAAACAGGTAAATTTCAAACTTCTATCTCCTTATTTAGGAATCATTAGGCTTAGGTTTGTGAAGCAAAAATGTAGTCCTCATTGTCCTTGAACTATACATATGCTTATAATTCATTTATGTTAACTGAGCTAGGAGAATTTGGATGTTGAAGTTTCTGAAAAAACTAGGTCATAAATTAGGGGCACTGAAATTCTCTCTGGTCTTTGAGAGTTAGATCAAGTTTTTTTATATGGTTAGAATCGTGTGATGATGAGCTATAACTTTCATGTTGCAAGTTTTTGTTTTTAAGCACGTATGCAGGAGTTACAAGTTTGAACATAGGGCGCGCATTTTTTTTGTTTCTGGAGGACAAGGATGAAGTGGAAATGGGCTGGGCCTGGCTTTGTCCTGCTTTTTGCACCCCCTGCTTGCTTTCTGCACCCCGTTGGCCTATTTGTTATATTTTTTTATATTATCTCATTTTATTTATGTTTTCTGACTTTATTTATTTTTTCTAAATATTAAAAATCACCAAAAATATTTTCTTAATTTTTACATTTTTATTTTATTATTTTTATTATTTTTTTATGACAAAAAATAGTTTATTAGGTTAAATACTTTTATTTTCTTAAATAAATTTGTAAATATAATTAAAATACTTACATATTTTTATTTTATTATATTATACATTCAAAATAATTATTTCTCACAAATATTGTTTTTTAACATTTCTATATATATATTTATTTATTTGAGTACATAAAAATGAATAAATAAGTAATTAGAATATATATTTTCTTTAAACCAAAAATTAGGGTTTCCACCCTTTTCAAAAATAATCATAATATTTTTCTTATTTTTTTAAGACATTAAATAAATATTTTTGTTTATATACATAAAAAAATTAATATAAAAAAAAGATCCTTTGCATATTTATATTTATTTGTACATTTAAATATTTGTCCATTTATTTATTTGTGTAATATTTCAATTTGATTGTAATAGTTGAATTAGGGTTTTGTTTTTGTGCAAATATCCCCCTATTCAAACTTGTATCCCCTTCCCCATAATTATGTTGTAATAGTCTTAGATTTACTTTTACGCATTTTATCGCTTTCAAATGCCATGATAGTAAATTAGGGTTTGTATGATAACCAAAAATCAAAACAAATAGCATGACTAAACACAAGACAAAAATGCATGAAAATGACAACACAATGCACACAAGCACCCCTAGGGTTTCATCCACTTGTTGCCTTTAAGATGGCCATGGTATGCATGCTAGGTATCTTGGCAAAACAAAACAAAAAAACAAAAGATCATAGTCCCTCGATGACGCTATCTTGGTTGCCTATACACAAATGATCTAGTCCCTCAAAAAATTTGCTAAGATACTTGGCACAATTGCTATCATGGTCATACGATGACCCTCGCCCATCCCGTTTAACATCCAAACACAAGGTTATTTACCAAATGCAATGGTAAAACAACAATGTAAAAGGGTTAAAAATGTGTAGGAAAGATCTTTGAGTAGGGTAGACAACTCCTAGTTACTTGATCAAACTTGCAAACCATCCTTGCTATTTTCAAAAACACACAACACAATTTCAAAACATTTTCCCAAACAAACTTACAAACATTGAAACATTTTTCAGAAGACAAACACCTTTGTATACATTCAAACAAGAATCATTACAAGGGTTGCCTAAACAAAGGCCTCTTTTCAAAATACTTTCAAAACCACACACAAAAGTACCATTTCAAACAATTGAAAAGAAAAAGCAAGTGATCTAAAACAAGTAACTAAGAGCCCATGGAAAACCATGGATGAAAAGGGTGCTAGCACCTTCCCTTTTCATAATCTACCCCCGAACCCAAAAGCAATCTCAAAGGTCTTTCCTGTGATTTTTGACCTTTCCTTTGGATAAAATAAAAAGTCGATGGCGACTCTTGCTAAACCGAAACATTTGCGAACACAAACGCAAAACCTCAAGTCAGCTCTCCCACCGCATCACACATACCAAGCTCTTGGAGCTTGTTTTAAACCGTACAAAGACTTTTTTAATTTAAAAACATGTTCTGGATGTTTTGAGTCATTAAATCGAGGAGGTTGATGGACATAAACTTCTTCTTCAATATAGCCATTTAAAAATGCACTTTTAACATCCATTTGATATAATGAAATGTTATTTTGCACAACAAAAGAAATTAATAATCTAATAGACTCTAACCTGGAGACTGGGGCAAAGGTTTCATTATAATCAATTCCTTCTTGTTGACTATAACCCTATGCAACCAGTCGTGATTTGTTTCTGATCAACTCTCCTTGCTCGTTCAGTTTGTTTCTGAAAACCCATTTGGTTCCTATAATGTTGAATCCTTTGGGTCTTGGAACTAGATCCCATACATCATTTCTGGAGAATTGATTGAGTTTATCTTGCATTGCTAAGACCCAATCATTATCTTCCAGAGCTTCATCAATAGAAGTTGGCTCAATCAGAGATACCAAACCAAACAATGATTCTTCATTGATTATGAGAGAGGATCTTGTTTTGATGGGATCTTCTTTTCTTCCAATGATTACGTCTTCTTTATGAACTGAAGAGATTCTAGGAAACCTTTGCTGAGTGGGTTGATCAGAAATTCTTAGATTATCCAGAGCATTGTCAAGAGAATGATCTTCTGAGTCTTCCTTTGCTTCTGAAGTTTCAAAGTTTGAGGGATGATCTTCTGTAGCTACAGAAAAATCAATTTGCTTTGGCTGTTGCTGGCCAAGCTTATCATCAAACCTGACTTTGATTGATTCTTCAACTATCAGAGTTTATGTGTTGTATACTCTATAGCCTTTTGAGCATTCAGAATATCCAAGCAGAAAACACTTTTGTGCTTTAGAATCAAACTTGTTCAGAGTAAAACAAGTATATTTAAAAAGATTGAAATATAAGATGTTTCTAGAGGCCTAGAGGAAGAATTAACAATTTATGATTTAAAAGAAAGTTCTGAAAACTTTCCTTTTAGACATGCTTTGTTCAGAGCTTCTGATGTTGTATTTCCTTCCTGTTTCCAATAGTTTCAGAGCCAGTAATCTTTTGTTTCTGATTACCTATGAAACCTTAGCATCTTTTAGATTCCAGACCTTGGAACATATGCTTTCTTTCCTCCATGAGTAGAGAGCATCCATAGTCCATGTGTTAGTACTGGAGTATCAATTGAGTTGTTAAGGACATCTGCAACAAATATTATTTTATCCTTAAGTACCCATATCTTTTTGGGTCCTTTTGGGTTAGCATAAGAGTTTCCAGAATGTGATGTATATTTTATATCATGTGAGTGTCCAAACCTGAATTGTTTGTTCATAGGTTTGTTAGTGAAAGTCATCTTAGCAACATGTTTTGGTATGTATGTCTCCTTCCCTTTGGGAGGTTCATATCCAATTCCTCTTCTGTTTTTCCCACTAACTCCATAGATCATTGAAGCCATTTTTCTTCTATCTGTGCTTTTAGCCAGGAAAGTTTGAAAGCTACAGTCATATTCTTTCAGAATATCTTTTGAACTAGACATAAATTCTGAACTAGAATTTTTTTGAACATTTTGAATTTCTTTTTTAAGTTTAAAATTATTTTCTAAGAGTTTAGATTTTTTTGCTTCATGTTTCTCAATATCAGATGCAAGACTCTTCTTGAGTTTCTTGTATTTGATTTTGAGTTGACTATAGTTTTCTAGAAGTTCTGATAAACTATCAGCAAGTTCATTTCTAGTGAATTCAGAAAAAACCTCTCTTGGTTCTGACTCACAGTCTGAGTCATCTGTTGTGGTAGCCATCAGAGCTAGGTTGGCATTCTCATCTTCAAAATCAGATTCATCTTCAGAGGATTCTGAGTTATCCCAGGTTGCCATCATCCCTTTCTTTTTACCAAACATTTTCTTTGGTTTTTCTCTTTGAAGTTTTGGACAATCACTCTTGTAGTGTCCAGGTTCTTTGCATTCATAACAAATGATCTCTCTTCTATTTAACTTTTTGTGTCCAGAAGATTATGGATCATCTTATGACTTCTTGAAGTTCCTGAACTTCTTCTGTACGTGCTTCCACAAATGATTGATCCTTCTAGAGAGCAAGGATAGTTCGTCTTCTTCTGACGCTGATTCTTTAGAGTTTTCCTCTTTAGCCTGAAAAGCGTTAGTATCATATTTCTTAATTGATTTAAGGGCAAGAGACTTACCTTTCTTCTGAGGCTTGTGCTCATCAAGTTCTATCTCATGGCTTCTGAGAGTGCTGATGAGTTCCTCCAGAGACACTTTGTTCAGATCTTTTGAAACTTTGAAAGCAGTGACCATTGGTGCCCATCTTCTGGGTAAGCTTCTGATGATCTTTTTAACATGATCTGCTTTAGTATATCCCTTGTTCAAAACTCTTAGACCAGCGATCAGAGTTTGAAACCTAGAGAACATTACTTATATAGACTCACTTTCTTCAACTTTGAAGGCTTCATACTTCTGAACTAAAGCCGGAGCTTTAGACTCCTTCACTTGAGCGTTTCCTTCATGAGTCATTTTAAGAGACTCAAACATATCATGCGATGTATCTCTATTTGTGAATTTTTCATATTCTACTTTAGAGATAGCATTTAGAAAAATATTTCTAGCTCTATGATGATTTTTAAAATCAGCTTTTTGTTGTCTATCCATATTTTTTCTATCAACTTTGTTTCCTTCTGAGTCTTTAGGATATGTGTAACCATCCAAGACTATATCCCATAGATTACTATCATGACCTAGAAATAAACATTCTAGTCTATCTTTCTAGTACTCAAAATCATCTCCATTAAAAACATGAGGTTTGTTGTAACTATTGTTGTTTTGTTCAGCGGCCATTGCGTTTTCTTCTGGAAATTTTCCTGACACGGTTAAGTGTTGTGCTCAGAGTCAGGCTCTGATACCAATTGAAGGGGTAAGAAAACACTTATAAGGGGGGAGGGGGGGGGGTTGAATAAGTGACTCTTTTTCTTTTCTAACAAAGCTTAACAATAATGGAAAGACAAGGTTATTTTTATCCTGGTTCATTTGAACTCAAACTACTCCAGTCCAACCGTCAAGGTGATTTCTCCTTTCTCAACAAGGACTTAATCCACTATAATCAACTGATTACAAACACACAACAACTATTGTGAGTAACAACGCACAAGTAATCTTACAAGTGACTAACACCACTAAGACTTAAATCTAGTCCTAGTCTACTTGAGAAATCTGACCAAACTTGGTCTTTCAAGGAACAATTACAAGAGTTTAATCTTTACAGATAGTGAAATAAAGTTTGCTTATAATCAAGCTATATCACAACTGTGATTTTTCACTTAGAATAAATTGCACAAAGTGTATGAACAAAGAGTTTGTGAGCCCAAAATTTTTCACGTAGTTTCTTGCTTCTTTTTGAAATCGATTGGTTGGTTGGCTTGCAATAAATGTTCTTCATAGTAAGAACAAAAAGACCGTTTCTGCCTTCAAAAAGTGGAGAGCATTAAATGCTTGCGTGTTTCCTTGCACTATTCCATTTTCCAAGAACTAGCGTAGACACTTGAGCGCATACATCTGTCTTTGCATTAAATGAGCAAATGACACTTGTAAGAAAATGTTTCCTGAAGCTTGACAAGACAAGTTAGCTTTAACATTCTTTCAGAACTTGCTTCAACGTATTGTATTCAGAACATGCTTGCTTATCTTCTAAACAATGCTTTGCTTGCTAAGAACTTGATCAGCGCTTGCTTTCAAATAACCTTCTGAACAACACTTGCTTTCAAGTAATCTTCTGAACAAGGAATCCTGCTAAGTGTTAGAAGACACATTTAAATAATTGTCTTACTAGAGTCAGCATCAGAAGTTGCGCTTAAAGCAAATAGTTCATCATCTTAAAGAACTTCTTCATATAATTTTTAGCTCAGCACATCAAAATACTTCTATCAGAACATTATCTGAAACATTCAAATACGTTCATCAGAGTATAAATTATCTAAAATATAATTTATTGTTATCATCAGAACTCTGAGATAGATCAGAACTAATCTTGTTCTAACACTCACAAGATCTCCTTGGACTCAAGACTACACTAGGGTTTGATCAGCTCAAGACACCTCCTTAAACACTGATGACCAAAATTAGGGTTTGAGATTGCACAAGGGTATTTGAACTTTCAATACCCCATATGAATTTCATGGACCATTATGGATCCCCAAGATTACTCATGTCAAGCTTCGAGCCTTGGATCACACTTTTGCTCAGTCAATTGAGCAGTTGACCTAAAAATCACCTATATTGGGGAAAAAGTCAACCATGACCAATTTACAGTCAAACTTCATAATTTTTGATCCAATTCAACATTTTAGACTCATATGTATCATTTGATCAAGTTTGGACCACAATTCCCCAAGAAATTTGATCAAATCTCCAAAAGGGAAAAATGGTCAAAATTAGGGTTTTGACTGGGAAAGAGTAATTTATGATTTTTAACCTAGCAAATGATAAATTGGTTTAAGGCATGATCTCAAGATTACAATTGTATAATTTTGACCTAATGACATGGCTCAAAACATTGCTCAAGTCCAATGGAATGACAGATGAATTTTCAGTCAACTTATCAAAGTCAACTGTATACTCAAAAATCAAACTTTGACTTTTTGGTCAAATTCAAATGCCAAAGATCACAATTCATCAAAAAATGTCAAAATATGAAACTTATTCATCAAGAAATCAAAAATTCAAGATTCCATTTTGAAAAGTTAAAATTTCTAAACTTAGAAATTTTTCTAAGTGTTGGAAATTTCTTATTTTTTCATAACTTTGAGCAAAATTTCCACCATGATGCAAATTGATTCAAGAGAAACTTCTAACGTGAAAGTTGTAGATCTCTATGAAATCTACAACTTTGATTCACATAACTTCTTCCAAAATTTCTTGGATCTCAAGTTATAATTTTAAGAACATGTGGTCTTGAAACAAAACACTTAGTGAAATTTTGCCCTAATTTGGTCAGGATTTTGACCCAACTTCATGGCACTTTTTCATATAGTTCCAAGGGGAATATTAAAAATAAATTCAAAGATGGATTGTAGAGAACATTTCAAGATTTCCAGAATGTCCAATAACTCCTTGAGATCATTCTTGAGTAGGGATAATCGAAGAGATGAAGTTAGGGTTGTATAACTTGAATTACAAGTCATTTTGTGAAGAACCAAATTCAAAATCAAACTATGCTGCATAAACTCTACTTTGCAGGCCTCAAACTTTTTAGGCACTCCATAATTAATGGTTAGCACAGATGTTAGAGGTCTCATTTCAAGTATTCAATTCATGGACATGCTTTATATCCATTTTTGGAAGAGTGTACATTGCCATTTTGATAAAGTGCTTTTTTGCACAAAACTTGTTCTTGAGCCTTGCACTTGTTGCCTTCTAATCATACAAGTCCTATAACTCTTAAGAAATGGTTTAGACACTTACAATCACTCATCCCATGCTTGTACTACACATGGAAACTTGGTTTCCCTCTTTTCTTGAAAATCAAGTAACCTAGCCAAAAGCTTGTAAATTGTACTTCTGACTTGCTAATGCACTCCAATCCTTTTGCTTATAGATACAAAAACTATTTGCATCAAAGACATAAATGCTTAAGCCCTAAAAATACCTAGAACTCAGAATCACATCTCATACCTCCATTTTCACATAAACTGACCAAAGACATGAAACTCATAACTCCCTCGTGTGTTTTCAAGCCTTTTGGTTTCTAAAGCTTCTAACCATCATTTATAACTGATCCCACACCCTGTTACAGAACTGTAACACCATTAATACCATCCTCCATTTTCAAAAACATATCTTTGCACTTGGACTTCTCTAGAACTCCTCAAGTACTTTCAGCTCAAGCTAAGCATTCCATTAGCTTCCTGGGAACTCGAGGAAGCTAACCCAACCATTGGAACTCCTTGAAAGTTGCTCAAACTTCAAACCCGATACCCTCTTGAAAGGTAAGTTTTCTAACTTTGGAACTTTTCATACAGGCATCATCAATGGTTTATTTGTGAATGAAACATGTAGATATCATTGCCCTAAAGCGAACCATGTCCATAACTTCCATTAATTTTTCCTGAGCTTAAAGAATTTTAATATTTAATTTTTTGAGATTTTTAGGGTTCAGAATAGGGCCATTAAAATTCATGTTTGTCTTTGAGCTATAGTTTTAACGCTTTACATTTCTGAAATCGTGAGGAAATTTTCTACAAGTTTCATGTTTACAGTTTTCATTTTTGTTGAGATTTGAACAAGTTACAGTTGGTCTGGCTGGAGGTTGAAGATGAAGTAGAAATATGGGCGTGTTTTGTATCATGTATTTATTGTTTTGCTTATGTTAATGGATGTATAGCCACCCCAGTGGTAGAAGCGTGCGCCTATAACCTTTGGGACCTGGGTTCGAGTTCTAGTGGCATCCTTTTGAATTTTTTACATTTTTTTGCATTTTCTGACCCTTTTTTGCAGGCGCTGGGCTCCAATCTTTGGGCTTATGTTTTTTTGTTACTTCTCACCCCTTGCAGGCTATCAGCACCCCTGGCCTAATTTTATTTTATTTTCTTATTTTCTTTTTATTTGTTTTTCTTAATTACTTTTCTAATACTAAAAAATTATAAAAAATACAAAATAGGTAGATTTATATTTTAATTTAGTTTATTTATTTTTCTCACACAAAAAAATATTTTATTAATCATACTTTATTTATTTTTATAAATTATCTTGTAAATTTAATTAAAACTAGGTTATTATTTATTTCCTTTTACAGCTATTAAAATATATTATTTTAATATAAAAAAGGACCAAAAATATTTTATAATACTATAAATAATTTTCAAGACAAAAATACCAAAAATACTTTTCTTAAACTTAATTTATCTATAATCAATTAATAGATTTAGGGTTTTATTTAAAATCTTTTCCTAGAAAAAATTAGGTTTACTTTTTATTTTAATTAATTATTTTATTAGTTAATTAGGTCAAAACAAAAGTCTTTTTCTCTAAAAAATCAAACAAATATCCATTTACTTTACACTTCACATTTTTGTACATTTATTCATCTTGTACATTATATCCATTTAATTCCTTGTATATTTGTACCAATTTAATATGGTTTTAATAGACTAATTAAGTTTAAATCCTTGCAATCTCCATTCATGAATTTGTACACCCCCTCCCACAAGTGTTGTAATAGCATAGTAACTTTAAATTCCGTAATTTATCGTTTTATATATAACATGCTAGTAATTAGGGTTTGTATGGAAAGACTAAAACTAACACTTAGAAAACCCTAATTTAAGACAAAATCAAGCATGAAAACAATACACTTGCACACAAACACCCCTAGGGTAATTCCACTTGGTTGCCTTTACAAAAATGGCAATATTACGCATGTAAGGTATCTTAGCAAAAACAAGCAAATACAAGATCATAGTCCCTCGATGACGCTATCTAAGTTGCCTTTCAAATGATCTTAGTACCTAAGAGAAAATGCTAAGATACCTTGCAACATAGCTAATCATGGTTGTACGATGACTCACGCCCGTCCCGTTCACATCCAAAGATAGGGTTACTTACCAAATTAATGGTAAGATAACAATGTCAAAGGAAAAGAAAATGAACAAGAAAGACTTTTGAGTAGGTAGAATGCTCCTAATTACTTGCTCCATTTTAAAACAAACATCCTTACTATTTTCAAAAACAAACACCTACACTTTCAAACATCTTACAAACTTGAAAACATTTTTAAAAGATCAACATCTTTGTACATTCTTACGAACGAGAATCATTACGAAGATTTCCTAAACAATGGCCTCTTTACAAAATACTTTAAAAAAAACCACACAAAGCACAATTTCAGACAAAAGCAAGTGATCTAGTAAGTAACTAAGAGCCCTTGGAAAACCATGGATGAAAGGGGTGCTAATACCTTCCCTTTTCATAATCTACCCCCCCCCCCCCCCCGATCTCAAGAAACAATCTCAAAGGTCTTTCCTGTGCTTTTTCACCTTTCCTTTTGGATAAAAGAAAAGTCGGTGGAGACTCTTGTTAACTGCAACATTTCTGATCAAACATAAAACCTTCAAGTCAGTTCTCCCACCGTATCACAGCAACCATGACTCTACCTTACTGCGGTGTGTAGACAAGAGCGAATCAGAAAGTATTATGATAGATCTATATGAAGGTACCTTCGGAACCCATTCCAGTGGACATACCATGGCTAAGAAGATCCTACGGGCAAGATACTACTGGTCTACTATGGAAGCAGATTGTTATCACCATTCCCGAACCTGTCATAAGTGCCAAATTTATGCTGATAAAGTGCATGTGCCTCTGGTTCCTTTGAATGTTTTGACAGCTCCGCGGTCCTTTACAATGTGGGGCATTGACATGATCGGAGAAATCAGGCCTACCGCTTCCAATGGGCACCGCTTCGTCCTGGTAGCAATTGATTACTTCACAAAATGGGTTAAGGTCGCCTACTTCGCTACCGTTACCAAGAACGTCACGTCGCAGTTTATCCGACATAATCTGATATGTCGGTATGGTGTGCCAAAAAGGATTATTACTGATAATGGTACAAATTTCAACAACACGATGATCATCGAGCTATGTAAACAATTCAAGATACAACATCATAACTCTTCTTCCTACCGGCCGAATATGAACGGCGTTGTCGAAGCAGCTAACAAGAACATCAAGAAGATTATACAGAAGATGACAGTGACATACAAAGACTGGCATGAGATGTTACCATTCGCTCTTCACGGGTACCGTACCTCAGCACAAACATTGACAGGGGCAACACCCTACTCTCTGGTATATGGCATGGAGGCAGTTCTACCCATTGAGGTCCAGATTCCTTCTTTAAGGATTATGAAAGATACAGGTTTAAATGAAGACGATTGGATCCAGACTCGACTTGATCAACTAAATCTGATCGACGAGAAGAGACTTACTGCTGTCTGTCATGGTCAGACATATCAAAAATGAATGATGAAGGCTTTCAACAAAAAAAGTCAAACGTCAAGAGTATCAAGTAGGAGATTTGGTAATCAAGCGCATCATACTGCCGCAAGGTGATCCCAGGGGCAAACGGACTCCCACATACGAAGGGCCATTTGTGGTTAAAAACATTTTCTCGTGTGGAGCTATGATTCTAACCACCACGGACGGTGATGACCTTCCTCACCCTGTCAATGTAGACATAGTGAAAAGATACTACGCCTGATCAAAGACCCGTAAGGTTGACTGGCCTAGGCAAAAATAAGGGCTTCCCGGCGAACCAAAAGGGTTCGGGCAAAAATAAGGGATGAAAATGAAAAATCTGTACACCCGGCAAGCCGAAAACCTAAAAAGGCGGCTTAGGAAAAAAAGGGTATCCCGGTGGACTGAAAACCCAAAAGGGAGGTCTAGGCAAAAGTTCGGTATTTGAAGCTGTGATACGGTGGCAGAACCGACTGTTTAATACTGGTTTGCGTTTTTCGTTTTTTGTTCGCAAAATGTCGCGGTAAACAAAAGTTGCCACCTACTTTTATTTCATCTAATCATGGAAAAGGAAAAAGAACAAAAAAAACCTTTTTTCGAGAAATTATGAGTACGAGGGGTAGATTATAGAAAGGGAAGGTGTTAGCACCCTTTCTATCCATGGTTTTCCATGGGCTCTTAGGTACTTGCTCATTTTTCAAATTGCTTGTGTATGTGTGCTTGTTTGTTCTTGAAAATGTTATACTTCGTGATAACCCTTGTATCAGTCCTCAAGGATGTGACGAAGTTTGTTTTGGAAATTTGTTTTGAAAGGTTTTTGTGTGAAAAGCTTTTATTAAGCAAGTACTTAAGATTCTACCTACTCGAAAAAAAGATCGTTCGTTCTCGTTTCCTTTAGACAGTGATGTCCTACTATTAAGGAGTAGGTAGCCCCGTCTTTGGAGTTTGTAAGGGACATTCGAAAGAGATAAGTACAATCACTAAAGCAATAGTTATAATTTTTAGTAGTAACCCTAAAGTCTTAAGATCTTTCTGAGGCAACATTTCCGAGGCAACATTCGAATGGGAAATTTTAATCTTTTGACTGGAGGGAAACCTCTAAAATCTCCTATGCTTAATAACTGTTTTATCGTAGGCAACCGAAGTGGGGTAAACCCTAGGAGTGAATATGTGCATGTGAACTGTTTCAGTTATATAGTCTTTGCACATTAGGTGATCTACCGTTTTAATTTCAAGTAATCTTCCCATACAATCCTATTAGCATACATCTAGACAGTTAAATATTTGCAGGAATTTAAAGTGCGAAAAATAAACCTAGCTATTACAAGGCTTTGACAATTACATAATTATCTTGATGGAAAATAAAAATGCGGAAGCTTAAAACCCTAATTAAAACTATTACAAACTCGAAATAGTTACAATCATAATAAAACAAATTAAAATGCACGCGGAAAATTAAATGCGAGAAAAATTGAGAACCCTAAAAATCTAATTGAAAAAATATTTAAACTATTTTTGGGAAAAGACATAATTAGGTTATGTACAACTAAAACCCTAATTCTAATTATTTTTAATTATAAAAAAATTGAAATTAACCTAATTTAAACTAAATAAAATAATTCAATAAAATATTTTGTAAGAGAGATTTTATATATTTTTGTGGTTTTTCATTTGAGAAAAGAAACGATTTAATTACAAAAGTTAAAACCTAATTTCTATTTAATTTTAATTAAAACAAATGATCAAATAAACCAATTAACCTAATTTATTTTCAAAAATATTAATTTGAATAAATAATATTTAATTCTGTACTTTGTGATTTTTAGTTTAAAAATAATTTTTTGTGTTAATTAATTAAAATAATCAAATAAATTAATTAAAGAAATTAAAAAAAAGAAAGTAAAGCAAATTGGGCCTGTATGTTTTTAGCAAATAGGGGGTGCAAATCTGAATTAATTTTGGGCCCAAGGCTGATGGCCCAACCCCTGCGCTAAATCCCATGTGCTGGTCTTCTAATGGTGCACCATGATCTCTTATCTGGAGCGTGTTAGATCTCATGCTAGGCTGATCAAGTGGATGGATGTTTGTGACGTATGGTAGACATCTGGATGAGAGCTACACACGATCTGTTGAGAGAAAAGAAAATAAATAGAACCGCTGGGACCAGGGATCGAACCCAGATCCTTATGCTTGCCAACAACACGCCTCTGCCAACTGGGCTACGCTGGTTAGTTGTTAAAGAAATAAGAACAATATATAATATATCAAAACAAATTCCATGAGACTGAAACAAAATCACGCGTGCTATTTTCAAATGAACCAATATAGTAATGCCAAATCACCTTCTTCTACCTCCAGCTCGTCGTCTTAGGTATATGACCTATACCTACAGACCATGTCCATTGCTAGAACCTGCGTGCTTCAAACATCACAAATATACCTGATAAATGAATTCAAAGACCAGGAGTCAATTGGTCTTGATGCCACGATCATCCCAGTATCCAATTCTTGGCCTAATTTTGCCTATATCAAGAAACCCCAAAACATGGCTTTAAACCCTAGCCATGGAATTTTTTAGCATACGCGTTAAAACATCAATTAAACATAACCAATACGTTGCAAACATGATAACAAACACATATATGCCATTAAAACATGTTCATGATGAGTGAATCACAGTAATCGAGTTTAGAAAAACAGGGAAAACCGTTTGACTGTTACGTGATGATTCTGGACTTGGGGCGGCTTGCAATTGATTGGGATACGTTCCTAGGATGTCTAAAAAGCTATTGGTAATGTTAGAACGACTTGACCTGGCCTCTAGAATGGAAATCGAATCAACACTTTTCTTTGAAATTTTGAAGTTTTGTTTTGCCTCTTTTCACGACCGCCACCACTTTTCATGCCTTGTACTTGTTCCCTATATATCTTAGAATGAATTAGGGTTATAAACTTGGATTGGACCTTTGCAATTATGAGAGATTTGATTTAATTTTCATGCTACATGTAAACTTGCTATTTTGAGCCAAATCATCCCTTTCTTGTACCAATTATGCTTGATTCATTTTGGTCTTGATAACTCAGCATATTTTGATTGCAAGCCTGTCAAAAAATCAAATCTAATCATATCTTTGCTATTATTCACCCATTATTTGATTTAATTCAATTTTTAATTAATAAAAAATCAAAATAAATTGCAAAAATGAAGCAAATAATGTGTGGGTGAATATTTGGGTCGTGGGCCATATTATAAGTGAGGTGCAAGCATAAAGAGTTAGGCCCATTTGGCAGAAAATGCATTTTTGAGCATATTTGACTTTTGGCAATTTTGCAAAAAGGTCAACTTTGACAAGGCATATCTCCTCCAATTTTAACCTTAGAGAGGTGTTCTTGTACTTTTCAGAAATCTTAGGTTGTCCCCTAAGCAACCTTTTTGGTATCGTCCCAATTGAGTCTTCCATGTTCATGTAAGAAGCTTTGACCCAAAAGGTGTTTTTGTTGACTTTTCAAAAGGACCCATAATGTGGAAATTCATATCTTTTTGTGGGTGCATATTTTGAACTTGTGGGATGAAGATGAGTTATAGGTAATGACATCCTCTTTAAAATTAGCTTTAGATGGAAAATTTCTGATAAAGCACGTGGAAGTTATGCTTGGTCAAAATTTGGTTGACTTTTCCTAAGAAACCCTAATTTAGAAACTTTTGGGTTTTGATGGATTTGGCTATATGTTGGTCACAATTGACTTTTGAACTAATATAGTCGATTCTCAAGCATCTGAGTAGTTGACTGAGCAAACTTCTTGTGCAAGACATGAAACTTAACATGTAGGGTCTTGAGAACATATTAGGACCAAGGAGAGCATATGAGGTCTTTGGAGTCCACCTATTTTGATGAAAATGGAAACCCTAATTTGAAACAACATGCCTTAGGCGAGAGTTTGTCTGGTCAACTCTTGGGAAAACTTGAGCAAATTGAGGATCTCAAGGAGTATGTGTTAAGTAAAATGAGAGGGAAAATTTTGGGGTACAACAACTTCCCCTGTTCAATCTTCTTAAACCTGAGGATGTAGATTGGCCCGTCTGCCCTTCGTGATCTGAAGGTGGAAGATGATTGAACACTAGAGTGCCTAGAAATTTGCACTCACATGAAGTGATAATTGATTGGTGATATCGGGAATGGGCTTATAGATTCCATTTAGAAGCTGCTAGAGAATTGTCAGAGATGGGCTTAAAGATGCCATCCAAGATGTGGCGGAATACCGTCAAAGATGGGCTTAAATATGCCATCTAGAGGATGTTGATTTCCTGAGACATTCCTTCGATGAGAATTCCTGTTACTGTTGTTGATGAGGAGTCTGCTGAGAAACGTTGGTATCTGTCTTGAGAGAAATAGAATTTTAGGAGCTTCAGTTGTCCGTTACTCTACTGGGGAAATAAATCCTGCTTGAGGAAGCGGAAGTGAACTGCATATCTGGTCAGGGTATATGCTGCACCGCGACTTACTGGGGAATTATGCAACCAATCGTGTTTGATTGGGTCCTAGTCTTACAGTGTTGTTAACTGTTGTCTGGAGATAAGAGAGAAGGGACCTGGATAGTAAGGTTATGAGAAGGAACCTGGATAGTAGGGTTACTTCGATATGAAAGCCTGGATAGTATGATTGTAAGAAGGAACCTGGATAGTAGGGTTACTTCGATATGAAAGCCTGGATAGTAGGGTTGTGAGAAGGAACCTGGATAGTAGGGTTACATTGATATGAAAGCCTGGATAGTACGGCTGTGAGAAGGAACCTGGATAGTAGGGTTACTTCGATATGAAAGCCTGGATAGTAAGGCTATAAGAAGGAACCTGGATAGTAGGGTTACTTCAATATGGAAGCCTGGATAGTAGGGCTGTGAGAAGGAACCTGGATAGTAGGGTTACTTCGATATGAAAGCCTAGATAGTAGGGCTATGAGAAGGAATCTGGATAGTAGGGTTACTTCGATATGAAAGTCTGGTTAGTAGGGCTGCGAGAAGTAACCTGGGTAGTAGGGTTACTTCGATATAAAATCATGGATAGTAGGGATATGAGAAGGAACCTGTATAGTAGGATTACTTCGATATGAAAATCTTGGATAATAGGGATGTGAGAAGGAACCTGGATAGTAGGGTTACTTAGATTATGAAATCCTAGATAATAGGGTTGTGAGAAAGAACATGGATAGTAGGGTTACTTTGATATGAAAGCCTGGATAGTAGGGCAGGTGGGAAGAAACCTGGATAGTAGGGTTACTTCGATATGAAAGCCTAGATAGTAGGGCTATGAGAAGGAACCTGGATAGTAAGGTTACTTCGATATGAAAGCCTGGATTGTAGGGCTGTGAGAAGGAACTTGGATAGTAGGGTTACTTCGATTATGAAAGCCTAGATAATAGGGTTGTGAGAAGGAACCTGGATATTAGGGTTACTTCGATATGAAAGCCTGCATAGTAGGGCTGGTGGGAAGAAACCTGGATAGTAGGATTACTTCGATATGAAAGCCTGGATAGTAGGGCTGTGAGAAGGAACCTGGATAGTAGGGTTACTTCGATATGAAAGCATGGATAGTAGGGCTGTGAGAAGGAACCTGGATAGGAGGGTTACTTCTATATGAAAGCCTGGATAGTAGGGCTATGAGAAGGAATCTGGATAGTAGGGTTACTTCGATATGAAATCCTGGTTAGTAGGGCTGCAAGAAGTAACCTGGGTAGTAGGGTTACTTCGATATGAAAGCCTGGATAGTAGGGCTATGAGAAGGAACCTGGATAGTAGGATTACTTCGATATGAAAATCTTGGATAGTAGGGATGTGAGAAGGAACCTGGATAGTAGGGTTACTTCGATTATGAAAGCCTAGATAATAGGGTTGTGAGAAAGAACATGGATAGTAGGGTTACTTCGATATGAAAGCCTGGATAGTAGGGCAGGTGGGAAGAAACCTGGATAGTAGGGTTACTTCGATATGAAAGCCTAGATAGTAGGGCTATGAGAAGGAACCTGGATAGTAAGGTTACTTCGATATGAAAGCCTGGATTGTAGGGTTGTGAGAAGGAACTTGGATAGTAGGGTTACTTCGATTATGAAAGCCGAGATAGTAGGGTTGTGAGAAGGAACCTGGATATTGGGGTTACTTCGATATGAAAGCCTGCATAGTAGGGCTGTTGGGAAGAAAGCTGGATAGTAGGGTTACTTCGATATGAAAGCCTGGATAGTAGGGCTGTGAGAAGGAACCTGGATAGTAGGGTTACTTAGATATGAAAACATGGATAGTAGGGTTGTGAGAAGGAACCTGGATAGTAGGGTTACTTCGATATGAAAGCCTGGATAGTAGGGCTATGAGAAGGAACCTGGATAGTAGGGTTACTTCGATATGAAATCCTGGATAGTAGGTGTTGTACCCCAAAATTTGCCCTCCCATAATCTTCAAAGTTTTGACAAGAATCACCCACAAATGGTTCAAGTCTACTCAAGGGCTACACAGTCAACCATCCTCCTAAGTCAGTCAAATTAGGGTTTTGGTTCTTGCAAGGAAGTTGAGGTTTTCAAGGGCTCAATCAAGTCCCATATGCTCATAAACATTGTCAAACACCTACATGTCAAGTTTCAAGGCTTACAAGGTCAAGTTGCACAGTCAAAAGTCCCATTTGCTCAACAGTTAACTGTAGGGGGCAAAATGGTCATTTGGCAGTCAAAAACCAAACATTTTTGGTCAACATCTTATTTTGAAGCCACAATCATCATTTGGTCAAGTCTTGACCATGATTTCACAAGAATGGCTCAAAAATCATCAAGGTGTCAAAAGTTTCTATTTTTGGACAACTGAAAAGTCAACTGTAACTTGACCAAGGCATAAATTTTTCATGGTTCATTAGAAAAATTCCATCCAATGCTCATCTTGAAGGGGAAGACATTTCCTACAACTCATCTTCACATTCCAAGTCCAAGAAATGCTCTCACAAAAAGTTATCAATTTCAACATTATAGGTCATTTTCAAAAGTCAACAAAAAGGGACTTTAAGTCAAAGACCATAACTTGAGATTGGTAAATCAAAATGACATGGGACCAAAGACATTGGTTAAAGGACTTCAATACCTTTCCAAAATGTCCAAGAACATGATCAAAGCTTAAAAATTGAGCAGGATATGCATTGGAGAAGTTGGGAAATTTTTGTGAAATGGCCAAAATCATTCATCCTTGAAACTTCATTTTTGACAAAAGGGCCCCACTTTATCTACTTGAATCAGCTTGGCCATGCTTCCCACGTGTCCCACATTTTATTTCAAAATTTAAAATTAATTTTTTCATTTTTTATTTGATTTTATTGGATTTAATTCATTTTAAATCCTTTAAAATCAAATAAAAATCAAAAAGGTTAATTAAGGGACATATTTGGCTTTGAATAGCTTTGAATCACCATTATACAACATCCCAAATTCGTACCAAGGCCTAATCAAGCAAGAATTCAAATTTTGGTACAAAGATGGAAAGTGTTTCAATGGAGGTTTATGGAAAATCTTAAGCATGAATGCAAGGCATTATTGACCATAATTCTTATCAAAACACATTGCATAATATGTATACAATCTAACACAAGCACAAAGACAAGCGAAGCTGCACCCAAACTCAGAAACAACTTTGCATTTTTCACAAAATTCTGAAAATTGTTTTCCCACATAGAGCACGTTTCAAAGCAAAAAAATCATTCCATTACACTCCTAACTCATCCAGGAAGCCATTCCAATCAAAATCAACCCTCCACGCGCAAGGAATTGGTATATTGAGGTCACACTTTTCTCAAACTTTTTCATAATCGCATCTCAATATATATGCATGTTTCATACATTTTAAAGGTTGATTTATATTAATATGAACCTTCTGAAGCTCATAATACCATTTAATTGTCCTAACCATGCCTGTAGCGAAATATGCCATTGAAATTTTCTAGGGTTGCAGGAGCTGTGAATTGGGGTTTCCTTCATCTAGAAAAATTGGACCACGAGACCAACACCATTGAAACCAGGACCTTCCAACGAATAGAAATTAACCCTCGCGCCCTTTTTCTTTTTCACCATATGTTGTTCGCTATTTTTCACAGGTTTGACTTAGTGGGGGTTTAAAACCCCCGCTATCTAGTTTATTTACAGAAGAAAAAGGAGGACGAAGCTTAGGTGTCCACACGTTAATGGTTAATTCAAATCCTGGCGCGCGTTTTGTTAAAATACCACTAGCGCTTGTTTCTCTCTCATAATAATTATTGTCTATTATAATATCAAAGAGAGTTAGTGGCTCAGATGGTTAGTGCGTTTGCTTGTAGGTATTGGGACCTGGGTTCGATTCCCAGGTCTCCCTATATATTTCACACTTTTTCTACTAACATGCTTCTATGCAGCTTTCATCCAGTGGTCCACCAAACGCCTTGCCTGTTTGCCTGCCAAGTGTCCCCAAGGATCCATCCAAAGGCCAGAATGTGTTGGCTATCATGCACGTTAGTCAACCATGCCCTATGCAATTCCAGAAAGTCCCAAAAGGCCTAAGTTCTTGGGCCAAAATACTGCAAATTAACCCCCAAAAAATGCCAACACCCCCTATGTTTGCATTTTCTTTCTCTCTTTTATTCTTTTCTTTTACTTATTTTAAATATTTTAATTGTTTCTTTTAGTTCACAAAATAATTTCCATAATATAAAAATACAAAAAAATCAGAAATTACAAAAATAAAAAATATGTTTATTAAAAATTAATTTCTATCAATTTTTGTAAATAAAAATTTAATAATCAATTTAGTTTTAATTTAGGGTTTAAATTTTAATTCTTTTTAAATAACTAATAAAATACATAAAAATTAGGTTTAGCATTTTCATTCTTTTTTTCAATAAATAAAATTTTTCTTATTATAATTATTATTAACCATTAATTAATTTTGTAAATAAATATGTCATTTAATTAATTAGGGTAAATTAGGTTACAACTTAAACATTTTTTTCTTTAATAATAAAAAACAATTTAGAATTAGGATTTCTTTCAATATTAATTTTCTTTATTCTGATTAAATTTCATAAATACAAAAACATCAAAAAATAAGTTCTTTTCTTTATTTAATTTAATTAAATTTAATAATTTCAATTCAATTCCTTAAAGGGTCCAACGCCCTCGCACTCGATTCTAATTTCTTTTCGCACGTTTACTTTTATTTTTCTTTTTTTATGTAATTGCCCCAAAGCCTTGTAATAGGTAATTAGGTCATTTACTTTCCGCACTTTTTATTCAAATCGGATCTTTGTTTAATTTGCCTCGAAACGGTTGCCTCGGAATAAAAAGATCAATGGCATAAGGGTAGCTTCTAAGGTATCTTACTATTTCTCGGTGACCACACTGTCCCTAACCCTCGAATTGACCCGAACACCTCCAACGATGGTGCTACCTACCTCTCAATGGTGGGATAGCACTATCTAAAGGACTTTTACACAGACTAATTCCTTAGGGTAGGTATATGACTCTTAGATACTTGCTCTAATTCAAAACAAATCAAAAACTTCTTTTCACACCGACACTTTGCAAAAAGCTTTCAAAAACAACTTTTCAAACACTCTTGAGGACTGATACAAGAGTCGAACTGAAATTCTAAACGAAACTTTTTCAAACCTACTCACTTTGAAAAGCAAACAAACCTTTTGAAAACACAAATGAGCAAGTATCTAAGAGCCCATGGATAACCATGGATAGAAAGGGTGCTAACACCTTCCCTTTCTATAAATCTACCTCCCGAACCGAGAGCAATCTCATAAGGAATTTTTCTGTGCTTTTTTCCTTTCCATATTGGAGAAAATAAAAGACGGTGGCAACTCTTGCTTCCGCGACATTTCACGAACCAGCATTAAATAGTCAGTTCCAGATCCACCGATCACAGAACTGGCGACTCTGCTGGGGAGATTCTTTTAAAGTGAGGTGTACCTTAGGACTAAGATCACTGTGTTTTCTATTGCTTTGACTTGTTTGCTTTAAATTGTGGGACTGTCTTGGGAGTTCTATAGATCCTAACCCGGATCTGGGGATACCTTCTTAGAAAGTAGCAACAAGGCTGTGAGGGAACTGTGCGGGGTATACCGACATGGTTGAAACAGTCTGCTACATTGATGTGGCACTTTGGTGTGTACCGGTAACCCTTGAGTTCAGTCAAGGAGAGTACGGGGCCTCCATGTGGTGTCGTGAAGCATCAACTGACCTTAGGAACCTTAATTGAACCATCTTGGCCTCTTTAGGGTAGTGAGATAACTGACTTTGGTGCAGTCCGAGGTTGGTTGATACTCGATACTACACTCAATTGAGGGTTGCTTTCCTGGAATATTTCGGTCGCCAGTTCAGTGGCTAAATCGAAACGATGAACAATGAAAGCAATCCAGTGATATTGGGACCCTTAGAACCCGGTTATTTCTAATAGGACAGGTTGAGCCCACCAACTTCAAGAGGGTAATACCCAGACCCCATGCTGGCCTAAACTCTAAGGGCTTCTCTTGTGTGACTTGTGTGCCTTCCAACTTGACTACTTGCATGCTTGTTATCTGACACTTGAGTTTCTTGCAGGTTTTGTTTATAGTCCTTAATTAGGACTCATAACATGGTTTACTGAGTTTCTTACTGAGTTTCTTGCAGGTTTTGTTTATAGTCCTTAATTAGGACTCATAACAGGGTTTACTGAGTTTCTTGCAGGTTTTGTTTACAGTCCTTAATTGGGACTCATAACAGGGTTTACCTACGTTACCCCATGCATAGCATAACATCATACCATTGCATGCATCCTACATAAGGACTAATCCATTTCAAGAATCTCAAGGGCTTGTGGTGCAGGTCATGATGAATCAAACTGTCCAGCAAGGGGCAAAGGGGATTTATTTTCCTCTAGCCAAAACATGATAATTTGAGTCAGGGGCTATGACCCACTTGATATCGTGAACTTTGACTCTCGAAGAAGGTTCCCCTAGCCAGGGTTGTTTGGAAATCAAAACAAAGTTGATGACTTGAGTCGGGGTTATGACCCACTGGATATGGTGAGCCTTTGACTCTTGAAGAAGGACTCTCAACAACATGAAGCTCCTTCAATCAAGCTACAAAATGCAAACTCTAACATTTTTTCTTGTTTACCCCGCGAGATCCTTGAAAACATTGCATATATATACATACATATCATTGCATAACAGGTACCCTCTTGACAGGTCACTTACCATCTCCGCTGTTTATTTCAGCAATGGCTTTCCAACAAGATAACCAGGATCTTCAGGTTCAAGAGATTCAGTTCAGAGAGATCTCCCTAAGCCTATCCAAGGGGCAGGAAGAGTTGAGGACACTCCTTATGGGGAATTTGGCCAAGCAAAGTCCCAAAGTTGACAAGGACGAGCAGCTGAAACGTCTGCAAGCTGAGGTAGATACGATGAAAACCCAGATGCTGGGACAAAGGGCTCTCATCCAAGGTTTAGCTCGGGAGCAAGGAGAGCTGAGGGCCATGATCAGTCAGCTTCATCAAGACATGAAGCATCCAGCCCAAGTCAGGGACCAGGTCATTGAACAGCTTCCAAGAGGACAAAGGTCTGGTCCAATGAATAGACCTCTCCAAGCTGATACCACTTCACAGGTCCAACAACGACCTCGCCAAGAACAACGGGCTGATCAGAGCAAGCCAGACAAGCCTAAAAGGCAGTTCACCAAGCTCAACGTGCCACCGTCTCAAGCTTTACAGCAATTGTTGAGATTGAATCTGGTGACGTTAAGGGACCCTCCTAAGAATCTCAACACAACCTCCCTAAAGTGCAATCCTGAAGAAAGATGTGCGTACCACTCTGACAGTCCAGGACATGACACCGACGACTGCTGGGCTCTGAAGAATAAGATCCAAGATCTGATTAATGAAAGAGCTGTGGATTTCACCCAGATGGGCCAGGCTGAATGCTCCTGCCATCCCTACAAGATGCACCAGTCGAAGTAACAAGTCCTGAGATTAGAAGACTTTTGTTCATTAGAATTTTTCAAGTTGTAATTTTCTTTTGTTCAAACATTTACTCATGTTAAACATTGTTATTTCATTAATGCATCGCATATGTCTGTTTTGAGGCAATATATTCGTATTCACTATATTCAAATTATTTTCATATTTTTTCTGATGATCAACGCTCGATTAATAATTCTGAGCCTCTTGAGGGAGGATGACGAAAACGATACCACGAACTTTACAGTATGCTTTTGAACAGACCCCGCTGATGAGGTACAGGCATTGTTTCAATTCCTAAACACTGGAGTTATAAGGAAGATAATCCCTCGTCAACCCCTCTGAGCCAAAGAAGTAGGAGTTTTTCTTTTCGAAATTTAAAACCCTTAATTATAACCTGGGGCAGGGTAGTCTCTCAGTTGATCCAAGTGCATAACAAATGGCACCAAAGATGTCCTTACAAAACAAAAGTCAGTGATGGTTCCGAACAATCATAAAGGCAGGCAGGCATTATCTCAAAAAAAAAATAAAAACCCATGAAGGAGACTTACAAAACTGGGGCATCCCGCTGACTGTAAATACAAAAAGAAACAGTTCAGGCAAAAACAAGGATAACAAAATCAAGAAAAAAGAGGTCATACAAACCCTCAATAACAAAAAGGAATGACTGCCTATTCAAAATAAATTATCAATATCCGAACCATCACAGAATATCAGGACAAAAACTCAAACAAGGTCTAACGCACGATCAACTGAGCTTAGGTTTGAAGAACATCACGAAGAGCGGGTGGGTACAAATAATTTGAGCCTTTATCCTTTTTTTCTTAAACCGTGAACCAGGCCACGTTATAACCCTTAAAAGTCCTAGCTGAAGCATGGGTTAGTTTGAAAGCATACTGTTACGAAAGGTATCTTGACTCCTTAAGGCCTACGGTAAATACGGAGTTGACATCACGTTTTACAAACACTCACTTGCTTTTACAAAAAATGAATTTTTCAAAATTTCAAGACAGACATAAACTTTTGCATTCTTAAAATAACATTGTTTACATATGACTAGTTATTTGAACAGCAGAGAAATTCGCACGACGAATATCCTATGAACAAAAATCTTCTCAACAAAAGAGTCACCTCCAGTGGAAGAAACACTTCCAATCAAGGGGCATGGCATGATCAGTGTCCATCATCTGGGGCAGTCCAGTCAAGATTCGGAGAATCTCTCAAAAGGCCAACCAGCTTGGGGCAAATCTCCATCTGGATCACCTGGGGCATTCCGACAACGAATCTTGCCTGATCAGGCATCTTCTAGTGGTACGGCGACACAACACTACTAACAGTGACAACTCCCTGCTCTCTGAGAACGCGGACATAGTCGAAAAAATACTACGCCTAATCAAAGATCCGCTAGGTTGACACACCTAGGAAAAAATAAGGGCTTCCCGGCGAACCAAAAGGGTTCGGGCAAAAGTAAGGGATGAAATGAAAAAATCTGTACACCCGACAAGTCAAAAACCTGAAAAGGCGGCTTGGGCAAAAAAGTGTTATCCCGATGGACTGAAAACCTGAAAGGGCGGTCCAGGCAAAAATTAGGGATCAAAGTGTACGACTATGTCCCGGTATCTCGTCACTTTCCTACCAGAAGAAGATTTGTCAAACGCCAGTCATCAAACACCTTCACAGGTACTTTCTTCCCCAAAAGAAACTAGGGCAATAATGAGTGGTCCAGGCGATCTAATTGCTCTATTCACCAAGGTACCAAGGTAAGTTCAGCTGAAGAACGTAACCAGTATATCTTAATTCCCCAGAGAGCGAGTCTGCAAGTCAATACACTCCCCCCAAGCAGAGTTACCCCATCAGCCTTAAGGAAGTTGAGTATCCTCCAGCAGATCTCAACATTCCCCAGCATAATATACTGACATTCTTAACAAGCATACCCGGCAATCTTGATCTAAGATTGTTCCCCGGCGGTATACCAGACATTCAGCGGAGCTACTTCCCCAATACATTTCAAAGAAATTTCCCCAGGAGAGTCCAATCAAGATTTCCCCAGGAAAGTTTGAATCATCTCCCCAGCAGGAAGCTTATCCCCAGTAGATTCTGGAAGCTTATCCCCTACAGAGCATGAACGCGTCTCCCGGCTTTATTCAAAGGTTATTTCCCCACCAGGATATAACTGGGTTATCCTCAGCCAAAAGCCACGGAAAGATCGTCCTCGGCGAAGTCTTCTTATCCCCAGCGGAGTCTATTAACACTTCCAACATATCAACGGTATCCCCAACGAAGTTACCATCAGCATCTCAACGAAGTATCTCTCTCCCACAGAGTATTGTTCCCCAGCAAGGTAGCTAGAGTAGTTATTCCCCGCAGAGTAATCTCTTCATCAAGTTTATTCCCCGACATAGTTATCTTCTCCGACCGGTATTCTTGCAACTATCATCCCCAGCGGAAACAACAGAGCACTATTCTCCAACATCAGCCCAGGATGTGACTTCCCGGCACCCGTCAAGGATTTACTTTCCTAGAAAAAAACATACATTCATAAACATCGCATTTCCATACATTATAGCATGCATATATGCATCATGAACATACGATCTCATTTATGTTGAGAACATCATGGCTTGATCCATATCATGCATTGCATGTGACTGACCTTTACCTTTCAGGAAAGATCCAGTTAAGTTCTCAGCTATGTCCAAGACCTTGCCTGGTTTAGTTAAATCGACTCCTAAAGATTTTTCTGATTCTTATCCAGTCAAAGGCCTTCTCTGGTTCAGTCAGATCGACCCTAAGATCTCCCTGATTCTTATCCAGTTGAAGATTCCAAGACCTTGCCTGGTTCAGTTAAATCGACTCCTAAAGATTTTTCTGATTCTTATCCAGTCAAAGGCCTTCTCTAGTTCAGTCAGATCGACCCTAAGATCTCCCTGATTCTTATTCCAGTTGAAGACACCAAGACCTTGCCTGGTTCAGTTAAATCGACTCCTAAAGATTTTTCTGATTCTTATCCAGTCAAAGGCCTTCTCTGGTTCAGTCAGATCGACCCTAAGATCTCCCTGATTCTTATTCCAGTTGAAGACACCAAGACCTTGCCTGGTTCAGTTAAATCGACTCCTAAATATTTTTCTGATTCTTATCCAGTCAAAGGCCTTCTCTGGTTCAGTCAGATCGACCCTAAGATCTCCCTGATTCTCATTCCAGTTGAAGACACCAAGACCTTGCCTGGTTCAGTTAAATCGACTCCTAAAGATTTTTCTGATTCTTATCAAAGGCCTTCTCTAGTTCAGTCAGGTCGACCCTAAGATCTCCCTGATTCTTATTCCAGTTGAAGACACCAAGACCTTGCCTGGTTCAGTTAAATCGGCTCCTAAAGATTTTTCTGATTCTTATCCAGTCAAAAGCCTTCTCTGGTTCAGTCAGATCGACCCTAAGATCTCCCTGATTCTTATTCCAGCTGAAGATTCCAAGACCTTGCCTGGTTCAGTTAAATCGACTCCTAAAGATTTTTCTGATGCCGATCCAGTCGAAGGCCTTCTCTGGTCCAGTTAAATCGATTCCTAAAGATTTTCCTGATGAAGACTCAGTAGAAGACATCCAAGGTTCTCTCATCGTTACTGTTGAGGTAGTAATCGCCCCAGATTCTCTCATCGTTACTGTTGAGGTAGTAATCGCCCAAGGTTCTCTCACCGTTACTGTTGAGGTAGTAATCGCCCCAGATTCTCTCACCGTTACTGTTGAGGTAGTAATTTCCCCAGATTCTCTCACCGTTACTGTTGAGGTAGTAATCACCCAAGGTTTTCTCATTGTTATTGTTGAGGTAGTAACCATCCCTGATTCATTCATCACCTTTTGAAGCTCCAGACTCGATTCCTGTATCCAGCCAGGGCACGTCTACATAAAGAGTTTGAAGATCAACCCCTGTAACAGGCCAGGTAATTATTTCTCTTTCTCAGGTATGCAAGTTCTCGCTAAGGATTCTCTTACGCGATCGACACCTAGATGGCATCTATAAGCCCATCCACATACCAACAGTTCCAAATGGCATCTATAAGCCCATTCCCGACAAAGTTCTGTCACACTTCCAGATGGCATCTATAAGCCCATCCTCCTATCCACCATCCCTCCAAATGGCATCTGTAAGCCCATTCCCTCCATCGCACCGCTGATACTCAACTATGTGAGTGCAAATTTCTGGGCACTCTAGTGTTCAATCATCTTCCACCTTCGGATCACGAAAGGCACACAAGCCAATCTACATCCTCAGGTCTAAGAAGATTGAACATGGGAAACTGTTGTACCCCAAAATTTTCCCTCCCATAATCTTCAAAGTTTTGACAAGAATCACCCACAAATGGTTAAAGTCTACTCAAGGGCTACACAGTCAACCATCCTCCTAAGCCAGTCAAATTAGGGTTTTGGTTCTTGCAAGAAAGTTGAGGTTTTCAAGCGCTCAATCAAGTCCCATATGCTCATAAACATTGTCAAGCACCTACATGTCAAGTTTCAAGGCTTACAAGGTCAAGTTGCACAGTCAAAAGTCCCATTTGCTCAACAGTCAACTGTAGGGGGAAAATGGTCATTTGGCAGTCAAAAGCCACATTTTTTTTGTCAACATCTTATTTTGAAGCCACAATCATCATTTGGTCAAGTTTTGACCATGATTTCACAAGAATGACTCAAAACTCATCAAGGTGTCAAAAGTTTCTATTTTTGGACAACTGAAAAGTCAACTGTAACTTGACCAAGGCATAACTTTTTCATGGTTCATCAAAAAAATTCCATCCAATGCTCATCTTGAAGGGGAATACATTTCCTACAACTCATCTTCACATTCCAAGTCCAAGAAATGTTCTCACAAAAAGTTATCAATTTCAACATTATAGGTCATTTTCAAAAGTCAACAAAAAGGGACTTTAAGTCAAAGACCATAACTTGAGATTGGTAAATCAAAATGACATGGGACCAAAGACATTGGTTAGAGGACTTCAAGACCTTTCCAAAATGTCCAAGAACATGATCAAAGCTTAAACATTGAGCAGGATATGCATTGGAGAAGTTGGGAAATTTTTGTGAAATGGCCAAAATCATTCATCCTTGAAACTTCATTTTTGACAAAAGGGCCCCACTTTATCTACTTGAATCAGCTTGGCCATGCTTCCCACGTGTCCCACATTTTATTTCAAAATTTAAAATTAATTTTTTCATTTTTTATTTGATTTTATTGGATTTAATTCATTTTAAATCCTTTAAAATCAAATAAAAATCAAAAAGGTTAATTAAGGGACATATTTGGCTTTGAATAGCTTTGAATCACCATTATACAACATCCCAAATTCGTACCAAGGCCTAATCAAGCAAGAATTCAAATTTTGGTACAAAGATGGAAAGTGTTTCAATGGAGGTTTATGGAAAATCTTAAGCATGAATGCAAGGCATTATTGGCCATAATTCTTATCAAAACACAATGCATAATATGTATACAAGCTAACACAAGCACAAAGACAAGCAAAGCTGCGCCCAAACTCAGAAACAACTTTGCATTTTTCACAAAATTCTGAAAACTGTTTTCCCACAAAGAGCACGTTTCAAAGCAAAAGAATCATTCCATTACACTCCTGACTCATCCAGGAAGCCATTCCAATCAAAATCAACCCTCCACGCGCAAGGAATTGATTTATTGAAGTCACACTTTTCTCAAACTTTTTCATAATCGCATCTCAATATATATGCATGTTTCATACATTTTAAAGGTTGATTTATATTAATATGAACCTTCTGAAGCTCATAATACCATTTAATTGTCCTAACCATGCCTGTAGCGAAATATGCCATTGAAATTTTCTAGGGTTGCAGGAGCTGTGAATTGGGGTTTCCTTCATCTAGAAAAATTGGACCACGAGACCAACACCATTGAAACCAGGACCTTCCAACGAATAGAAATTAACCCTCGCGCCCTTTTTCTTTTTCACCATATGCTGTTCGCTATTTTTCACAGGTTTGACTTAGTGGGGGTTTAAAACCCCCGCTATCTAGTTTATTTACAGAAGAAAAAGGAGGACGAAGCTTAGGTGTCCACACGTTAATGGTTAATTCAAATCCTGGCGCGCGTTTTGTTAAAATACCACTAGCGCTTGTTTCTCTCTCATAATAATTATTGTCTATTATAATATCAAAGAGAGTCAGTGGCTCAGATGGTTAGTGCGTTTGCTTGCAGGTATTGGGACCTGGGTTCGATTCCCAGGTCCCCCTATATATTTCACACTTTTTCTACTAACATGCTTCTATGCAGCTTTCATCCAGTGGTCCACCAAACGCCTTGCCTGTTTGCCTGCCAAGTGTCCCCAGGGATCCATCCAAAGGCCAAAATGTGTTGGCTATCATGCACGTTAGTCAACCATGCCCTATGCAATTCCAGAAAGTCCCAAAAGGCCTAAGTTCTTGGGCAAAATACTGCAAATCAACCTCCAAAAAAGGCCAACACCCCCTATGTTTGCATTTTCTTTCTCTCTATTATTCTTTTCTTTTACTTATTTTAAATATTTTAATTGTTTCTTTTAGTTCACAAAATAATTTCCATAATATAAAAATACAAAAAAAACAGAAATTACAAAAATAAAAAATATGTTTATTAAAAATTAATTTCTATCAATTTTTGTAAATAAAAATTTAATAATCAATTTAGTTTTAATTTAGGGTTTAAATTTTAATTCTTTTTAAATAACTAATAAAATACATAAAAATTAGGTTTAGCATTTTCATTCTTTTTTTCAATAAATAAAATTTTTCTTATTATAATTATTATTAACCATTAATTTATTTTGTAAATAAATATGTCATTTAATTAATTAGGGTAAATTAGGTTACAACTTAAACATTTTTTTCTTTAATAATAAAAAACAATTTAGAATTAGGATTTCTTTCAATATTAATTTTCTTTATTCTCATTAAATTTCATAAATACAAAAACATCAAAAAATAAGTTCTTTTCTTTATTTAATTTAATTAAATTTAATAATTTCAATTCAATTCCTTAAAGGGTCCAACGCCCTCGCACTCGATTCTAATTTCTTTTCGCACGTTTACTTTTATTTTTCTTTTTTTATGTAATTGCCCCAAAGCCTTGTAATAGGTAATTAGGTCATTTACTTTACGCACTTTTTATTCAAATCGGGTCTTTGTTTAATTTGGCGATGTAGACCCGCGCCTTGTAATAGCGTAGGACCTTTTATTTTCCGCATTTTAATTCCCGCACCCTTTAAACTGTTAATCACATGAAAGAATGTATGGCCCAAATAAAAATCAAAGCGTAGATCACCAAATGCATGAAAAGACAAATATAACTGAAAATGACACACAATTCACACACCACTCCTAGGGTACGCCTCACTGTTTCCTTGCCCCTCGAAACGTGGTCGTCGAGTATAGGACGTTTTAGTAAGTCCTTATGTCCATGAACATGGCATAAGGGTAGCTTCTAAGGTGTCCTACTGTTGCTCTGGTGATCACACTGTTGCCTTGCCCCTCGAAACGTGGTCGTCGAGTATAGGACGTCTTAGTGAGTCCTTATGTTCCATTGATCAAGTTGCCTCGGAACAGTTGCCTCGAAATGGTTGCCTCGGAATAAAAAGATCAATGGCATAAGGGTAGCTTCTAAGGTATCTTACTATTGCTCGGTGACCACACTGTCCCTAACCCTCGAATTGACCCGAACACCTCCAACGATGGTGCTACCTACCTCTCAATGGTGGGTGTTGTACCCCAAAATTTTCCCTCCCATTTTCTCAACATTTCTCATCACAAAGCCCTTGGAGATCACGATCCAGTTAGGGTTTCATCTGCTCAAGATTTCTCTTTGCACTGTTGACCCAAATTAGGGTTTGTGTTTGCACAAAGATGTTTTGACCTAAAATGCCTAAGATGACTTTCATGCTTCATTTTGGACTCCCAAGTTTATCCACATCAAGTTTCAAGTCTTGATTCCAAGTTTTGCCCAGTCAATTGGACAGTTGACCTAGAAATCAGCTGTATTGGGGAAAAAGTCAACTGTGACCAATTGACAGTCAAATCTCATGAAAATTGACCCACATCAACATTATGAACTCACATGGACCATTTGATCAAGTTTGGATCACAATTCCACATGAAATTTGATCAGATCACCAAAAGGGTAAAATGGTCATTTTTAGGGTTTTGACTGCACAAAGGCAAATTTTGACTGTTTGACCTAGCCAATGGCAAACCAAGCTCACATATGGATTCAAGGACCCCATGGAATTGTCTTGATATGCTCAACAAGTTCAAAAGATTCCAAATGCACAAGATTGACAGTTGAATTTCTCAGTCAATTGATCAATTTTGACTGTATACTGAAAAGTCAAACTTTGACTTTTTTGGTCAAAATCAAGAGTCAAGATTCATTTTTCATCAAAACATGCCAAATCATGAAACTTGTTCATCAAGAAATCAAAAATTGCAAATTAGGGTTTGAAATGAGAATTTTTCATAACTTAGAATTTTTCTAAGTTATGAAAAACCCTAATTTTTTCCCAACTTTGCCCCATTTTCTCACCAAGATTTATTTGGATTCAAGCAAAAGTCAAAACATGAAAGTTGTAGCCTATTGCATAATCTACAACTTTTATTCACAAAGTTTTTCCAAAAGAAGCTTGTATCTCAAGTTACAATTTTTGGAATAAGGGTACTAAACCATTCTTAACTTAGTGAAAATTTGACCTATTTTGGCAAGGTTTTCTACCTAACTTCAAGACCATTTTACACATACTTCCCCTTGGAATTTCAATTTGCATTTCAAATATGGATTGTAGTACACATTCCAAGCTTTCCAAAATGTCCAAGAACTCATCAAACAACCTCATGACTTAAGAGATTCGAATTTTGCAATATGACAAAAACTCACTTTTGAATTGGCCAATTTCCATGATCATAACTTGTGCAAATTTCTCAAACCAGCATGCCACTTGATTACAGGCCCTTAAACCATCCAACACTCAATAATTTAATGCATGTTCATTTTGCTAAGGCCTTGTTTCATGAGTTTAAGCATTACATGTTGGATTAGGCCATAAATGGAAAAAGTGAAATAGCCATTTTTGCAAAAGCAAGCTTTATGTCATAATGCAAATCCAAGAAGTACAGATCAAATCTAATTAGCACAAGATTATGAACAAAACACACTGATCAAGGAGAGGTTTTGCAGCATGTTTAGGGGGCCTCTACCTGCCTAGAAACTCAAGTGGCCTTTGCTTGCTTAAATGTGAAGAAACACATCATAACATCACCAACTTTGATCTCAGCAAAAAGAAGCCTAAGCAAATATTGTATACACTTTCTAATCATCAAGCATAAGCTAGAACACGAGCAAACAAGGTCCCAAACATTCTCATTCCCAGAATCACTCTCAAATTGCAAAAACAGGGCAGGGTCTGCAGATTGAATCCCACAACTCATTCCTTTCATGCTTCCTTGCTAAAAGCTCATCAAACACATTCCCTAGCATCACTTGAAGCTAACCAAAACATAAAACACGACCTGTAACTCCCCTAACCAGTTCCACCATTTTCACTTTCTTGTTTTGCAGTTGGAGGTCCATAGCTCGATTCAAGGTGTTTCAAAGCAAAGTAAGCATTGGAATAACATCACCACACTTCAGGCAAGCTATACAGATCATCATCTTGCTCTGAAAGCTCCCCCATTGCCAGATAGAACTTCAACTGAACAGGTATCTTCTTGAACTTCTAACTCTTAGTCTAGGCATCATTAGCTCTAAGTTTGTGAATAAGAAGTGTTCTACTCATGCCCCTGAATCTGTACATGCTTTTACTTTTCATTTATTTTGCTTGAGCTGTGAGAATTTAAGGTTTGAATATGGAAGAAAAGTTAGGTCAGGATTTGGGAATGTCAAAATTCTCTCTCATTTCTGAGAGTTAGGATGAGTTCTTTATATATTTAGAATCGTGATTCAATGCTTAACATTTCTTATGTTGTGAGTTTATGCAAAAGATCAAAGAATCCAGATGTTTGAACTTGGAAAACAGGCGCGCGTTTTGGAACATTTTTTGTCTGAAGGTTGAAGAAGAAGCCACATGGGCTGGGCCTGCTTTGTCTTTTCTTTTCACACCCTATTTTCATTTTCATACCCCCTGAGCCCATTATGTTTATTTTCATGTTTTTTTTTTACTTTTCTTTTTTCATTTTGACTTATTTATTTTTTTCTCATAATATTAAAAACATGAAAAATATTTTTTACACCATTTTTATATTTTTTAAGTATTTATTTGTTTATATGGACATTTGTACATAAATATATATATATACTATTATTTAGAAAAAACTAGAAAAAATAATGTAAATATATTTCATTTCTGATTTTTATTTCATTTTTTCTTTTGAAAATATTTTATGCAAAATATACTTTTTTATAAATATTAAATATTATTATTTTTATATATATATATAATACATATTTAGAAATTAATACATATATATATATATATATATATATATATATATATATATATATATATATATATATATATATATATATATATATATATATATATATATATATATATATATATATATATATATTTATTAGTATATTTAGGTTAAAATACAAAAATACCTACATTTTTTATTTTATTAATATTTGACCTCAAAAAATACTTTTTATAAATATACTTCATTTTATTTTATTTTTTGTACATAATAAATAAATACTTGTATAAATTAAATAATATATATATATATATATATATATATATATATATATATATTTACTTAATAAAAATTAGGGTTTTACCCTTAAAATACAAAAACTCCAAAAATGTTACCTTTTTTTTATTTATTTATTTTTGTTTATTGGACATAAAAAATATCCTTTTTCCATACATATAAAAATCCCTTTTGCATTTTGCATCTTTATTTTATTTTCCATTTAATTTACGCAATTAATTATTTTGTAAATATTCCAAAATTGATGTAATAGCTAGGTTTAAATTCCTTGTCTAAATATCCCCCCATTTGAATATTTGTACCCCCCTTTCCATATTGTGTTGTAATAGTGTAAGAATTTTACTTTTCGCACTTTAACGCTTTTTAAATATGCCATGCTAGAATTAGGGTTTGTATGCAAATAAAAAGAACAAAATAGTTTGACCTAATTTCAAGATAATCAAAGCATAAAAAATGGACAACACATATCACACTTGCACCCCTAGGGTATTCCACTTGTTGCCTTCAAATAAATGGGCCATATTGCATGTTAGGTTTCTTTGGGCAAAAACAAAGCAAACAATCAAAATGATCATAGTCCCTCGATGACGCTTTCAAAAAGTTGCCTAAAATGATCAAGTCCCTTTCAAAGAAAAAATTGCCCAAAGATACTTAGCACTATTGCAATTATGGTCTAAACGATGACCCGCGCCCGTCCCTTTCACCTCCTAATACAAGATTGTCCACTAAATACAATGGTGGAACAAAATTGTCAAAAGGGTTAAAACATAACAAAAATCTTTGAGAACTTTAGGGTAGATAGCTCTTAAGTACTTGTCCACTTGCAAAACAAAAACACTTGCCTATTTTCAAACCACACTTCACAAACACTTCACAAACACTTTCAAAACAAACTTTCAAAAAAAACCTTGAACCATCTTTTCAAAAAAGACAAACACCTTTTGTAAAACATTCGAATAAAGAATTGTTACAAGGGTAGCCTAGACAAGGCATCTTTTTTTTAAACATTTCCAAAACCACACACAAAGCACCATTTTAAACAATTGAAAACCAAGGCAAGTTGATCTAAGCAAGTACCTAAGAGCCCATGGATAACCATGGATAGAAAGGGTGTTAATACCTTCCCTTTCTATAATCTACTCCCCGAACCCAAGAAAAATCTCAAAAGGTTTTTGCGGTGCTTTTTAAACCTTTCCTTAGGATAAAATAAAAAGTCGGTGGCGACTCTTGCTCAACCGAAACATTTGCGAAAACAAACGCAAAACCATAGTCAGTTCTCCCACCGTATCACAGAACTGGCGACTCTGCTGGGGAAGAGATTTAAAAGTGGAGTAACCTTAGGGCTTAGATCACCCTCTTGCATGACTAATTGTTTAAATTGATTACTTTATATCTTGGCTCTCTTGTTTGGGTTTGCAATCCTACACCCGGATTTTGGGAAACATTCATAGATAGCAATGCGTTGTGGAAACTGTGCGGGGTATACCGACACGGTCGAAGCAATAGCTATATTAGTGCGACATATTTGTGAGTACCGGTAACCCTTGAGTTCAATCAAGGAGAGTACGGGGCCGCTGAGTGATGTCACTAAGCACTAATGACCTAGAACCTTACTTGACCATCTTGGCCTTTTATTAGGGGTAGTGAGATGACCGACTTTGGTGCAGTCCGAAGTTGGTAGATACTCGATACTACACTCATTGAGGGTTGTTTTCTTGGAATATTTTGGTCGCTAGTTAAGTGGCTAAACCAAAACAATGAACATTGAAAACAATCTAATGATATTGAGCTCCTTAGAACCCGGTTACTATTTATAGGACAGGTTTTTTAAGCCAACTACACTCAAGAGGGTACTTACCTATGAAACCCCATGCAAGCCTGAAACTAGGGTTTGGTGTGATTTGCTTGTACATATGTTTTGTGCATACATCATAAACATCATAAAACATCATATGCATTCACTAACCATTTCAAGGGTTTGGATCTTCATCTTTGTTCCTGTTTTGTAGGTCATGGAAATTCCTCGCAGAAACACCATCCAAGTCAACCTTGTGAGAATCTCTCCTCAACTCAAGGAGCTCACCTCAAGAATTCCTGAAAATTCATCCTTCAGTGAAAGACATGGTAGACTGCTCAGCCTAGTCAACACCAACATTGAAGAAGACATGATGAAAGTGCTATTCCAGTTCTTTGACCCGCTTCACCACTGTTTCACTTTCCCTGATTACCAGTTGGTACCCACTTTGGAGGAGTTTTCTCAACTCCTAAGAGTCCCTATCCTTAATCAACTACCCTTCAACGGTACGGAAAAGGAACCAAAGTCGGAAGATGTTGCTCAAGCATTACATCTACAACCATCCGACATCAAGGGGCATTGGGAAACCAGAAGCGGCGTCAAAGGGTTCTTAGCAAAATTATTGTTTGAGAAGGCACAAGAATGTTGGAATTCATTGGACCTACAAGCCTTTGAAGAGATTGTGGCACTCCTTATCTATGGGTTGGTCTGGTTCCCAAATCCTGACCAATTGGTAGATGTCAACGCCGTCAAAATCTTCTTGTCCAGAAATCCAATACCAACATTGATTGGGGACATTCTTCACTCATTTTACACACGAATAATGAGAAAGAGGGGTGTTCTCATGTGCTGTACTCCTCTCCTTGCAAGGTGGTTTATTTCGCACCTTCCACAATCTGTCCTAAAGAATGACCAAGGCTCGAGGTGGTCCCAACGATTGATGACTCTTACCCACTCTGATGTACATTGGTGTTCTCGGTCCAGAGAAAATGTCATCATCGTCGATCGTTGTGGGGAGTTTCCTAATGTTCCTTTACTTGGAATCAGAGGAGGTATCACCTACAACCCTTGCCTAGCTTTGAGGAAATTTGGATATGCACGGAGGGATGGCCCTCATGACATGTTGATTCCTGACGTAGTTTTTGACTTCGACAACGATGCGCAAGGACTTCGCCAAAGATTCATCAGAGCTTGGGGAAGACCCAACAAGGTTGATAGCAAGACTCTGGGACACAAGAACTCCATCCCTCTTGAGCCTTATCTCAAGTGGGTACGAGCCCGAGCCCAAAGTCTAATGATGCCTTATCCTCATGTACTCCCTGTGATTAAAGAGC
Organism: Vicia faba; assembly: GCA_948472305.1. Taxonomy (NCBI): domain Eukaryota; kingdom Viridiplantae; phylum Streptophyta; class Magnoliopsida; order Fabales; family Fabaceae; genus Vicia; species Vicia faba. The sequence goes on along the minus strand of OX451736.1, from coordinate 1,170,271,689 downwards.
CCGTCAAGGAAGGAGAGGTTCCCTACACCATCCTACATCCAGACATGCCTACATCGTGGGAGGAAATGCGGAAAAGTTGGATTCAGCTCAAGGAGGAACGAAACACTTTTGAAGCTAGCTTCTACGCCAGTGAGAAGAAGGTTCTAGAGCTTACTCGCCGACTTCATGAGCAAGAGGCCCTCAATACCTACATCGCACCAAAGAGGATGCGCAATGTCTTTTTACCTTGAGAAGTTATTTTGTAATATTTGGCCCATGGGGCATTTATGTACTAACAAATTTCTTCTTATTAATATGACGTGCGTTCTTCTTTGTCTGAAACAATTTTAAATGTCCTAAATCCTTGAATGCATTGCATACATAATCATACCATTCATCATGTGCATAAGCAGGTCTCACTCCAGGTTTCCTTATCTGTCTGCTGTTTATTTCAGTAGGATGGATCTCGAGCAAACAGTCAAAGACCTGCAAGCTCAAAATGCACAGTTCCAGCAACTCCTGACAACCTTGGCTAAAGGTCAGGAGGATCTCAAGACCTTTCTGGGGAATAAAGACCCAGTGAAGAAGAAGAAAAAGAGACTCGGGGTGGCTACTCTGGGGAGAAGATTTGACGGAGAAGCTCGGCGAGTGCTTGAATTTCCTCCTACTTCTGATGAAGGAACCAGCAAAGGAGGTGGGGCTGCGGTACCTTCCGAGTCCGACGTGGAAGAAGAAGAGGTCGAAGAGGATGAAGACTATTCTGATCAGCAATACCCTCCAGCTGATGATAAATACAAAGGGCTAGAAGACAGGTTGGCCGCCATGGAGCTACAAAGAGTACCGGGTTTGGATTTTGAAGACTTGGGTTTGGTCGTCGGGATTGTGATTCCCCCAAAATTCAAAGTGCCAGTGTTTGTGAGGTATGATGGGCTGTCCTGTCCAAAAATGCATCTCAGGTCCTACGTGAGAAAGATTCAACCCTATACGGCAGATAAAAACCTGTGGATTCATTTCTTTCAAGACAGCCTTTCTGGAGCTCAGTTGGAGTGGTTTTATCAGCTAGAGGGAACCAGCGTCCGAAATTGGGAAGATTTGGCCACCGCTTTTTACAAACAATATCAGTACAATTCTGACCTTGCTCCTACTCGTACCCAACTTCAGGGTATGTCACTAGGAACAGGCGAAAGGTTCAAAGAATATGCACAAAAATGGAGAGATTTGGCTGGCAGGGTGCAACCTCCTTTAACCGACCGGGAACTTGTTGATATGTTTCTAGGGACCCTATCTGGGCCATTTTTCAATCATCTGATTGGTAACTCTTCCGCGGGGTTTACCGATTTGATCTTAACAGGCGAAAGAATAGAAGCTGGCATCAAGTCAGGAAAGATTCAGAAGGGTGTTGCTGCAAGTGTTGAGAAGAAGCCTTTTAAGAAGGAAACGGCTGTGGTATATTCTCAGAGAAGAGCAGGGAAGACAGAACGTCGGCCAATAGTGGGGGCCGTAATGATTCAAAATCCTTCAAGTGAGCAGCCTCGCTATAACCAGTCCAAACCAAATCAACAACGGGTGGAACGGCCACAACGGCAGTTCACCCGCATTAATATGACTCAAGCGCAAGTGCTTCCCCATATGTTAAAGTTGAATCTCGCCACCATCAAGGAGGCACCAAAGAATGTGAATACGTCCTCTCCACATTATCATCCTAATGCTAAATGCGCCTACCATTCTGACAGTGTTGGGCACGACACCAATGATTGTTGGGCACTCAAGCATAAGATCCAAGACCTGATAGAGGCAAAGGAGGTGGAGTTTGACGCTCCGGAGAAGCCTAATGTGATATCTGCTCCCATGCCGAAGCACGGCCAAAATGTCAATGCCATTGAAGAGGATTTGTATGTTGCCGATGTCAATGATCTAGTAACTCCATTGCTAACCATCAAGTTGAATTTTTTAAGGGCCGGGATCTTCCCGGGATGTAAAGAAGACTGCTATTGTTGTTACTCTCTGCCGTTTGATTGTCCGTTATTGAAGAAAGGCATCCAAGGCCTTATGGATAGTCGACAAATTTTGTTTGAAAAAGTTTCTGCTGTTCCAACCCATATCGAAGATGTCTCAATCATAACCATTCACGCCAATCTTTCCAAGGCCATCAAAAAGCCTGTTAAGATTACACCAGCTACAAAATCTGTTCCTTTGAAGATAACAATGCCAGGGCCTGTCCCCTATGTTTCTGAGAAGTCGCTACCATGGAACTATGGCGGCGACGTCTACTACCATGGTATTAAACAAATCGAAATAACTCAAGAAAGTTCGGATGATGAAGAGGCCAACATTGGTAACATTGCAGGCACGAGCAAAATCACCAGGAGCGGGAGAATATTTTCTCCAGAGATTGCCCCTCCAAGAGCAATCTTTGGACCCTCATCAGCTGATAAGGTCATCCATGCACCAATAAAACTCTCTGCTAGAACCCTTGTGATTGAAGATATTGTTGTTCCTAGTACTGTCCTTCCTACCGCTGCTGACAAAGGTAAGGGAATCCAAGATGAGCTCGTCAGGACGAGGGCTCAACCCTTGGTCATCCCGGAAACCTCCAAGAAGGAAATGGATGAGATCTTAAGGATAATCAAAAGGATTGATTACGATGTGGTAGAACAGCTGGGGCAAACCCCCTCAAAGATCTCCATGTTGGCACTACTACTTTGCTCAGAAGCGCACGCTAAAGCCCTGATAAAATTCCTGAAGGCAGCCCATGTGCCCCAGGAAACCTCTGCAGATCAATTTCAAAATTGCGTGGCTAGCCTGACTGCGGATAATGGATTAGGTTTTTCTGATGCCGACCTAACTCCTAAAGGTAGAAACCACAATGATGCTTTGCACATTTCAGTCGAGTGTCGAGGAACTACTCTCGCACATGTCTTGGTTGACACTGGTTCGTCGCTGAATGTATTGCCTAAGAAGGCCTTGGACCGACTAGATTGTGAAGGGTTGGAGTTGAAGCCGAGTGATATTGTTGTCAGAGCTTTCGATGGTTCGAAGAGAATGGTCCATGGGGAGGTTGAAATTCCCATCAAGATAGGCACTGAAGTGTTTAAATCTACTTTCTATGTGATGGACATCCGTCCGTCATACTCTTGCTTGCTGGGTAGGCCTTGGATACACCATGCTGGGGCAGTTACCTCCTCCTTACATCAGATGTTGAAGTATCTTGTCAAGGGAAAGATTATTACTGTCCATGGTGAAGAGGAGTACATGATTAGTCACTTGAATTCTTTCCGGTACGTGGAGGTAGAAGGGGAGTTCATTGAGACGCCTTTCCAACATTTCGAAGAAGTCCTTCCTGAAATAGCAGTAGCAAAGTTGGCAGCTGAGACACCGAGGCAGATGGCCAGGATGGAATCTCTGGAGGACGCAAGGGCCGCAATAAAGGAAGGGAAGAATTCAGCATGGGGGCAGTTACCTGACATTCCACATAAGACCGACAAATTTGGATTAGGGTACACTACCGCAGGCCAGAAAGCGATGCGCCGTTCGAAGATTGAAAGAGCGCCAGTCAAAATTTCTCCCTACGAAATCAACGCTTTGGAGGATGAAGACAAAGAGAGCAACATCGAAGAGTGGATTTATCCAACTGTCAAAGGAGGATTGAGCAACTGGGAGGCAAAAGACTTTGTCCCCATCACTTTTATTCATCAGTAATTTATCTGTTAAACATTTCCTATTTGGTCTGTAATATTTATTTTCAAACAATCCGTACACTATCTTTTCACCTCATGCCTTGCCCGGGGCATGTAGGTCCATTTGTAAGGGTTTTGATTATTTTTCATATCCATATGCCATGTTTAATGATTCATTGGACGTTTTTCATTTGATAAAACTGTTTGTGTTCATTTTCTTTCCTTTTGCATTTTTGTTTAAGGATGGCTATCCCTTACACACACCCACACTCACAAATGCAGGTACCCATCCACTCCGGATTCCATGGGTGACTATTCTGCTATATCCTTCAATAACTCTGAAGATCTGGTCAATCAAGCCGAGTATGAAGATGACGAAGGTTGTGAAGTACCAGGGGAACTAGCCAGACTTCTACAACAAGAGGAAAGGGCCATCTTACCGCACGAAGAGTTATTGGAAACTGTCAACTTAGGGACCGAGGAAGACCGGAAGGAGGTGCAAGTGGGTGCCAATCTGGAACCAAGTGTCAAGGAGCGCCTGATACATTTGTTGAATGAGTATGTGGAAATATTCGCTTGGTCTTATGAAGACATGCCGGGTTTAGACACAAACATCGTGGTTCACCGTCTCCCCACAAGAGAGGATTGTCCACCGATCAAGCAAAAAGTCCGCCGAATGAGGCCTGACATGTTTGAAAAGACCAAAGCAGAAGTGATGAAGCAATTCGACGCTGGCTTTCTGGTTGTTACGTCCTATCCTCAATGGGTCGCTAACATTGTGCCAGTACCTAAGAAAGATGGCAAAGTCAGGATGTGTGTGGACTACCAGGATTTGAACAGGGCCAGCCCCAAAGATGATTTTCCGCTACCTCACATTGACATTTTGATCGACAATACAACTCATCACAAAGTGTTTTCCTTCATGGATGGATTCTCGGGCTACAATCAAATCAAAATGGCCCCCGAGGATATGGAGAAAACAACTTTTGTCACACAATGGGGCACTTTCTGTTACAAGGTGATGTCGTTCGGGTTGAAGAACACATGGGCAACTTATCAACGCGCCATGGTAGCTTTATTTCATGATATGATACATCATGAGATCGAAGTTTACGTAGACGATATGATAGCTCGGTCACAAATAGAGGAAGAACACCTTACATCTAGAAAAGCTGTTTGCCAGGTTGAAAGAATACAAACTCAGGCTGAATCCAAGTAAGTGCACTTTTGGAGTTAGGTCTGGTAAACTCCTGGGATTCATTGTATGCAACAAAGGCATTGAAGTCGATCCAGCAAAAGTAAAAGCAATACAAGAGATGCCTGCTTCCCGTACTGAAAAGGAGGTTAGAGGATTCTTGGGGCGCTTGAACTATATTGCCAGATTCATCTCGCATCTGACTTCTACCTATGAGCCAATTTTCAAACTCTTGAAGAAAGATCAGGTAGTTGAATGGAACGACGATTGTCAAGCTGCTTTTGATAAAATCAAGGAGTATTTGCTAGAACCTCCTATTCTGATGCCACCCGTCGAAGGAAGACCATTGTTCATGTATTTGACCGTCTTGGATAACTCAATGGGGTGTGTTTTGGGCCAGCATGACGAGTCTGGTCGAAAAGAGCATGCTATTTATTACCTTAGCAAAAAGTTTACCGACTGTGAGATTCGCTACTCACTGCTCGAGAAAACTTGCTGCGCTTTGGTATGGGCTGCTCGCCGACTAAGACAGTATATGTTGACTCATACTACCTTGTTGATTTCCAAGATGGATCTGATCAAGTATATCTTCGAGAAGCCTGCTTTATCTGGAAGAATCGCTAGATGGCAAATGATCCTAACTGAGTATGACATCCAGTACACCACCCAAAAAGCTATAAAAGGGAGTGTACTAGCTAACCATCTGGCTCATCAAGCTATCGAAGATTATCAACCCATGAGATTTTACTTCCCAGACGAGGACATCATGAATTTGGACAACATTGAAGGTGACGGACCGTATGACAGACCCGAAAAGGGATCTCGATGGACCCTGTACTTTGATGGTGCTTCAAATGCACTTGGAAATGGTATCGGCGCAGTACTCATTTCTCCGGAAGGCTGTCACACACCTTTCATGGCCCGACTTTGCTTCAGCTGCACAAATAACATGGCTGAATACGAAGCTTGCATCTTTGGTCTCAAGGCTGCTATAGATTTGGGGATCAAATCTTTAATCGTATTTGGGGACTCGGCTTTGGTTATCAGTCAAATCAAAGGAGAGTGGGATACCAAGCATCCTAATCTTATCCCATACAAAGAACATGTCCTGATGTTGTTGCCTCATTTCGAGCAAATTACCTTCGAGCATTTCCCGCGAGAAGAGAATCAGCTAGCAGATGCTCTAGCCACAATGTCCTCCATGTTTAAACTCAACTGGGATAACGAGGCTCCCCAAATCACCATCGAGCGAATGGATGAACTGGCGCATTGCCACAAGATTAATACCGAAGAAGTAGTGGAACAACCTTGGTTCCATGAAATCAAAAGGTATCTCGAGACTAGAGATTATCCCGAAGGAGCTTCCGTAAATGACAAGAAGTTCTTAAGGAAATTTGCCGCCAAATTCTTCCTGAGCAACGACATCCTTTACAAACGAAGCCATGATTGTGTATTACTCCGATGCGTAGACAAAGCTGAAGCAGAGTTGATCATGACTGAGATACACAGCGACACATTTGGCACTCATTTGAGCGGGCATACAATGGCTAATAAGATCCTAAGAGCAGGCTATTACTGGTCTACCATGGAAGCTGACTGCCATCAACATTCCCGTACTTGCCACAAATGTCAAGTCTATGCTGACAAAGTTCATATCCCTCCGGTTCCTCTCAACATTCTGACTGCTCCTTGGCCCTTTGCAATGTGGGGCATTGACATGATTGGAGAGATCAAGCCCACGGCTTCCAACGGACATCGCTTCATTTTGGTCGCCTTTGACTATTTCACCAAATGGGTCGAAGCAGCTTCCTTCGCCTCTGTTACTAAAAATGTGGTTGCCCGCTTCATCAAGCAAAATCTCATATGTCGGTATGGTGTTCCAGACAGGATCATCACAGACAACGGTACAAATCTGAATAACACGATGATCACCGCATTATGCGAACAGTTCAAGATTTATCATCACAATTCATCTCCCTATCGGCCGAAGATGAACGGTGCTGTTGAAGCCGCGAACAAAAACATTAAGAAGATCATTCAGAAAATGACAGTCACTTACAAAGACTGGCATGAGATGTTACCGTTTGCTCTACATGGATACCGTACGACGGCGCGTACTTCAACCGGGGCAACCCCATTTTCGTTGGTATATGGCATGGAAGCTGTCCTGCCTATGGAAGTTCAGATTCCTTCTCTAAGGATTCTGAAGGACACAGGTTTGAATGAAGATGATTGGATGCAGACCCGACTTGATCAACTCAATTTGATCGACGAGAAGCGACTCGCTGCTATATGCCATGGTCAGACGTATCAAAAACGGATGATCAAGGCCTTCAATAAGAAAGTCAGACGTCAAGTGTATCAAGTCGGAGATCTCGTGATCAAGTGGATTATCTTGCCGCAAAGTGATCCCAGGGGAAAATGGACTCCTACATATGAAGGACCATTTGTGATCAAGAGTATATTTTCTGGTGGTGCAATGATTCTGACCACCATGGACGGCGAAGATTTGCCGCACCCTGCGAACGCAGACATAGTCAAAAGATACTATGTATAAAATAACCCAACAAGTCGAAAACCCGAAAGGGCGGCTTGGGCAAAAAATGGGCATCCCGGTGGACCGAAAACCCGAAAGGGCGGTTCAGGCAAAAGTTAGGGATAAAAATAAAAAAAAATCTGTACACCCGGCAAGTTGAAAACCCGAAAGGGCGGCTTGGGCAAAAAGGGGTTTCCTGGTGGATCGAAAACCCGAAAGGGCGATTCAGGCAAAAGTTAGGGAATTAAAGCGTATGACTATGTCTCATCGGATCACTTCAAAGACAATCTCTTCATCAACCAGTTCCAGGCTTCTGATCAATCCAGTCATCGGCAAACGAAGCATTGAATGGACAAATATTCAGTGTTGTGAAAGCTATAGCGGAATGGAATCCCATGGAATTATTTCACATAGCCATCTTTACTTTGTATAAATTTTTCAAATATTTACGACAAAATCCTCTTACTAGGATGATTGTCTCCTTTGTACAAATATACTCATAGAAAGTCAATACAAATACTTTTCCCAGAAATTTGTGTCATTTCCTTTTCTTTTCTCTTGCACTGTTTGTTTTATTTTGAGAAACGTCCAATGTTTTGTTAAATAGGCATATGCATTTGAACATAATCATTTGCTTATAAACCAAGAAAGAGGATTACTGATAGGTTGAAGGTGCAGTCGGATATCTTGATACCCTTTCAAAGGAAATCCCCAGGAGATTTGGAATCCATATCCCCGGCAAGTTTCGAAGCTTATCCCCGATAGATTTTGGAAGCTTATCCCCTGCAGAGTACGGACGTCTCTCCCGAGTTTTATTTAAAGTTATTCCTCACAAGGGCTTACAACTGGGTTATCCTCAGCTAATTGCCACGGAAGATCGCGCTCGCCAAAATTCTTCCTATCCCCAGAGGAGTTTATCTTTGTTATCCCCAGTCAGAGAACCTTCCAGAATCTCAATTCCCCTCAGAGTTTAAGTTTCAGTATCCCCAGCCGAAGCTAAAACTTCAATTTATCAATCCCCGGCGGAGCCAGACTAGTGAACCTTCTCCCCACAGAGTTTTGGGAAAGAAAATCTTGATTTCCCCAGTGAAGTCGCCAGAGATACTTCCCTCCAAGCTGAAGATTCTCAGTCTTACCTCCCCAGCATGAGTCTATTAGATTGGAACTCCCCAGTAGAAGTCATCAGGAATTCCCCAGAAGATTGGTATACAACCCAAGCTCCTTATTCTCCAGCAACGACCAGGAATTATTCTTCCCGGCAGCAGTCAAGATACTGTTATCTTCAGCCATCTCGGATTCATCTATCCTTTGCAAGACAACTCTCCAGCTTACATGCACATTCATTTGCATTCATATCACATAACATACATTGTATCATGCATCATGACATTTCATGTAACTAACTCTTTACCTTTCAGGTAAGATCAGTCGAAAGACTAATATCATCATCTTCCGAGATCCTTTCCAGGAATAGTTCAGATGTGACCCAGACATGGCAACATTCTAATGCTTATTCCAGATTTATCCAGATACAGCTTTACACGAGCTCATCATCAGGGAACCCTACACCAGTTCTTCCTCCAAATTCAAAACTTCTGAAAACAGTTCACGGGTTCTCCAAGTAACGGATGTTAACCTATCGCTTGTTCAGATTCTTCTTAAGACTTCTGAAAACAGTTTATGGATTCTTCCCAACAACGGACGTTAATCTATCACTTGTTCAGATGCAATTTTGAAAACAGTTTACGGATGCTTCCCAACAACGGATGCTGCTCTATTGCTTATTCAACTTCAAGATTTCTGAAAACAGTTCACGGGTTCTCCAAGTAACGGATGTTAACCTATCGCTTGTTCAGATTCTTCTCCAGACTTCTGAAAACAGTCCACGGGTTCTCCAAGTAACGGATGTTAACCTATCGTTTGTTCAGATTCTTCTCAAGACTTCTGAAAACAGTTTATGGATTCTTCCCAACAACGGACGTTAATCTATCGCTTGTTCAGATGCAATTTTGAAAACAGTTTACGGACGCTTCCCAACAACGGATGCTGCTCTATTGCTTATTCAACTTCAAGATTTCTGAAAACAGTTCACGGGTTCTCCAAGTAACGGATGTTAACCTATCGCTTGTTCAGATTCTTCTCCAGACTTCTGAAAACAGTTCACGGGTTCTCCAAGTAACGGATGTTAACCTATCGCTTGTTCAGATTCTTCTCCAGACTTCTGAAAACAGTTTATGGATTCTTCCCAACAACGAACGTTAATCTATCGCTTGTTCAGATGCAATTTTGAAAATAGTTTACGGACGCTTCCCAACAACGGATGCTGCTCTATTGCTTATTCAACTTCAAGATTTCTGAAAACAGTTCACGGGTTCTCCAAGTAACGGATGTTAACCTATCGCTTGTTCAGATTCTTCTCCAGACTTCTGAAAACAGTTCACGGGTTCTCCAAGTAACAGATGTTAACCTATCGCTTGTTCAGATTCTTCTTCAGACTTCTGAAAATAGTTTATGGATTCTTCCCAACAACGGATGTTAATCTATCAACTTGTTCAGATGCATTTTTGAAAAAAGTTTACGAATTCCTCCCAACAACGGATGTCAATCTATTGCTTATTCAGACCCCCAGTTCAGAGTTGGTCTTAAGCATGGACCCCTTCCTGATACTCATTCCAAATGGCATCTCTAAGCCCATTCCCGCATCCATTGCTTTGACGAGTGCAAATTTAAGGGCACTCTAGTGTCCAATCTCCTTTTACCCTCGAGTCACGAAAGGCAAACTTGCCAATCTAACTCTTCGGATTCAAGAAGATTGAACAGGGGCAACTGTTGTACCCCAAAATTTGCCCTCCCATTTTCTCAACATTTCTCATCACAAAGCCCTTGGAGATCAAGATCCAGTTAGGGTTTCATCTGCTCAAGATTTCTCCTTGCACTGTTGACCCAAATTAGGGTTTGTGTTTGCACAAAGATGTTTTGACCTAAAATGCCTAAGATGACTTTCATGCTTCATTTTGGACTCCCAAGTTTATCCACATCAAGTTTCAAGTCTTGATTCCAAGTTTTGCCCAGTCAATTGGACAGTTGACCTAGAAATCAGCTGTATTGGGGAAAAAGTCAACTGTGACCAATTGACAGTCAAATCTCATGAAAATTGACCAACATCAACATTATGAACTCACATGGACCATTTGATCAAGTTTGGATCACAATTCCACAGGAAATTTGATCAGATCACCAAAAGGGCAAAATGGTCATTTTTAGGGTTTTGACTGCACAAAGGCAAATTTTGACTGTTTGACCTAGCCAATGGCAAACCAAGCTCACATATGGATTCAAGGACCCCATGGAATTGTCTTGATATTCTCAACAAGTTCAAAAGATCCCAAATGCACAAGATTGACAGTTGAATTTCTCAATCAATTGATCAATTTTGACTGTATACTGAAAAGTCAAACTTTGACTTTTTTGGTCAAAATCAAGAGTCAAGATTCATTTTTCATCAAAACATGCCAAATCATGAAACTTGTTCATCAAGAAATCAAAAATTGCAAATTAGGGTTTGAAATGAGAATTTTTCATAACTTAGAATTTTTCTAAGTTATGAAAAACCCTAATTTTTTCCCAACTTTGCCCCATTTTCTCACCAAGATTTATTTGGATTCAAGCAAAAGTCAAAACATGAAAGTTGTAGCCTATTACATAATCTACAACTTTTATTCACAAAGTTTTCCCAAAAGAGGCTTGTATATCAAGTTACAATTTTTGGAATAAGGGTACTAAACCATTCTTAGTGAAAATTTGACCTATTTTGGCAAGGTTTTCTACCTAACTTCAAGACCATTTTCCACATACTTCCCCTTGGAATTTCAATTTGCATTTCAAAGATGGATTGTAGTACACATTCCAAGCTTTCCAAAATGTCAAAGAACTCATCAAACAACCTCATGACTTAAGAGATTCGAATTTTGCAATATGGCAAAAACTCACTTTTGAATTGACCAATTTCCATGATCATAACTTGTGCAAATTTCTCAAACCAGCATGCCACTTGATTACAGGCCCTTAAACCATCCAACACTCAATAATTTAATGCACGTTCATTGTACTAAGGCCTTGTTTCATGAGTTTAAGCATTACATGTTGGATTAGGCCATAAATGGAAAAAGTGAAATAGCCATTTTTGCAAAAGCAAGCTTTATGTCATAATGCAAATCCAAGAAGTACAGATCAAATATAATTGGCACAAGATTATGAACAAAACACACTGATCAAGGAGAGGTTTTGAAGCATGTTTAGGGGGCCTCTACCTGCCTGGAAACTCAAGTGGCCTTTGCTTGCTTAAATGTGAAGAAACACATCATAACATCACCAACTTTGATCTCAGCAAAAAGAAGCCTAAGCAAATATTGTATACACTTTCTAATCATCAAGCACAAGCTAGAACACGAGCAAACAAGGTCCCAAACACTCTCATTCCCAGAATCACTCTCAAACTGCAAAAACAGGGCAGGGTCTGCAGATTGAATCCCACAACTCATTCCTTTCATGCTTCCTTGCTAAAAGCTCATCAAACACATTCCCTAACATCACTTGAAGCTAACCAAAACATAAAACACGACCTGTAACTCCCCTAACCAGTTCCACCATTTTCACTTTCTTGTTTTGCAGTTGGAGGTCCATAGCTCGATTCAAGGTGTTTCAAAGCAAAGTAAGCATTGGAATAGCATCACCACACTTAAGGCAAGCTATACAGATCATCATCTTGCTCTGAAAGCTCCCCCATTGCCAGATAGAACTTCAACTGAATAGGTATCTTCTTGAACTTCTAACTCTTAGTCTAGGCATCATTAGCTCTAAGTTTGTGAATAAGAAGTGTTCTACTCATGCCCCTGAATCTGTACATGCTTTTACTTTTCATTTATTTTGCTTGAGCTGTGAGAATTTAAGGTTTGAATATGGAAGAAAAGTTAGGTCAGGATTTGGGAATGTCAAAATTCTCTCTCATTTCTGAGAGTTAGGATGAGTTCTTTATATATTTAGAATCGTGATTCAATGCTTAACATTTCTTATATTGTGAGTTTGTGCAAAAGATCAAAGAATCCAGATGTTTGAACTTGGAAAACAGGCGCGCGTTTTGGAACATTTTTTGTCTGAAGATTGAAGAAGAAGCCACATGGGCTGAGCCTGCTTTGTCTTTTCTTTTCACACCCTATTTTCATTTTCATACCCCCTGAGCCCATTATGTTTATTTTCATGTTTTTTTTTACTTTTCTTTTTTCATTTTGACTTATTTATTTTTTTCTCATAATATTAAAAACATGAAAAATATTTTTTACACCATTTTTATATTTTTTAAGTATTTATTTGTTTATATGGACATTTGTACATAAATATATATATATACTATTATTTAGAAAAAACTAGAAAAAATAATGTAAATATATTTCATTTCTGATTTTTATTTCATTTTTTCTTTTGAAAATATTTTATGCAAAATATACTTTTTTATAAATATTAAATATTATTATTTTTATATATATATAATACATATTTAGAAATTAATACATATATATATATATATATATATATATATATATATATATATATATATATATATATATATATATATATATATATATATATATATATATATATATATATATATATATATATATATATATATATATATATATATATATATATATATATATATATATATATATATATATATATATATATATATATATATATATATATATATATATATATATATATTTAGGTTAAAATACAAAAATACCTACATTTTTTATTTTATTAATATTTGACCTCAAAAAATACTTTTTATAAATATACTTCCTTTTATTTTATTTTTTGTACATAATAAATAAATACTTGTATAAATTAAATAATATATATATATTTACTTAATAAAAATTAGGGTTTTACCCTTAAAATACAAAAACTCCAAAAATGTCATCCACGGCCTGATGAGCCAAATGATCAACCAATATACTCCCCTTTATTGCTTTTTGGGTTGTATATTGTATGTCGTATTCAGTCAAGATCATTTTCCACCTTGCTATCCTTTCGGAGAGAGCGGGCTTCTCGAAAATATACTTTATCGGATCCATCTTTGATATCAACAAGGTAGTGTGAGTCAGCATATACTGTCTCAGTCGACGAGCAGTCCATGCCAAAGCGCAGCAAGTTTTCTTGAGCAATGAGTATTGTGTTTCACAGTCGGTAAACTTTTTGCTAAGGTAATAAATTGCATGCTCTTTTTGACCAGACTCGTCATGCTGCCCCAGGACACACCCCCATTGAATTGTCTAGAACTGTCAAGTATAATATCAACGGTCTTCCTTCAAATGGAGGCATCAGAATTGGCGGTTCTTGAAGGTATTCTTTGATTCTTTCGAAAGAGGTTTGTCATTCATTATTCCACTTTACCACTTGATCTTTCTTCAGAAGCTTGAAGATTGGCTCACAAGTAGAAGTCAAATGTGAAATGAAACTGGAAATATAATTCAGGTGTCCCAAGAAGCCTCTAACCACTTTCTCTGTACGAGGCGCTGACATTTCTTGTATAGCTTTCACCTTTGCAGGGCCTACCTGAATACCCTCGTTGCTGACAACGAATCCCAGAAGCTTACCAGACCTTACCCCGAAGGTGCACTTGTTCGGATTCAACCTTAACTTGTACGTCTTCAACCTGTCAAACAATTTCTAGAGATGATCAAGATGCTCTTCCCCAGTCTGAGACCTGGCTATCATATCATCAACAAAGACTTCGATCTCATGGTGAATCATATCATGGAACAAAGCGACCATAGCACGCTGATAGGTTTCCCCAACATTCTTCAACCCGAAAGGCATCACCTTGTAGCAGAAAGTGCCCCACTATATAACGAAGGTTGTCTTCTCCATGTCTTCAGGAGCCATTTTGATATGGTTGTAGCCAGAGAAACCGTCCATGAAGGAGAAGATTTTGTGATGTGCGGTGTTGTCGACCATAACGTCAATGTGAGGAAGAGGGAAGTCATCCTTGGGGCTTGCCCTGTTCAGACCTCTGTAATCCACACATATCCGTACCTTACAGTCCTTCTTAGGTACCAGAATGACATTAGAAACCCACTGTGGATATGAAGTGACAGCTAAGAACCCTGCGTCGAACTGTTTCATGACCTCTACCTTGATCTTCTCCGACATTTCAGGGTGCATACGACAAACCTTATGTTTAACCGGAGGACAGTCTTCTTTAGTCGGCATGCGAAGTACCACAATATCAGTGTCCAAACCAGGCATGTCTTCATAGGACCAGGCGAAGATCTCAACGTAGTCGTGCAACATCTGTACCAACCTCTGTTTGACGCTAAGCTCTAGATTTGCACCTATTTTAACCTCTTTTCAGTCTTCCTCAGTACCCAAATTCATTTTCTCAATCGGCTCTTCATGGGGTTGTATGGCCCATTCTTTCTATTGTAACAGTCTAGCAAGTTCTCCAGGAACCTCACAATCTTCCTCACCTTCGTCCTCGGCTTGGTTGATCGATTTTTGAAGTCATAACTGGCAATAGTAAAGTTGTTATCAATGGGATCCAGAGTGGATATGGATCTGCATTACGATACATGAGTGTGTGTAAGAGAATAACTGTTTTGATAAAGTGAAAACGGAAAAGAAAAACAGAGAGCGCAAAATTTGTATGTAAGAAACGTCCAATGCTTTATTAATGATATATGAAATGACAAATAACAGCTCTCACAAACAAAACCTATGTGCTTCGGGCAAGGCACAAGGCTGTAAAGTTTTGAATTGTTTATTACAAATCTTTAAAATAAGTCAATTACTGCAGAATAAAAGAAACTGGTATGAAGTCCCTAGCCGTCCAGTTACTCGGTCCACTGTCGGTAGTTGGGTAGATCCAGCTGTCAATTACTGAGTCCTCCTCGCTGTCTTCAATGGCGTTAATTCCCCGATTACTGATGTGTAGGGGAGGTGTTCCAGCCCGAGCGTGTCGAATAACCCTTTGAGCCCCTGTAGTAAAGCCCAAACCAAAATTTTCAGTTTTGTGAGTGAAATCAGGGATCTGACCCCAATTGGCACACCCACCTTCTTCAACCACGGCCCTGGCATCCTTGAGGGAAGCCATCTTCAGAGGAGGTTTGTTGTTGGTAGTAGCTTCAGTTGATGCCAAGATCTGAGGGACCTCTTCGAAGTTCTGACAAGGAGTTTCTATGAATTCCCCACCCATCTCTACATAGCAGAAGGAATTGAAGTGGCTCACCATATACTCCTCTTCACCCCGTACAATGACAATTTTTCCTTTCACCGGATACTTCAGCATTTGGTGGAGTGTGGAAGTAACTGCCCCAGTTTCATGGATCCAAGGACGACCCAGCAAACAAGAATACGACGGCCTGATATCTATCACATAGAAGGTGGACCCAAATGTCTGAGAACCCACTTTGACAGGGATGTCCACCTCCCCGTGCACCATTCTCTTCGATCCGCCAAAAGCCCGATGTTATTAGGCTTTAGAGTTAAACCCTCGCAATCGAACCGGTCCAACGCCTTCTTCGACATAACATGCAGTGAAGACCCAGTATCTACCAGCACATGAGCCATATTGGTACCCCTGAATTCAATCGAGACATGCAGAGCATCATTATGCTTCCTTCCCTTTGGTGTTAAATCCGCATCTGAAAAACCCATCCCATTATCAGCAGTCAGGCTGGCCACACAATCTTTAAATTGATCAGCTGAAGTTTCCTGCGGCACATACGCAGTCTTGAGGAACGCAATCAAAGCCTTCGCATGGGCTTCGGAACACAACAACAAAGACAACATGGATATTTTTGATGGGGTCTGTCCCAGCTGCTCGATCAGATTGTATTCGTTCTTCTTAATTATTTTCAATATTTCCTATATCTCTTGTTTAGAGGCTTCCACCACAATTTTTCTAGGTGCCTCCGTCCAGGAAAGTTCACCTATAACTTCTTTGCTGCGGGTATCAGACGATTTGCCGACAGGGGTAATAATTGGAGTAAGAACAAGATCAGTAGTTGATGTACTAACAGGAATAACAAATGGAATGACAATAGGCTTGTTGACAGTCTTCGGGGAAATCTCTGGAGAGAAGACCCTTCCACTTCGGGTAACTTTGCTGATTCCGAAAATGTTATCAATATCAGGATTAGCCTCTTCATCTTTCAAATCTTGTTTGATGCCATGATAGTACACATCAGAACCATAATGCTAAGGGACAGCTTTGTTCGAGACATACGGGATAGGATCAGGAACAATGATTATCAACGGAGTGATTCTTAGAGCAAATGTAATCCTAACAGGTCTTCTCGAGGAGACCTTGGAAGGATTGGCGGAAATGGTTATAATGGTAAAGTCTTCATATGGAACAACGGGAACCAAATTTTTCTCGAACAAAATTTCTTTGTTGTCCATTAGGCGTTGAACACCTGACTTTAGCAAATGGCAACCAGAAGGCAGAAATGAACACATGTGGCAACCTTCACCACAACCCGGAAATAAATCAGACAACAGCAAATTCTTCTTCACGGTCATGAGAGGAGTAGAAAATTCATCATCCAAGGTCACAAACAAGTCGGTATCAACATCATTAATTCCATGACCGTGCTTAGGCATGGGAGAAGTTATGACATTGGGCTTCTCCGGAGCATCGAACTCAATTTCCTTGGCTTCAATCAGATATTGTACCTTATTCCTTAGAGCCCAGCAGTCATTGGAATCGTGGCCAAGACTCTCAGAATGATAGGCACACCGAGCATTTGGATTATATCGGGGAGATGTGGTATTTGGATTCTTGGGAGCCTCTTTCAAGGTTGCCAAGTTGGATCTCATCAGATGAGGTAGAACTTCAGCCAATGTCATATTAATTCAGGTAAATTGTCGTTGTGGTCTTTCCACCCTTTGTTGATTGTTGCATTGTGGAGCGGCTGCAGGCCTAGGTATCATTATGGCACTTACTGTGTGACGATGTTCAGCTCTTTTTTGGCCCCTCGGGCTGTAGATGGAACTAGTTTCCTTCTTACCAGCAAAAGGCTTCTTTACTGAACTTGAAGAGGCATCCTTCTGTATCTTGCCACTCCGAATCCCAGCTTCTACTCTCTCTCTCCAGTTAGAATCATCTCGGTGAAACCAGCTGACGAGCTGCCAATCAAATGATTGAAAAATGGACCAGATAGCGTCCCCAAAAACATATCAACCAACTTCCTATCAGACAACGGGGGTTGAACTCTTCCAGCCAAGTCTCTCCATTTCTGTGCATAGTCCTTAAAGCCTTCACTTGCACCCATGGACATACTCTGGAGTTGAGTATGAGTAGGAGCAAGGTCGACATTATATTGATATTGCTTGTAGAAAGCAGCAGCCAGATCTTCTCAGTTTCGGACATTGGCTCCCTCCAGCTGGTAGAACCATTCAAGCTGAGTCCCTGACATACTATCTTGAAAGAAATGAACCCACAGATTTCTATCAGCGGTGTGGGGCTGAATTTTCCTGACGTAGGAACGGAGATGGAGCTTTGGGCAGGACACCCCACCATACTTAGCAAAAACTGGAGCTTTGAACTTCTGCAGGATGACCACCCCCGACACCAATCCCAATTCTTTGAAATCCAGTCCAGGTATCTTCTGAACTTCCATGGCACTCAGACGATCTTCCAACTGTTTTTATCTATCCTCAGCAGGAGGATATTGCTCATCATTGTAATCGATATCATTGTCAGAAACTGCAGGACTGGGGTCCTTCTCTTCTTCTTGATTCTCTCCTTCCTTGGATGAAGAGATCAGATCGACTTGTCTCTCCAACAGCTCTCCAAACCTTCTGCCCATATTCAGAATACCAGCAGCCTTCTTATTTTTCTTCTTTTCTTTCAGGATAAGGGCTTTTAGATCCTCCTGCCCTTTTGCCAGACTTATGAACATTTATTGGAACTGGGCGTTCTGTGCCTGAAGGTCCTTGATGGTTTGCTCGAAAGACATTTCTACTGAAATAAACAGTGAAGAGGATGAGAAACCTGTAATGGTACCTGTACATGCAATTCTATGAATGGGATGTGCATGCAATGATTTCAAAGACTTTGGGAAGTTTAAATTTGCAAACCAAAATAAACAAAGATTTTATTAGCTGGATTTGAAGATTCAAAATGCCTTTTAGACGTTACGATTAAAAAAAACAAATCTAAGACTAATAAAAGACATCAAAGTTCCCATGGATGCTTCCTCTTTGTGTCGAGATAGTCATTGAGTCCTCTTTCTTCATGCAGTTTCTTTGTGAGCTCTAAAAACTTCCTCTCCTGAGAATGGAACTGATCCCTGTAAGTATCCCGCTCCTTCATCAACTGAATCTAAGACCTCTGTAGCTCTCCAAGATCAATGAGCATATAAGGATAGAGAGACGTGTAAGAAATACCTCCTTCAGTAGTGAGTTCCACAATCAATGGTAAAATGGCCACATAGGGCATTATAAGCTTCTGGGAACGAGCTCGTACCCATTGGAGGTAAGGTTCCATAGGAATGGAAGTTTTGGCCGCAAATTCTTGGCACATGATCTGTTTACCATGCCCCAAGCTCGTATGAACCTCCGGCGATACTCGTGAGCGTCATCCTCATAGTTGAATACAATGACCTCGATAAGTAACTCACGGGGACCATCCCTTCGAGCGTAACCAAATTTTCGCAGAGCTAAACAAGGATTGTAGGTTATACCTCCTCTGATGCAAAGTAGCGGGACATTGGGGTACTCCCCACAGCAGTCAATAGTAGCAGTTGTTGTACCCCAAAATTTGTCCTCTTTTCATAGATGCATATTATTGGTTTTATGGTTATGGAATAAAGGTATATTTATCAATCTTATTTATGTTACAAGTGACGTTTATTTCGTCAATGGATATTCTCAGAGTATTTTCCGTGCTGAAGATCGGTTCGTCATTTTGCAACGATTCGGGGTTCAAATATTCACAAGTCCAACCCGGCGCGTCATATTTAGGTGTTCTTTTACCAAGATATCTCTGATAACGTATTTTCAAATTCAGGTTCGGCTCAAGAGTCAATTCTTTAAAGAAGCTCTCTGAATGTGTGAGTTTTCTCGAAGAAATATGGTGAAAAAGTGTGCTAAAAGTGCAGTTTTTACGCACAAAAATATTCATAACTTGAAGATCGTGGCTCGTTTTGAAACCATTCCAGTGGCCAAAATTCCGTCTTGACATTATCTACATTTTCATCTCTCACGACTGGAAGCCAATTTCGATCAGAAGGTCTTCAAAAATGCAGATTTATCAAGTATTTTCGTACATAAAATTTGTGACAAGTTTATTTGCGTCATGTTCAGAAAATCATAACTTGGTCGATTTTCATCGTATCGAGCTGGTTCTGGCGCCAAAATTTCACAAATTGAGTTGGATATGTTTTCACAGGAGGTATCGAGTTCGAACGGTATTCAAAGGGCCTTCTTTTTTTTGCTCAGAGTGCGTGTGACACGCCGAAAATCCTGAATGCTGAATATTATTTCATCTGGGCCGAAACTTCGAAAATTCATAACTCGGTCAATTTTTATCGGATCGGGCTCATCTTTTTACACAAGGTCACTGACTCAGAGATCTACAACTTTACTTCAAAAGTTGAGACCGAATTATGCTCCGATCAATACCAGTTTTATATTGAAGAACGTGCCGGAGTCGACATTGGAGTCCAAAATAAGTTTGTCTGACCTGAAATTTCAAAAATTCATAACTAATTCACCGTTTATCTGATTGAGCCCATTTTCAGATAGGAGTTAGTTCTCGATGTCGGCTACATTTTGTTTTCACATTTCAACTTCAAAAATTGCACTTAGGCCCCTGCCATTTTGCCTAGAACGTGACGGACTCAAGTGGACATTGGAAGCCCAATTGCACATTCAAAGTCCATTTTTTCTCTCTATAATTTCTATTATATAATCCCATTCTTTTCAAACAAACATGAGGAAAAAAAAGTTTTTGCCACAACGCTGTCAAAATATCAAATTCTTTCAAGAACCCTAAAACCTTGAAATCCTTATTATAAATCACCATCTCACTACAAACAAGCCATCCCTGTTACAAACCAATATCTCACTACTTCTCTGGCTTGATCTCCATGATTAAAAGGGCATAAAAGCATTCATATCACTACTTCTCCAGTAAGGGTAAGGCTGATTTGATCTCCATGATCAAAAGGGTATAATTATTCATACATGCCATATTGGCTTAAACATTAAATTTCTTCATATATTGGCTTTATTTGTATTTCATGATATATAGTAATTTATTTAATGTATTCATGAGATTCAACAATGCAGATTTAGACAGGATCCCATGCAGGTTCATTAAGGAACGTTGAGGCTAAAACAAAAATGGCCAAAAGTCAAAACACAAATGGCCAAAACAGAACAGCTTACACATGACACCAATACATGGCGAGGCAGACATCCTGAGAAGGTTAAGGAACGTTGAGGCTAAAACACAAATGGCCAAAAGCCAAAACACAAATGGCCAAAACAGAACAGCTTACACATGACATCAATACATGGCGAGGCAGACATCCTGAGAAGGTTAAGGGCGTGGGTTCAACAACCACCCCTATTGGTTTGGATTTTCTCCCTTTCTATTTATCTGTTTACCTATTTTTATTTTTTCTGTTTAAATTTTTTTTTCATAAAACTTAACATTTTTCACAAACCTTTGATTTTTTATAATGAACTCGAATAATTAATTTTATGTTTTAATTTAATTAGACAATTTTAATTTCCTTTTGTAAATAATTAAAATCAATTAGAATCAATAGGTTTTTATTACTAACTTAATTATTTTATTTTTTCCCCTAAAATAACCAAAAACCAAAAATATGTCATTTAATTATTTTCATTAATTAATTTAAAAACTAATTAATTTAGAATTTAATTTAGAAAAACTTATTTCTTTTATTAAAAACAACAAAAAAACAATTCTTTTCTTTTAATTAGGATAGAAGGGTCAAAACCCTAGTCTCGCATTCGATCTAATTTTCTCGCGCGTTTTTATTATTATTTTTCCCAATTATTGTATCTGCTCCCGGTTTGTAATAATTTAATTAGGACATTTATTTATTTTTACCGCTTTTAATTTCAAAGGGTTTGTTTTTGGCTATGTAAATACCCGAAGCCTTGTAATAGCTTAGTTTAAAATTCCGCACTTTAATTTCTGCAAATATTTAACTGTTAGATGTTTGATAATAGGGTTTGCATGACAAGAATGTATTTCTAAATTTAAAACAGTTAGATCACCCTAAATGTGCAAAGATAAAATAATCTGAAATTGAATCACTCGCACATGCGCACTCCTAGGGTACACTACCACTTGGTTGCCTTCGCTAAAATGGTCATTGAGTATAGGATGTTTTAGTGGTCGTCCTTTTGTCCACAAATCAAAGTTGCCTCGAAATGGTTGCCTCGGATATTGTTGCCTCGGATAATTGATCTAATACTTTAGGGTTATTACTAAGACATCCTAATATTGCTTTGGTGACCGTATGTCCCTCATTCGAATTGACCCTCAAACTCCAACGACAGTGCTATCTACTCATTAATATTGGGATAACACTGTCTAAAGGAAAATAGCATAGAACGATTACTTTTTCGAGTAGGTAGATGGTTCTTAGATACTTGCTCTTTTCAACACAAAACTTTTTCACACTTACACTCATTTTCGAACAAAGTTTTCAAAAACACTTCATTACACTCTTGAGGACAGAAGCAAGAGTTAAATCGAAGTTTCAAACAAAAACTTTTTCAAACCCACAAGCACAAAGAAAACAATTTTGAAAACAATTGAGCAAGTACCTAAGATCCCGTGGATAACCACAGATAGAAAGGGTACTAACACCTTCCCTTTCTATAATCTACCCCCCGAACCCGAGAAATATCTCGAAAAAGGAATTTTTCTGTGCTTTTTTCTTTTCCTTGTTGGATAAAATAAAAGTCCGTGGCGACTCTTGCTTACCGCGACATTTTGCGAAAACAAACGCAAAACGTAAACCAGCATTCCAAAAAACAGTCAGTTCTTCCCGCCGTATCACAGAACTGGAGACTCTGCTGGGGATTGAATAAGTGGGGTGTACCTTAGGAATAGTTCATCATATTGTTTTCAATTGTTTGAATTGTTTGCTTTATATTTGTGGGCTTTGTATCGGAGTTACTATAGATCCTAACCCAGATCTGGGGACACCTTTTAGGTAAGTAGCAATAGATTGTGAGGGAACTGTACGACGTAGACCGATACGGTTGAAGCAGTAGCTACGTTGGTGTGACACTTTAGTTGGTACCGATATCCCTTGTGGAGGAACAAGGAGAGTATGGGGCTGCTAAGGGGTCATTAAGCACCAACTGACCTTAGAACCTATAATTGACCAACTTGGCCATTGAAAAGTAGCAGTATGCTACACTCATTGAGACCATACTCTCGCGATGATTCCGACTGCAAGAAAAGGTTGCTAAACTGGAACTATGACCGATCGAGGATGGTCAGTGATATTGAGAACCTCTAGAACCCGGTTACTATTACTAGGACAGGTTGAACCAACTAAACTGCAAGGGGGTAGTACCTAAACTCCATGCCAGCCTGAAATTTAAGGGCTATTGTGTGACTTGTGTGCTTTCAAATTCAAATACTTTCACATTTTTGTTATATGACAACATGAGTTCCTTGCAGGTTTTGTTTACAGTCCTTATCCAATAACTTGGATTTCTTGCTGGATTTACTTACTTACATCACCTCGCATTTTCTTAAACGCATAGCATGCACATCACAACATCATCCCATAGCATTTCCTTAACCATTTCAAGGATCTCAAGGGTTTGTGATGCAGGTTATGGTAAATCAAACGTCTAGCAAGGGGAAAAGGGGATTTATTTTCCTCTAGCCAATGTCATCTAGAGATCAAAATATGATAACTTGAGTCAGTGGCTATGACCCACTCGATATGGTGAGCTTGACTCTTGAAGAAGGACTCTTGATTACACGAAGTTTCTTTAATCAAAGCTGCAAAATTCAAATTCTAACAGTTTCTTGTTTACCCCGCGAGATCCTTGAAAACATTGCATACATATATTATACATATCATTGCATAACAGGTCTCCCAGTACAGGTGTCTCATGTTCTCGCTGTTTATTTCAGTAATGGATCTCCAACAAGACAACCAAGATCTTCAAACTCAAGAAACACAGTTCATGGAAATATTCCTAAACCTATCCAAGGGGCAGGAAGAGTTGAAAACACTCCTCGTTAGGAACTTGGTCAAGAAAAGTCCCGAAGACAATAAGGATGAGCGGATGAAGCAACTGCAAGCTGAGGTAGATGAAATAAGAACCCAGATGCTAGGGCAGATGGCTCTTATCCAAGGCTTAGCCCGGGAACAAGAAGAGTTGAGAACCATTATCAACCAACTTCATCAAGATATATACAACAATATGAAGCAAATAGTCGAGACTGGGGACCAAGTCATTGATCAGCCTCCAAGAAGACAAAGATTTGGTTTGGTAAAGAATGGACCTCTCCAGGTTGCTACTACCTCACGGGTCCAACAATAACCTCGCCATAAACAACTGGTTAATCAGAGTAAGCCGAATAGGCCCAAGAAGCAGTTTACCAAGCTCAACATGCCGCTGTCCCAAGCTTTGCAACACCTGTTGAGATTGAATCTGGTGACGTCGGTAGGACCTCATCCGAATCCTAAGACTTCTTCACCTAACTACAATCCTGATGCAAGGTGCGCATACCATTCTAACAGCCCAGGGCATGATACTGACGACTGTTGGAAGTTGAAATACAAAATTCAAAACCTGATTGATGAAGGAGCATTGGAATTCACACAAGATGGTCAACTGGAATGTTTTTGTCAATCCTCCAAGGCTCACCATTTGAAGTGACAAAGTTCTGACAAGGGAGGCTTTTATTCATTAAAATTTTCAATTTTTTTAATTTTCTTTTGATTGTTCGAATATCTATTCATGTCAAACTTTGTTACTTTATCAATGCATTGAATATGTCTGTTTAGAATCAATCCATTCGTATTCACTATATTTAAATTTCTTTCCTTTTGCGATGTTCACCTCTCGATTAAAAAAATCTAAGCCTTTAGAGGGAGGATGATGAAATGATATCAAAATCTCTACAGTATGCTTTTGAACAGACCCTGCTGACGATGTACATACGTTGTTTCAAATCCTAAATAGTGGATCTATAAGGAAGATAATCCCTAGTCAACCCCTTTGAGCCAAAGAAGTAGGAGTTTTTCTTTTCACACAAATTAAAACCCTTAATCACAATCTGGGGCAGGGTAGTTTTCTCAGTTAATCCAGGTGCACAATGAATGGCTTCAAAAACTTCCTTCCGAAACAAAAGACGATGATGGTTCCCTATAATCGTCAAGACAGGCAGTCATTATCTCTCAAAATAAAAATTAAGTCAAAACCTATGAAGGAGACTTAAGAAAAAAACGGGGGCATCCCGCTGACTGTAATCACTAAAAGAAACAGTTCAGGCAAAAGACAGGGATAATAAAATCAAAAAGAAAGAGATCCTACAAACTCTCAACAAAAATGACTGCCTGTTCAAAATAAATTGTCAGTATCCGAACCATCACTGGAATATCAGAGCAAAGACTCAAACGGGATCTAATGCACGACTAGCTGAGTTTAGGATCGACGAACATCATGAAGAACGGGTGGGTATAAATAAATTTTGAGCCTTTAACCTTTGTTTCTTAAACCGTGAACCAGGCCACGTTATAACCCTTAAAAGTCCTAGATGAAGCATGGGTTAGTTTGAAAGCATACTGTTACAAAAGGTATCCTGACTCCTGTAGGACTTGCTGTAAATCCGGAGTTGACATCACATATTACAAAATTTGACTGTTTTACTGAAAAAATGCATTTTCAAAATTTCAAGACAGACATAAGCTTTGCATTCTTAAAATAACATTGGTTGCATATGACTATTTGTTCAACAGCAGAGAAATTCACATGACGAATATCTAGTGAACAAAAAAAAACCTTCTCAATAAAAAGGATCACCTCAAGTGGAAAAACATTTCCAATCTAAGGGCACGGCATGATCATTGTCCATCATCTGGGGCAGTCAAGTCAAGATTCAAGGAATCTCTCAAAGATGCCGAATAGCCAGGGACAAATCTTCATCTGAATCACTTGGGGCATTGGACATGAATTCCAGCAACGAATCTTGCATGATCAAACGAACATCTCCTGGTAGTATGGCAGTACAACACTACCGATAGTGACAACTTCCTACACCCTGAGAGCGTGGACATAGTCAAAAAATACTGCGCATGAACAAAGACCCGCTAGGTTGACACACCTAGGCAAAAATAAGGGCATCCTTGAGAACCAAAAGGGTTCGAGCAAAAATTAGGGATAAAAACAAAAAATCTGTACACCCGGCAAGTCGAAAACCCGAAAGGGCGGCTTGGGCAAAAAAGGGTATCCCGGTGGACTGAAAATCTGAAAAGACAGTCCAGGCAAAAGTTAGGGATTAGAGCGTACGACTATGTCCCGTCATCTCGTCCTTTGCCTACCAGAAGAAGATTTGTCATTTCAATCGGCAATTACCAAACACCTCATAGGTTGGGATAATACTCGATCCACAAGGCCTCCGCAGGTACTTTCTATCGCAAATATAGGGGCAGAAAAGTCTTGATATGAAGCCATCGTCATACCCTCAACATGCGTCTCAGTAACATTCACTACCCGCAGAGAAAGAAAACACAGTAATGTTAGCTCTCCCCAACTGAGACTCACAACCGCAAATGAATCGGTAATATTCTCCCCAAGCAGAGTTTATCTATCATCAGCAATGAAAAGTCTTATCATCCCTGGTGGAGTATAAAATATCCCTAGTGGAGTTTGGAAAGTTTCCCCAGTGCAGTCTGAAAAAAGTTTCCCTAGTGAAGTTTGGAGAATCATCCCCAGTAGACTCTGGAAGATTGTCCCCAGTAGAGCCTAAAAGGTTATGCCCAATAAGGTCGCTATCGAAAAAATCACCCCCCAACGGAGTTCATTCCTTTAACAAACAGGAGCCCAATCCCCAACATGATTCAGTATCACCAGCAACGGTAATTCATCCCCAACAGAATTTATCAACAGAATCCTCTACAGAGAATCTCTTCCCCACAGATTAATCTCCTCATCAGTTTAGTCCGCAGTGGAGTTTTCCTCTCCTGCAGGTTTATTCTCACAAATATCTTTATTCGCTATCTCCAGCGGAAATGAAGAATTCAGCTCTTTTCTCCAGCAGCTACCCGAGATTTATTTTCCCCCAGCTAAAAACATCACATTTTCATACATCATGACACATGCATATACGCATCATACAAAAAAATCTCATTTATTTTGAGAACATCATTTGCTTGATACATATCATGCATTACATACAACTAACCTTTATCTTTCAGGAAAGAAGCGGTTAAATTCTCACAAATTTCAAAGCTATGAAGCTTTTACCTCCATTGAATTACAAACAGGTTCCTAAATCTCAGTAGAGAAGTTTTCTCAGTTGAATTACAGGCGAGTTCTTAAATCTCGACGAAGATGATTCCCCAAGTTGAATTACTGACAAGTTCTTAAAACTCAGCAGAGATGTTCTCTCAGTTGAAGTACATACAAGGTCCTAAATCTCGACAAAAGTGTTCCTCCGTTTAATTACAGACAGGTTCCTAAATCTGAGCAGAGAAGTTTTCTCAGTTGAATTACGGGCGAATTCTTAAATCTCGACGAAGATGTTTCCCCAAGTCGAATTATTGACAAGTTCTTAAAACTCAGCAGAGATGTTCTCTCAGTTGAAGTACAGACAAGGTCCTAAATCTAGACAAAGTTGTTCCTCCGTTGAAGTACAGACAGGTTCCTAAATCTCAGCAGAGAAGTTTTCTCAGTTGAATTACGGGCGAGTTCTTAAATATCGATGAAGATGTTTCCTTCCAGTCGAATTACTGACAAGTTCTTAAATCTCAACAGAATTATCCTCAGTTGAATTACAGACAAGGTCCTAAATCTCGACAGAGTTCCTCCGTCGAATTACAGACGAGTTCCTAAATCTCAGCAGAGTTTTTTCAGTTGAATTACAGGCGAGTTCTTAAATCTCGATGAAGATGTTTCCCTCCAGTCGAATTACTGACAAGTTCTTAAAACTCAGCAGAGATGTTCTCTCAGTTAAAGTACAAACAAGGTCCTAAATCTCGACAAAGTTGTTCCTCCGTTGAAGTACAAACAGGTTCCTAAATCTCAGCAGAGAAGTTTTCTCAGTTGAATTACGGGCGAGTTCCAAAATCTCGATGAAGATGTTTCCCTCCAGTCGAATTACTGACAAGTTCTCAAATCTCAACATAATTATCCTCGGTTGAATTACAGACAAGGTCCTAAATCTCGACAAAGTTCCTCCGTCGAATTACAGACGAGTTCCTAAATCTCAGTAGAGTTTTCTCAGTTGAATTACGGGCGAGTTCTTAAATCTTGATGAAGATGTTTCCCTCCAGTCGAATTACTGACAAGTTCTTAAAACTCAGCAGAGATGTTCTCTCAGTTGAAGTATAGACAAGGTCCTAAATCTCGACAAAGTTCCTCCGTTGAAGTACAGACAGGATCCTAAATCTCGACAGAGAAGTTTTCTCAATTGAATTACGGGCAAGTTCTTAAATCTCGACGAAGATGTTTCCCCAAGTCGAATTACTGACAAGTTCTTAAAACTCAGCAGAGATGTTTTCTCAGTTGAAGTACAGACAAGGTCCTAAATCTCGACAAAGTTCCTCCGTTGAAGTATAGACAGGTTCCTAAATCTCGGCAGAGAAGTTTTCTCAGTTGAATTACGGGTAAATTCTTAAATCTCGACGAAGATGTTTCCCCAAGTCGAATTACGGGCGAGTTCTTAAAACTCAACAGAGATGTTTTCTCAGTTGAAGTACAAACAAGTTCCTAAATCTCGACAAAGATGTTCCTCCTTTGAATTACAGACAAGTTCCTAAATCTCAGCAGAGAAGTTTTCTCAGTTGAATTACGGGCAAGTTCTTAAATCTCGACGAAGATGTTTCCCCAGTTGAATCACGAACGAGTTCTTAAAACTCAGCAGAGAAGTTTTCTCAGTTGAAATACGGGCAAGTTCCTAAATCTCGACACCCCAGTTGAATTACGGGCAAGTTCCTAAATCTCGACACCTCAGTTGAATTACGAACAAGTTCCTAAATCTCGACACCTCAGTTGAATTACGGGCAAGTTCCTAAATCTCGACACCTCAGTTGAATTACAGGCAAGTTCCTAAATCTCGACACCTCAGTTGAATTATGGACAAGTTCCTAAATCTCGACACCTCAGTTGAATTATGGGCGAGTTCTTTTCCCTCAACAAAGATCAGACTTCCCCAGCGGAATCTTCCTCAACAACAGGTATGTAAGCTCTCGCTAAGGAATCTCTTATGCGATTGACACTTCTCTAAACGACATCTGTAAGCCCATTCCCGACATCACAAAGCAACTACCACTTCATGCGAGTGCAAATTTCTGGGCACTCTAGTGTTCAATCCTCTTCCACCTTCGGATCATGAAAGGCACGAAAGCCAATCTACATCCTCAGGTTTAAGAAGATTGAACAGGGGCAGCTGTTGTACCCCAAAATTTCCCCTCTTTTCATACACGCATATTATTGGTTTTATGGTTATGGAATAAAGGTATATTTATCAAGCTTCTTCAGGTTACAAGTGACGTTTATTTCGCAAATGGATATTCTTAGAGTATTTTTCGTGCTGAAGATCGGTTTGTCATTTTGCAACGATTCGGGGTTCAAAGATTCACAAGTCCAACCCGGCGCGTCATATTCAGGTGTTCTTTTGCCAAGATATCTCTGATAACATATTTTCAAATTCAGGTTCGACTCAAGAGTCAATTCTTTAAAGAAGGTCTCCGAATGTGTGAGTTTTCTTGAAGAAATATGGTGAAAAAGTTTGCTAAAAGTGCAGTTTTTACGCACTAAAAAATTCATAACTTGAAGATCGTGGCTCGTTTTGAACCCGTTCGAGTGGCCAAAATTCCGTCTTGACGTTATCTACGTTTTCATCTCTCATGACTGGAAGCCAATTTCGATCAGAAGGTCTTCAAAAATGCGGATTTATCAAGTATTTTCGTACAGAAAATTTGTGACAAGTTTATTTGCGTCATGTTCAGAAAATAATAACTTTGTCGATTTTCATCGTATCGAGCTGGTTCCGGCGCCCAAATTTCACAAATTGAGTTGGCTACATTTTCACAGGAGGTATCGAGTTCGAATGGTATTTAAAAGGCCTTATTTTTTTTGCTCAGAGTGCGTGTGACGCACCGAAAATCCTGAATGCTGAATATTATTTCATCTGGGCCGAAACTTCGAAAATTCATAACTCGGTCAATTTTTATCGGATCGGGCCCATCTTTTTACACAAGGTCACTGACTCAGAGATCTACAACTTTGCTTCAAAAGTCGAGACCGAGTTATGCTCCGATCAATACCAGTTTTTTATTGAAGAACGTGTCAGAGTCGACACTGGAGCCCAAAATAAGTTTGTTTGAGCTGAAACTTTAAAAATTCATAACTAATTCACTGTTTATCTGATTGAGACTATTTTTGGACAGGAGTTAGTTCTAGATGTCGGATACATTTTGTTTTTACATTTCAACTTCAAAAATTGCACTTAGGCCCCTGCGATTTTTCCTAGAACGTGACAGACTCAAGTGGACATTGGAAGCCCAATTGCACATTCAAAGCCCATTTTTTCTCTCTCTAATTTCTATTATATAATCCCATTCTTTTCACACATACAAGAGGGAAAAAAAGCTTTTGCCACAACGCTGTCAAAATATCAAATTCTTTCAAAAACCCTAAAACCTTGAAATCCTTATTATAAATCCCCATCTCACTACAAACAAGCCATCCCTGTTACAAACCAACATCTCACTACTTCTCTGGCTTGATCTCCATGATCAAAAGGGCATAAAAGCATTCATATCACTACTTCTCCAGTAAGGGTAAGGATGATTTGATCTCCATGATCAAAAGGGTATAATCATTCATACATGCCATATTGGCTTAAACATTAAATTTCTTCATATAATGGCTTTTATTTGTATTTCATGATATATAATAATTTATTTAATGTATTCATGAGATTCAACACTGCAGATTTAGACAGGATCCCATGCAGGTTCATTAAGGAACGTTGAGGCCAAAACACAAATGGCCAAAATAGAACAGCTTACACATGACACCAATACATGGCGAGACAGACATCCTGAGAAGGTTAAGGAACGTTGAGGCCAAAACACAAATGACCAAAAGCCAAAACACAAATGGCCAAAACAGAACAACTTACACATGACATCAATACACGGCGAAGCAGACATCCTGAGAAGGTTAAGGGCGTGGGTTCAACAACCACCCCTATTGGTTTGGATTTTCTCCCTTTCTATTTATCTGTTTACCTATTTTTATTTTTTCTGTTTAAATTTTTTTTTCATAAAACTTAACATTTTTCACAAACCTTTGATTTTTTATAATGAACTCGAATAATTAATTTTATGTTTTAATTTAATTAGTCAATTTTAATTTCCTTTTGTAAATAATTAAAATCAATTAGAATCAATAGGTTTTTATTACTAACTTAATTATTTTTTCCCTAAAATAACCAAAAACCAAAAATATGTCATTTAATTATTTTCATTAATTAATTTAAAAACTAATTAATTTAGAATTTAATTTAGAAAAACTTATTTCTTTTATTAAAAACAACAAAAAAACAATTCTTTTCTTTTAATTAGGATAGAAGGGTCAAAACCCTAGTCTCGCATTCGATCTAATTTTCTCGGGCATTTTTATTATTATTTTTCCCAATTATTGTATTTGCTCCCGGTTTGTAATAATTTAATTAGGACATTTATTTATTTTTACCGCTTTTAATTTCAAAGGGTTTGTTTTTGGCTATGTAAATACCCGAAGCCTTGTAATAGCTTAGTTTAAAATTCCGCACTTTAATTTCTGCAAATATTTAACTGTTAGATGTTTGATAATAGGGTTTGCATGACAAGAATGTATTTCTAAATTTAAAATAGTTAGATCACCCTAAATGTGCAAAGATAAAATAATCTGAAATTGAATCACTCGCACATGCACACTCCTAGAGTACACTCCCACTTGGTTGCCTTCGCTAAAATAGTCATTGAGTATAGGATGTTTTAGTGGTCGTCCTTTTGTCCACAAATCAAAGTTGCCTCAAAATGGTTGCCTCGGATATTGTTGCCTCGGATAATTGATCTAATACTTTAGGGTTATTACTAAGACATCCTAACATTGCTTTGGTGACCGTATGTCCCTCATTCGAATTGACCCTCAAACTCCAACGACGGTGCTATCTACTCATTAATAGTGGGATAGCACTGTCTAAAGGAAAATAGCATAGAACGATTACTTTTTCGAGTAGGTAGATGGTTCTTAGATACTTGCTCTTTTCAACACAAAACTTTTTCACACTTACACTCATTTTCGAACAAAGTTTTCAAAAACACTTCATTACACTCTTGAGGACAGAAGCAAGAGTTAAATCGAAGTTTCAAACAAAAACTTTTTCAAACCCACAAGCACAAAGAAAACAATTTTGAAAAAAATTGAGCAAGTACCTAAGAGCCCGTGGATAACCACAGATAGAAAGGGTGCTAACACCTTCCCTTTCTATAATCTACCCCCCGAACCCGAGAAATATCTCGAAAAAGGAATTTTTCTGTGCTTTTTTCCTTTCCTTGTTGGATAAAATAAAAGTCGGTGGCGACTCTTACTTACCGCGACATTTTTAATAAACAAACGCAAAACGCAAACCAGCATTCCAAAAAACAGTCAGTTCTTCCCACCGTATTACAACAGTGTTTTCCATAGTTTGAGAACACCAAAGAATATCCGTATGAGCGAGTGACATTATCCTTTGCGACCAACCCAAACCTTCTTCATTCTTCTGTACAGACTTAGGGAGGTGAGAAATACACCACCTCGACAGCAATGGCATGCAGCACATAAGAATCCCTCTTCTCTTCATGGTACGAGTATGGAGATTGTGCAAAATATCTCCGAGTAAGGTAGGCACAGGGTTGCGAGAGAGGAAAATCTTGATAGCATTCACATCTATGAATGAGTCTGGATTAGAGAATAGGACTAACCCATAGATTAGAAGAGCCAAGACCTCCTCAAAAGCCTGAAAATCCATATCATCCCAAAACAGCTGGGCCTTGTCTATCAGAAACTTAGCTAGAAAACCCTTGACTCCGCTTCTTGTTTCCGAATTAGATACCACGTTGGCCTGTTTCAGATGTAGAGCTGAGGCAATGACTTCTGGCTTAGGAACTTCTTCTAGACCTGTGAAGGGCAACTGTTCAAGAATGGGTATATCCAACAACTGAGAGATTTCTTCCAAGGTAGGTACCAACTGATAGTCTGGAAAGGTGAAGTAGTGGTGCTTGGGATCAAAGAACTGAAAGAGTACACTCAACATCTTTTCATCAAAATTTGAAGTGACCAGATTGAGAAGTCGACCATGTCTCTTAGTGAACATAGAAGTTTTAGAAACCCTTAATGCTAGCTCTTTGAGTTGGGAAGGTATCTTCACAAAGCTGATTCAGATAGTATTTCTACGAACGGAAGCCATGATCTGCAAAACAGAACAAAGATAAATTCCCGTGGTCTTTGAAATGGTTAGTGCAATAAGAATGGATGCCATGTTATGATGCATGATGTCATGAGAAAACACAGGTATAGCAAACACAGTCAAATCACACAAAGTCCTTAGGTTTAAGGCTTGCATGAGGTTAAAGGTAGTACCCTCTTGAAGTTTAGTTAGTTTCAAACCTGTCTTAAAAAGTAACCGGGTTCTAGAGGATCTCAATATCACTGACCATCCTTTATCGGGCATTATCTCAACTCAAGCAATCTTTTCCTACGGTCGAAATATCCCGAAAGTCTGATCTTAATGAGTATAGCATCGAGTATCAACCAATCCTCAGCTCTACACCGAGGCCAGCTATCTCACTACTTTCTAATGGCCAAGTTTGTTCAACTAAGGTTCTAAGATTCGTTAGTGCTTTACGACACCATGCGGCGGCCCCGTATTCTCCTCGTTTCCCCATGAAGGATACCGGTACCAACAAAAGTGCCACACCAACATAGCCACCGATTAAACCATACCGGTCTACGCCGTACAGTCTCCATGATCTATTGCTGTTTACCTAAAAAGTGCCCCCAGATCCGGGTGTAGGATCTATAGTAAAACCAAATAAACCCTCAAAAGTAAATCAATCAAGACAATCAAGAGAAGCAATTTAATGACCTAGATCCTAAGGTATACCCCACTTATTTTTTCCCCAGCAGAGTCGCCAGTTCTGTGATACGGTGGCAGAATAGACTATTTAATACTGCTTTGTGTTTTGCGTTTTTTGTTTGCAAAATGTCGCGGTAAGCAAGAGTCGCCACCGAATTTTATTTCATCTAATCATGGAAAAGGAAAAAGAACAGAAAAAACCTTTTTTCGAGAAATTCTGAGTACGGGGGGTAGATTATAGAAAGGGAAGGTGTTAGCACCCTTTCTATCCATGGTTTTCCATGGGCTCTTAGGTACTTGCTCAATTTTCAAATTGCTTGTGTGTGTGTGGTTGTTTGTTCTTGAAAATGTTTTACTTCGTGATAACCCTTGTATCAGTCCTCAAGGATGTGACGAAGTTTGTTTTGGAAATTTTTTTTGAAAGGTGTTTGTGTGAAAAGCTTTTATTGAGCAAGTACTTAAGATTCTACCTACTCGAAAAAAAGATTGTCCGTTCTCGTTTCCTTTAGACAATGTTGTCCTACTATTAAGGAGTAGGTAGCCCCGTCGTTAGAGTTTGTAAGGGACATTCGAAAGGGACAAGTACAATCACTAAAGCAATAGTTAGAAAACTTTAGTAGTAACCCTAAAGTCTTAAGATCTTTCCGAGGCAACATTTCCGAGGCAACATTCGAATGGGACATTTTGATCTTTTGACTAGAGGGCATTCTAATTCTAATTATTTTTAATTATAAAAAAATTGAAATTAACCTAATTTAAACTAAATAAAATAATTCAATAAAATATTTTGTAAGAGAGATTTTATGTATTTTTGTGTTTTTTTATTTGAGAAAAGAAACGATTTAATTACAAAAGTTAAAACCTAATTTCTATTTAATTTTAATTAAATAAATGATCAAATAAACCAATTAACCTAATTTATTTTCAAAAATATTAATTTGAATAAATAATATTTAATTCTGTATTTTGTGATTTTTAGTTTAAAAATATATATTTTTTGTTAATTAATTGAAACAATCAAAGAAATTAAAAAAAAAATAGAAAGTAAAGCAAACTGGGCTTGTATGTTGTTAGCAAATGGGGGGTGCAAATATGAATTAATTTTGGGCCCAAGGCTGATGGCCCAACCCCTATGCTGAATCCCATGTGCTGGTCTTCTGATGGTGTACCATGATCTCTTATTTGGAGCGCGTTAGATCTCATGCTAGGCTGATCAAGTGGATGGATGTTTGTGACGTATGGTAGACATCTGGATGAGAGCTACACACGATCTGTTGAGAGAAAATAAAATAAAGATAACCGCTGGGACCTGGGATCTAACCCAGGTCCTTATGCTTGCCAACAACACGCCTCTGCTAACTGGGCTACGCTGGTTAGTTGTTAAAGAAATAAGAACAATATATAATATATCAAAACAAATTCCATGAGACTGAAATAAAATCACGCACGCTATCTTTAAATGAACCAATAGGGTAATGCCAAATCACCTTCTTCTACCTCCAGCCCGTCGTCTTAGGTATATGACCTATACCTACAGAACATGTCCATTGCTACAACCTGCGTGCTTCAAACATCACAAATATACATGATAAATGAATTCAAAGACCAGTGGTCGATTGGTCTTGATGCCATGATCATCCCAGTATCCAATTCTTGGCCTAATTTTGCCTATATAAAGAAACCCCAAAACATGGCTTCAAACCCTAGCCATGGCAATTGTCAGCGTACGCGTTAAAACATCAATTAAAGATAACCATTACGTTGCAAACATGATAACAAACACATATATGCCATTAAAACATGTTCATGATCCGTGAATCACAGTAATTGAGTTTAGAAAAATAGGGCAAACTGTGTGACTGCTACCTGGTGATTCTAGACCTAGGGCGGCTTGCAATTGATTGGGATATGTTCCTAGGATGTCCAGTAAGCTATTGGCAATGTTAGAATGGCTTGACCTGGCCTCTAGAATGGAAATCGAATCACCACTTTTCTTTGAAATTTTGAAGTTTTGTTCTGCCTCTTTTCACGACTACCACCAAATTTCATTCCTTGTACTTGTTCCCTATATATCTTAGAATGAATTAGGGTTATAAACTTAGATTGAACCTTTGCAATTATGAGAGATTTAATTTAATTTTCATGCTACATGTAAACTTGCTATTTTGAGCCAAATCATCCCTTTCTTGTACCAATTATGCTTGATTCGTTTTGGTCTTGATAACTCAGCATATTTTGATTGCAAGCCTGTCAAAAAATCAAATCTAATCATATCTTTGCTATTATTCACCCATTATTTGATTTAATTCAATTTTTAATTAATAAAAAATCAAAATAAATTTCAAAAATGAAGCAAATAATGTGTGGGTGAATATTTGGGTCGTGGACCATATTATAAGTGAGGTGCAAGCATAAAACGTTAGGCCCATTTGGCAGAAAATGCATTTTTGAGCACATTTGACTTTTGGCAATTTTGCAAAAAGGTCAAATTTGACAAGGCATATCTACTCCAATTTTAACCTTAGAGAGGTATTTTTGGACTTCTTAGAAAGCTTAGGATGTCCCCTAAGCAACCTTTCTGGTCTCATCCCAATTGAGTCTTCCATGTTCATGTAAGAAGCTTTGACCCAAAAGGTGTTTTTGTTGACTTTTCAAAAGGACCCATAATGTGGAAATTCATATCTCTTTGTGGTTGCATATTTTGAACTTGTGGGATGAAGATGAGTTTTATGGAATTTCATCCTCTTCAAAATGAGCTTTGGATGGAAAATTTCTGATAAAACATGTGGAAGTTATGCTTGGTCAAAGTTTGGTTGACTTTTCTTGAGAAACCCTAATTTAGCAACTTTAGGGTTTTGATGGATTTGGAGTATTCCTTGAGGAATCATGATCAAACCTTGATAAAATGATGAAATTAACTTCAAACTATTAATGTTGACCAAAAATCTTGAAGTTTGACTGAATGTGGGTCACAGTTGACTTTTAACCTAATACAATCGATTCTCAAGCATCTGAGCAGTTGATTGAGCAAACTTCTTGTGCAAGGCATGAAACTTGACATGTAGGGTCTTTAGAACATATTAGGACCAAGGAGAGCATATGAGGTCTTTGGGGTCCACCTATCTTGATGAAAATGGAAACCCTAATTTGAGACAACCTGCCTTAGGAGAGAGTTTGTCTGGTCAACTCTTGGGAAAACTTGAGCAAATTGAGGATCTCAAGGAGTATGTGTTGAGTAAAATGAGAGAGCAAATTTTGGGGTACAACAGAAGCGTACAACTATGTCCTGTTGGGTCACCTTGCGACCAGATACCAATATCAACTGTCAAGCTCGAACGACATCGATCAATCCAATCAGCTTCGAACAAGCAGCAAAGTGATGAGACGCTCGAAGATATAGGGGCAATAGAAGAGTTGGAATCCAATTTGATTGTTGCATATAGATGTTTTATTTTCTTTACCCAACATTTTATAGCTTCTATTTTTACAGCGGCGTTCTCTTACTAGAACGTCAACCTCCTTGTACAAAAACGCCTATTACAGGCCAACTTCGAAAATCAATACAAATCATTTTTACAAAACTATGAGTTTTTTCCTTTTCTGTTTTGTTTTGCAAGAACGTCCAATGATTTATTCTTGACATATGCATTTGAATATGATTGCTGCTCATAAATATTTACATAAGAAATGAAAAGACAATTGCTCGTAACTTAAGAAACAAAGCAAAAACAAGAAATGTTAAACCCGACAGTTACTCTGTCCAGCAGGTACCTTGTAACATACGACCTTGTAACATCTGTACTCCCCACAGAGTAAAAGCAATCAAAGCATTGATATCATCTTTCCTAAAACAGGAAGTAATCTCCCCATCCAGGGTCTTTCAGACACTTGATATCTATATCCCCATCCGAATTTCATAATCATGAGCGAATCGTCATAAATTTTATCTCCCAAGCAGAGTTTATCTCTCTGAATACAGAAGCTCAATTCCCAACAGAGCTTATTACTTCAGCTACAGAAGTTCATCTTCCAACGAATTTTCCCCCACAGAGTTATTCTCGAACAGAGTCTCTCCCAGGTAGAGTAGTCACAAATAAAAAGGAGTAAATCCATGGCATAGTCATCTCCGTTCACCATCCCCAGCGGAAGTAGATGAACCACTTTTTCTACAACGGTCAGGTATCCAATTTCCAGCACTCTCTAGCAGCAGTCAGGGATTTATTTTCTCATGCTCAGATATGTCACAACAGCATTTCATGGGATAATAAGTCTAAACAATCAGAGATTAGAAAGCAGTAGAATTAATAATATCTACCAAGTCTAATTCTACCAAAATTATCACAAAATATTCTCCCCCTCTTTAGCCATAAATAGGCCAAAGATACTTGTACTTTTAGGTTATACATTCATCTAAAAGGAATAATAAAAACACAGAGAGAAAAAAATCAAAAGTCATTTGCAGCAAGAGGTACTAGCAACAAACTTGTCAACTACACTGATCTTCAAGCATTGTCATCTTCAGAGGAGGCACTATCTTCAGCATTAAGCTGGTCTTCAGCAGCATCCTCTTCCCTTCTTTGTCCTTCAATCTCCTCCTGTTCTAGTCTAGCAATCAGGTCCTCAAGAGTCCTTTTCCTTGTATCAAGCTCTTTGCAGGTTTCCTTCAGCACAGCTATAACATCAATTTTCTTGGAATGAGATTTGACAGTTGATGTCTCAGCAGATGTCATGACAATGTCAGGGGCATGTGTTCCCTGAAATAGCTTATAGTGCAACCCAAGAGCAGGGGCTCTTTTGCAAACATTATCTTTTTCAACTAGAATGTCATGATACTAAGCAAGGACTATACCACATAGGAGAGAGGGAAAGGCAATAGGGCCTTTAATAGCACAGCTTCCAACATGTTTCAATGTTTGATCAAAGATATACTTGCCATAGTCAAAGTTTGTCCTGGTTCCAACAGCATAAATAAATCTTCCCAAGCCTGTGGAGATGGTTGATTTATGGTTGGTGGGAACCCAATTAGCTGCACCAATTTTGTGCAGAATGGCAAATTTCAGGCTCAGCTTGCTTGCATTCAGCTTCCCTTTTAAGGGCCAGCTCTTGACTTGATTTGCAGTGATGGTTTGGCATACTTGGTTGTCAGTAACCTCTAGCTCAGGGCAAGCATCACCAGGTCTTCCTAGGAATTTGTTTATTTCAGAGGGCGAGAAATTTACCTTCCTTCCTCTCACATATACACACTTAAAATCAACTGACTTTCCATCAGCACACCCATCAGATAAATTTACTATGAATTCTTTGACAAGAACTTCATAGCAGTTGGTAAACTTTACCACAATATTTATTAGACCAGCAGTTTTGATTAGATCCATGATCTCCTTACATTCCATGGCACTGTTGTTCAGCTCTCTTTCCAAGGCGATCCTTTTCAAACATACATACTTCCACCTGTTTGCATTCTCGGGATGGTGAAATGAGATGTTGTCAGTGGCAACTTCAGGGACTTTAGGCATTTTGCTTGAAGAGAGTTTCCTTTTGAGAGGAATGTCTTCAACATCAAACTCAAATTCTGATTCCTCATCAGATTCAGAGGGTTCAGGCTCCTTCCTTTTCTTTGCTATTGGTTGTCTCAAAGGTTTTGAGATACTACTAGCAGGTACTCGAGTTTTCACCTTCCCTTTCTCTTTTGACAATCCAGCCTTCACAGCTTCTACTTCAGCCTTGTTCTCAGACCTGGTTTTCTTATGAACAACATCAGCAGTCTTCTCTTTGGAGAGGCTTTTGGCAGCATCCTGCTTTCCTTTTCTGTTCATCATACTTCTAGCTATGCTAGGGTTGATATTGGAAATTAAGTCATTGTCAAAGTATTCTTCATCAACATCAATAACCGGGGGTTCAACATCCTTCTCAGTAGGGTTCTGGTGATCATCACGATTTTCAAGAGATTTCCTAATGTTGTCGTCAGGTGTCTCAGCATTTTGAGTGACATCTGAATTCATTTCAACATTTGGACTAGCAGGTTCTTGATTCAAAGGTACAGAAATGCCAGGTACAGAGTGATTCTCATTTAGAATCCTAGTGACAAGTCTAGCTATAGCTTGATGAACATAAACTGAACCTTCCCTATTTGCTATTTCTGGAGGAACAAAAGATGATGGTTGAGAGGATTTACCATATGAAGAGGCTTGTGACCTTCTTGCATGTCTGGTTCGCAGCTTCTTGACCTTAGTGGGGTCAACTTCTAGTTCACGAAGAGGAGTTATCTCCAGAACATCAGAATCCATGCAGTTTGTGATTGCCCTAGGTTCTCGATCAGAGGATGCGGAAGAAGCAGTCGCCTTTGAAGAGGATGATGACATGGATAGTTGAGACATTTTGAGTTTTTAGAAAACAGGTAACAGTGATAGTGAAGTCTTCGTTTGAGAGATTGAAGATTGTTGCAGAAACGCGAGAAGTGGGAGATATATGAATGTCTATTCAACTTCTTAAAATTTTGGAAAGAAATAGAGAAGCAGATGATTAGCCCAATCAGAGTAGACTTAACTAAAATATCTCTCTCATCCCTTGTTTTAAGAAAAATTAATTGCTACATTTCTTCATGTTGGCAAATACCCAACTTGCCCCTCAAATTTTCAAATTGATTTGCATCAAGTGCCTTGGTAAAAATGTCAGCCAATTGTAGTTCAGTGGCAACATGTTCCAGTTTAATCGTCTTCTCCTCTACAAGATCTCCGATGAAGTGATGTCTAATGTCAATATGCTTGGTCCTGCTATGCTGAATATGATTCTTGGAAATGTTGATAGTACTCAGATTGTCAAAGTACAATGTCATAACATCTTGTGTGACATTATACTCAGTAAGCATTTGTTTCATCCAGATCATTTGAGAACAGCTACTACCAGCTGCTATGTATTCAGCTTCAACAGTAGATAGAGACACACAATTCTGTTTCTTGCTGAACCAGGAGACAAGATTATTTCCTAAGAAGAAACATCCTCCATAGGTGCTCTTTCTATCATCAGCACTTCCATTCCAATCAACATCATAGTAACCAATCAGAGTTGGTTCACATCCATGAGAGTACAACAAGCCATAGTTGTAGGTTCCACTCACATACTTCAGAATTCTCTTCACTTGGTTGATATGACTTACTTTGGGTTCAGCCTGGTATCTTGCACATACTCCAACTGCAAAAGCAATGTCAGGTCTGCTGGTTGTTAAGTATAGCAGACTTCCTATCATGCTTCTGTACAAGCTTTGGTCCACCTTAACCCCACTTGAATCTTTGGACAACTTTAAATGAGTAGGTGCAGGAGTCCTTTTGTGACTGACATTCTCCATCCCAAACTTCTTGACAATGTTCTTTGCATACTTGCTTTGAGACAGAAAAATTGAGTCTTCCATCTGTGTGACTTGCAGTCCAAGAAAGTAGGTCAATTTTCCCATGAGGATCATTTCAAATTCAGCTTGCATCTGGTCAGCAAAATGTTTAACCATTTTATCCGACATTCCCCCAAACACTATGTCATCAACATAGATTTAAGCTACCATTATCTTTCCTCCTTCATTTTTGACAAAAAGAGTTTTATCCAAGCCTCATTTCCTGTATCCTTTGTCAGAGAGGAATTTTGTCAACCTGTCATACCATGCTCTAGGAGCTTGTTTCAGGCCATATAAAGCTTTCCTCAATTTGTAGACATGATCAGGACAGTTTGGATCCACAAATCCTTTAGGCTGTTCCACATAAACTTCCTCATTTAAGTACCCATTTAGGAAGGCACTCTTTACATCCATATGAAATAACTTGAACTTAAGGAGACAGGCAATTCCCAATAGGAGACTGATTGATTCCAGTATGGCTACAGGAGCAAAAGTCTCATCAAAATCAACCCCTTTAACTTGAGTGTATCCTTGAGCAACAAGTCTTGCCTTATTCCTGGTGACAACTCCTTCAGCATCTGATTTGTTCTTGTAGATCCATTTTGTGCCAATGATGTTTGTTCCTCCTGGTCTAGGAACTAACTCCCATACTTCATGTTGCTTGAATTGGTTCAATTCATCTTGCATTGCTCCAATCCAGTATTCATCAGTTAAATCCTCCTTAACATTTCTTGGTTCAATCTTAGATACAAAGCAAGAGTTTGTGATGATTTCTCTAGACCTTGTAATGACTCCACTGTTAGGATCTCCTATGATTAGTTCCTTATGATGATCTTTCTAAATTCTGATGGAAGGGTCTTTGTTAGCTTCCTTTGATTCAGATTCTGATGCAGTAGTTTTAGGAATATCATCCTTTTGAGTTGAGGTCTCAAAGAATGTCTCAA
Source organism: Vicia faba (assembly GCA_948472305.1). Classification (NCBI taxonomy): domain Eukaryota; kingdom Viridiplantae; phylum Streptophyta; class Magnoliopsida; order Fabales; family Fabaceae; genus Vicia; species Vicia faba. Next base: position 1,170,229,558 of record OX451736.1, on the reverse strand, counting down.
CATCATATGGGACATTTATTTCCTCATGGTAATCATCAACTATGACATTTATAGATTCCATCATAACTTTGGTCCTGGAATTGAATACCCTATAAGCTCTGTTGTTGGTAGAGTATCCTAGGAATATCCCTTCATCACTTTTAGGGTTCATCTTTCTCCTTTGTTCACGATCTGTCAGAATATAGCATTTGCTTCCAAATACATGGAAGTACTTCACTGTAGGCTTTCTTCCTTTCCAAAGTTCATAAATGGTGGATGATGTTCCCTTTCTCAAGGTGACCCTGTTATGGACATAACAGGCTGTATTCATAGCTTCAGCCCAAAAGTGAATAGGAAGTCTTTTGGCATGTATCATTGCTCTGGCAGATTCCTATATAGTCCTGTTTTTCCTTTCCACAACTCCATTTTGTTGAGGAGTTATGGGTGAAGAGAATTCATGATTAATTCCTTCTGAGGAGCAGAACTCATCAAACTTACTGTTTTCAAATTCCTTGCCACGATCACTTCTGATTCTGACAATGCTTCCTTCTTTTTCTATTTGAATTCTTTTGCACAGTTCCTTAAATACTTCAAATACATCAGACTTTTCCCTAATGAAGTTAATCCAGGTGAATCTGGAAAAATCATCCACAACAACATAGGCATATCTTTTTCCACCAAGACTTTCCACCTGCATTGGTCCCATCAGATCCATATGTAGAAGTTCTAGCACCTTAGAGGTAGTCAGATGTCTTGACTTTGGATGTGACATTCTAGTCTGCTTTCCAACCTGACATTCACCACAGACTCTCCCTTCATCAATTTGCAGCCTTGGAATCCCTCTGACTGCCTTCATGGATATAATCCTTTTCATTCCTCTTAGATGCAAATGACCAAGTTTTTGGTGCCACAGTTTCACTTCTTTTTCTTCTTTGGCAATAGAGCACACAGAAGAATAATTAGTGTTCTCAGACTCCCATAAGTAGCAGTTGTCTTTAGATCTGACTCCTCTCATTACAACTTCTTGTTTTTCATTAGTTACAAGACATTCAGACTTGGTGAAGTTGACCTTGAATCCTAGATCACATAATTGACTGATACTTATGAGATTAGCAGTCAAGCCTTTTACCAACAATACTTCATTTAGGTTTGGAACTCCTAGGCAGTCCAAGTTTCCAACTCCTTTAATTTCTCCTCTAGCACCATCTCCAAAAGTCACATAACTAGTAGTGTGAGGTTTAACATTATTGAAAATATTCTTGATTCCAGTCATGTGTTTAGAGCATCCACTGTCAAAGTACCAGTCTTCCTTTGCAGAGACTCTAAGGGAGGTGTGAGCTATCAGGGCAGCAGCCTTTTTCTTCCATTGTTGAGTGTATGGTGCCTTGTTAGACTTAGGTTTGACAACTGGGGTCTGATTAGGGTATCCATATAATCTGAAGAAAAATGGATTTATGTGACCAAACCTCCCACAATGATGACATCTCCATCTTTGATACTTTTTCTTCATATTTATCTGTTCTCGATGTTGAGTGCTATATTGTGACATCTGCTTTGACATTTGTTTATCAGGCTTGACTTTCTTCTTGTCTACAATAGATTTCTTCGCTGCCACAAATCCTAGACCATACTTGTTTCCCACATTTTGTCCAACCTGAAGGATTTCTTCTAATTTGTCAGTTCCATTTGTCAGCATCCTGACAGATTTGGTCATTTGGTCAAGTTTTGAGTTTAGCATTTGAACTTCACTTTCGAGATGACTTATAGTATCAATGCCTGCCTTCTTCTCAGCCTCCAACTTTACTATGAGTTTTTTTTGTCTCTCATTTTGCTGACAGACTTCAGCACTTCTGATACATAACTTCTTGTAGGAGTCAGCCAGTTCTTCAAATGTTACTTCCCCATCACTAGAGTCACTATCAGAGTTACAAAAACCAGTTAGTGCAGTAACTAGTTTGGAAGATTCTTCTTCAGAATTACTTTCTGAGTCACAATCAGACCAAGTAACATACATTCCTTTCTTTTGTTTCTTAAGAAAGGTAGGACATTCAGCTCGAATGTGCCCATATCCTTCACATCCATGGCATTGGATTCCTTTGCTTTGATTTCCCTTCTCTTTAGACTTTGGTCTTCTACTGGAGTCATAAGATCTGTTAATGTCAGAGGGAATGTTCTTGACATTTGACCTTGACTTTGGGTCCATTCTCTTGATGAGTTTGTTGAACTGCCTTCCAAGCATGGCTATAGCTTCTGAAATATTTTCTTCTTCATCCTCCTTGTTTTCATCTTCAGTATTGGATACAAGTGCTATGCTCTTGATTTTCTTGTCGACATTTTCACTGATCCCCATCTCAAAGGTCTGAAGTGACCCAATGAGTTCCTCAACCTTCAAGTTGCAGATATCCTAAGCTTCCTCTATAACAGTCACCTTCATTGCAAATCTTTTAGGCAAGGATCTGAGAATCTTTCTCACCAGTTTTTCTTATGACATCTTTTCTCCCAATGCTCCTGAGGTGTTGGCAATTTCCAAGATGTTCATGTGAAATTCATGAATGGTCTCATCTTCCATCATCCTTAGGTTCTCAAATTTGGTAGTCAGCATCTGAAGCCTTGACATTTTTACTTTGGATGTGCCCTCATGGGTAGTTTTGAGAGTGTCCCAAACATCCTTAGCCAGTCACATTGATGTACTAGTATGAATATGTTTCTATCAATTCCAATGAACAAGGCATTTAATGCTTTGGAGTTACCCAGGGATAACTCATCTTCTTCTTTGCTCCATTCTTCCTCAGGTTTCAGACTAGTTGTCCCATCTTTCCCAATTATGGTGGGATGGTTCCATCTTTTGTCAGCAGCTCTCCAAGCCTTTTTGTCCAGTGATTTTAAGAAGGCAATCATACGAGGTTTCCAGTAGTCATAATTTGATCCATCCAGAATGGGTGGTCTGTTCCCAAATCCTCCTTCTTTGTCCATAGCGCCAGAAAATAATATCCCTAGATCTCACCCAGTAAGACAGACAGGGTGCCTGCTCTGATGCCAATTGAAATTCTGGCAGCAGATACTTAATGTCACAATGAATGTTATGACACCGTATCTGACACTCTTCAAGATAGTAAATCTAAAAGCAGTAAAGAACACAGTCAATTGTTTACCCAGTTCAGTGTGTAACAACACCTACTGTGGGGGCTACCAAGCCAGGGAGGAAATTCACTATAAGAGATATTAATTCAGGAATAAACCAACCAGTTTATCTCCTTCACTTAAGACCTACCCAATGCAACTTCAATCTAAGTTCAACTTAAACCTGAGTTCCTACTCACTCCCCCTCAATCACAGCAGTGATACTAAACAATTGACTAATGAAATTATGAAGACACTCTTCAGTACATACACTTGATTTTGCTTCACAGCTTTTAATCAAGTAACACAAACACTCGTGCTTCAAAGCTTTGAGTGATACACAACCCTAACTTGACTTTTCTTCAAAGCTTTAATCAAGTAACATAAACACTCGTGCTTCAAAGCTTTGAGTGATACACAACCCTTACAACCAAATCCTACTCCAAATCACTTATCACAATGATAATTGATTGGCTCACAGTAGTTACAACTATACAGTCCCTTATTGATCTTCTGTCAAAAGTGTCTTTAACCAACAGTCTTCATTAGGAATATATAGCCAGCTATTCTTCTGTTAGGGCTTCCACGAAAATAGCTAGGGTTAATTAGGGTTAACCTCAAGACTTGGTCATAGGTCTTTAACAACCAGATTATGGTTAAGCAAAGTTAACCTAATGTCCACGTGAGATTCTGATATGGACTGTATAAACCAAATTCCTGAAAATTCTCAGAAATAACAAATCTGCACAACTGTTAGATCAGTACAAGATGTCTTAACATTGGTTATGACAACAAGAATCCTGTTTACTGATTTTGGTAGAATGCAATAAATATGATCATTGCATAATGATCAGCTAAACACTCATATTGAGCAGCTCCTGTATGACATTATTTTTCTGCAGAATGTACCTAGTATCCTAGAATGTTATGACATCAGTCATGACATTCACACAACTGGTTTTACCAAAAAACATGCCAACAACTAAACACTTACAAATATTTTCAAACAAACACTTTATACGCATTCTCGAGGACCGATACGAGAATCATTACAAAGTTTTGCCTTACATTGGCAACTTTTTAAAATATTTTCAAATCACACACAATACAAAGCAATTCCAAAAAATGAGCTAAGTGATTAAGAGCCCGTAGATAACTACGAAGGAAAAGGGTACTAACACCTTCCCTTTTCATAACCTACCCCTAAACACAAAAATCTCAAGGTCTTTCCTGTTCTTTTCACCCTTTACTTATTGAATAAAAGAAAAGTCAGTGGAGACTCTTGCTATCCATAACATTTGCGATAAAACACAAAAGAAGTCAGTTTTGCCACCGTATTACAAAATTGGCGACTCTGCTAGGGAACTTAAAAGAGGGGTTACCTTAGACTTTAGGATCACTTTACTTGTTTTTACTTGTTTGCTTTGACTGCTTTATATTAGAGGGTCGCTCGGGTTTATTTCTTGCAAAGATCCTATACCCGGATCTGGGGATACCTTTGGTAAGTAGCAATAGATCATGGAAACTGTACGGCATAGACCGATATGGTTGAAGTGATGGCTACATTAGTGTGACACATTGGTTTATACTAGTGTTTCTTGAGTCAGTCGAGGATAACACTAGGCTGCCGCATGGTGTCATAAGCACTAACATACCTTTAGAACCTTAATTGGCCCTACTTAGCCATTAGAAGGTAGTGAGATGGCCGTCTTTTTGTGCAGTCCAAAGTTGGTTGATAATCGATTCTACACTCATTGAGATTCGACTCTCGGGATATTTTAGTGACAAGTCAGTTGCTCTGTTGAAATAAAGCCTATAATAAAGATCGATGATATGAGATTCCTATAACCTGAGTATTATTCTTAGGACAGGTTGCGCCAACTGAACTTCAAGAGGGTACTTACCTACGAACCCCATGAAAGCCTTAAACCTAAGGATCCTGGGTGCCTTGTTTGTGTTTGTTATTTGTTCAAACATGACATTATGACATCATACCTTCTCATTTTCACTGACCATTTCAAGGATCTCAAAGGCCTGTGATGCAGGCTTATTATGAACCAGACGTCTAGCAAGGGGCAAGGGGATTTATTTTCCTCTAACCAGATGCCGTCAAAGACCGAAGTATGTTCTTTTGAGTCAATCTCTAGGACCCACTTGACATGGTGAGCTTGATTCTCATAGAAGGACGTCCAAAGACGCAAAGTTCTCCAGTCAAAGCTGCAACCAAACTCAACTTCTAACATTTCCTTTTGTTTATCTCACGAGATCCTTGAAAACACTGCATCCACATATCATGCATGTCATTACATAATAGGTAATTCCCAAGATAGGTTTTCTCATCTTCTTGTTGTTTATTTCAGTAAAAGATGGCTCTTGATCAAACTGTGAAAGACCTTCAAGCTCAAAACGGCCAATTTCAAGAGACACTCTTGAACTTAGCCAAGGAGCAGAAAGAACCGATAGCTCTCATCTCCAAGAAGAAAAAGACTAGGAAACCGACTGATATCCCTAACATGGAGAGAAGATTCAATGGTCCCTCCCAACAGGTTCAAGCTTCTGATATCCCATCAGATGAAGATGACAATCAAGAAGAAGATGGTCGAAGTATCAAAGCTAAGGGGGGAAGCAACCTTAGTTCTAGCAAAATTCCTAATGAAGAAGACTATTCTGATGAGCAATATCCTCCTGCTGATGACAGATACAAACAACTGGAAAATCGTTTGAATGCCATGGAAATCCAGAAAGTGTCTGGGCTAGATTTTGAAGAGCTGGGATTAATCTCGGGGGTTGTTATCCCTCACAAGTTCAAGGTCCCTAATTTTTCCAAATATGATGGTGTTTCTTGTTCTAAGCTTCACCTGAGGTCTTATGTCCGGAAGATCCAACCCTATACTATTGACAAAAAGTTATGGGTTCACTTCTTTCAAGAGAGCTTATCTGGGACACAACTGGAATGGTTCTATCATCTAGAAGGAACCAATATATGTGCTTGGGAAGAACTGACTGATGCTTTTTACAAATAATGCCAATACAATGCTGATCTTGCTCCAACTCGGGTGCAATTACAAAGTATGACTTTGGGCTCGAACAAAGGCTTCAAAGAGTATGCCCAGAAGTGGAGAGATTTAGATGGAAGGATTCTACCTCCTCTGTCTAATAGGGAGATGGTTGACATGTTCATGGGAACTTTAACATGACCTTTCTTTAATCATCTGATAGGAAGATCTTCATCTGGTTTTACCGAGTTGATACTAACAGGAGAATATGTTGAAAATGGTATCAGAAGTGGAAAGATTCAAGTGGATGCGTCTTCAAGTGCTGTAAAGAAGATGTTTAACAGAAAGAAGGAAATAAACGTTTTTTATGGCCAAAAGGGTCATGCTATAAGTGATCGCAACCAATCTGTGGGGGCTGTGCTAATTTCTAATCATGCGCCTGTACAACAACAAGGCAACCAACATAGGCCAGACGCACCAAGAAGACAGTTTACCAAGATCAACATGCTATTGTCTCAGGCATTACAACATCTATTAAAGGCAAATTTGATAGCGTTAAGAGATCCACTTTAGAATCCCAACACTTCCTCCCCCATGTACAATCCCAACGTAAGATGTGCTTATCATTCCAACAGGAAGAACCTAGCCAACAAGCGATTTAGGTTCTAAGATGATCTATAGGAAGAACCTAGCCAACAGGCGATCTCAGGTTCTAAGATGATCTATAGGAAGAACCTAGCCAACGGGTGATCTCAGGGTCTAAGATGATCTATAGGAAGAACCTAGCCAACGAGCGATCTCTGGTTCTAAGATGATCTATATGAAGAACCTAGCCAACGGGCGATCTCAGGTTCTAAGATGATCTATAGGAAGAACCTAGACATTGAGCGATCTTAGGTTTTAAGATAATCTATAGGAAGAACCTAGCCAACAGGCGATCTCAGATTCTAAGATGATCTATAAGGGTTACGACATGACAAATGTTTAGAAGTTGACACAACGAGTGTTTGGGAAACTAACACGAATGAGTGTTTAGAAAATTGACACAAATGAGTTTCTAGTGAACTCTCACAGATGAGAACTGGGATTTAAATTAATTGTCAGACGGGGACTGACTACCAGACGAGAACTGGGTTTCGTATGACAAGGGGTATTGATTTTGCTAGGAATTGGTGAAGATCATCAGCTGGGGATTTGGGAGTAATATTCTCCTTTTGGGATGTATTGTTGTCTTTTAATGATTCAGGTTTTTCGTGTAAGGTACCCGATCTGGCTTATGCTTCATGTGCATGTTTGAATTTCCTTTGCCGCAAAGATCCATTCTAATGGATCGACTACGCGCTTTTGAAGATGCAATGTTATACATAAATAACTATATGCAGTGCAAAGAAATAGACTTCATGGGGATAAGCGAAGGCTCATTGGGAACTATTGCTCATCATCGGGGATTCCAATACATATCGGCGCTGGAAACCTGCAGTACTAAGGATCACAAGGGATATTGATAAGAATTTACATTGGGGAGCCCATGATTTCGGATATTATTGATGACTCCGCTGAAGATTGAATTGCTGACGAAGTGAGTTTTCAGGTATACCAATGAACTCTGAATTGTACTGTTGGGGAAGAGATAATCTGACCCGACTTGAACCGCTGAGAGGATGGTATAACTGAATATGCCGAGGAATGGGTACTAAACACCATGTTGATATCTTGAGTACATGCCCCAAGTTACGCCGAACTTGGTTATTACCTCTTGAATCACTCGGGGATAAAAGATGGGCATGGACACCTGCGAATGCTCCGTTTTAGCTCTATGAATGCCCCAGTTTACTCTACTGGGGATGTACACTTGTGCGTACCAAGACAAACGACTACTCTAGACTTTTTGAATTCACTTGGGGGTCAGGTTTGAAATAGTCTCCAGCAGATGAAGGTGGATTCGCGCGCTGGCCAAGTCAGGGTGACCGTTATGATGCTTTTAGCTTGATTGTAGTCATCTCGTACAACATAATTGTATTGAGAATCTTTGCGAGTACGGATGAGGAATGCCCCTGTCTGGAGGATCACTTGAAAGGATTTATGTTGAACAGAGGACCAGAATATCCATGGCAAAATACGATATGAGGTGGCCTGCTCCAATCTCTTGAGTCACAAAATAAACGGCTCTTGATTACAGCTTTCTTGGAGAGATTTGTCTAATCTCGACGTGATTGCCTCAGGTTGGTAGAATTCTGAATAGATTTCTCAACATGATAGCCCTAAGATGAATGAATTTTGAATAGATTTCTTGACGTGATAGCCTCAGAATGATTGGAAAAATCTTGGAGAGATTTATCGATTTGATAGCCTCTGATTGATAGCTTTGAGGGAATGCCCTAGATTTAGCTGAACTCGAAGAGATCGAATCTCGACTTGATTACCCTAGATTGATGAAATATGTTAACATCATCCCTAAAGGATACTCAGATTGTAAAGCACCAAGATTCTTTCTCTTAATAGAATCTCTGGTTAACGTGCCCCTAGATATTTCATCTCTCTGATAACAATTGACTTTTGCTTCAACAGAGTATTCAAGCCTCTCTTCTCTGACAAGATTAAGCTCTTTACTGAGGTTCATTGTGTAAATTTATTTTATGTCAATTAGTTGTTTTGTATGCAGAAGAATGTTTATTATTAGAATGATAATTCTAATGTGACACGTATGTAAGTCTTGAAGTTTGAAAAACTTTGAATGAATGGTGTCATAACTTTGTTGTGAACGAATCTCTAGCTAAAGAGCAACATTCACAAATTCTTTTTCGTGAAAGATAATGCAAGCCTATGATTCCAAAATAGATATTTAAACATACCTCTTAGGAGTCAGTTAAACGCTATCTCATTGTGGCACACTTTCGAATTGACCCTTGCTTCAGTTAGGACTTTTAAAGGTTTTAATGTGGCCTGGTTCACGGTTTTGGAAAAAAGGATTTAAGGCTCAAAATTATTTGGTTCCCACCCATTCTCCATGATATTCTCCATTCCGAAGTTGAGTTAACCCGATACAAGTATTCATCTCTCAAAAGAGAAGCTTGCGATGGTTGAGGAATCATAGGGGTTTCTTGGACATGACAATCACTAACTTTTGATTTTGGTGTCTGATCACACGACCTTGTTCTTTCGATGGGGATTTTTATTGATAATACTTTTCTCTCCTTTTTAGGCTTTTCAATTTATTTCTCGTTTTCCCTAAATTTTGCCTGGATAAATTCTTTTGAATTTTTATTTGCAAGTCCAGCGGGATGCCCTAACTTTTGCCTAAGCGACTTGTTTTCAAGTTTCTACTTAGGGGGGATTTTTGTTTCTTTCTTATTCACACTTTCCCTTTTGAACAAGTCATTGATCTTTATTTTGTCTTTGATTTTTTGGAAGTGGTCGTGACTGTCCGAGTCTTTGGTAAATGAGGGATAGCCATTAATGTATCGTCATCTGATCTCAACTTCTTGATGTGTGAGAGATACCCATTGGGATATCGTCAACTGACGCACACTCTTGATACGTGAGAGTTAGCCATTATGGTTTTGAATTTCCTTAACCTTTGAAGGATAATAATCGTTGTATCCTTAGATGCACACTCTTGATGAGTTATGAACGCTTGACTCGATTAACCGAACTCTAGCCTGCCCCGGGTTAAATGTGAGGATTTTTTATGAATATAAAAGAAACTCCTACTTCGAAGGCTCATAGGGGTTAACGAGGGTCTATCTCCCTTATATCTATGGTGTTTAGGAATTGAAATAAGTCCTGTACATCTTCAGCAGGGTCTTACTCAAAATTATACCAAGCAGAGATTTTTGCATTTTTAGATTATCGTCTTCCTCCCTCCAATATTTTCCTAAGCATAAGACTTGGAAACTTGGCATCAATATGAAAATAAATAATTTAAAGAGTGATAACGAATGGATGAATAAGAAACGAAAGTAACACTTCATGACAAGTATACTTATTGTATTAAGATTTTATTTCAAAAATAGACAGGTTTCTACATGCAAGCAATGTTTAAATAAACAAGCAAGAGTACAGATGAAAATGTAGTAAAGAAACTAATGATTTCCATCATTGAAGAGACGTGACTCCGTACGGATTTCTTGATTCTAATGACTTTCTACAGTCTTGATTCTTAAATAGGAGAGAGAATTCCCCTTCTGATCTGATGTGAACACAACAGTCTCTAAATTGATCCCGTCTTGGACCTTGTCTCTGGATGACATGCCATCTTTAATCGAATGGCCAAGTGCCCAAGAATAATATGCAAAGAAGATTCTTTCACAAAAGAGAATGAATGCTTTACCGAGTAATTGGTATATACTGCATCACCAAACATATTATGCCACAAAGAGCCAATACAATTCGTCTTCTATCACAACAGAAGAGACATCCAGCTGGTGAGAAAGAGTGTGGTAGTTGGACAAATAGGAATTGGATTTTTGGAAGAGACGTAAGATAGGTGATGGGCTTTATACTTCAACCCCTTTACCAATTGAACTTCCACCGGGTGAGGAAATAACTGGATGCAATGCACTGGGATTACATCAACATGATCATCAGGCTTCTTCTGTCTTTTCTTAGTAGCTTTGTCTCATGAATTCACTTGGGGAACAAAGATTGGATACCGTTAAACAGATCAGGGAACACAAAGCTATGGAGAGTGCCCCTGATTGAATAGTCGGGTGCCCTGGAGTGGTAACCATATCTGACATTGGTATCATGATTTGGAAGGGAATTTATAGACGGTACTGAAGTACGGGGTCTAACCCACTGAAGCTCAAACAAGTGTGGATACCAATGAGAATGAAGCACTGATATAAGATCAAATCTTCTTTAAGCGTATTCTAATATCGATGATAAAACAAGTTTCTTGAACTCACATAGTAAATGGGAACCATCTGTTGATAAGACTTTCCAAGAAATCAAGATTGTGTAGCATTCCATGGTTGAAAGTGATCCCCACAAGATGAGGAGAAGAGATAACTCTTGTTGGAAGTAGGTGTAAGATTATTGATATCATTATCAGAGCTTCCATGACCCAGCTCACCCGAGTCTTCAATCGATTATCTTCCTTATCGAGGAGTTTTTGATCACAAGCCATGGCCTGCATGTATATCACGAACAACCCTATCTGAATCTTCGCCCCAATCAATCCCCCACAGAGTTATTCCATAATTTATCTCTGAGCATGTGATAGTAAGGAATCCAAATTTTTAACTCTAAAGAGAATACCAAGTCTGAATAAGAATCCCCAATCTTCGAGTACCTGTTATGGAACCATGAATATACATGGGGTGCATGAATGGATGCCATGCCATGTTTTGTCATTTCCGAGGAATTTATGTGCTCTGATTTTGATTTTACGCATGTAAGGGATGGAAAAGTTCAGCATAAGACTTACAAATATGATTCCCTGGAAATAACATAAAATGTATGTTAAGCATGTGGTTAACCTTGTTATGTATGCAAAGACATGGGATCAAAGTTTCATCACTTCTGAATATGATTGCTGCACTATTCAGAACCATATGAATATCACCAAATCAGAGGTCCAGCATAGCTTCCGCACATATAAGAATCAAGTACCATGTAGATCATCAATTGTACGGGATCAAGGCTTATGCAATAGTGGATATTGTTGAGCATTTTCTGAACATGTTAGGAATACCAAGATCGAAGGCCCGAATGAACCTCCAAATAAACAAGTCAGGAACTCAGAAAATAAATTCGAAAACCCCATAGTCACTAACAAAACATACGATCACCATCTAAACATAGTCACCATCAGAACAAGTCACGGACGGTACCTGTAAAGATTATCCTCTCCCCACTCATGGGTAAAGACTAGGTCTGGGTAAAGTCAATGGTAACTCAAAACCATGGGTTCGCTTGAAAATATTATCATCATACACCTACGTGATAATGATAACACCTCATCAAAACCTCATCTGAGCATGGACGACATAGCCATCTAGGGTAATCTACATCCCCCATGGAGTTATTCCATAATTGATCTCTGAGCATGTGATAATAAGGAATCCAAATTTTTAACTCTAAAGAGAATACCAAGTCTGAATAAGAATCCCCAATCTTCGAGTACCTATTATGGATGCATGAATATACATGGGGTGCATGAATGGATTCCATGTCATGTTCTTTCATTTCCGAGGAATTTACATGCTCTGGTTTTGATTTTACGCATGTAAGGGATGGAAAAGTTCATCACAAGACTTACAAACATGATTCCCTGGAAATAACAAAACATGTATGTTAAGCATGTGGTTAACCATGTTATGTATGCAAAGCCATGGGATCAAAGTTCCATCACTTCCGAATATGATTGCTGCACTATTCTGAACCATATGAATATCACCATATCAGAGGTCCATCATAGCTTCCACACATACAAGAATCAAGTACCATGTAGATCATCAATTGTACGGGATCAAGGCTTCTACAACAGTGGATATTGTTGAGCATTTTCTGAACATGTTGGGAATACCAAGATCGAAGGCCCGAATGAACCTCCAAATAAACAAGTCAGGAACTCAGAAAAAAATTTCGAAAATCCCATAGTCACCAAAAAAACATACAATCACCATCTGAACATAGTCACCATCAGAACAAGTCACGAACGGTACCTGTAAAGATTATCCTCTCCCCACTCATGGGTAAAGACTAGGTTTGGGTAAAGTCAATGGTAACTCAAAACCATGGGTTTGCTTGAAAATATTATCATCATACACCTACATCTAGGGTAATCTACATCCCTTATCCACCGCGTTCCACTTTATTCCTAGTGTCCCTATTGTTGTCACTTGGTTTGGGTATTGGGCCTTTTACATCTTATAACACCCACCCAATTAAGAAGCATATCTAGTACAACATTAGTATATGGAAAATAGTAAAATGCAATGCATACATATGCTCAGGTAATCATGTATGAATGAATAAACAGAAAGCATAAAAAATAAACACCCAACGAAAAGAAAATAAGAGCTAGGAGTGACTCCGGGATATACCATCATTTGGTCGACCTATCCCTAGTGAAGTCGCCAACTGAAACAACCAACTAAAAATCATCAAACAATGAAGTTTCCATCGAACGTCTTTTATCCCATATGAAGGGAAAGGTAAACATCGAGAAAACCTGAGAAGGGAGAAGTCATGATCTTGCAACCAAGAGATCAGGTAAGGGAGTTTGTTACGCCAGAGGAAGGTATTAGCACCCCACACGCCCGTAGTACTCTATGGTATCCACTCTTGTTATCTATCTTATGGGTGTGTTTAATCTATTATTATTATTTACTATACTGCTGAAGAAGCATGCATGCAAAAGAAAGGAGAAAATAATGTAGGGAAAATAAAGTTGATCTCGCTTGGGCCCTACCCCAATGCCTACGTATCCTTTTTGAGGAATCAGAATTACCGTAGTTCAGCTCACATGTTTTTGTTTGTTTTTTGTTTTTTATGAACAATATTAATTCCGCCTTCTGTTACAGTTCAACCTTTAGAGACTCACGTGTTGGCACAGAAGTAAATTAAAATCCCCTCACATGAAAATAGTTTTGAGTTACGCCCTCAAGGCAAGATGCCGTGTTTCATTGATTTATATTTTGTTACCTTGAAAAAGGATTTAAGTGTGATTAGCATGTTTTATGATTTTCTAAGGAAATAAGAGTTTAGTTTTAAATTCACACGCAAAAGTGGAAGAAAAGAGTCTACGGGAGACTAGCCTATTTCTAATCCTAATGTTATCATACAATGGTGGTCCTAAGGTTTTGATTAAAGGGAAATATCTACCTAATGTTAGCATGCATGGTTTTCACCTGAGGTCTAACTTGCATCCTAAAGGAACAAGTACATCCTAGGGGAACATGGCATGTACAAGGATGAAAAAACAAGCAAAGCTCAAAAGAGCACACACATGTCACGATTAGTGTACACTAACTCGGGTAAAGGCTTAACCAAGATATAGAATATCGAGGTAGGCGACAAAAGACAACATGAACAATCTTGGAGCGTTAGCAACAACCAATGCAAACTCCTGACAAAGTGTGGGGGTTTGATTGCAAAACCCTTCCCCACTTGACGGACTCGATACACATGATCTTGGAAACATGTTCGGAGCTCGGAACTTGCAAAGAGTGAGCATAGGAACGACATGGACGAAAAATGGTGGGGGTTTATTGTTGACCCTTTCCACTTGCGTTCCCATGAGGACTTAGGATTGGTTTCCATAAAAAGACCTAAAACAATCATCCCGCTATAAAATCACAAATGTAAACACACGTACAAAATACCTACTTCAAAGGTAGAGTTTTAAACAACCACAAATAGCAAACAGAATGCATACAATGCGGAATTGCCCTAAACGTGTCTTTAAATAAACCAGAGGGGTTCTTGACATGATCAACAATGGAGATCCCCTTCATACATTTCTACCCTACTTATCAAGGCATCAGAAAGCAGTAAATCCCTACTTCTCATGGTCTCTAGAAAAGCGGTAAAGAAATGCGGTAAAGTGCAGAGAGATAAGGGTAGTAGAAGCGATTACCACAAGCAAGCCAATTGTCGAAATAGGACGAAAGCAATGGAGAAGCAGGGGGTATGCATCGAGCAAGCTTCACCAAGAAATAAACAAAGTCAGAAATGATATCCAACTAAGATAAAAACAAATGCGTGTTGCGAATGCAACGTGTAATCAGAAGTTCCTGCACAAAGTATCATAAAATATCACATTTATTAGTATAATATATAATATGATATGAATTTATCAAGACGATGAGAACTAAGACGTGTCACATCGGAAGAGAGCATAAGACATATGCTTCGATCGCATAATAACCTGTCATGTTACATGATCGAAAACATAAAAAATGTACCTTGCACAATGAACAAACGCGTCAAAAATAACAAGGCACAACGGTATGAAAATATGAATAAAAACTAAAAAGAAAAGTATTAGTTTTTTATGTGAGGAAAATTCTATCAAACTAAAGAATTAATAGAAATATTTTATTATATTCTACCACTTTTTATTGTTTTTATTATTTTTATCACGTAATTTTATTGACAAAAATTATGAAAGAGAAATTATAATTAATTAAAAAAAACACAATGAAAATAAAAGAAATAGGGGGTAAAGTCAGAGTGGGAGTGCGTAGCATAGTAAGGTGCTGGGCCTATTTCAAACAAGTCCAAAAGGCTATTTTTTGTAGGCACCCTCTTCATGCTACAAAAACGATTAACACGGGCTAAGAGGTTATGGTGCAGAAACAGTATGGGCACTAGGCCCATTTACGGAAGCGATCCATGAAGAGCATTTGTGTTTGCAGCAATAGGGTTCTACAAGAAAATAAATACGGGCCTTAAGATTTTGGCCCAATCCATCAGCAAACCTGTCTTATCACTTTGTTATCGTTAAAAATACAAAAATAAAGGCAAACTTATGGATACGATGTCGTTTGGGAATTGTTAGGGTTAAACCAAAAGAAATGTGACGCTTGTACTTCATTAAGCTCATAAGCTCTTCTCCTTTCCTCCTCATGAACAGCGCCGCGATTCGTTCTCATCCTCCGGTGATCTCCTTCATCATTTCTTCGTCACCATATCGTTGGAAATCTTCTTCCACCTTCAGATCGCGAATGGCAGACATGCTAATCTAACTCCTCTAGTTTAAGAAAATTGAATAGGGGCAGCTATTGTACCCTAAAATTTGCCCTTCATTATTTAAGACAAATTATTTCAATAGGTCTCTTCATGCTCCCGGGGTTCTCAATTGCCCACGAATACTCAAGGTTTGAGCATACAAGCACTCTTCCTAAGCAACCAACCTACAACTAGGGTTTTTCTTCTCTCAAACGAAATTGGGCCTTTAATGCCTCAAGTGGACTTCATGGTTTCTCATATTTCTCAAAGTATCCTCATGCCAAATTTCAAGCCTTACATCATAATTTTGCTCAGTCAATTAGTCAGATGATTGAAAATCAATTGTATTGAACAAAGAGTCAACTTTGACCAATTGGCAGCCAAAATTCATCATTTTTGGGCAACATAGATATTTTGAAGTCACATTCATCATTTTATCAAAGGTTGAGCATGATTCATTAAGAAAACTCAAGATTTATCAAAAGTCAAAAGTTACTAAATTAGGGTTTTCTTAAGGAGAAGTCAACTGAACTTTGACCAAGCATAACCTTCACATACTTCATCAGAAATTCCTCAACCAAAGCCTACCTTGAAGTAAATTAAATTATCTACAACTTCATCTCTCTAAGCTCAAGGCAAAAAATTCTTCATTTGAGAGATACATGCCTAAACATTACAAGTCATATTGAAAGTTAACAAAAAGACATTTTTTTCAAAGCAACTTACATCAAGTTAAAGACTTCAAATGAAAACATGACCAACATGAAATTTTTTGGAGACAACTTTAGGTTTCCAAAAATTCCAAGATCAACTTCATATGACAAAAATTGAGAGAGTTATGAGTTGTGCAAGTTGAGCAATTTTGAGAAAATGCATGAAGTTCAAATTGACCAAACTTGAATTTTTGGGTTAGTGGACCTATTTTTTAAGGCCCAAACGTGTTCATAACCTTATAAAGGATCCCTAAATCCATTCACATATTGTTTATGATTTGTATTTCTTTTATTTGGATTTTATTCATTTAAATGCAAACTAAATCAAATAACATATAAAAAAACATTGGATTAAGGCGCATGGTTAATACTGTTAATCATGTTGGAGGCCCAAAAATCTACCTTGGAGCTGAAGAAATCGTGTGGTCTATATTTGAAACAAATCTTCATTGGTTTTGGAAGATTTCAAGTTATTTACAAACAAAATCAAAGATATGATTTCATGAGATGTCCAAGCCCACCACTTGACCTAATTTTCTCTCCTATAAATACATAACACCTCTAGACCTCAAAAAACATGCGTGTTGCCTCTCAAGAAGAACCCTAAAATTCCATAATCAAACCCATCTCTCCCACGATTTTCAATCCATTCCAAGCATCAATCAAGCTTCCTGAAGACTCCAGGAACTCATACCAATCATCACTCAAGCTTGATGCACACCAGAACTCGCCAACCAAGTATCTGGTTTGGTAACCTTCTCTAATCTCAAACTTTTTATATACGCATTGTTGAATGATTTGATGCACTCATACATGTTCATATTGATGTTTGGATCAATTTAGGACCATTATTTGTGAGGTTTGATGTAGGGATGAAGGTTGGCCATTGTTAGGGTAAAGCTTCGTTTGAGACTCGTATTCTGTTCTACAGGCGTTTTCAGGCCAAATTAACCATGCCATTGAACTCGCATTATGCTAACTAGTGGATCTGAGTTATTAGATCTTTCATTTTCATCCATTTTTTCAGGTTTTCAAAAACCTCTTCATCGGAGAAGATGAAGTTGACCACCCTCCACAGTGGTTTGACTCTCTAGACTCAGGCGACCTAGGCATGGCATTTTACCATTGGTCTATTCAAAACCCCAGACCCCACACCAAGTGTGTGTGTTTGTTTTATTTAGTTTATGATTTAATATCATTATTTGTTTACTGATGTTAGTGATATGAACGCGTAACAACAATTGGCCTGGTGGTAAGTGATATGTTTGGCATAGTAAAGGGCATGAGTTCGAGCCAGCCTTTTATCAAAATCACTTTGTTTCTTTTTCAGGATTTATAAAGCAGGTTCATCATATGGTGATTGGTTCTCATTATTAAACATAAACAACACCATGGCACAGTGGATAGAGGGGGCATACCTTTGAGGCTGAGGGTGTGGGTTCAACTCCAACCCCATTCATTTGTTTTTTTCCTATTTTTACTAACCCTAGTTTTCTCTCTATTTTACTAATTACTTTCTAATTAACCATTAATAAACCTTAAACTTTTTCAAAATCATAACAAATTTGGATTAGGTTTTTTTTAGTTAGTAATTAAATTTTTACATATTTTTATTTATTAATTATTTAAGTTTTAGCTTTTTCTTAATATTAAAATTAATTATAAATAATTAGGTTTTAATTATCACCCCTAACCCTAAATCATTTTCTAAAAACACCAAAAACATTAACTTAGAACTTTAGGTCTTTAACATTTTTCTTATTTATTTTTTATATTTAATTTCCTAGAAAATTGTATAGACTGCATTACCAATGTAATAGCGTAGATTTATCTTTTCTCGCATGTTTTCTAATCATGTAACTGCTCACAGGATGTAATAGCTTATGTTTTATTTTCGGCATATTATATTTTATAATTGTTAGTAATTAGGGTTTGCATGGAAAAACTAATAATTGGACATAAAAAACCTAATTTTGAAGATAAGATAACTGAAAATACACATTTTGCACACTTCACCTCTATGGTAACCTCTCTTGTTGCCTTACGAATATTGGTCATGTCCCTCGAAAGTGGGGATACTTTAGAAAAAGAACCTCAATTTAACAATATCATCATGGTCCCTTTCGAACAAAGATCATAATCTCCCGATGACCCTCCCAGTTGCCTACAAAATGATCTAGTCCCTTCGATGACCCTACGAGCAAAATAATGATAGTCCCTTTGATACAATTGCTAAAGTATCTTTACATGTTGCCTTCTATTACTATACAATGACCCTACACCTGTCCCTTTACATCCAATAGATAGGATTGCCTACCAACTAATGGTATGGATAATACTATCTCCAAAGGAGAAGGAAAATAACAAAAAAGACTTAGTGGGTAGGACTCTTGAATGCTTGCTCACAAACAAAACAATTTTACACATCATTTTCAAAACAACAAATATTTTAAAAAAAAAACACTTTGTATACATTATTAAGGACTGATACAAGAATTATTACAAAGTCTGCCTTACATTGGAATTTCAAAATATTTCCAAACAAATCACACACACACACACAAAGCATGTTTTTAAAGTGAGCTAAGAAATTAAGAGCCCGTAGATAACTACTGATGAAAGTGGTTCTAACACCTTTCCTTTTCATAACTTACCCCCCGAACTCAAAATCTATCAAAGGTCTTTCCTGTTCTTTTCACCTTTTCTAAATATTGGATAAAAGAAAAGTCGATGGCGACTCTTTCTAACCGCAACATTTGCGATAAACCAAAAAAGTCAGTTCTCTCACCGTATAACAGAAGGCATATAATTATGTGGAATAGAATGGAAATTAACATATGAGCCATGTTAGGTAAATACAACATCACTAAATGAAACCTATTTATTGGAATGCTAAAGGAGTTGGAAACGTTAGTACTAGTTTACTATAAAAATTACCTATGATCAACAAAAGTCTGACTTACTTTTAATTGCCTAATTAATGACTTCTTATTCTCACTTCTCTACTGAGGATCTTAAACAAATAAAAAGTAATAGATTTGTAATAAATTTTAGACTGGACCACAACTCAAACCTATAGGCTTTTTGTGAAACAAATATGAATCACTATGAGATTAATTTATGTGAACTACATGTAAATTTTTCTATGTATTATATAAAACTAAATTCTTCATTGCAGTTGTATATGCAAGTAACTTTCATGTAACTTAGATACAATTATGAAATAAACTTACCAATTTTTAATAGGTTATTCCTGAACATGGTTGAACGGTAGATGATTCCAATGAAGTTATTGATTCCCATGAGAAATTTGGTAGATTCCCTCCAAATAAAATTCCACTAATGAGTTTCATCATTTGATAAATCAAAATGAGCTTACACATCTTGACCTTAATGATAGCTATTAGACTTGAACCAATGGAAGGAAATATGATGCTTACTCTTTTATTAGGCTTTCTATAGTCATCTGTAATCATAATTGACTAGATAATTGGAACATGGTTAAATACTCCAATTTGATCTAGAATCACTCAGACCATTACCATATTATTCTCCGTTGTAATAAAGTTAGTTTTGATTCAGTTAAGCCATTCATTTTTTATTTAAATATTTGGACTTTAAATGATAGATGTAGACAACTAATTGTTGATGATTGAAATACTGGTGTGGTTGGTTTCCCTATGTTTGTTTTATCTACTAAGTCGGGATCTCTTATACCTATTCTTAAAAAATGGAACAAAGAAACTTTTGACTATATTCGTCTTAAAGTCACTCAAGTTATTGATGAAGTTAACATAATACAAAGTTTGATTTATGATACAGGTTACAATGGTGATCTTGATTGGCGGAAAAGGCTCAAATTCTATTAGATAAGTTATTGCATATGCTTGACCAGTCTTGGAGCAACAAGCTAAGGAATAAGTGGTTTAAGGATAAAGATAGGAATACACAATTTTTTCACAATACAACCAAATTGAGACATGCTAGTAACAAATTCACTAGAGTCATGCATGCAAATATTTTTTGTAGAAGGACATTTAATTAGATAATCAAGTTATTAACTTCTAAAAAAAATTTCAAAAAAAGTGCATTCACACTGATCTTGTGGAGATAAATATCCCAAAAATTCGAACTCACGCATATTATGAATATCTCTCTAGAATGCCTCAGTCAAAGGAAATTAAAAATGCAATGCACAATATGAGTGGTAGTTCTACTCCGGGCTAAGATGGATTTGGGGGATGCTTTTTCCCATGCCTATTGGGATATAGTAGGGACTGATGTAATCAATTTAGTGAATTAATTATTGGTAAAAGGTTAGATCCTTTCTAATATCAATATAATCCTTGTGACTTTGATATCTAAACAACATGTAGTATATTCTATTAAGAAATATAAACCTCTTGAACTTGTAAATTTTCAATTCTAAAACAACACTTAGATCATTGTAGATAGTTTTTCTGTCTTAGCTCCTAAAATTGTTTCAAAACACCAATATGTTTTATTAGGGGCAAATATATTTATGAGTGCATTGACATTACTCCATAAGCCATTAATATGTTGGATAAGAATTCCTTTAGAAGTAGTATGGATTTGAAGATAAGCATTAGAAAAGCATTTGTTACTTTAGATTGACAATATCTTATTAAACTTATTGTTCAATTTGGCTTTGATCAAACGTTTTGTAATAGAATTCTTACCATTCTTTGCTTAGTCAAACTATTAATCATGATAAGTGGAAAGTTGTAGGATTTTTTCCTTTCTATAATAGAGTGATGCAAGTGAAAGGCACTTAGTAACATTTATTTATGTTGGGAGGGAGGGGGGGGGGGGGGGGGGTAGGCTAAGTTGATATCATGCACATCAGTTTGTTTTGTGGTTCTTACGCCTTTTGTCGACCTCCAAGCTACCTTAACGATTTTTTGTTCCTTCAGCATTGAAATATGTTTTCTTTTTCTGCGTCACTTTAGGTTTTAAGGCATACTTCAACAATCTCTACCTCTACATGAAATTATGGTGATGCCAATTTATCCATTAACCATCTTGCTGACTCTCTACCATTTCAACATTTATTGAAAATTTTTTATCAAGTTTAAGCCTTGCTTGATCCTTGATCTTTCCACTTTATCCACTTGCTTCCAACCACCTTTTTCTGCTTTAGTATTCTAACAAGTGCACAACTATGGTTCTTTAATCATAATTGACTCCCCTACTTTCAAATTCCTCCATTAAGGTTCATGTTTATGAGTTTTGTAACCCTTCAGACACATTCAGAGCATAACACCCAAGGCTTGTGATGACTTCTTGGTAAGTGTATGGATAATGTCGAAGTAATAAAATGATGGAATCCACACTGACTGCTATTAACAAGACAATAATCGTGGAATGTTTAGGAAATAGTAAATAAGGGTTTTCTTTCGAGTTTTAATGCAAAAAATAAAAAAAGATGTTCTGACAATGATACAAAAGTGGATAGGTTTTGTTATAGAATCCCCTAATTCCCTACTATTTATGTTCGATGTAATTCATAATTGATATTATTGCTAAAATTCCATGGCAGATTAACAAGACCACTATAATCAATCCCTTGGTGTATAACTCACTAATCTCTATTCGGAGCTTCTTACCCGTAATTCACCAGTGTAAGCAGGATTAGGCAATGCAATAGAGTGTTAATCCATAAGTCACTACTCGAGGTCTTTTATTCCTATCCAACCGGCATAAGCACAACAATTGCCCTAGGTCCAACACATAGACTAATTGCCAGTATTTCCTATGAGCCCAAAATCAGATTAAAAGAGTATCTCACTTAAAAATAATTAATAACAAGGTGCAATTGAATAAAATAATAACATCAATAAATTATCAAATATTAAATTAAACATGTGTTCCAACAGTATTGAAAATGGTTCATCAAAACAAAACTTAACCTATGAGTAATTAGCTACTCATAATTTAAATTACAATACCAATAAAATATAACAGGCTTTCATAAAAGATCCCTTGAAGAAATGCCCTTCAGTCGCTTCAAATGTGCTCCAAATATGCCTTCTAATGTTGTAAATCGCTACTTACAATGTAAAATCACAGAACCCTTGAAACAGTGGTAAAAACCCTTTTAAAGCTTTCAGGAAGTGTCATAATGCATCAGAAAGTTCCTAGAAAAAGCCACTTGTGCACACTGTAACACCCCAAAATAATTAGATTATTTATTTAATTATTTAATTGATTTATGATGATTATTTGTGAGCATATGTGAGGTTTTAATGAATATGATATGTAATGTGATATTATGTGTGGTGTAGTGGAAATTTAGTAGTATTTGGTGTTTTAATAATTTTAGATAATTAGGGTGATTATTTAGAATTATTTTAATTAGTGAAATAGAGAGTAATAAATTGTTTAGAAATAATAAGGGAAATTTGGTAATTGGTGAAGTTATAAGTGAGGGTAATATACGAAGACTATATTCAGGGTCTAAGGGGTAAGTTTGACATAAGGAAATTTTGGGGTTTAGAACGCTCATTCTATACGATCGCGCTTGGAGAAGAGGCAGGGAGCAAACCTAGGGCATTGAGGAACTCAGCGGGAATTTGTAGAACGCGAAGGAGAATCAATTACTAGCTATAATCTAAGGTAAGGGGGTTATCCTTATTATTATGTTTGATATAGGTTTTAGAGATATGTAGGTTGTTTTGGGTTTTATAATGAATTTGATAACATGATGTTTGTGATGAAATAAATGATGAAATTGGTGATAGATTGATGTTGTTATGCTATGAAATGATGTATATGATATCCATCATGATGTGTCATTGTTGTATCTGTGAAAATATAAGAATTATGTGAGTTTTGGGTCTATTATATTGTGAAATCGTAAGGGTTTTGGGACTGGTGCAGTGCAAAAATCACACAAGGAGATTCTTGGTTGTGTTGCATCGCCGTGTGAGCCTTCTGCATTATCGGGTAAAGTGACTTCACCCTTGATGATCCGGGCGAGCATGAGGTGAAAGAACTTGTGATTTTGGGGTGCTCTTGGAAAGTTTATTGGGGGAGGTGAAACAATTTAGCTTCGTCGGGCAAAGTAGAGGGGAGTGTGAGCTCATCGGGCAAACAAAAAGGGTCGTCGAGCAAAGGAGGTGTAGGAAAAATAAAGCTCTTGGAATTTTGTATGGGGGAAGGTGGTTTTCCCATGCCTCTTCGGGAGAGCCTCAGGCGAGCAAGTTGCCTCTCTGGGCAAGCCTCAAACCTGTAAGTTGCTTCATTGGGAGAGCCTTAGGCGAGAAGCAGTAGACAAAAATTTTAAAGTATCATAACTTGAGTTTCAGGACTCCATTTGACGTGCCTTTCTAAGTGTTAGGAAGCTAACACAATGAACTATAATTGTGTGTTGTATAATGAATCATATGATGTATTTTCCATTACCTATGCTTTGATGAATTAGATGATTCGATGATTGATTTATTATGATGTATGTGTAAATGATGAATTGATGTTGAATGAGGATGCTATGTTTTATTATGAAGTAATTGTTTTTGTTATGATGAAAAAATTTGATGATTGCATGTTTATATGCATACATGCCGTGTGACGATGATTATATGATGATTATACAAATGATGATGCATTTTGACTAGCAGCAGTCATGTTTTATTATGTTGTTGTGCATCATGCATTTATGTCATATGTTAGGGGTGTTAACCCAATGATGTTAGGACGTTGGTCCAGTGATGATTGTTAGGATATTAGTCTAGTGACAACCTCAATCCTATGGTGTAGATTGAGTGCATTTTTTTGAAGTGCTCTGGTTCCAAGCGAAAATCGATCCTATGGTGGAGATCTTTAGAGAAAGATGACTTGGTCATCAATGAAGTTTACGTACCACATGCATGATTTAGTAATGTTGCATTGCATAATATGTGACATTGCATAATGATTTATTAAGTGATGTTGATGATGTTGTGATCTCAGTGGTGTTTAATGATAGATGTTAATGTGATGATATAACGATATAATTGATGTGTATTGATGATGTGAAAGTGTGTGTATAATATATTAAGTATGATGATATGTAGAGTCCATGATGATTTGTTGTTATACTACTGTTGTACCCCAAAATTTTCCCTCTCATATTATCAAGATTTTTCCTCACAAGACCTCTGGGACTCAAGACAGGATTAGGGTTTGCTCAACTCAAGACCTCCTCTTGCACTGATAGCCTGAAATTAGGGTTTGGGTTTGCACAAGGATTTTTGGACCATCAATGCTTAATGTGACTTTCACACACCATCTTGGACCCCTAAGATTGCTCATACCAAGTTTCAAGCCTTGAATCACATTTTTGCCCAGTCAATTGGACAGTTGACCCAAAAATCAGGTGTATTGGGGAAAAAGTCAACCATGGCCAATTTATAGTCAAACTTCATAATTTTTGATCCACAACAACATTCTAGGATCCTATGTACCATTTGATCAAGTTGGGATCACAACTCCTCAAGAAATTTGATCAAATCATCAAAAGGGCAAAATGGTCAAAATTAGGGTTTTGACTGAGAAAGGGCAATTTCTGATTTTTGACCTAGCCAATTACCAATTGGGTTTAAGCATGATTTCAAGGACTCAATGGCATAATCTTGACCTAATCACATGGTTCAAAAGATCTCAAATGCATAGGATTGATAGCTGAATTTTTCCAGTTAACTGATTAAAAATCAACTGTACACTGAAAAGTCAAACTTTGACTTTTTGGTCAAAATCAAGTGCCAAGGGTCATAATTCATCAAGAAGTGTAAAAATGTGAAACTTGTTTACCAAGAAACCTAATTTTGCAATTTAGGGTTTAATTTGAAAAAATTTCATAACTTAGAAAATTTCTAAGTATGGAAATTTTCTTATTTTTCTCAACTTTTCATAACTTTTTCACCATGATGCAATTGGATTCAAAGAAAACTTCCAACATGAAAGTTGTAGTCCTACATGAAATCTACAACTTTTATTCACAAAGTTTTCGCAAAAGAGGCTTGGATATCAATTTATGATTTTGTGAATAAGGGTCCATAAACTTTTTAACTTAGTGAAAATTTGCCCTAATTTAGGCAGGTTTTTGACCAAACTTCATGGACATTTTTCACCTAGTTCCAAGAGGAATCTCAAAATTCATTTCAAAGATGTATTATAGATAATGTTACAAGCTTTACAAAATGTTCAAGAACTCTCCAAGATCATTTATGGTTAGGGAGAATCGAAGAAAGGAAAATGGAAATTTATCACTTTTGTTCAAGGCATTTTCACAATGGTTTAAGTTGCAAATTTGTCCTAGCATGCTTGTACTTGGAATTACATGTCCTAATCCTTTCTACACTCCATAATTGAATGATAATTTAGTGGACAATGGCTTTATTTTGATCTTTGGAGCATTGTACAATGAATTAATCCATTTATTGCATAAAGTTCATAATACTACTTTCATAAAGCTAGCTTTTTACAACTTTCCAAATCTTGAGCCATGGACCTGATCATTTGTTGCAAACAAGATCCACAAACATCGGGCAAAGTACACCAACCCTATGCAGCTAGAAAGCAAGCTTGTACATGCCTTTGGCATTGCTCATGTCAACTTTCTTCAAAAGCAAGAAAACTTGCAAAAGTCAAGACAACTTGTGTATCTGTTAAAGGGAAGACATTAGATCATTTCAAACAACTTCAGAACCTTGTAACAAGCCAATACACGAATTCATAGCATCCCAAACACTTCCAAACACCAAAAACATACTTTTTTGCCCAAACAGGGCATCCTCTGCAAATCACTTACCAACTTGAAACTTGCTCGTGTGTTTTGCCTTTTAACACTTAAAACACTTTACATACATCCTACCTAAGTTGTCTAGGACTTTGTCTTGCAACTGTAACCCCTATTTCAAGGATCACCATTTTCATTTTGGAGGTTTGCAGGTTGACTTCTACAGGGAGATTCAAGCATATACAAGGCAAGTTGAGCATTGGAGAAGCTTGAGGGAACTTCAAGGAAGCTCACACCATCTTCAGGCCTCACTCAAAGTTCCCACATTTCCATATCCAAACTCAACTGAACAAGGTATTTTTCAAGTTTCTATCTCTCTATTTAGGCATCCTTATGTCACGATTTGTGAAGCAAAAATGTAGTCCTTAACTTGCTTAAGTTGTACATATGCATAGTTTTCATTTATATTAACTGAGCTAAGAGTATTTGGTTGTTGAACATGCTGAAAAAACTAGGTCAGAAATTAGGGCCATTAAAATTCTCCCTGGTTTCTTAGAGTTAGGTTTCAAATCTTATATCATTAGAATCGTGATAAAAAATGCTACAAGTTTCATGTTGCAAGATTTTGTTTTTGTGCAAAGAATAGAGAGTTGCAGGTTTGAACAAAGGGTGCGCGCGCGAAGCAAGGACAGGGATGAAGTTGGTGTTCTGGGCCTGGCGCCTTGGGCCTTTCACTTTTCACACCCCCATTTTACTTTTGCACCCCCCTTTGCATATTTTTATATTTTTTGTATTTTCTTGCATATTTTATATTTCTGACTTTATTATTTTTTTCTGAACATTAAAAAATCCCAAAAATATTTTCTTAAATTTTTGCATTTTTGTTTTATTTTTTTATGTTATTTTTTGCATATAAAATAGTTTTATTTTAATAAGTAGAAATCATTTTCTTAAAAATAATTTGTAAATAATAAAAATACAATACATTTTTATTTTGATTATTTCATACATTAAATATTTATTTTTCATACATATTTAATTTTTTAAAATAATTGTACATAATATTATTATTATTTTTCTTGAACAAAAATGGATAAAATGAATAATATAAAACATATTTTCTTTTAAAACAAAATTAGGGTTTCCCCTTTCAAAAATAATATTATTATTTTTTCTTATTTTTAGGACTTAGATAATTTTATTTTTTCATACATAAAACAATTACAAAACATTTTTTGCATATTTACATTTTTATTGCATATTTAAATATTTGTTTATTTATTTATTATACAATAAATTCAATTGGGTTATAATAGTAATTTAGGGTTTTATTTTGTGCAAATATCCCCATTCAAAACTTGTATCCCCCCTCCCATAATATTGTTGTAATAGTTTAGATTTACTTTACGCAATTTATCGCATTATATACATGTTTAGTAAATTAGGGTTTGTGTGATAAGACAAAAATCAAACAAATAGCATGGCCTAATCCAAGACAAAAATGCATGAAAAATGACAACACATTTCACACAAACACCCCTAGGGTTTCACCCACTTGGTTGCCTTAACAAAATGGCCATGGTATGCATGCTAGGTATCTTGGCAAAACAATACAAAATAAAAGATCGTAGTCCCTCGATGACGCTATCTTGGTTGCCTAAACAAAGATGATCTTGGTCCCTTAAACAAGCTAAGATACTTGGCACCATTGCTATCATGGTCATACGATGACCCACGCCCGTCCCGTTTAACATCCAAAGATAGGGTTATCTACCAAAACAATGGTAGGTTAACAATGTCAAAGGAATGAAAATGTACAAGAAAGACTTTTGAGTAGGTAGATGCTTCTAGTTACTTGTTCAATTTGCAAACAATCCTTTATATTTTCAAATAAACAAACACACATTTCAAAATAATTTCCAAACAACTATCAAAACATTGAAACATTTTTCAAAAGACAAACATCTTTGTATACATTCTTACAAACGAGAATCATTACAAATATTGCCTAAATGATGGCCTCTTTTCAAAATACTTTCAAAACCACACAAAGCACCATTTCAAACAATTGCAAAAGCAAAGCAAGTGATCTAAAATAATTAACTAAGAGCCTATGGAAAACCATGGATGAAAAGGGTGCTAGCACCTTCCCTTTTCATAATCTACCCCCCGAACCCAAAAACAATCTCAAATGTCTTTCCTGTGCTTTTTTACCTTTCCTTTTGGATAAAATAAAAGTCGGTGGCGACTCTTGCTAAACCGCAACATTTGCAAACACAAACGCAAAACCTCAAGTCAGTTCTCCCACCGCATCACAGAACTGGCGACTCTGCTGGGGATAATAATAAAAGTGGGGTTACCTTAGGGTTTTAGATCACCTTTACATGCTTATCTTGCTTGATTTGCTTGCTTTACACTTTGGTTCTATTGTTTGGGTTTGAATCCTTTACCCGGATTTGGGAACATTCATAGGTAAATAGCAATATGTTGTGGAAACTGTGTGGGGTATACCGACATGGTCTAAACAATATCTATATTAGTGCGAAATATTTGTGGGTACCAGTAGCCTTTGAGTCAATCAAAGATAATACGAGGCCACTGAGTGATGTCATGAAGCACTAATGGACTTTTAGAACCTTTACTTGACCAACTTGGCCTTTTAGGATGTAGTGAGATGACCGGCTTTGGTACAGTCCGAAGTTGGTAGATACTCGATACTACACTCATTGAGGGTTGGTTCCTTGGAATATTTCAGTCTCCAGTAAAGAGGCTGAATTGAAACAATGAACAAGGAAACAATCCAGTGATATTGAGCTCCTTAGAACCCGGTTACTATTTCTAGGACAGGTTGAGCCAACTAAACTTCAAGAGGGTACTTACCTATGAAACCCCATGCAAGCCTAAACTAGGAACTTGTGTGATTTGTTTGTACATATATACTTGTGCATAACATCATGGACATCATGAAGCATAATATGCATCCACTAATCATTTCAAGGATTTTGGATTTTCATCTTTGTTCCTGTTTTGTAGGTTATGGATTCACTTCGCAGGAAAACTGTCCAAATCAACCTTGTAAGAATTCCTCCTCCACTCAAGGAGCTAGCTTCAAGGATTCCTGAGAATTCTACGTTCACCGAGAAACATGGTCGTCTACTCAACTTGGTCACTTCCAACACTGAGGAGGATATGGTGAAAGTTCTCTTCCAGTTCTTTGACCCTTTGCATTACTTCTTCATATTTCCTGACTACCAACTTGTGCCCACTTTGGAGGAATTTTCTCAACTCTTGAGGATTCCTATTCTCAATCAACTACCCTTCAACGGTACAGAAAGAGATCCAAATCCATAAGAGATTGCTCAAGCCCTTCACTTGCACTCCTCTGATGTCACAACATATTCGGAAACTAGAAGTGGTGTCAAAGGCTTCTTGTCAAAGTTTCTATTTGAGAAGGCCCAAAGCTGTTGGAATCATCTAGACTTGCAAGCTTTTGAGGAGATTGTAGCTCTTCTCATCTATGGGATGGTCTTGTTCCCTAACCCTGACCAACTTATAGATGTGAGTGCTGTCAAAATCTTCAGGACTCGCAACCCGGTGCCTACATTGCTTGGGGATATCCTCCACTCTTTTCACACTCGTACAATAAGGAAAAGAGGTGTTCTCATGTGTTGCACTCCTCTACTGGAAAGATGGTTTATTTCTCATCTTCCCCAATCAGTCTTGAAGAATGAGCAAGGCTTGAGGTGGTCACAACGGTTAATGACACTTAACCATTCAAATATTCATTGGTGTTCTCGATCAAAAGAGAATGTCATCATCATTGATCGTTGTGGATAATTCCCTAATGTCCCTCTACTTGGAATTAGGGGAGGCATCACCTACAACCCCTGCTTGGCTCTGAGACAGTTTGGGTATGCCCAAAGGGATGGCCCACATGATATGCTGATTAAAGGTTTGGTTTTTGACTTCGACAACGACAACCAAGGACTCCGACAAAGGTTCATCCGAGCTTGGGGGATGCCCAACAAGGTAGATAGTAAGACCTTGGGACACAAGAATTCCATCCTCCTTAAGCCTTACCTCAAGTGGGTACGAACCCACGCCCAAAGTCTTATGATTTCTTACCCCTACATTCTCCCTGTGATTATAGAGCCTGTTATGGAAGGAGAGGTTCCATACACCCTCCTACATCCTGACATGCCAACATCACTCGAAGATTTACAAGGGAGTTGGATACAGCTCAAGGGAGAGCGCGATACTTTCGAAGCCCAATTCTGTGCAAGCGAGAAGAAGGTTTTGGAACTCACTCGTCAACTTCACGAAGAGTAGACTCTCAACACCTACATTGCACCAAAGAGGATGCGCAACGTCTTTTTACCTTAGAATTTTGTATTATTTTGCCCATGGGGCATTGATGTACTGACAAATTCTATCTTATTAATATGAAGTGTGTTTCTTTTTTGTTTAAAACAAATTTGAATTTCTGAATCCTTGAGTGCATTACATGAATACATATCATTCATCATATGCATAAGCAGGTCTTCACACCAAGTTTCCTCATCTCTCTGCTGTTTATTTCAGCAAGATGGATATTGAACAAACGGTCAAAGACTTACAAGCTCAGAATTCACAATTTCAACAGCTACTCTTGACCTTGGCCAAGGGGCAGGAGGAGCTCAAGACTCTACTAGAGAAGGAAAAAGAGAAAAAGAAGAAGAAGAGAGTTGGTGTGGTTTCTGGAATTGTAATCCCTCCTAAATTTAAAGTACCTCTGTTTGCTAAGTATGATGGAGTGTCTTGCCCGAAGATGCACCTACGATCTTATGTCAGGAAAATTCAACCACATTCTCCTGACAAAGACCTGTGGGTCCACTTTTTCCAGGATAGTCTTTCGGGAACACAGCTGGATTGGTTTTACCAGTTGGAGAGTTCTGATGTGCATAATTGGGAAGACTTAACGACCGCATTCTATAAACAATATCAATACAACACCGACTTGGCGCCAACCCGTACTCAGCTATAGAGTATGGCTATGGCTACCAATGAGGGTTTTAAATACTACGCCCAGAAATGGAGGGATTTGGCTGGAAGGGTGCAACCAACTTTATCTGAAAGAGAGCTAGTGGACATGTTCTTGGGGACTCTGTCAGGTCCTTTCTTTAATCACCTGATTGGAAGTTCCTCTGCAGGTTTCACTGAGTTGATTCTAACTGGAAAAAGGGTGGAAGCTGGTATTACAAGCGGAAAAGTTTAGAAAGATGCATCTACCTCTGCTGCTGCAAAGAAGCCCTTCACGGGAAAGAAGGAGGTGTCTGTTGTCTATACCCAGAGAAATCGGGGAAGAATTGAAAGACGACCAACTGTAGGGGCCGTTATGATTCAGAAGTCTACGTCAGACCAACCGAGAAACAACCCGCCGAGAAATGATCAGCCCAGGAATAACCAGCAAATGGTGGAAAGGCTTGTAAGGCAATTCACCAAGATAAACATGACTCCTGCTCAAGTCCTACCCCATCTCTTGAAGTTGAGCCTGGCCATGCTAAAGGAGGCCCCTAAAAATCCTAAAACTGCTTCTCCACATTACCATCCCAACGCCAGATGCACGTACCACTCAGAAAGTCCAGGGCACGACACCAACATCTGTTGGGCCCTGAAGAACAAGATTCAAGAGCTAATCGACGTAAAGGAAGTTGAATTTGAAGCTCCTGAAAAGCCGAATGTTATCTCCGCCCCGATGCCGAGGCATGGGAACAATGCCAATGTTGTGGAAGAAGATCTGTTTGTTTCTACTATGGATGAATTGTCAACTCCTCTCCTAACCATCAAGTTGAATTTGTTGAAGGCTGGGGTGTTCCCAGGTTGTGACCAAGATTTCCATGCTTGCCTGTCCTCCCCTTTTGATTGTCCTCTTTTGAAGAAAGGAATCCAACAATTGATTGATAACAAGGAAATTTTGTTTGAGAAAGCTCCTGTCTCACCCATTCCAATTCCAAAAGTTTCAATAATAACCATATATGCCAATTCTTCCAGGGTTCCTAAAAACCCGTTAGGATTACATCTGCTCCTATGACTACTCCGTTAAAGATAACAATGCCAGGGCCAACCCCTTACAAAACCGACAAAATGGTACCATGGAACTATGGTGGAGAAATCTACTATCAAGGTGTCAAACAGATTGAACAGACCATTGAAGAAGAAAGCTCCGAGGAGGATAATCCTGACATCAGTAACATTGCTGGAACAAGCAAAATTACTCGTAGTGGGAGAATCTTTTCTCCAGAGATTTCTCCTTCAATAGCAGTCTTTGGACCCGCGGCCATCCCGAAGATTACACCTATACCAGTAACTGTACCTACAAGTGTACCCACCAACAATGACAATGCAATTTCCATCCCTGTTTCCGATGCTGAGAAAAAAGGAAAGAATGTTCAAGAGGAGCCTATCTTGACGAAGGCTAAGTCATTAGTCATTCCTGAAACATCCCAGAAAGAGATGGAAGAGATTATGAGGATTATTAAGAAAAGTGATTACAATGTTGTTGAACAACTGGGGCAGACCCCCTCCAAAATATCTATGTTAGCCCTCTTGATGTGCTCTGAAGCACATGTTAAAGCTTTGGTCAAAATTTTGAAGACGGCCCACGTGCCACAAGAAACCTCCGCTGATCAATTCCAGGAATGTGTGGCCAGCTTAACAGTTGACAATGGCCTGGGATTCTCCGATGCAGACTTGACCTCCAAAGGGAGAAAGCATAACGACGCGCTACATGTCTCGGTGGAGTGTATGGGAACCACCCTAGCTCATGTTTTGGTTGATATTGGGTCGTCTTTAAATGTCTTGCCAAAGAAAGCCTTGGATAGGTTGGATTGTGAAGGCTTAACCCTGAAACCCAGCAACATCATTGTTAGAGCCTTTGATGGTTCTAAGAGGATGGTCCATGAAGAGGTGGACATCCCGATCAAGGTGGGTACCCAGACGTTCAATTCAACATTCTACGTGATGGACATCCGTCCTTCCTATTCTTGCTTGTTGGGAAGACCTTGGATTCACCATGCTGGAGCTATCACTTCTACTATGCATCAAAAGCTCAAGTACCCTGTCCAAGGGAAAATCATAATTGTTCATGGCGAAGAGGAATACATGATCAGTCATCTTAATTCTTTCCGCTATGTGGAATTAGATGGAGAATTCATAGAGACCCCTTTCCAACACTTTGAAGAAGTCTCCGAAGAGATAGCGGCGACCAAGACAGTGTCCTCAACTCCTGTGATCACAAGACCTCCGCCTCAGATGTCTTCTTTAAAGGATGCTAGGGCAGTTGTGGAAGAAGGCGGATCCATAATTTAGGGGCAGCTTCCAGACTTTCCTTTCAAATCAGACAACTTCGGATTGGGATTTACTTCGACTGGTCAGAAGGCCGTGCGCCGCTCCCATGCTGGAGGGCCACCTGTGAAGATCAGCCACCTAGGGGTTAATGCGCTAGAGGACAGTGAAGAAGAGGGCAAGTTGGAAGACGGGATTTTCCTTACTGTTGACGGAGGATTGTGCAACTGGGAAGCAAAATACTTTGTTCCAATTACTTTCATAAATCAGTAATTTATCTTTTCCATTTATGTTGGACTGTAATAATTCACAAATAATTCATACTTTTTCAACCTTGTGTCTTACCCGAGATACATAGGTCCATTTGTAAGGGTTCTTATTTCATTTTCATATGTCATTTTAATGAATCATGGACGCTTTTCATATATAAACCTTTTGTTCTCATTGTCTTTCTTTTACATTTTGTTGTTTTAATATGGCTATGCCCTTACACACACCCACACTCACAAATGCAGGTACCCTTCCATTCCGGAACCCATGGGTAACGATACTGCTATAGCCTTCAGTGACTTTGAAGATCTGATCAACCAAGCCGAATACGAAGGTGAGGAAGATTGTGAGGTGCCAGGGGAATTGTCCAGACTTTTACAGCAAGAAGAAAGAGCAATTCAGCCTCATGAAGAGCAGTTGGATACAATCAACTTGGGTACTGAGGATGACAAAAAGTAAATCAAGATAGGTGCCAATCTAGAGCCGAGTGTCAAGGAGCGCCTAATTCAGCTACTACATGAATATGTTGAGATCTTCGCCTGGTCATACGAAGACATGTCGGGACTCGATACAGACATTGTGGTACACTGTCTCCCCACAAGAGAAGATTGTGCACCAGTTAAGCAAAAGGTCTGCTGCATGAGACCTGACATGTCTGAAAAGATCAAAGCAGAAGTTATGAAGCAGTTCAATGCTGGATTTCTGGCTGTTACTTCCTATCCGGAATGGGTTGCTAACAATGTGCCCGTGCCTAAAAAGGACGACAAAGTCGGAATGTGCGTGGATTATAGAGATTTAAGCAGGGCCAACCCTAAAGATGACTTTCCACTTCCGCACATTGACATTTTGGTTGACAACACAGCTCAGCACAAAGTATTTTCTTTCATGGACGGATTCTCAGGCTATAACCAGATCAAAATGGCCCATGAGGACATGGAGAAAACTACTTTTGTTACACAGTGGGGTACGTTCTGCTACAAAGTGATGCCATTCGGACTGAAGAATGCCGGGGAAACCTATCAACGCGCCATGGTAGCTTTGTTTCATGATATGATACATAATGAGATAGAGGTCTACGTAGATGACATGATAGCCCGATCACAAACTGAAGAAGAACACCTTGATCACTTGCAGAAGTTGTTTGTCAGGTTGAAGGAGTACAAGCTCAGATTGAACCCAAACAAGTGTACATTTGGAGTCCGGTCCGGTAAACTCTTGGGTTACATTGTCAACAACAAAGGCATCGAGGTTGATCATGCCAAAGTCAAAGCTATACAAGAAATGCCTGCTCCTCGCACTGAGAAGGAGGTCAGAGGTTTCTTGGGACGCCTAAACTATATTGCAAGGTTCATTTCTCACCTAACATCCACCTGTGAACCAATCTTCAAGTTGTTGAAGAAAGATCAGGTAGTTAAATGGAATGATAACTGTAAAATTGCTTTCGATAAAATCAAGGAGTATTTGCTAGAACCTCCTATATTGATGCCACCCGTTGAAGGAAGACCGCTAATCATGTATCTGACCGTCCTAGAGAATTCAATGGGGTGTGTACTGGGCCAACATGACGAGTCTGGCCGAAAAGAGCATGCCATTTATTACCTTAGCAAAAAGTTTACCGACTGTGAGACCCGATACTCACTGCTCGAGAAAACTTGATGCGCTTTGGTATGGGCTGCTCGCTGGCTAAGGCAGTATATGTTGACTCATACCACTTTGCTGATATCTAAGATGGATTTGATCAAGTACATCTTTGAGAAGCCTGCTCTATCCGAAAGGATAGCTAGATCGCAGATGATCCTAACGGAATACGATATATAGTACACAACCCAAAAAGTTATAAAGGGGAGTGTGCTAGCTGATCATCTAGCTCATCAAGCTAGCAAAGATTACCAATCCATGAGGTTTGACTTCCCTGACGAGGACATCATGACGCTGGACAACATTGAAGATTTCAGACCATATGACAGACCTGAACAAGGATCACGATGGACCCTGTACTTTGATGGGGCCTCTAATGCACTTGGCAAAGGTATCGGTGCGGTACTCATCTCCCTAGAAGGTTGCCATACACCTTTCACAGCCTGACTTTGCTTCAACTGTATGAACAACATGGCAGAGTATGAAGCTTGCATCTTTGGACTCAAGGCTGCCATAGACTTGGGAATCAAATCCTTAGATGTGTTTGGGGACTCAGCTTTGGTCATCAGTCAGATCAAAGGAGAGTGGGATACTAAACATCCAAACCTCATCCCATACAAAGAACATGTCTTGAAATTGTTACCACATTTCGAGCAGATTACCTTCGAGCACTTCCCGCGAGAAGAAAATTAGCTAGCGGATGCGCTAGCTACAATGTCATCCATGTTTAAACTTAACTGGGATAACGAGGCTCCCCAAATCACCATTGAGCGGATGGACGAACCTGCACACTGTCACGAGATTAATACCGAAGAAGTAGTGGACCAGCCCTAGTTTCATGAAGTCAAAAGGTATCTCGAGGCTCAGGAATACCCTGAAGGAGCTTCAGTCAACGACAAAAAGTTCTTAAGGAGATTCTCAGCTAAGTTCTTCCTAAGCAATGGCATCCTATACAAGCGCAATCATGATTCCATTCTGCTCCGTTGTGTAGACAAAGCTGAAGCTGAAAGAATTATGGCTGAATTACATGAAGGTACCTTCGGCACTCACTCTAGCGGGCATACGATGGCTAAGAAGATTCTACGGGCAGGCTATTACTGGTCTACCATGGAAGCTGACTGTTATCAACACTCCTGCACTTGTCACAAATGTCAAATCTATGCAGACAAGGTACACGTGCCTCCAGTTCCTCTAAATGTCTTAACAGCTCCTTGGACATTTGCAATGTGGGGAATCGACATGATTGGAGAGATCAAACCTACAGCATCCAATGGACATCGTTTCATTCTGGTGGCCATTGACTACTTCACCAAGTGGGTCGAAGCAACTTCCTTTGCATCCGTTACAAAGAACGTTATTGCCCGCTTCATAAAACAAAATCTTATTTACTGGTACGGTATCCCCGAAAGGATCATCACTGATAACGGTACAAACCTTAAAAATACTATGATCACCGCTTTGTGTGAGCAGTTCAGGATTCAACATCACAATTCATCTCCTTATCGGCCAAAGATGAATGGTGCAGTTGAAGCTGCTAACAAAAATATCAAGAAGATCATACAAAAGATGACATTCACCTACAAGGACTGGCATGAGATGTTACCGTTTGCTCTTCATGGGTACCGTACCACGGAACGCACATCCACTGGGGCAACACCCTATTCCTTGGTATATGGCATGGAAGCTGTTTTACCTATCGAGGTTCAGATTCCCTCCTTGAGAATCATGAAAGATGCTGGTTTGAGTGAAGACGATTGGATTCAGACCCGGCTTGATCAACTTAACTTGATTGATGAAAATTGACTTACTGCTGTTTGCCACGGTCAGACGTATCAAAAACAGATGATCAAGGCTTTCAACAAGAAAGTCAGACGCCAGACGTATCAAGTCGGGGATCTTGTAATCAAGCGGATCATCTTGCCGCAAAGTGATCCCAGGGGCAAATGGACTCCTACTTACGAAGGACCATTTGTAATCAAGAACATCTTTTCTGGTGGGGCAATGATTTTAACCATTATGGACGGCAACGACCTGCCGCACCCTGCGAATGCAAACATAGTCAAAAGATACTACGCATAAATGTCCCACTAGGTTGACACACCTAGGCAAAAAAGGGCATCCCGGTGAATCTAAAACCCGAAAGGGCGGTTGAGGAAAAAATTAGGGATAAACAAAAAAATTTGTACATCCGGCAAGTTGAAAACCCGAAAGGGCGACTTGGGCAAAAAAGGGTTTCCCGGTGGACTGAAAACCCGAAAGGGCAGTCCAGGCAAAAGTTAGGGAATTAAAGCGTATGACTATGTCTCGTCGGATCACTTTAAGGACAATATCTTCACAAACAAACGCTAAGCTTCTGATCAATCCAATCATCTTCGGACGAAGCAACGGATGGACAAGATATTTGGAGTTACGAAGGCTATAGCAGAATGGGAACCCTATGGGATTTTTACACACATAGATATCTTTCTTTGTATAAAATTTTCTTACTTTTATGACACCATCCTCTTACTAGGATGACTGTCTCCTTTGTACAAAACACTTATTCAAAGTAAATACAAAGATATCTCTTTCAAAGTACAGAAAATTATTTGTCTTTTTCTTTTACACTTGTGTTTTTATTTGCAAAAACGTCCAATGATTCATTGATGAACATATCCATTTGAACATAATTACTTTTTACAAATAAACAGGATGGAAAAGAACAATTACTGACAGGCTGAAAGGATAGGAAAACGTCTTTAGGCTATTCCAGGAGAAATCCCTACAGTACATCATCTAGATCCTCAGCGGAGCTAAAACCTTGAAATACACATCCCCAGCGGAGTTATAATTTCAAACCTTTAATTCCCATCAGAGTTAAAACTTCAAACTCCCAATCCCCAGCGGAACAAAAACTTTGAGTTACAGATCCCCAGCGGAGCTGAAACCTCCATCCCCAGTCGAGTCAAGACTTCTAATCCACAACAGAAACCATCCAATTTCCCCATGAAGTTATCTTGAAGCCTGGAAATCAACCAGATAACAGTTAACTTTTGTCTTATTCGCAACCTAGGATAACTTCCCAGTAGAGGGGCAGACGACCGAAACTCCTGAACCTACTACCAGCAGCAAACTCTTCCCCACAGAGTCTTCATCACTCCCCAGCATGAAGTCACCTAAGTTTTCATTACTCCCCAACAGAATGAAGATTCTCATTCTTAATTCCCTAGTGAAGTCACCAAAGTTTTCATTACTCCTCAACAAATTAAAGATTCTCATTCTTAAATCCCCGCAGAAGTCATCAGAGTCTTCCTTATTCTCCAAGCAGATTTCTCCAGCAGTTTGGCATTACTCTCACAACAGAATTTTTGTCAATACTCCAACTTCAAGACATGAAGGATCCTCACATCCCCACAGAAGTTATCAAGGATTTTTAATCTCCAACAGTTGCCCAGGATTTTCTATCCTCAGCAATCAAGGATTTATTTTCCCCGGTAGTAGTCAAGGGTTTTTATTATCCCCAGCTATAAAGGATTTATTTTCCTCCACAATACAACAATTTAGTTTACATGCACATACATTACATCCATATATCATAAACATTGATAAAACACATATATTGCATTATAAATTTCATGCAACATAACTTTGTGTTTCAGCTAACATTTTACCCTTTTCAGGATAAGATTAACAAGCTACCATTAACAATATACGATCATGATACAGTACAGATACACTCCAGACACGGAAGTCATTTTGTTGCTCATTCAGATTCAGATATCAGATACAGTACAGATACGCTCAGATACTTATTCAGATTTCAACTATCAGATGCAGATTAGATACACTCCAGACACGGAAGCCATTCTATTTCTCATTCAGATTCCACTATCAATTTCAAGTTCAGATACACTCCAACACGGAAATCATTCTTTCACTTATTCAAATTCAAGTTTAGATACACTCCAGACACAGAAGTCATTTTGTCACTTATTCAGATTCTAGTTTAGATACGCTCCTGACATGGATGCCATTCTGGCCCTTATTCAGCTTGTCGATCTCAGATACAGTTTAGATACACTTCAGACACAGAAGTCATTCTATTACTCATTCAGATTCAAATTTCAGACTCCAGTGCGGATATACTCCAGACACGGATGCCATTATGTCACCTATTCTGATTTTTCCCAGCTCAGAGACGCTCCAGACACGGATGCTATTTTATTGCTTATTCAGATTCAACATTCAGATACAGCTTGAATACGCTCCAGACACGAATGCTATTCCTTTGCTCATTCATATTCAGTCCCCAGATACAGTACATATATGTTTCCGACGCGGATACCATTCTGATACTTATTCTCCTGACTTACAACATACAATTCAACAAACATTCTTGGATGGCATCTTTAACCCCATCTCCAACAAGATTCTATCACATCTCTAAATGGCATCTCTAAGCCCATTTCCTCAACTACATTTTGACAAATGCAAATTTACGGGCACTCTAGTGTCCAATCATCTTTTACCTTCGAGTCACGAACGACAAAACTCGCCAATCTAACTCTTCAGGTTCAAGAAGATTGAACAGGGGCAGCTGTTGTACCCCAAAATTTTCCCTCTCATATTATCAAGATTTTTCCTCACAAGACCTCTTGGACTCCAGACAGGATTAAGGTTTGCTCAGCTCAAGACCTCCTCTTGCATTGATAGCCTGAAATTAGGGTTTGGATTTGCACAAGGATTTTTGGAACATCAACGCTTAATGTGACTTTCACACACCATCTTGGACCCCTAAGATTTCTCATACCAAGTTTCAAGTCTTGAATCACATTTTTGCCCATTCAATTGGATAGTTGACCCAAAAATCAACTGTATTGGGGAAAAAGTCAACCATGGACAATTTACAGTCAAACTTCATAATTTTTTATCCAAAACAACATTCTAGGCTCATATGTACCATTTGATCAAGTTTGGATCACAACTCCTCAAGAAATTTGATCAAATCATCAAAAGGGCAAAATGGTCAAAATTAGGGTTTTGACTGAGAAAGGGCAATTTCTGATTTTTGACCTAGACAATGACCAATTGGGTTTAAGCATGATTTCAAGGACTCAATGGCATAATCTTGACCTAATCACATGGTTCAAAAGATCTCAAATGTATAGGATTGATAGCTGAATTTTTCCAATTAACTGATTAAAAATCAACTGTACACTGAAAAGTCAAACTTTGACTTTTTGGTCAAAATCAAGTGCCAAGGGTCATAATTCATCAAGACATGTAAAAATGTGAAACTTGTTGACCAAGAAACCTAATTTTGCAATTTAGGGTTTAATTTGAAAAAATTTCATAACTTAGAAAATTTCTAAGTATGGAAATTTTCTTATTTTTTCCCAACTTTTCATAACTTTTTCACCATGATGCAATTGGATTCAAAGAAAACTTCCAACATGAAAGTTGTAGTCCTACATGAAATATACAACTTTGATTCACAAAGTTTTCCCAAAAGATGCTTGGATCTCAAGTTATGATTTTGTGAATAAGGGTCCATAAACTTTTTAACTTAGTGAAATTTTGCCCTAATTTAGGCAGGTTTTTGACCTAACTTAATGGACATTTTTCACCTAGTTCCAAGAGGAATATCAAAATTAATTTCAAATATAGATTGTATAGAATGTTACAAGCTTTCCAAAATGTCCAAGAACTCTCCAAGATCATTTATGGTTAGGGAGAATCGAAGAAAGGAAAATGGAAATTTATTACTTTTGTTCAAGGCATTTTCACAATGGTTCAAGTTGCAAATCTGTCCTAGCATGCTTGTACTTGGCATTACAGGTCCTAATCCTTTCTACACTTCATAATTGAATGCTAATTTAGTGGACAATGGCTTTATTTTGATCTTTGGAGCATTGTACAATGAATTAATCCATTTATGGCATTAAGTTCATAATACTACTTTCATAAAGCTAGCTTTTTACAACTTTGCAAATCTTGAGCCATGGACCTGATCTTTTGTTGCAAACAAGATCAACAAACATCAGGCAAAGTACACCAACCCTATGCAGCTAGCAAGCAAGCCTGTACAGGCCTTTGGCATTTATCATGTCAACTTTCTTCAAAAGCAAGCAAACTTGCAAAAGTCAAGAGAACTTGTGTATCTGTTAAAGGGAAGACTTTGGATCATTTCAAACAACTTCAGAACCTTGTAACAAGCCAATACACGAATCCATAGCATCCCAAACACTTCCAAACACCAAAAACACACTTTTCTGCCCAAACAGGGCATCCTCTGCAAATCACTTGCCAACTTGAAACTTGCTCGTGCGTTTTGCCTTTTAAGACTTAAAACACTTTACATACATCCTACCTAAGTTGTCCAGGCCTTTGTCTTGCAACTGTAACCCCTGTTTCAAGGATCACCATTTTCATTTTGGAGGTTTGCAGGTTGACTTCTACAGGGAGATTCAAGCATCTACAAGGCAAGCTGGGCATTGGAGAAGCTTGAGGGAACTTCAAGGAAGCTCACGCGATCTTCAGGCCTCACTCAAAGTTCCCACATTGCCATATCCAAACTCAACTGAACAAGGTATTTTTCAAGTTTCTATCTCTCTATTTAGGCATCCTTAGGTCACTATTTGTGAAGCAAAAATGTAGTCCTTAACTTGCTTAAGCTGTACATATGCATAGTTTTCATTTATATTAACTGAGCTAAGAGTATTTGGTTGTTGAACATGCTGAAAAAACTAGGTCAGAAATTAGGGCCATTAAAATTCTCCCTGGTTTCTTAGAGTTAGGTTTCAAATCTTATATCATTGGAATCGTGATTAAAAAGGCTACAAGTTTCATGTTGCAAGATTTTGTTTTTGTGCAAAGAATAGAGAGGTGCAGGTTTGAACACAGGGTGCGCGCGCGAAGGAAAGACAGGGATGAAGTTGGTGTTCTGGGCCTGGCGCCTTGGGCCTTTCACTTTCCACACCCCCCATTTTACTTATGCACCCCCCTTTGCATATTTTTATATTTTTTGTATTTTCTTGCAAATTTTATATTTCTGACTTTATTATTTTTTTCTGAACATTAGACAATCCCAAAAAT
The DNA here is from genome assembly GCA_948472305.1 of Vicia faba. NCBI lineage: Eukaryota > Viridiplantae > Streptophyta > Magnoliopsida > Fabales > Fabaceae > Vicia > Vicia faba. The sequence continues at coordinate 1,170,187,028 of OX451736.1, read as the reverse complement.
ATTTTCTTAATTTTTTGCATTTTTGTTTTATTTTTTTATCTTATTTTTTGCATATAAAATAGTTTTATTTTAATAAGTAGAAATCATTTTCTTAAAAATAATTTGTAAATAATAAAAATACAATACATTTTTATTTTTATCATTTCATACACTAAATATTTATTTTTCATACATATTTAATTTTTTTAAATAATTGTACATAATATTATTATTATTTTTCTTGAACAAATATGGATAAAATGAATAATATAAAACATATTTTCTTTTAAAACAAAATTAGGGTTTCCCCTTTCAAAAATAATATTATTATTTTTTCTTATTTTTAGGACTTAGATAAAAAAAATTTCATACATAAAACAATTACAAAACATTTTTTGCATATTTACATTTTTATTGCATATTTAAATATTTGTTTATTTATTTATTGTACAATAAATTCAATTGGGTTGTAATAGTGATTTAGGGTTTTATTTTGTGCAAATATCCCCATTCAAAACTTGTATCCCCCCTCCCATAATATTGTTGTCATAGTTTAGATTTAATTTACGCAATTTATCGCATTATATACATGTTTAGTAAATCAGGGTTTGTGTGATAAGACAAAAATCAAACAAATAGCATGACCTAATCCAAGACAAAAATGCTTGAAAAATGACAACACATTGCACACAAACACCCCTAGGGTTTCACCCACTTGGTTTCCTTAACAAAATGGCCATGGTATGCATGCTAGGTATCTTGGCAAAACAATACAAAACAAAAGATCATAGTTCCTCGATGACGATATCTTGGTTGCCTAAACAAAGATGATCTTAGTCCCTTAAACAAACTAAGATACTTGGCACCATTGCTAACATGGTCATACGATGACCCACGCCTGTCCCGTTTAACATCCAAAGATAGGGTTATCTACCAAAACAATGGTAGGTTAACAATGTCAAAGGAATGAAAATGTACAAGAAAGACTTTTGAGTAGGTAGATGCTTCTAGTTACTTGATCAATTTGCAAACAATCCTTGCTATTTTCAAACAAACACACACACATTTCAAAACAATTTCCAAACAACTTTCAAAACATTGAAACATTTTTCAAAAGAGAAACATCTTTGTATACATTCTTACAAACGAGAATCATTACAAAGATTGCCTAAACGATGGCCTCTTTTCAAAATACTTTTAAAACCACACAAAACACCATTTCAAACAATTGCAAAAGCAAAGCAAGTGATCTAAAACAAGTAACTAAGAGCCCATGGAAAACCATGGATGAAAAGGGTGCTAGCACCTTCCCTTTTTATAATCTACCCCCTGAACCCAAAAACAATCTCAAAGGTCTTTCCTGTGCTTTTTTACCTTTCCTTTTGGATAAAATAAAAGTCGGTGGCGACTCTTGATAAACCGCAACATTTGCGAACACAAACGCAAAACCTCAAGTCAGTTCTCCCACCGCATCACAACTATTATATCTATTCCATAAATATTTTATAATAATTTGAAATTACTCGCCATTTCTGCTTGGAAATGTTGCTTCTATATGTGGGTAATTTGCAGGTAATCAGGAATAGTTCGTTGAAGTTTAGAGGATAGATTCAGAGTGTGTTATTTATTTCCTATTAAATAAAGTGGGTCTTACTTTGATATATAACATCGGGGTTGGGATTGTTGGATTGGAATAATTATGTCCTTTTAGTTATCTTGAGATTTGAACTACCTTTCTTGGTATTTGAGTTATTTGAATTATGAATCATGAACGATGAAGTATCATGAAGCTTCTATGAAGTAATTTAAAAAAAGTGTTTTGAAACTATGTATTCCGCTGGGATTAGTTGAAGTATCATTGTTGTTATTAATGAAGTAATTGTTATAACTGATTTTGAAAACCCATGTTACGGAGCAGGATATTTTATATGATGTTTATATGAAAATGTGACACCCTTGTTGGTGATTCTATTTGAATTATTTTTGCAAATTATAAGAGAATTATATGTGGGGTTTTAAGGGTGTTACACGCACAATAAGATGCATCACACGCGGGATGCAACTTATCCAAGCCCATCACGCAAGCGATAGCGCGCGATGGTGGCGTGATTTTTCTAGTGGCTGAAACACGTTTGGTCCTTTCTCAACCAAAATTTCCCCAAGTCTCTATTTCTTTATACTTATTCCTTTTTGCTCCTTTTTTGGCTATTATTCATCAAATTAAGTGATATTTGGCTCATTTTTCTCTGTTTCTTAGAAAAAAAATATATGCAACGATAGAGTGTTATCACAACCCCAAACTTAATATATTGCTTGTCCTCATTAACTCGTCTGCAAGTAAAAATTCCAAACAGAAACACAAAATACAACAAAAATCATTGAACATCACAATAATTATTTTTACCTGATCACCATTCTAGCTTCTATCTGTAATCTGGAAAAACCAGGAAACCTCCCCAACTTTTAGCAAGTACTCAACATGTCTCTTATTTCACTATATTTCTCTCCATTGATAGGGGAGGTCTCTCAATTAACATTCAAAATTACTTATACTGAGTTTGATCATGTTCTTACAAAATTCATCGCATTAATCAAAACATACACACTTTGAAGGCTTTTTCGGATGTAACATGGATTAGGTTCATGTAGGATATTTTTCAGAAAATAGGTTTAAACCTTTGGAGTTAGGTTCCTAGTTCTCTTATCATTATCATACCAACCACTTTCCTTCTAACCGAGACTAGAGACTTATGCGTTCTTATAGTCTATGTATTATTCATTCTTTTTCTCTCCTTTTTTGAAGAATTTGTTTTAACTTCTTGATTTGTCTCACTATTTTTGAAAATTTTGACCATTATCTCTAGTACCCCATGATCATTCTTCTTGCATATGTTTTCTTCTTCTTGCTTGTACATTATCTTGATCCATGAAATACTTTTCCATGTCTTATGCAGCTTCAAATTGACTTCTTAAATATTTTACATACAGTTCATTTTGTTGTTGATTCTAAAAGTCTTCAAATATTGGTGCAAAATATGGTGGTTTAACACATAAGGTGATTGGAATTTATTCCTCCTACTTGTTATCCCCAATACATATGCTTCCATTCTCTTTTGGAATTCACTATTTTTCTGATTTTTTACCCGTGGTGCTTTCTGAATATCCGAATGATTGCCATCGACATTCTCCCATGCTTGATTATTTTCCTGTTCTAGTTACCGTATGTTGCTCTCTACTTTTGGTGAAACCTTCTAATTATTGTAGAACTAATTGGCTCCATAGGAATTATCATTTTGTCATCATGCTGAGTTGGGACTCCCGCTAACCTGCACAATTCATTAATAATACAAAAATGTCCACAAGATTTATTTGCGGAGTTAGCCATGTATTTAATATTTTTAGCCATTAAATAACCCACATCAATTGGTTCCTCACTCAAAAGAGCTTTCATACTCGAACACCTAATAAAAATGAATTGCGATTGATTGGAAGTTGTTTCCAGGGTCTGAAAAAAAGGATTCCCATGCTTAGGCACATGGCAAAAATATGTAGTTTTAAGGTGCAGTCAAAGAAAGCACCATATTTTCCATTCAGCTCCAGGTTTACAAAACATGTCGAGCATCTGTTTCCCCATTTGATCGTTAATCTGATAATGTTCATCTCTATAAGTTCTAAGATTACATACCTCAGGGTGTTGGAGATGGAGAAGAGAATTTATTGTAGCAGGAGAAAAGTCAACCGGTTTGCCTCACACATATGATGTATAAGAATCATCGCTTAGAAAAGCGACATTTGCATAGAATTCCAAGACAATGGTCTTGTTTGTTTATTTAATTAAATTGTTAAACCTTTCATATTGTCTGTGTTGTAACAACTCTACTATTTCCATAAATCCTTCCAAATTTTTACAATCAAACGCTCTGTCTCGTACAAATTTGTAATCTACTAACTTGAGATATTTCTCTGCATTGGCCTCAACACAGAACTTCAAATTGGGAAAAGCTTGAACAAATGAAGTAAGAGGCGTGTATGAAGTTGACCCATTTTACACTAAGTTTGAAGTGTGAGCAAAATATACGCAAACAAACTAGAATTTGCAAGAAAATATGCCAAAATTTATGAGTGAGAGAAGATTTTTGGTAAGCAATGAGATTATAGAAAACTAGGATTGTTGTTTCCTTTTATATGCAAGTAAATGATCCATCGTGCGTGTATTAGGCCTCACCACACGCGCGATGGTATTGAAATTCTGAGTCCAACAATCACATATTTGCTAGCTAGACTAAAGTAATATCGAGCATGCAATAGACAACATTACATGCGTGATGCAGAGATATCACACGCATTATAACTGTGTGATGATTCTAGTACCTTTCTCCCCTTTTTCTTCTTTTCTCATCCTTTTTTTTCTAAAATTTTCTCTTTCTTCTTCTACCTCTTTTTCTCCTTTGACAAACTATAAGTAATAACATGGTTAATTTAAATGACATGAAATTGAAACCTTTAAATTTAAACTTATCGATGAGTTGTGTCTAATCCAGTGCTTAATTACAGTTATTAGCTTGATGCATAATACTTAATGTATATTAGGCACAACAGATTCCTTCACGCCATTCACAAGTCTTTTGGTCATTCTTGTTGGGTTTGAGACTTCACGCACAAGAGAGGGGGGGGGGGGGGGGGGGGGGGGGTGAATTGTGTGGTTTGGAAAAAACATGGTTTTGAAAACTTTTTAAAAGATTAAAAACATAGTTTGGAAAATATTTTCTAAAACATAATATCTATTAGAGTTTCAAATTTTTTTTATAACTTAGTAGCTGAAAAATAATTTTAAAATAAAATGCGGAAAATAAAAAATTAAGGGATAAGAAGAACACCGCGATATATAGAGATTTATTCAAAATTGAAGGACCTACTCCTCTCCCCATGAACTGGTCTTGAGAGTTTTCGTGAAGTACTTGAGAGCTTTTAGTAGGCGAAGCTCAAGAACCCCCTATACAAGGAAATGTTGGTTGTCCTACAACCATGATAATACAATGACGAGTTAAACATGAATATAATGACGAGTTCATCAATATTGTTTATCTTCAACCTTTGAATAAACAAGACTTTATTATAGTCTTATCAGAAACTCAACAACATTGATAACCCCCAACCTATATAGATTATGAGAACCTAATCATACAAATTTCCAACCAAAGCTTTTAACGGGTTTAGCTTCAAACCATATAATTTTTACCTAAACATAGAATATGTTCATCAAGGTGAATCAAGAACAACCTTGAAGAACTAGTGAGAGAAAGTGACAAAAAAACATAGAGAGAGTGTGTGTGTCAATACATATTTTTTCTTCTGGATGATTTGAATCAAGGAATTAGAGCTCTATTTATAGTATTCAAATCTACCAAAAGAGGAAATATCATTTAATTATTTTTGACTGTTACTAATCGATTGACACAATCGATTAAATAATTAAAGAGTAATAACTAAGTTATTTAAAATAGGAAAGAAGTAATTTGTAGTTGTTGCCAATAATTTGGGTACATTCAAATTGTCTTTATCTTAAAAAACATGTCAATCTAATAGATTGGGCTAATCGATTAAATCCAGTCAAAATATATTCTTTTTATTTTTGAATGTTCCCATTTCTTTCTGGGCAACCCCTACATATTTTCTCAAGACATTTTATTTTCAAAAACATTTTATAAAAAGGGTTTTAAGTGTGTATGTGCTTATAACTAATGACTTTTATAAAGAAAAAAATTTTGCTTACATTGGTTCACTCAATTGTTATTTTAGGATGACCAACCTAGATCTTGTGTCTGATGTATTCCATGTGTTTGACCTTTGCTTTGAGATGACTCGAGGCTTTTGATTTCCTTTATCCTTAGCCGAGTCTTTCTTACCAAACCCATGGGTTGCATTAACCGTATAAGTGCATTGCTTGAATTTCTAAACTGTTGCATCTTAGTTATGCTGAGTATCATCTAATATGCTCTTTTATTTGTCATGTTGTATCTTTTACTATGTTAAATATTCTCTTATTTCTCATCTTGGTTGACTTTATAAAAGGCTGCATCTTTTACTATGTTTAGTGTACTTTTATTGCTCTTCTATATAATTCATCATATTGCATCTCTATCATGATGATTGTATGTTGTGATATCTCATTGTATTGGTCTACTTTTGCATCTTTTGCTGAATAAGTTATATGATCTTTCTACAGTTGTCATCATCAAAACAACACCTATTACCTACAAAACAAGTTTCCACATTTTCCCCCTTTTTGATGATGACAACGCATTTCTCAGAGGAGGTGATAAAAGAAACAAAATAATATATATTTGGAGTGGTATCACTCTCCCCGAGTTAGATAGATTGTATACCCCCTGAGAGTATACTTCTCCCCTTTGTCATAATCAAAAAGGTGGGTAAACAAATATGCAAATAAATGGTAACGTATATGTAACATATTCAAGTAAGAAAAAAAACTTGTAAAGTATATCATGTATTAAGGCAAGGCATAATGTATTTGAGAATAACAAAGGAACAATTATGGCAAAGACTTTTACCAAAGCACATCATAGGAAAAATCATGATATCATGAGAAATATCTAATAGCATGAAACATTTTATAGAAAGCATTTAGCATACACGTCATGGGTGAAGATAAAACAAGTGAATTTATAGCATTTATCATAGATGAAAAAAATATTTCCTATGTATATGTCACATACTCCTATGGTATGCAATTCGTAACCTATTAGTTTGATGAACTTGTCCTACAAACATGACATGTATTTTACATAGGCAAGGAAGAAATTAGCATACATATCATGATAGAGAGAAAACAAGTTTTCTTTATCTAATTCTAAAGTTTACATAAACAAGATTCCCTAAAATATATATGCATGTCATAACAAGGGATACTTCTTTTCATAGCAAGGCTATCATGCCATAATGGAAAGGGAAACATACTTATTGAAAGACTATATCCTAGAGTGTAAGGGAAGTGATTTATAATTACTTATGAGAAGTAAAATTTTACTTATGTTTTATATGTACCCAAGGTATGTTCCATAAGGTTTCCTAGTGGGATATCATTCTAGATATTAGAACAAAATTATTTTATCTTTTTAAATGAGGTTCCTTTTAAGGTTCTAAATTAAGGGTACCATGTGCAAATCAATATTATAGGTATATGTTCTTTTAAGTCCCGTCTATTTACTTTAACAAGATAAGTATCATAGCTAACCGAAAAACATAATTTCATTAAAATTCAAAAATCAGACTACAAAGCGTAAAGCAGAAAGAAAATACGGAGAAGGAAAAGTACGTAAATAGAATGCATGAAGAATAATTCAAGATTAAATAAATCCTAATGGATATATTTCTTTGTAGAGCCCATCAAAGTTTGGTTGATATTGGTCAACAAAATCACTGACATCCTTGATTGTTACTTGATAAGAGGAGTTCTCTGCTGGATATTTTATCCGATGTCTCTTTTGTTGTTTTTTAGTTATCCTATTTTCTGTAAGTCTTATTCTTATTTTCGGTAGTATGGACTTTCCTACAATGGTTTAATTTTACCTAAACTCTTCATTCTGGAGGTCATATCCGGGTTTTTTTTAGGATTTTTATAACTAGATTTCCATATGGTAGAGATTTGTTTTCTTTTCTGAAATCTATCATATGTTTTATTACATGCTTGGCCCAGTTGACTGCGACTTTGTTTTCTAGTAACCACATAATCCTAACTTCCATTTGGTTTAGATGCTATAGGATTCCTTGCTTATAAAAGTGAGTGTGGGAGATGACATAGTGGGTTAGTCTATTTTCTGGATGAATATGTTTGATCTCTACTGGTATATAACATATGGAGAGGGTTTATTTATTAAATACAATGTTGCAGTGACAAAGTCAAAGTTATTTTCTTCCCTGGGTTGATTTTGATAAGGAAGATCAATGATTCTTCCAAAATTTTATATATAGGGGTTTATATGATCTTTTCTTACTTATGTGTGGATAATTCAATCAGTTAGATAGAGCTTTGAGAAGAACATATGTACTAATGTGGGATAAATACTTTTAGAGGGTGTGAAAAGAAAGTTTGAGAGTTTGGATTCTTCTATAGTTTTAAAGAAATTTCATTCTTTGAAAACATCAGGATCTAAGGTATGAACTCTCATAATAGTTCTTCTAACAAAGTGGTTGAGGATTGTTGTTTGGTTGTGAAATCATCTGAGAATGGTTTGGGATATGAGTTGAGGATTCTAGGGTTCATGATACAACTTTTGAGAAGATAGAATCCTAATAGTTAAAGGTGTGTCTTGTCTTAGAAATACAGTTAGCATCCAACAAACCTTAGAGTACCTTTATGGTTGCACAAACATTCTTAAAAGAGTGTCACCTTCTTCTCTAGGACATACCTGGCGCTAGAATCATTGTCTTGCTGGTGACACACTACACTGAGCTCTATGTGTGGCTTCTTATTGGAAGAGGCGATAAAGAGATCAATGTTGGCCCTTAAACATTAAATTATACCCTTCTTAATTTTAGCAGGTAGATCGGACTTTATATTTACCCATCTCATTGGAATATCGTCCTGCTGGACGACTTCAATCTCTTCATTTGGGACGGGCTTTAGGACTTTCATCTAAACCCAACCAAAGGACCTAGTTCATCTCCCTATGAGGCTCGTCTTTGTGCACGTCGAGGTTGACCATATCCAGTGTTTCATGAGCTTCGTTGCTTCTTTCTTTAAGGATAAATGCCTCTGGTAAGGGGTTATTAAGTATTAATTCATGTATCCATCATTCTCCACACAGGTGTGATTGACTACGATTAATTTTCCATAATTATTGTGGTACTTCATCTTCAGTTGGATGGGGAAGCCATAATGTCTAAAGCTTTCAAGAATGGTCGAACAAAAATGTTGTTGTAGATACTTTGTATGGAATCACAAAGAAATAAAAGCTCATGGTTCTCTTGTTCTTCCCATCTCCAAAGGATACCGATAAGCACGTTTGTGCACATGGACGAGTTGAAAAATCATTAAAACCTATGAGATTATGGCATTCACACGACCTTAAATATTGCTTTATTAAGACAAGCTCAATGAAAATTATGAAGTATATCATGTTGTAAGAACTTTCGCCATCTATGAAGATCCCTAAGACATATTGATTAGTAATGCTAGTTGTAAAGATTAACTAAATCGCCACATTCAACGTGTCATCCATCTTATCACAATCTTTAAACCCTAGTATTATTCTATCACCTTTACGCTTCTCACTAATAAATATTAACTTAAAAGATCTATGTGATGGAGATCCTTCTTTCCTGAATGGATCTCCACTAATCGTCTTTATATGAAACGCTGAAGATGAGCTTTACTTGGATGATTTTGAAGAAACTTCGAGAATGAGATTCAAAGTTGCATCCATCTTAGTGTATTTATCAATACAGTTTAGGTTGCAATTGAAGGATATTTGATTGAAACAAGATAAATCTGATTAAATTAGGAGAGGTATGATTGAATCAAGAGATATGATTATGGAAATTAGTAGTAATTAGAAGTTGATTCCCATATACAACAACACTATTCCATTCAGGAACCGGAATTTTTTATGTAGGTTCTTAATGAGGTGGTGCAAGCAACTTACTGTGGTTACATGGGGTGCACTTGCAAGGTTAACACTGCGACGTCCAAGTTTGTCCATGAACAAATGGGTAGATCAGTGAGTTAAGAATAGAATCATATATTTTTGCTGCTCACCCAATGATATATATATATATATATATATATATATATATATATATATATATATATATATATATATATATATATATATATATATATATATATATATATATATATATATATATATATATATATATAATGTGCGACACTTTTCTCTATGGGTAGGGTGGAAATAGGCCATGCCAATAACAGGGGCTTACAGACTAGCCTATATAGGTCCAGACCAGGCCAAACTTTGTTTTTAAATAGAAAAAACCAGATTTAAGCTTGGAAATTTTTACTAGGACAGACTCAGGCTTGGCAAAGTCTAACTCGACCTAGCTTATTTCCACCCGTACCTATGGGGTGTTATGTTTGTGGCTGACCATAACAACAACTATATCCACTTTAAAAGACTCTTCATTTTAGAAGTTGGGTGCCCATTTCTTTAGTCATTATGGAGTCAAGCACATTACTCACTTAATTTTGATCAAAACTATTTTGTTCCATTATGTCAAGAGATGTTTTTTTAGAGGTAAATCAAAGTTTAAGTCCTTATGATCTCGAAGAAAGTATTGTAATACATTATAGAAGCAACATCCACTTGAATCACTCTGAATTTTTTTATTGCTACATGCTTTTTGAAATTTAGGACTCAAAGCCAAAATGACTTGCATAAGATATTGTTGTATTAAGTGAACTAAAATTTTCTTTGTTTTCCTCTTTTAGTTTTACATCCCTATGAATTCTTAGTTCTCTTAGAGTGTACACATGCATATTGTAATACGGTGGGAGAACTGACTTAGTTGTTTTGTGTTTTGTCGCAATTGTTACAGATAGCAAGAGTCTCCACCGACTTTTCTTTTATCCAATAAAGGAAAGGGTGAAAAGAACAAGAAAGACCTTTTTTGAGAATTTTCTTGAGTTTGGGGGGTATGTTATAAAAAGGGAAGGTGTTAGAACCCTTTTCATCCGTAGTTATCTACAGACTCTTAGTTGCTAGCTCACTTTGAAATGATTTGTTTGAAATGTGTTTGTGATGGGGTTTGAAAGTATTTTTGAAAAGTGCCTTCGTTTAGGAAAACTTTGTAATGATTCTCGTCTCTATAAGAATGTATATAAAGTGTTGACTTTTGAAAATATTTCATGTTTGAAAGTGTTAGTGTGTTTTGAAAGATGTTGTTTTGAAAATGGTTGTGAGCATGAAACTATGAAGGTTCTACCTACTCAAAAAGTCTTAGTTCTTTTCCTCCTCCTTTGGATATTGCTATCTTACCATTGATTGATAAGAAGTTGTTATACCCCAAAATTTGCCCTCTCATTTCTAAAGATTTTTCTAACAAAATTTCTGTAGGGTCAAGACTGCACAAGTACAATTGTATCATATTAGATTTTCAAGCATCAAGTCAAAGAGGAAACTATTGAGAGAGCCAAGTAGATCAATTTGATTTTTTGACAAATTGAAGAAAAGCAAGCTTGCTTCGATTCATACTAGCTTCGAATGGGCATTGCTTTGATTCATGCTAGCTTCGACTAAACTCCTTCCTTCATGCTAGCTTCGACTGGGCAATGTTCCACTATGAAATATCTTGATTCAATCCAGAGGTTTCGATTGGACATGTGGCCTCCTGCATGCAAGTTTCATTTGGACAATGGCTATCCTGATACCAAACTTTGATCAGACAAAGGGCCACCTTTATAACAAAGCTTCGATTTGAGTTTTGGTTTCCTTTGAAGCAACATACTTCGAATCCAACTCTGGTCCCCTTCATGCATCCTTTAGTCCACAAGCTTCATTCAAGTAGTAGCCTTCTATATACATCCTTTGATTCACAAGCATTAGCCTCCTGCATGCTTGTTTCGATTCACAAGCAGTACATCCTTCATGCCTGCTTTTGATCCACAAAGCAAGTGGCCTCCTGCATGCAATCTTCAATTGGGCAATGATCCCTTACATGCTTGATTTGATTCACAAAGTAATGGCCTCTTAAAATGTTTGTTTCGATTCAGTAATCAAGGGCCTCTTTACTGCTTGTTCCAATTCACAAGGCAGAAACTTCCCTCATGCTAGCACCACAAGGCATTGGCTATTTTCATACTAGCTTCGAATGGACACTATATCCCTTTGAAATAGTTTGTTTCGATTCCACCTTTAGACCCTTTAGCATACATAGTTCCTACACTATGATGGCCCATTTGAAGGACATGCATTGATGGATTCGAAGGACGTAACTGGGTGTCCCATTAGAAAGACATATCTTAATGGCCCATTCAAAGAATTACAAATGTCCCATTCAAAGGATACATATTGATTGGGAACAAATATTGTTGTCTGAAGAGGAGTCTGGTTGAAGGTTGAAACTATGTGGTCAAAACAAAATGTTGAAGTAGTCAAGAAGCTTGTGCTGCCAAGTACAAGCCTGTTGCACTGGACACAACACGCCAAAACTGCTGCAAAGCAATCCTACTAGGCTGCTCCCATAGTTGCACCAAATTGACATACAAAGACTGCACCTCGAAAGCTACAAAAACATCATACCCAATTTGTTAAAATTTCATTTGTTTTCCATGCCAAACCTCAGCCAATTCCATCTATAAATAAAATGTTCCACAACACATCTTAGGGTGGCTTTTTGGTAGCTGGAGAAACTCTGGTTGTGTGAAAAAAATCATCAAACACTTAACACACTCTCAAACCCAGAATCAAAAGACCACACCTTTGTTTCTGTCCTTCGAATCCAAAACATAAGAAACGCAACACTTGTTTCTTTTCCTTCAAATCTAGAAATAAACAAACACAACTATACTTTTCTTGGTTTTGAAATCCAGCCAAAGAAACACAACACTTGTTTCTCCCCCTTCGAATCCAGAAGCACCCAGGGCAGTAGCTCAAGTCCAAAACCCACATTCCAGCTTCAAGCAAGGTAAGTCTTCCTGACCCTGGCCCTTTCGTTTCAAACATGTAAATAACTGTTTCCTTTTGTTTCAAACCTCATTATTACCCTTTGGTTTATTTTCATTTCCACCTTTTCTGTTTGTTTTCGTTTCTAATCTTTTGGTTTGTTTTCTTTGTTTGTCAAACAAATTTTAAGAATTAACCTCACTATGAAACAGTATTAGCATGGCTTCAAACCATGCTGCTATTTAATCCTAAACGAAAGAAAACAGGAAGAAGGTTGTGCGAATCCAAGGCTTAGGCTTCGCCCATGCTTCTATCTAACCCCAAACAAAAAAAGAAGAAAAAGGGTGAAACGAAGGGTGCATACTCATGCTGCTTTGTAGGTCCAAACGAAGGACAAGAAGGGTGAATCTAAGGGTGCACACTCACGCTGACTTCTAGGCCCAATCAAAAGAAGCAAGAAAGGGTTGAATCGAAGGGTGCACACTCACGCTGACTTCCAGGCACAATCGAAAGAAGCAAGAAAAGGTTGAATCAAAGGGTGCTTACTGCCTGGATCGAAGAACTTGCTTTCCCTTCTTTTATTTTGTTTTGTTTTTATATTTTCTTACTATTAAATATGGTTGTAATAGCGTATGATATTTATTTTCCGCATTTCTATTGCTTTATAAATGTTAGTAATTAGGTTGTGTATGGCAAGTTAAAATCAACAAGTAGACAACCCAAATTCAAGACTAAATGCATGCAATCAAACACATCATTCACACACATGCACCTCTAGGGTAATCTCACTTTTTGCCTCGGAAAATAGTCATGTCCCTGGAATATGGGCGTTTTAGAAAAGACCCTCGATAAAAGATTGTAGTCACTTGATGTCCCTCGATGTTGCCTTCAGTAAAACGATCTAGTCCTTATATGAAAATTTCTAAAACGTCTCATAGGTTGCCTTCTATGAATATACAATTGACCAACGCCCGTCCCTTCACATCCAACGATTGGGCTTCTTATAAATCAATGGTAAGATAGCAACATCTAAAGGAGGAGGAAAAGATCATAGACCTTTCGAGTAGGTAGGGTGCTCTTAGTTGCTTGCTTGCTCACAACTAATAAAAAACATTTTTCACCAACACTTTCAATTGAAATATTTTCAAAAGTCAAAACACTTTGTACGCATTCTTATAGAGACGAGAATCATTACAAAGGCACTTTTGAAAATCACTTTCAAAAACATCTTCCACAAACACCTCTTTGAACTATTTTCAAAACCAACACTTTGTATGCATTCTTATAGAGACGAGAATCATTACAAAGACATTTTTAAAATATTTTCAAACCCACACCACAAAGCACATTTTCAAACAAAGCAAGTGATCTGGCAAGAAACTAAGAGCCCGTAGATAACTACGGATGAAAAGGGTGCTAATACCTTCCCTTTTCATAACCTACCCCCCGAACTCAAGAAAACGTCTTTAAAGGTCTTTCCTGTTCTTTTCAACCTTTCCTTTATTGGATAAAAGAAAAGTTGGTGGCGACTCTTGATATCTGCAACAATTGCAATCAAACGCAAAACAACCAAGTCAGTTCTCCCACCGTATTACAGAAGCCCTATCATTGGATGTGAAAGGTCAGGCGTGGGTCATCGTATAGTCATAAAATGTAATGTTGTAAGATACTTTAGCAAGTTTTGTAAGGGGCTAAAATCACCTATGAAGGCAATATTTGGAGGATCATCGAGGGACTATGATCTTGAATTTGATTGTTTTTTGCTAAAGTATCTCACATGTGAAACTTTACTATTTTTCTCAAGGCAACAAGTGAAGTTAACCCTAGAGGTGAAAGTGTGCGAAATGTTTATTTTCATGCTTTTGTTCTTGAATTAGAGCTTGCTACTTGTTGATTTTAGTCTTGCCATACAAACCCTAATTACTAGCATTTATATTGAAACCAATAAATTGCGGAAATATAAAGTTCTACGCTATTACATCATTTGGGAATGGGGGTATAATTTACAAATGGGGAGATAAGAGAAATTAAACCTAATTACTATTACAACCATATTGAATTTTAATAATAATGTACAAGAATGGATAAATATATAAGAATAAATAAATGGAAAAGAAAATTGGTTTTTTGTTTGTGTTTTTGTTAAGAAAAATGTTTTGACCTAATTAAATCAAAAGAAAGTAATTAAATTAAGAAAATGAAATCTAAGTTAATTAAGAAAAGAAATTGGATATGATTAAAGAAACAAGTTTTTTAGGGTTTTATAAAAAGGTTTTAATATTAATTAAACTACTATAAAAAGTTAATTAATCAAAGAAACCTAAGTTCTAAATTAATTTTAATAAAAAAAGAAAAGAAAATAAAACAATCCTAAGTCTAATATTTATTTAATTTTAAGAAAAGAAATTGAATTTAATGAGAAAAATGTTTTTTTGTCTTTTTTGTTTTTAAAAAATTAAATATAAGTATAAAACATAAATAATAAATAAAAATATTTTTTTGTTTTTTTATTAATAAAAAAAAAATAATATTAATAATAATAAAAATAAAGCAAAAGAAAATAAAATAAAATACAAAAAATTTAAGTCGGGGGTTTGAAAACAGTTTAAGGTGTAAGTGAGCAAAAACATATTTGTTAGGCCCAATATAATTTTTTTGGTTTGGAATTTGAAAGAAAAAAAAACAAAAACAATGGGCTGCGTGGCAAAGTGTAATGGGGGAGTTAATCAGAAAAATAACACAAGGCCCAAAGGAAGGGAGGCCCAAGCGCGCTGGTTGTGACAAAAAGAAAAACAATGAAAATGCTGATAAGGTGCATATACCTCCAGGTACTTTCGGAACTCATTCCAGTGGACACACCATGGCAAAGAAGATCCTACGGGCAGGATATTATTGGTCTACCATGGAAGCCGACTGTTATCAGCATTCTCGGACCTGTCACAAGTACCAAGTCTATGCTGATATGGTGCATATACCTCCAGTTCCTCTGAATGTGTTGACGACTCCTTGGCCTTTTGCAGTGTGGGGCATCGATATGATTGGTGAGATCAGACCAACTACGTCCAACGGGCATCATTTCATTCTGGTAGCGATTGATTACTTTACAAAATGGGTTGAGGCAGCTTCCTTTGCTACAGTGACCAAGAATGTCGTGGCACGGTTTATTCGGCACAATTTGATTTGTCGATATGGTGTACTCGAGAGGATCGTTACAGACAATGGTACAAATCTCAACAATACTATGATCACCGAGCTCTGCAAGCAGTTCAAGATACATCATCATAACTCTTCTCCCTACCGGCCGAAGATGAATGGGGCTGTAGAAGCGGCTAATAAGAATATTAAGAAGATTGTGCAGAAGATGACGGTGACATACAAAGATTGGCACAAGATGTTACCATTTGCTCTTCATGGGTACGGAACCTCAACGCGAACTTCACCAGAGGTGACACCCTACTCTTTGGTGTATGGCATGGAAGCAGTCTTACCCTTTAAAGTCCAGATACCCTCTCTTCGAATTATGAAGGATGCAGGTTTGAGCAAAGACGACTGGATCCAGACCCGGCTTGATCAGCTGAACTTAATCGAAGAAAAGAGACTTACTGCTATTTGTCATGGTCAGACGTATCAAAAACGGATGATCAAGGCATTTAATAAGAAAGTCAGACGACAAGAGTATCAAGTTGGGGATCTGGTGATCAAACGTATCATATTACCTCAAGGTGATCCTAGGGGCAAATGGACCCCCACGTACGAAGGGCCATTTGTGGTTAAGAACATTTTCTCAGGAGGAGCTATGATTTTAACAACCATGGATGTTGACGACCTTCCTCACCCCGTCAATGCAGACATAGTGAAAAAATAGTATGCATAATCAAAGACCCGCTAGGTTGACCGGCCTAGGCAAAAGTAAGGGCTTCCCGGCGAACCAAAAGGGTTCGGGCAAAAATAAGGGATGAAAATAAAAAAATATGTACACCCGGCAAGTCGAAAACCTGAAAAGGCGACTTGGGCAAAAAAGGGTATCCCGGTGGACTGAAAACCCGAAAGGGCGGTCCAAGCAAAAATTAGGGATTGAAACATAACACTATGTCTCATTGGATCACCTTGCAACCAGACTTCGGTATCGACTATCAAGCTCGGACGGCACTAATCAATCTGATCTACCTTCAACCAAGTAGCAAAGTGATGAGACGCTTGAAGATATAAGGGAAATATAAGAGTTGGAACCCAGTGGGATTGTTGACATAGTTGTTTTTCTTTGTTTTACACAAATTGTATAAACTCTATTGTTTGGCGGCGTTCTCTTACTAGGACTTCAGCCTCTTGTACAAAAAACGCCTATTTACAGGCCGACTTCAAAATCAATACAATTCATTATAACAAAGAAATTTCAAATTGTTTTCTTTTTATGTTTTGTTTTGCAAGAACGTTCAATGTTTCATTTTTGATATATGCATTCGACAATAATTGCTGCTCATAAATATTTACATGCGAAACAAAAGACGATTACTCGTAATATCAGGAACAGGGGCAAACAAGAAATGTCCAAACCGTACAGTTGCTCTATCCACCAGGTATAGGGATAGACCTAGTTGGAGAAAACGATTGAAGGTACATTCACTCCCCGCAGAGTAAGAAAAAGACAATGATATTAGTGGTCCCGAACAGGACACCACACTCCCCAGCTGAGGCTCGCAACTGCGAATGAATCAACAATATTCTCCCCAAGCAGAGTTTATCTATCATCAGCACTAAAAGATTATCCCCAGTAGAGTCTGGAGGATTGTCCCCAGTAGAGTCTAAAAGATTACCCCCAGTAGATTCTGAAAGATTACCCCCAGTGAAGTCGCCACTGGAAAATCATCCCCAGCGGAGTTCATTCCTTTCACAAACAGAAACTCAATCCCTAACAGAGTTTATCATCGCCAGCAACGATAATTCACCCCCAGCCGAGGGTATTCCTCCAAATCAATAGGACCTCTAACAAAGCATCTTTTTCCCACATAATCATTTTTCTTTCTGGTTTATTCTCCAGCAGGATTATTCTCACAATCATCTTCATTCACTATCCCCAGCGGAAACGAAGAATTCAACTCTTTTCTCCAGCAGTAATCCGGGATTTATTTTCCCCAGCTATAGGATATCATCAAAACATTACATATCCATACATCATGACATGCGCATACTCATCATACAACACAATCTCATTTATTTTGAGAACATCATTGCTTGATACATGTCATACATTACATACGACTAACCTTTACCTTTCAGGAAAGACACAATCAAATGTCCACCAAGTTCAAGCTATGAAGCCCGGGTACGACCGGATAGTATCTTGATCTCTACAGCATATTGTGAAGCCGGGATTCGACCGGATAGCAGTATCAAACACTGCGAAGCCTGGATTCGACCAGATAGTTGTTTATCTTTAAGCTATGAAGCCCGAAGAACGACCGGATAATAGTTTAATCCCGAACAAGCCGTGAAGCCTGGATTACAACCGGATAACAGCTCAGCAAGTTACTGTGAAGCCTGGATTACGACCAGATAACAGTGCAAGGTACCATGAAGCCTGGATTACGACCAGATAGTGGTATGTCATAAACACAAGTCGTGAAGTCCGGATTTCTATCGAATAACAGCTCAACAAGTTATTGTGAAGCCTGGATTACGACCAGATAGCAATACAAGTTTCTGTGAAGCCTAGATTACGAACAAATAGCAGCCAAAGACACCACGAAGCCTGGATTACGACCAGATAGTGGTATATCTTTAACACAAGTTATGAAGCCCGGATTACGACCGGATAATATCTTGATTTCCTATGAACACCATGAAGCCTAGATTCGACCAGATAGTGGTATGAGACATCGTGAAGCCTGGATTACAACCAGATAGCGGTAAAAGACACTGTGAAGCCTAGATTACGACCAGATAACAGTAAGGGACACTATGAAGCTTGGATTACGACCAAATAGAAGTTCACTCGGCCAGATGCTATGAAGCCCGAATTACGACCGGATATTAGTAGGCCCAAAGCCAAAGGGAAGCCCAGATTACGACCGGATAACCATTTGATCTCTTCTGAAGCCTGGATTACAACCAGATAAGAAGTAAAGTATTTTGAAGCCTGGATTACAATCAGATAGCAGTACAGAACACCATGAAGCCTGGATTTCAACCAGATAATGGTATAAAACATCGTGAAGCCTGGATTACGACCAGATAACGATAAAAGGACTGTAGCCTGGATTACGACCAGATAACAGTACAAGACGCTGTGAAGCTTGGATTTCGACCAAATAGCAGTTTACATGGACAATTACTAAGAAGCCCAGAGTCGACCAGATATTAGTATTCCCTAAGTTCAAGTTGAAGCCCAGATGCGACCGAATAACAACTTAATTCCTTCTGAAGCCTGGATTACGACCAGACAAGAATCAAGAAATTGCGAAGCCCGGATTACGACCGGATAGCAAGTTTAATCTCATCTCCCCAGTAAGTCACTGTAAAGCCTGGATTACGACCAGATAGCAGTCGGTCTTATTACTATGAAGCCTGGATCACGACTAGATAGTAGTTCATTTTCACCTCTTCAGAATAATGGACGACCGAAGTTCCTAAAATTCAACTTTTCTCAAAACAGAGATGATTCCCTAGTAGAATAACGGATGACTGAAGCTCCTAAAATTCTATTTCTCTCAAGACAGAGATCAGCATTCCCCAGCGGAATCTTCCTCAACAACAGGTATACAAGCTTTCGCTAAGGAATCTCTTATGCGATCGACACTCCTTCAGATGGCATCTTTAAGCCCACCCCCCATCAACAATTTCCAAATGGCATATGTAAGCCCATTCCCGACATCGCAAGACGGAGACCACATCATGTGAGTGCAAATTTCTGGGTACTCTAGTGTTCAATCCTATTCCACCTTTGGATCACGAAAGGCCAGCAAGCCAATCTACATCCTCAGGTTTAAAAAGATTGAACAGGGGCAGCTGTTGTACCCCAAAATTTTCCCTCCCATATTTTTCAAAACATTTCAAGAAAGATCCTCAAGTTGCTCAAGGAAGTCCAAGGGTTGACCAGACAAGCTCTCTCCTAAGGAAGTCTACCTCAAATTAGGGTTTCATGTTGCACCAAGATACTTAAGTCCAAGGGATCCCAAATGATCACCATTGTCCTAATATGTTCTTAAGATCATCCATGTCAAGTTTCAAGCCCTACAAAGAAAGTTTGCTCAGTCAATTGCTCAAAGGCCTGAAAATCGACTATGCTAGGGCAAAAGTCAATTGTGGCCCACATACAGTCAAACTTCAAGATTTTTGGTCAACATCCTCATTTTGAAGTATATTTCATCATTTGATCAATGGTTGATTATGATTTATCAAGGATTGCTCACAATTCATCAAGAACCAAAAGTTGCTAAATTAGGGTTTTGTAGGAAAAGTCAACTCAACTTTGACCAAGCATAACTCTCTCATACTTTATGAGAAATGACCCATTCAAAACTCATTTTGAAGAGGATGCAATTCTATACAATCCATCTTCGGCTCCCAAGTTCAAAATATGCACTCACAAGAAGTTATGAATTTGGACATTATTGGTCATTTTGAAAAGTCAACAAAAACACCTTTTTTGTCAAAGCTTCATAAATGAGCATGGAATACCAAATTGAGATGGGACCAACAGGGTTGCTTATAGCACATCTCAAGCTTTCTAAAAAGTCCAAGAACACCTTCAAAGAGTCAAAATTGAGGAAGTTGTGCATTGTTGAAGTTGACCTTTTTTGCAAAATTTTCAAAAGTCAACTATGCCTAAAATTGCAAATTTTGCTTAATGGGCCCAATCTTTTGCACTTGTTTTGAGTTGGAAACATGGTCCACGAGCCCTAGCCTTTTCCACTTGTCATTATCTTGTTTTTATTATTTATTTTGATTTTTATTTGAATTAAATCATTTTAAATCAAAATAAATCATAGAAAATCCAAAACATTGAAATTCAAAGATCTTGTGCTTGTTTCATGTCCTCCATACAGCTAGCATGAGATTGAATTCGTGTAAAGGCTTGGTGTGCACAAAAAGATTGATTTTGCTCTATTTTTAGCAAGATTTTAAAGTGTATCAAATCCAAATCAAAAGCATTGATGGAGGAAGATTGTGATCATATTGGCAACCCTAATTCATTCCTCAGTACATAAGGAGTATTTGCAGACTCAAAAGAAGGCTAGAGAGAGGCGTGTGAACCAGAACCAGACTTGAAAAAACACCAAAAAAGTGTAGACATGAATTCGTACTTCCAGGCAATTTCAAAGCCTCCTGACCATCCTAATCGCTTCCTGGGATCCCCAGCAAGCAAAACCAATCAAGAACAAGCACTCATAGGCCCTGAATACCACTGTAAGTCATCCACGATATTGAGTTATTTTTGAAATCGAATTGCATCATTTTGTCACTTATAGCACAAAATAATTATATATTCTTAATCCTTGGAACATTTGCAAGCTATCCATATCATCCAATTGCATTTTTATGGACTGAATCAAGAATTACCATTGTTAGGGTTTGTGGTTTCGTTTTAGGCTTTTTGTATGCAGGCAAAATTAGCCCCTATAAAGGGTACCATGATATTTAGGATGACAAGACGGTTCTATCCATGGAATTAGATGTCATTTATATTGCTCAAGGAGGATTTTGGGACGAGCCCAACCTGTAGCTATGGACGAACGTCCGTAGGTAAAAGTCTGGGACTTTTACCAACAGAGAAAGGAAGAAGATGATTAGCTGGCACCATAGGATTGGCCTGTTTGTATTTTGGCGCTTTCTCTCTCCACTAACGCCCATTATTATATATTATCATTATTATTTATCTTATATACAAAACAAAACAGCCAGCTCAGTTGGTGGCCAGTCATTGGAAAGTGCTTCAGGACCTGGGTTCGAATCCCAGGTCCCTCATTCTTCATATTATTTTCTTTCAGGTAATCTAGTGTGTGCACAAAGCCAAGGTCCATCATGTGACCTCATCATCCAGCCTGCCAGATGGCCAGATCCAAAGGCCCTCAATGAAGGAGCATCATGAGGCTCAGTCAACGCAAAGCATATGATCGTGCAAGTCAACGTGGACAACTTTGTTTTGGGCCCAGACTTGACTGTCCACACCCCCTAAACTGCTTTTCTCAGGCCCAAGTTTATTTTCTTTTTCTTTTTATATTTTTATTTATTTAATTTAGTTTATTTATTTTACTAACAAATTAATTATTTCTTTTATCAAAAAAATCACAAAAATAATATTTTTCATCCAATTAGGTTTAAGTTTATTTTTTTACCAATAAACTAATTAATTTAATTAGGTTGTTAATTATAGATAACTTTAATTATTTTGTAAATAAATTTAAAATCAATTAGAATAATTAGGGTTTTGTTTCTAACTTAATTATATTTTCTCTTTCTTAAAAATAACCAAAAATACAAAAAATAGGTCATTCATTTATTTTCATTAATTAATTTAATTGACTAATTAATTGTGTATTTAATTTTAAAACCTGATTCTTTTCTTAAAAATATTTAAAAACAACAAAAACATTTTTTCTTTTAATTAGGTTAAAAAGGGTCAAAACCCTAATTTCTTGTCGATCTAAATTTCATCGCGCGCTTTATTATTATTTTTACCATATTGATGTAATTGCCCACAAGTTGTAATAGTTTAATTAGGACTTTTATCTTTCATTTATCGCTTTATTTTTTAAAGGGTTTGTTTTTGGCTATGTAAATACCCGAAGCCTTGTAATAGCATAGTTTACTTTCCGTACTTTAATTTTCTGCAAAATATTAAACTGTTAGATGTATGATATTAGGGATGCATGACAAGAATGTATGATTAACTTTAAAACAGTTAGCTAACCCTAAATGTGCAAAGATAATAAACTTGAAATTGAATCACTCGCACATGCGCACTCCTAGGGTATACTCCCACTTGGTTGCCTTTGGTAAACGGTTATTAAGTATAGGATGCTTTAGTGGTCGCTCTTTTGTCTAAACAAAGATCAAAGTGCCATTCAGAAAAGTTGCCTCGGAAATGGTTGCCTCGGATATCGTTGCCTCGAATAATTGATCTAAGACATTAGGGTTACTACTAAGACGTCCTAACATTGCTTTAGTGACCGTACGTCCCTTTAGAATTGAACCTCAAACTCCAACGACGCTGCTACCTACTCATTAATAGTGGGATAGCGATGTCTAAAGGAAACGAACATAGAACAATTCTTCTTTCGAGTAGGTAGATTAGCTCTTAAGTACTTGCTCAAACAAAAACAAACTTTTTCACACTTACACTCATTTTCAAACAAAGTCTTCAAAAGCACTTTGTAACACTCTTGAAGACAGAAGCAAGAGTTAAATCGAAGTAAAAACAAAAGCTTTTCAAATCACACAAACACACAAAGAAGCAATTTTGAAAATGATTAGCAAGTACCTAAGAGTCTGTAGATAACTACGGATAGAAAGGATGCTAATACCTTCCCTTTCTATAATCTACCCCCCGTACTCAGAAAATATCGAAAAAGGAATTTTTCTGTGCTTTTTTCCTTTCCTTGTTGGATAAAATAAAAGTCGGTGGTGACTCTTGCTTACTGCGACATTTTGCGAACACAAACGCAAAACGCAAACCAGCAATTCCTAAAAAAAAGTCCCGGTTCTGGCCACCGTATCACAGAACTGGCGACTCTACTGGGGAGTTAATAAGTGGGGTATACCTTAGGATTAGTTCATCATATTGTATTCTATTGTTTGATTTGATTGCTTTATTTTTGTGGGCTTTGTATCGGAGTTACTATAGATCCTAACCCGGATCTGGGGGACACCTTTTAGGTAAGTAGAAATAGACTGTGAGGGAACTGTATGGCGTAGACTGATACGGTTGAAGCAGTAACTACATTGATGTGGATCATTAGTTGGTACCGATATCCCTTGAGGAGCAACAAGGAGAGTATGGGGCTGCTATATGGGTCGTTAAGCATCAACTGACCTTAGAACCTATAATTGACCAACTTGGCCATAGGAAGTAGTGAGATAGCCGGCCTCGGCATAGAGCTGGGAACTTGTTGATACTCGATACTACACTCATTTAGACCATACTCTCGAGATAGTTCCAGCCGCAAGAAAAGATTGCATGAGCTGAAACCATGACCGATGGAGGATGGTCAGTGATATTGAGAACCTCTAGAACCTGGTTACTATTATTAGGACAGGTTGAACCAACTGAACTTCAAGAGGGTAGTACCTAGACTCCATGCAAGCCTGAAACTTAAGGGCTACTGTGTGACTTGTTTGCCTTTACCATGTTTGCTATTTGTGATACCTGTTGTGTGTTTTTATCATGACATTATGCATCATGACATAGCATGCATATTTCATTAGACTAACCATTTCAAAGACCGAGGGGATTCATCTTTGTTCTGTTTTGCAGATCATGACTTCTATGCGCAGAAATACCATTCGAGTCAACTTTGTGCAAATCCCTGCTCAGCTCAGAGAGTTAGTCTCAAAGGTTCCTGATACTTCTTCATTTGTTAGAAGACATGGTCATCTCCTTAGCTTGGTCACTTCAAAGTTGGATGAGCAAATGATGAGTGTGTTATTCCAGTTCTTTGATCCATTGCATCATTGTTTCACCTTCCCGGATTATCAGCTAGTCCCTACTTTGGAGGAGTTTTCTGATTTGTTGGGTATATCTATTCTCGAGAAAACACCCTTCACCGATTTAGAGGATGTTCCTAGACCTGAAGACATTGCTTTAGCTTTACATTTGACAAAGGCTGGTGTAGTTTCTAACTGGGAGACACGGAGTGGGGTTGAAGGTTTCTTGGCTAAGTTTCTAATCGATCAAGCTCAACAGTTCTGGGACAACTTAGACTTTCAAGCATTTGAAGACACTTTGGCTCTCCTCATCTATGTCTTGGTTCTTTTCCCAAATCCATATTCTTTCATAGACATGAATGCGGTAAAGATCTTCATGTCTCGTAATCCAGTGCCTACTCTCTTGGGTGATATTCTACATGCTCTTTATACTCGTACCGTGCAAAGAAGGGGAACCCTCATATGTTGCATGCTGCTGTTGGCAAGGTGGTTTATTTCGCACCTCCCCAAGTCAGTATTGAAGAATGAGGAAGGGGTAGGTTGGGCCTATAGAATCATGTCCCTTGCTCATATGGATATCCTTTGGAGTTCTAAGGATATGGAGAGGGTAGCTATCATTGATCGATGTGAGTAATACCCTAATGTTCTATTTCTCGGAATTAGAGGGGGTATAACCTACAATCCTTGTTTGGCTCTATGACAGTTTGGACGCGCTCGAAGAGATGGTCCCCATGAGCTGCTTCTTCCAGACATTGTCTTTGACTACAAGGGGGACGTGAATGAGCATCACCGAAGGTTTATACGAGCTTGGGGCATGGTGAACAGGTTTGACCCGCATGAGCTAGGACTGAAGACTTCTCTCTCGATGCAACCATATGTCCAGTGGGTTCGAGCCCGCGCTCAAAAGTTGGGGATGCCTTATGAAGTTGTTTTTCCGGTGATTATAGAGCATACTAATGAAGAAGGTGTTCCTTATACGATCCTCCATCCATACATGCCTACTGATCTTGGGGCATTGAAGATATCCTGGATTCAACTGAAGGAAGAAAGGGATACCTACAGGGAGAAGTATCATGAGCAGGAGAGGAAGATCTTGAGGCTTACAAGGCAGCTTGAGAATGAAAGGACAATCAACGATTATGTCAGCACGAAGGGAAAGAGACCATGGGACTTCTGATTTCTATTTTTTTTCTAGTTTAGACTTATTTTCAGTTATTTCTTTTGTAACGCCTTAAAGGCATTGTTAAACATTGTTACAAGTTTTATCTAATAAAGTGTATTTTATTTTGGTTTACAAAGATGAATCTCTCAAAGTCTTTGAAATCATTTCATACACATTCCATTTCCATGCACCTCATCACAGGTACCATTATAGGTTTCTCATCTTTATTCGCTGTTTATTTCAGCAATCATGTCTTCTAAAACACCTACTGATCAAGCCATCAAGGCTCTTCAGGCTCAGAATTCTCAGTTTCAAGAGTTGTTCTTGAACCTGGCCAAAGGGCAGCAAGATTTGAAGTCTCTCATCTTGAAGGAGAAGAAGAAGAAGAAGAAGAAGAAGAAGAAGAAGAAGAAGAAAGTGGTCCTCCTGAATATGGGTCGCAGATTTGGGAACAATTTGTGATAGGAAACTGATTTGTCCTATTCATCTGGAGGGGGAGAGAATCAAGAGGAAAGAAAGGGGCCTAATCCTGTGGTCTCTGATAATGACACTGATTTTGATGAAGACCAGTATCCTCCTGCTGAGGATAGGTATAAGCAACTTGAAGACCGGTTGAGTGCAATGGAGATCTAGAAGATACCTGGGTTAGACTTCGGAGATTTAGGTTTGGCATTTAGGGTGGTGATCCCTCACAAGTTTAAAGCTCATGTCTTTTCTAAGTATGATGGAGTATCTTGTCCGAAGTTACACCTCCGCTCGTATGTAAGAAAAATTCAACCCTATACTGCTGATAGGAACCTGTGGGTTCACTTCTTTCAAGATACTCTGTCAGGGACTCAACTTGAATGGTTCTATCAATTGGAAGGAGCTAACGTCCGCAACTGGGAGGACCTTGCTGCTGCTTTTTAAAAGCAATGCCAATACAATGCCGACCTTGCTCCCACGCGTACTCAACTTCAGGGTATGTCTATGGGTACAGGCGAAGGCTTTAAGGACTATGCTCAGAAGTGGAGAGATCTTGCTGGAAGAGTCCAACCCCCTCTGTCTGATAGGGAGTTGGTGGATATGTTTCATGGGACTTTGTCTGGTCCATATTTCAATCATTTGATTGGGAGTTCATCATCTGGGTTCACTGAACTGATTTTGACTGGGGAGAGAGTTGAAGCTGGTATTAAAAGTGGCAAGATACAGAAAGGTGCTTTGTCAAGTACAAAAAAGAAGTCTTTCAGAAAAGAAGCTAGTGCAGTTTACAGCTCGAGGAGCCAAAACCGACCTGAATGCCGCCAAGCAGTTAATGCGCTAGTAATATCAATACCCATTATTTCCCCACAACACAACAATCAGCAAAGAGTAGAGAGACCACAAAGACAGTATACTCGGCTCAGTATGACCTTATCTCAAATTATGCCGCAATTGTTGAAAACCAACTTGATAACTCTGAGGGAAGCTCCGAAGAATCCCAGTACTACATCACCGCTGTATAATCTGAATGCCCGCTGCGCCTATCACTCTGATAGCCTAGGGCATAATACGAACAAATGCTGGGCCTTGAGGAATAAGGTGCAAGATTTGATTGAAGCTAAAGAGATCGAGTTTGACACTCCGGAAAAGCCCAACGTCATAACTGCTCCCATGCCCAAGCATGATCAGGGAGTGAATGCAATTGAGGATGATGAAGAAGAGTCAGATATTGAGAGCTGGATTTACCCGACTACCGACGGTGGCTTGAACAATTGGACGGCGAAGGACTTCGTGCCCATTTCTTTTATTACACAGTAATAGACTTTTGTTTTGAGATTTGTAACAGACAATTTGAAACTTTACGGCCCGGTGCCTTACCCGAGACACCGTGGCTTTGTTTGTGAGGGCTTAACATTTGTCATTTCCATATATCATCAATAAAGCATTGGACGTTTTCTTGCATTACAAATTTTGTACTCCTTGTTTTTCTTTTCTATCTT
The DNA here is from genome assembly GCA_948472305.1 of Vicia faba. NCBI lineage: Eukaryota > Viridiplantae > Streptophyta > Magnoliopsida > Fabales > Fabaceae > Vicia > Vicia faba. The sequence goes on along the minus strand of OX451736.1, from coordinate 1,170,159,639 downwards.
GCACTTTATCAAAACAGCTATTTGTCTTACACACACTCACATATCATAATACAGGTCCACACCCACTCTGGATCCCATTGATAACGACTCTGCTACTGCCAGTTATGACTTCGAAAGTCCGATCAACCAAGCCGAGGACGAAGGTGAGGATAATTGTGAAGTTCCTGGGGAACTTGCTAGACTGTTACTACAGGAAGAGAGGGCCATACAGCCCCACGAAGAGCCAGTGGAATCAGTAAATTTGGGTACAAAAGAAGATAAGAAAAAGGTTAAGATCGGTGCCAATCTGGAGTCTGGTGTTAAGCAACGGTTGATACAGATGCTGCGGGACTATGTTGAGATCTTTGCCTGGTCTTATGAAGATATGCCTGGGTTGGATACCGATATTGTGGTTCACCGCTTGCCCACCAAAGAAGACTGTCCTCCAGTGAAACAGAAAGTTTGCTGAATGCGCCCAGAGATGTCTGAGAACATCAAAGCTGAGGTTATGAAACAATTTGATGCCGGTTTTCTAGTAGTCACTTCTTACCCGCAGTGGGTTGCCAACGTGGTTCAGGTGCCGAAGAAAGATGGTAAGGTACGGATGTGTGTTGACTATAGGGATCTGAACAGGGCAAGCCCCAAAGACAATTTTCCTCTACCTCATATCGATGTTTTGGTCGACAACACCGCACAACATAAGATCTTCTCCTTTATGGATGGTTTCTCCGGTTACAATCAGATTAAGATGGCTCCCGAGGATATGGAAAAGACAACATTCATTACGCAGTGGGGTACCTTTTGCTACAAGTTCATGCCGTTCGGATTGAAGAATGCTGGGGCAACGCATCAGCGTGCCATGGTCGCTTTGTTTCACGACATGATTCATCATGAGATTGAGGTATACGTTGACGACATGATTGCAAGATCCCAGACTGAAGAGGAACATCTTGACCACCTCCAGAAACTATTTGACAGGTTGAAGTTGTACAAGCTGAGGTTAAACCCGAACAAGTACACCTTCGGGGTAAGGTCTGGTAAGCTGCTGGGTTTCGTTGTTAGTGATAAAGGTATTCAAGTGGATCCTGCAAAGGTGAAGGCTATACAGGAAATGCCAGCTCCCCGAACAGAAAAAGAAGTCAGGCTTTTTGGGACGTCTGAACTACATTACCCGATTCATTTCGTACCTGACTGCTACTTGTGAACCAATCTTCAAGCTGTTGTAGAAAGATCAAGTGGTAAGATGGAATGATGAATGTCAAGCCACTTTAGAAAGGATCAAAGAATATCTCCAAGAGCCACCTATTATGATGACTCCAGTTGAAGGGAGACCTTTGATCTTATACTTGACAGTACTCGACAATTCGATGGGGGGCGTGTTGGGGCAGCATGACGAGTCTGGCCGAAAAGAGCATGCTATTTACTACCTTAGCAAAAAGTTTACCGACTGTGAGACCCAATACTCACTTCTTGAGAAAACTTTTTGCGCTTTGGCATGGGCTGCTCGCCGGCTGAGACAGTATATGCTGACTCACACTACTCTATTGATATCAAAGATGGATCCAATCAAGTATATCTTCGAAAAGCCTGCTTTGTCCGGAACAATAGCAAGATGGCAGATGATCTTGACTGAGTATGACATCTAATACACAACCCAAAAAGCAATCAAGGGAAGTGTGTTGGAAGATCATTTGGCGCATCAGGCCGTGGATGATTACCAATCTATGAACTTCGATTTTCCAGATGAGAGCATCATGTTGGTGACTGACTGTGAAAAACCTGGACCGGATGAAGGACCTGAGGAAGGATCCTGATGGTCTATGTATTTTGATGGAGCTTCAAACACGTTGGGTAATGGCAATGGCACCGTGATCATATCTCCTGAAGGCTGTCATACTCCATTCACCGTTCGATTATGTTTTAACTGCACCAACAATATAGCAAAGTATGAGGCGTGCATTATGGGCATGCGACCAGCTATTGACCTAAGGATAAAGTTTTGAGTGTGTTCGGAGATTCCGCTCTCGTGATCAGTCAGATCAAAGCCGAGTGGGATACGAAGCACCCAAATCTTATTCCTTACAAAGAGTATGTATTGACGTTGCTTCCGCACTTCGAGGAGATAACCTTTGAACACTTTCCCAGAGAGGAGAATTAGTTAGCGGATGCGCTAGCTACTATGTCTTCTATGTTCAAGGTCATGTGGGACAATGAAGCTCCCCAGATTACCATTGAGAGGTTGGACGAACCTGCACATTATTGTGATATTGAGACTGAAGAGGTAGCAGATAAACCCTGCTTTCATGAGGTAAAGAGGTATCTTGAGACTCATGAGTACCCCGAGGGTGCATCTAGTAATGATAAGAAGTTTCTAAGGAGATTCACAGCGAAATTCTTCATCAGTAATGGTACCCTCTACAAGCGTAACCATGATTCGACCTTACTGTGTTGTATGGATAAGAACGAGGCAGAAAGAATTATGGCAGAGTTACATGAAGGTACTTTCGGAACTCATTCCAGTGGACACACCATGGCAAAGAAGATCCTACGGGCAGGATATTATTGGTCTACCATGGAAGCCGACTATTATCAGCATTCTCGGACCTGTCACAAGTGCCAAGTCTATGCTGATAAGGTGCATATACCTCCAGTTCCTCTGAATGTCTTGACGCCTCCTTGGCCTTTTGCAATGTAGGGCATCGATATGATTGGTGAGATCAGATCTACTGCGTCCAACGGGCATCGTTTCATTCTGGTAGCGATTGATTACTTTACAAAATGGGTCGAGGCAGCTTCCTTTGCTACAGTGACCAAGAAAGTTATGGCACAGTTTATTCGGCACAATTTGATCTGTCGATATGGTGTACCCGAGAGGATCATTACGGACAATGGTACAAATCTCAACAATACTATGATCATCGAGCTCTGCAAGCAGTTCAAGATACAACATCACAACTCTTCTCCCTACCGGCCAAAGATAAATGGGGTTGTAGAAGCGGCTAATAAGAACATTAAGAAGATTGGGCAGAAGATGATGGTGACATACAAAGATTGGCACGAGATGTTACCATTTTCTCTTCATGGGTACCGAACCTCAGCACGAACTTCAATAGGGGCGACACCCTACTCTTTGGTGTACGGCATGGAAGCAGTCTTACCCTTTGAAGTCCAGATACCCTCTCTTCGGATTATGAAGGATGCAGGTTTGAGCAAAGACGACTGGATCCAGACCCAGCTTGATCAGCTAAACTTAATCGACGAAAAGAGACTTACTGCTATTTGTCATGGTCAGACGTATCAAAAATGGATGATCAAGGCATTTAACAAGAAAGTCAGACGACAAGAGTATCAAGTTGGGGATCTGGTGATCAAACGCATCATATTACCTCAAGGTGATCCTAGGGGAAAATGGACCCCCACGTACAAAGGGCCATTTGTGGTTAAGAACATTTTCTCAGGAGGAGCTATGATTCTAACCACCATGGATGGTGATGACCTTCTTCACCCCGTCAATGCAGACATAGTGAAAAAATACTACGCATAATCAAAGACCCGCTAGGTTGACTGGCCTAGGCAAAAGTAAGGGCTTCCCGGTGAACCAAAAGGGTTCGGGCAAAAATAAGGGATGAAAATTAAAAAATATGTACACCCGGCAAGTCGAAAACCTGAAAAGGCGACTTGAGCAAAAAAGGGTATCCCGGTGGACTGAAAACCCGAAAGGGCGGTCCAAGCAAAAATTAGGGATTGAAACATAACACTATGTCTCATTGGATCACCTTGCAACCAGACTTCAGTATCGACTATCAAGCTCGGACGACACTAATCAATCTGATCTACCTTTAACCAAGTAGCAAAGTAATGAGACGCTTGAAGATATAAGGGCAATAGCAGAGTTAGAACCCAGTGGGATTGTTCACATAGATGTTTTTCTTTGTTTTACACATATTGTATAAACTCTATTATTTGGCAGCGTTTTCTTACTTGGACTTCAGCCTCTTGTACAAAAAATGCCTATTTACAGGCCAACTTCAAAATCAATACAATTCATTATCACAAAGAAATTTCAAATTGTTTTCTTTTTCTGTTTTATTTTTCAAGAACGTCCAATGTTTCATTTTTGATATATGCATTCGATAATAATTGTTGCTCATAAATATTTACATGCGAAACAAAAGATGATTACTCGTTATATCAGGAACAGGGGCAAATAAGAAATGGCCAAACCGTACAGCTGCTCTATCCACTAGGTATAGGGATAGACCTAGTTGGAGAAAACGATTGAAGGTACATTCACTCCCTGCAGAGTAATAAAAAGATAGTGATATTAGTGGTCCCAAACAGGACACCACACTCCCCAGCTGAGGCTCGCAACCGCGAATGAATCGGCAATATTCTCTCCAAGCAGAGTTTATCTATCATCAGCACTAGAAGATTATCCCCAGTAGAGTCTGGAGGATTGTCCCCAGTAGAGTCTAAAAGATTACCCCCAGTAGACTCTGAAAGATTACCCCCAATGAATTCGCCACTGGAAAATCATCCCCAGCGGAGTTCATTTCTTTCACAAACAGAAACTCAATCCCCAACAAAGTTTATCATCGCCAGCAACAATAATTCACCCCCAGCCGAGGGTATTCCTCCAAATAAACAGAACCTCTAACAAAGCATCTCTTTCCCACAGAATCATTTTTCTCGCCGGTTTATTCTCCAGCAGGATTATTCTCACAATCATCTTCATTCACTATCCCCAGCGGAAACGAAGAATTCAACTCTTTTCTCCAGCAGCAATCCGAGATTTATTTCCCCAGCTATAGGATATCATTAAAACATTACATATCCATACATCATGACATGTGCATACTCATCATAAAACACAATCTCATTTATTTTGAGAACATCATTGCTTGATACATGCCATACATTACATACGACTAACGTTTACCTTTCAGGAAAGACACAATCAAATTTCCACCAAGTTCAAGCTATGAAGCCCGGGTACGATCGGATAGTATCTTGATCTCTACAGCATATTGTGAAGCCCGGATTCGACCGGATATTAGTATCAAACACCGCGAAGCCTAGATTCGAGCAGATAGTGGTTTATCTTTAAGCTATGAAGCCCGGAGAACGACCGGATAATAGTTTAATCCCCAGCAAGCCGTGAAGCCCGGATTACGACTGAATAACAGCTCAGCAAGTTACTGTGAAGCCTAGATTACGACCAGATAGCAGTGCAAGGTACCATGAAGCCTGGATTATGACCAGATAGTGGTATGTCATAAACACAAGCCGTGAAACCCAGATTTCGACCAGATAACAGCTCAGCAAGTTATTGTGAAGCCTGGATTATGACCAGATAGCAATCAAGTTTCTGTGAAGCCTGGATTATGACCAGATAGCAACCAAAGACACCGCAAAACCTGGATTATGACCAGATAGTGGTATATCTTTAACACAAGTTATGAAGCCCGGATTACGACCGGATAATATCTTGATTTCCTCTGAACACCATGAATCCTGGATTCGACTAGATAGTGGTATGAGACATCGCGAAGCCTGGATTACGACCAGATAGCGGTAAAAGACATTGTGAAGCCTGGATTAAGACCAGATAACAGTAAGGGACACTATCAAGCTTGGATTAAGACCAAATAGAAGTTCACCCGGCCAGATACTTTGAAGCCCGGATTACGACCGGATATTAGTAGGCCCAAAGCCAAAGGGAAGCCTGGATTACGACCGGATAACCATTTGATCTCTTCTGATGCCTGGATTACGACTAGATAAGAAGTAAAGTATTGTGAAGTCTGGATTACGATCAGATAGCAGTAGAGAACACCATGAAGCCTGGATTTCAACCAGATAATGGTATAAGACATCGTGAAGCTTGGATTACGACCAGATAACGATAAAAGGACTGAAGCCTGGATTACGACCAGATAACAGTACAAGACGCTGTGAAGCTTGGATTTCGACCAAATAGCAGTTTACACGGACAATTACTAAGAAGCCTAGATTCGACCGAATATTAGTATGCCCTAAGTTCAAGTTGAAGCCCGGATGCGACCGGATAACAACTTAATTCCTTCTGAAGCCTGGATTATGACCAGACAAGAATCAAGAAATTGCAAAGCCCGAATTACGACCGGATAGCAAGTTTAGTCTCATCTCCCCAGTAAGCCAATGTAAAGCCTAGATTACGACCGGATAATAGTCGGTCTTATTACCATGAAGCCTGGATCACGACCAGATAGTAGTTCATTTTCACCTCTTCAGAATAATGGACGACCGAAGTTCGTAAAATTAAAATTTTCTCAAAACAGATATGATTCCCCAGTAGAATAATGGACGACTGAAGCTCCAAAAATTCTATTTCTCTCAAGACAGAGATCAACATTCCCCAGTGGAATCTTCCTCAACAACAGGTATACAAGCTCTCGCTAAGGAATCTCTTAGGCAATCGACACTCCTGCAGATGGCATCTTTAAGCCCATCCCCCGTCAGCAATTTCCAAATAGCATTTGTAACCCCATTCCCGACATCGCAAGACGGACACCACATCATGTGAGTGCAAATTTCTGGTCACTCTAGTGTTCAATCCTCTTCCACCTTCGGATCACGAAAGGCCAGCAAGCCAATCTACATCCTCAGGTTTAAGAATATTGAACAGGGGCAGCTGTTGTACCCCAAAATTTTCCCTCCCATATTTCTCAAAAAATTTCAAGATATATCCTCAAGTTGCTCAAGGAAGTCCAAGGGTTGACCAAACAAGCTCTCTCCTAAGGCAGTCTACCTCAAATTAGGGTTTCATGTTGCATCAAGATACTTGAGTCCAAGGGATCCCAAATGCTCACCATTGTCCTAATATGTTCTTAAGATCATCCATGTCAAGTTTCAAGCCCTACAGAGAAAGTTTGCTCAGTCAATTGCTCAAAGGCCTGAAAATCGACTGTGCTAGGGCAAAAGTCAAATGTGGCCCACGTACAGTCAAACTTCAAGATTTTTGGTCAAAATCCTCATTTTGAAGTAAATTTCATAATTTGATAAAGGTTTGATCATGATTCATAAAGGATTACTCACAATTCATCAAGAACCAAAAGTTGCTAAATTAGGGTTTTGTAGGAAAAGTCAACTCAACTTTGACCAAGCATAACTTTCTCATACTTTATGAGAAATGACCCATCCAAAGCTAATTTTGAATAGGATGCAATGATATACAATCCACTTGCATCTCCAAAGTTCAAAATATGCACTCACAAGAAGTTATGAATTTGGACATTATAGGTCATTTTGAAAAGTCAACAAAAACACCTTTTTTGTCAAAGCTTCATACATGAGCATGGAATACCAAATTGAGATTGGACCAAAAGGGTTGCTTAGAGGACATCTCAAGCTTTCTAAAAAGTCAAAGAACACCTTCAAAGAGTCAAAATCGAGGAAGTTGTGCATTGTTTAAGTTGACCTTTTTTGCAAAATTGTCAAAAGTCAACTATGCCTAAAATTGCAAATTTTGCTTAATGGGCCCAATCTTTTGCACTTGTTTTGAGTTGGCAACATGGTCCACGAGCCCTAGCCTTTTCCACTTGTCATTATCTTGTTTTTATTATTTATTTTGATTTTTATTTGAATTAAATCATTTTAAATCAAAACAAATCATAGAAAATCCAAAACATTGAAATTCCAAGATCTTGTGCTTGTTTCAGGTCCTACATACAGCTAGCATGAGATTGAATTAGTGTAAAGGCTTGGTGTGCACAAAAAGATTGAGTTTGCTCTATTTTTAGCAAGATTTTCAAGTGTATCAAATCCAAATCAAAAGCATTGATGGAGGAAGATTGTGATCATATTGGCAACCCTAATTCATTCCTCAGTACATAAGGAGTATTTGCAGACTCAAAAGAAGGCTAGAGAGAGGCGTGTGAACCAGAACCAGACTTGAAAAAACACCAAAAAAGTGTAGACACGAATTCATACTTCCAAGAAATTTCAAAGCCTCCTGACCATCCCAATCGCTTCCTGGGATCCCCAACAAGCAAAACCAGTCAAGAACAAGCATTCACAGGCCCTGAATACCACTGTAAGTCATCCACGATATTGAGTTATTTTTGAAATCGAATTGCATCATTTTGTCACTTATAGCACAAAATAATTATATATTTTTAATCCTTGGAACATTTGCAAGCTATCCATATCATCCAATTGCATTTTTATGGACTGAATCAAGAATTACCATTGTTAGGGTTTGTGGTTTCATTTTAGGCTTTTTGTATGCAGGCAAAATTAGCCCCTATAAAGGGTACCATGATGTTCAGGATGACAAGACGGTTCGATCCATGGTATTAGATGTCATTTATATTGCTCATGGAGGATTTTGGAACGAGCCCAGCCTGTAGCTATGGACGAACGTCCGTAGGTAAAAGTCTGGGACTTTTACCAACGGAGAAAGGAAGAAGATGATTAACTGGCACCATAGGATTGGCCTGTTTGAATTTTGGCGCTTTCTCTCTCCACTAACGCCTATTATTATATATTATAATTATTATTTATCTTATATACAAACAAAACAGCCAGCTCAGTTGGTGGCCAGTCATTGGAAAGTGCTTCAGGACCTGGGTTCGAATCCCAGGTCCCCCATTCTTCATATTATTTTCTTTCAGGTAATCTAGTGCGCACATAAAGCCAAGGTCCATCATGTGACCTCATCATCCAGCCTGCCAGATGGCCAGATGGCCAGATCCAAAGGCCCTCAATGAAGGAGCATCATGAGGCTCAGTCAATGCAAAGCATATGATCGTGCAAGTCAACGTGGACAACTTTGTTTTGGGCCCAGACTTGACTATCCACACCCCCCAAACTGCTTTTCTCAGGCCCAAGTTTCTTTTCTTTTTCTTTTTATATTTTGCTTTATTTAATTTAGTTTATTTATTTTACTAACAAATTAATTATTTCTTTTATCAAAAAAATCACAAAAATAATATTTTTCATCCAATTAGGTTTAAGTTTATTTTTTTATCAATAAATTAATTAATTTAATTAGGTTGTTAATTATAGATAACTTTAATTATTTTGTAAATAAATTTAAAATCAATTAGAATAATTAGGGTTTTGTTTCTAACTTAATTATATTTTCTCTTTCTTAAAAATAACCAAAAATACAAAAATAGGTCATTTATTTATTTTCATTAATTAATTTAATTGAGTAATTAATTGTGTATTTAATTTTAAAACCTGATTCTTTTCTTAAAAATATTTAAAAACAACAAAAACATTTTTTTCTTTTAATTAGGTTAAAAAGGATCAAAACCAGGGTTTCTTGTCGATCTTAATTTCATCGCGCGTTTTATTATTATTTTTACCATATTGATGTAATTGTCCACAAGTTATAATAGTTTAATTAGGACTTTTATCTTTCATTTATCGCTTTATTTTTTAAGGGGTTTGTTTTTGGCTATGTAAATACCCGAAGCCTTGTAATAGCATAGTTTACTTTCCGCACTTTAATTTTCTGCAAAATATTAAACTGTTAGATGTATGATATTAGGGATGCATGACAAGAATGTATGATTAACTTTAAAATGGTTAGCTAACCCTAAATGTGCAAAGATAATAAACTTGAAATTGAATCACTCGCACATGCGCACTCCTAGGGTATACTCCCACTTGGTTGCCTTTGGTAAATGGTCATTAAGTATAGGATGCTTTAGTGGTCGCTCTTTTGTCTAAACAAAGATCAAAGTCCCGTTCGGAAAAGTTGCCTCGGAAATGGTTGCCTCGGATATCATTGCCTCGAATAATTGATCTAAGACATTAGGGTTACTATTAATACGTCCTAACATTGCTTTAGTGACCGTACGTCCTTTTCGAATTGACCCTCAAACTCTAACGACGGTGCTACCTACTCATTAATAGTGGGATAGCGTTGTCTAAAGGAAACGAACATAGAATCATTCTTCTTTCGAGTAGGTAGATTAGCTCTTAAGTACTTACTCAAACAAAAACAAACTTTTTCACACTTACACTCCTTTTCAAACAAAGTCTTCAAAAACACTTCGTAACACTCTTGAAGACAGAAGCAAGAGTTAAATCGAAGTAAAAACAAAAGCTTTTCAAATCACACAAACACACAAAGAAGCAATTTTGAAAATGATGAGCAAGTACCTAAGAGTCAGTAGATAACTACAGATAGAAAGGGTGCTAATACCTTCCCTTTCTATAATCTACCCCCCGTACTCAGAAAATCTCGAAAAAGGAATTTTTCTGTGCTTTTTTCCTTTCCTTGTTGGATAAAATAAAAGTCGGTGGCGACTCTTGCTTACCGTGACATTTTGAAAACACAAACGCAAAATGAAAACCAGCAATCCTAAAAAAAAGTCCCGGTTCTGGCCACCGTATCACATGATAGATGGAGTGTAATCAGAGCAAATAAGTTAGGAGCTCAATGCATTAACTTTGTGCATAAAGCTTGCTTTTCAAGAATGGATATGTTACTTTTTTCCCAAAATGGAAAATTGCTTTGGACAATGCTTGAATCACTTGGATAAGAGCTCAATCAATTGTGTAAACCATTAATTATAGAATGAAGCACAAGTTAGAGGACTGCAAAGCAAATATTATGCAGCATGACTAGAGATTTGATCCATTGTTCTTCATAATTCTTCCTTGTAAATCAAGAACGAAACCCTAAGTTTATCTCTTCGATTATCCTAGCTCAAGAATGATCTTAATGAGTTCTTGGACATTTGTGAAAGCTTGTAAAATCCTCTACAACCTTAATGTTTTCCCTTTTTGAAAAATCCATTTGGAACTATGTGAAAAGTTATCATGAAGTTGGTACCAAAAATCTGCCTAACTAGGTCAAATTTTAACAACTGTGTTTTAAGAAAAAGTTCATGACTTTATGGCCTTATAACTTGAAATATAAGCATTTTTTGGATATGAGCCCTCTAATACAAGTTGTATAATTCATCAATATCTACAAATTTCATGTTGAATGTTTTCCTTGAATCATCTTGCATCATGGTGAAAAATTGATATTAAGTCATGAAGAAAAGCATGTATAAAACACTTAAGTCATGCCATTAGGTCAAGATAATGCATTTTAATTCTTTATATCATGTTTCAAACCAATAAGTCATGTATTAGGTCAAAAGTCAAAAGTCAATCCTTCTCAGTCAAAACCCTAATTTTGACCATTTTGCCCTTTTGATGATCTGATTGTGATCCAAACTTAATCAAATGATACACATGAGTTCAAAATGTTGATATGGGTCAAAAAATATTGAAGTTTGACTGTAAGTTGACCATAATTGACTTTTTACCTAATACAATTGATTTTAGGTCATCTAATCAATTGAATGAGCAAATTTGAACTGCAAGACTTGAAACTTGACATGAGAAATCTTGAAGGTCCAAAATGATCAATGAAAGTCATATAAGTCATTAAAAGTCCAATTGTCCTTGTGGAAACTCAAACCCTAATTTAAGGTATCAGTGTTGAGAAAATGTCTTGACCCAGTCAATCCTTGTGCAAGCTTGAGCTATTGAAGATCTTGTGAGAAATTTTTTGAGAAATGAGAGGGGAAATTTTGGGGTTCAACAGATTCCCCTGTTCAATCTTCTTAAACTTGGAGAGTTAGATTAGCGTATCTGCCATTCATGGCTTGAAGGTGAAAGATGATTGAACACTAGGGTGCCCAGAAATTTGCACTTGATGATGTGTTAGTTGATTATGTCGAGAATGGGCTTAAAGATGCCATTTGGAGAAATGATGAAGAGTTTGTTGGAGATGGGCTTATAGATGCCATCCAGAGTGACTGTTGGTAGAAATTGGAAGAAGAATCAGAATAAATCCTTGGTCGATTTATACTGAAATTGTAGATGTATTTTTCTTTCTTTTATCTGCGAGAAATAAATCTAACCAGAAGAGGTCTTGTAATGGTGACTTCACTGGGGAAACAAATGTAACCAGAAGATGCCTTTTGGTCGCCTATTATTAACTGGAGGAAGTGAATCTAGCTAGAAGAGGTTTGTTGATTGTCTATCGTTAACTGGAAGAAGTAAATCTATCTAAAAGAGGAATTTTGTTTTTTTGGCTGATTTTTCCTACAAGGAAGAGGGTTAGTTGCATGCAGATGCATGCATGACGTAATGATGTTCTCAAAATAAATGATATTATGTTGTATGCATTTGACATGTATGTAGTATGATGTATGAATATGAAATATTGTTGAAGCGTACCTTTGTTTGGAAAATAAATCCTTGACAAATGCTGGGGAGTTTTGGGAAGCTGAATCCCGGACTACTGCTGGAGATGAAGAGTATGTGTATCTTCAACTTTGTTTAGAATGTTTCCGTTGGGGATTCCAGTTTTTCTGTTTGGAGAAACTCTGTGGGGAATGTCAATTTCTGCTTGGGAAGTAGGGTTAAGGGATCTTTGGTTTTCCATCACTCTACTGGGGAATTTAATTCTTATTTATCTTGACTGGGGATAAAAGAGATGGTTAAACTTTCGTCTTGGAGAGGATAGTTGACTGGTATCTGGTCAAAATCCAAGTTTTGCAGCAAATTTCTGGGCAGGATGAAGTTAATTGTTATCTGGTCAGATTCCAGGCTTTGCAATAACTTACTGGTAGGATGAAGTTAACTGTTATCTAGTCATATTCCAGGGTTCACAACAACTTACTGGAGAGAATAAAGTTAACTGTTACCTGGTAGGATTCCAGGCTTCACAGTAAATTTCTGAGTAGAATGAAGTTAAAGGTTATCTGGTCGGATTCCAGGCTTCGCAACAACTTACTGAGGGTAGTATCAACTTCGCTGGGGACATGGGGTTTTGTCCGTTGATTTGTAATAGTCTGAGAAAAGACTCGTGATGGGGAATCTGGAGTTTGTTGGGGAAATAAACCATGTTGAGAAGAATATTTTTGAGACCTTACTGGGGACATGAATTCTTTCATGTAAGGTTCATTTTTTCAGTTAAGGCCACACTAAGTTGGGAAGAGGATTTTCAAGAGATTGGAACTTCGGATGGACACTGTATGAATTCAACTCTGTGGGAATAATCTTTTTGAAGTGATTATATGGGGATATCCATGAATTTGGCATAGTGGGGATGTGTGGACAACTTGAGCTTTTTCTTCTCCTAGAGTCCTTAGTACACATTGATCAAAGTGACAAGTCTTTTACTGATAGACAAAATGATGAGATAACGGGACATAGTCGTACGCTTTAATCCCTAACTTTTTCCTAGACCGTCTTTTCATATTTTTAGTCCAACGAGATACCCTTTTTGTCCCAAGCCGCCTTTTCAAGTTTTCGACTTGCCGGGTGTACAATCTTTTGTTTATATCCATAATTTTTTCCCAAACCTTTTGGTTCGCCGGGATGCCCTTACTTTTGCCTAGGTATGTCAACCTAGCGGGTCTCTTTTCATGCATAGTATTTTTCAACTATGTCCATGTTGACAGGGTGTGTAGAATTTTCATTGTCTACGGTAGTAAGTGTTGTAGAAATGCCATAAATTATTTGCTCGATCGCACATGACCTTTTATATGTGGGAGCCTGCTTGTCCCTAGGGTTAGTCTGGTGGACTTTAATGTCTGAAGTTTTGATCACATTTCTTGTAGTATTGAACTTCCTAGGTATATTTTTTTAAGAACTATCATGGAAGAATTCAAAGACATGATATTGACACTATCTGATACTACTGGAACAGACAAGTAATTTGGTGGTACCTAAGATCTTTTGATCAAGTCTCGGTAGTTTCTAAGAACTATCATGGAAGAATCCGAAGACATGATACTGACACTACTGGTACAGACAAGCAATTTGTGGGTATCGGAGGTCCTTTGACCAAGTCTCATTATTTTCTAAGAACTGTTATGGAAGGATCTGAAGACATGATATTGACACCATCTGATACTACTGTCACAGACAAGCAATTTGGTCGTATCGGAGGTCTTCATTGTGGATTTTGTCCAAGCCCATGATCAATGTAATATTGCCCCCAAGTTATTTGGATGGAGATCGGCCCCTGACTATTCAGCACTTCTTGAGAGATTCTTAGAATCTTAACTTAACTACCCCAGATGGTCATGTCACTCCCCTTGATTATGAGATATTTGTCATTAGAGGCTTCTTTACCTTTGAAGTGGTTCTGTTTATTGAGAGAGTTTTCGTTCATTGGATATTCTTCGTGTGAATTTCTCCGTTGTCAAACAATTATCCATATGAAAACAACGATACTCAAACAATGCAAAGCTTATGTCTGTCTTGAGAAAAAAATTGAAAAATGCATTTTTTAATAAGCAACAAAATTTTGTAAGAATATGAACTCAACTCATGATTTACAGTAAACCTTGCAGGAGTCAGGATACCTTTTGTAACAATATGTTTTCGAACTAACCTATGCTTCAATTAGGACTTTTAAAGGGTTGTAACATGGCCTGGTTCATGGTTTAAGAAACAAAGGATAAGGCTCAAAGTTTATTTGTACCCAACCCATTCTCCATGATGTTCTCCAGTCCTAAACTCAGTCGATCGCGCATTTATCTCTTACTAGAATTTGGAATGATATTTTGGTGATGGTTCTAATACTGGAAGTTTATTTGGGAAGGCAATCATTTTTGTAACATTTTTCATATTTTCGGGGATTTGTAGTGACCTCTTTTTTTGATCTATTATCCCTAATTTTTTTCTGACTGCTCTTGTTTTGAGATTACAGCCAACATGTGTAGTACCCCAATTTTTGCCCCTAAGATCCCTTCATTATATCATATCAATTCAATTACAACAAGATCACGTTATGGTTTGGTTCTTCTATCTATCTTTAACTTTTGCTCTAGGAGGAGTCACCAAGCACCTTGATTTGTATTTTATGATCATCTATGTTTTGTATTGATTATCCTTTGACTAATAAATACAATGAGTGTTTTCCCCAATTGTTGATGTTGTAGGTGAAAGCACAATACATTCCATCAAGGTTGATCTAGGGATTCATGAGTTCATTTATGTGCCTTCCTAAACCAAGATTCATTGAGATTCAAGCCTCATCATTAAATATGTTTTGAAGTAATATCATGACAAAGTCTTTTATGATTCATCATGCCTCAAGATTTACAAAATTAGTTCAAAAGTATAAGAGTTGATTGAAGAAGTTTGACTCAAATGGACAAGTCTTTGTTTCCATTGATCACAAGTGCATATCTCCTTCAATTCTCAAGATATGGAAGTGGTGTTTGTTTCTTTGACTTTTCATTATAATATCAACAACTTCCATTTACATGACAAAGGTATTGGTGCAAGAAGGTAGATCAAAATTGCAAAGATTTCCCAAAGCGTTTTTCTTGCTCTAGGAGTTAGGGTTTTGAACTTCAAAGGGGTATATCTTGCTCATCTTTTGGTATTTTTGAGTGATTGCAAAGACATCCTTATCCTCAAAGGGTTATTTAAAAATCACTTCAAAATTTCCAAGGAAATTTTGTGTGTAAGAAACTTGATGATGAAGAAAGATTACAAGTCCTCCAGATGAACCCTCAAATTCCTTTGTGTGATTTCAAATGATCATAACTTAATCAATTTTTATCACCTTGAGCCCATATTCTTTCCAAGATTATCTTGAAGATGTGATCTTCAACCCTTCTTTTATGTGCAAAGTATTAAAATGGATGGAAGATGCTCTAAGGATGCAAAAGATTATAGGTCATTTTATGAATTTTTTCCAACTTCAACAAGTCACAACTCTCTCAATTTTTGGAGATTTTGAATGGTTCAAATTTCAAAATGTCATTCAAGAGATCTAATTCATGCCATCTTTTTTGGTCAAGATCAAATTCTAAGTGGAAGGCCATGTTTGGAAACAAGACATTATAAGTCATTTTTGAAGAAAAAACTTAGAAATTTTCTAAGTATGGAAAGTCAACTTCTATTTCCCAACTTTTACTCATTGCAACTTTCATCTCAAGCAACCATTTTATCCCATTCTTTTCCCATTGAAAAACTCGTAACCTCATCTTTCTAAAACTTCAAGAATCATGCCCTAAGACCCCTTGAGTTGAGAATACCATTGATTTGAATTTGGTAACTTGAAACTGAAGTTTTATCACAAGTCAGATTTTGAAATCTTTGTTTTGGCTTCTAATCACAAAATTTCCACGCGTTTTTGCTTCTAATAATGTTCAGCAACTTTCCAAAGGCGTTTAGCATCATGAAACACACAATTTAGCTGAGTTTTGAGGCTAAACAAGTCACACTTTGTTCATGCTGCAGATCCACACGATTTCCCTCAAAACTTCATCATCTCACGCGCTTAAGGATCCCATTCACTCCCCTATAAATAGAGGATCATCCCCCATTCATTTCTTCATGCTTTTGATAGCCAATTGACCACTGTTCGAATCCCATACGAACTATGAATTTGAATTTATGATTTCTTACATTCTCACCTTCAAATACCTAAAGCTCTATTCAGTTAGATTCATTGAACTTCACTGAAGCTAATCATACAATTTTCCTCAAGAATCGTGACCTATATTGATCTACAAAAGTCCAGTTTCAGAGCAACTTCTCACTACTTCATTCAGGTAGATTTCTTGGCCTAATTTATTCAAATAAAAGTCTAGTCTACTCTATGTGTCCTTCTGATCCTCGTGCTCTTTATGATTTGAAATTTCATTGAGGTTTGAGTGAGATATCCCAGATTTTCGTATTCGCTATTTTTTCTGGTTTTATTCAAACACAACCTTGCACGGTTTATATAAATTTGGCGCGATGGTACTATTAGAATCGTCTTGAAGAGACGAATCCAATGATACTAGTCTGGGTTTCTAATTTTTCCATTTAAAGAAACTTGTGAAATCTCCATTGTAGGGTGTCTGGAGGTTGAATATGATGACATGTCTCGTCTCAACCAATGATAGCGCGCCAATTGTTTTATTTTTATTGGTTTCCCTTTTTCTGATCCAACGCATTTTCAAATAAGGTCCATATCAAGCACGGCGCATCTGGTCCACTTGATCAGCTTACACACGCGTTTTGACTATGATCTGATGGTCCACATCTTTTTGGTTTTATTTTATTTTCTGATTTTATATTTTAATTGTTTTAAATTTAAAAAATTCATAACTCTTTTATTTTTTATCCAAAATTTATGAAAAAAATATACAAAAATACTTTGATTTATTTATGACTTTATGAGTATTTTTTAATATTTTTATTTTGATGTTTAGTATTTTTCATGATTTTCACCATATTTGCCTTATTTTAATTGTTTTAAAAATACTTTCTGATATTTTTTAAATTCTGAAAATATTCATAAATATCATTTTTCTTATTTCTGACTTTTTGGAAATTTTGTGGAATTTTATCTTGATGTTTACTATTTTTTATCTATTTTCCATTCATTTTTTATTTTTCTATGGTTTTACTTATTTTTTATTGATTAATTTGAATATAGTTACTATTTTTCTCTCTTATTTCTATTTTATAATGATTTTAAAAAACCATTTTTCTTTTATTTTTTAAATCCAATTTTATTTTTGTACAATATTCTGGCTTATCTTGGATTGAAATTTTGACCATGAACTTTATTAACATTATTGGATCCATGGTGTTGAGCCTAACTCCATAAAAATGGGTGAATGATTTTAATAATAGTATGATTGAATTTTTGGTTCAAATGTGGTTTATTCATTTCCCCTTCCCTCTTCATCTTACCCTTTTCTTATTGTATTACATGTTATGGGATGATTATCTCTATATCAATTATCTAAACATGAAATACATATATTACTATTGACCAGCCTCAATGTATGTGCGGCTTCTATGTAAGTCCACTTACGATTGCTTAACATAGCTATAAATATTGTCCCGATTTGAGATAATGATCATTCGTGGCCCAAACCTATATTTTCAATCCCAAGTATGTTAATTTAAACCCTAGGATCTAATAACCTTGAGATCTATAGTTAGGAGGCTTTGATTCTAGCAATCCTCTAATGGAACTTTATCAATTTTGGTCAAAGTGGATCACTTAAACATCATTGATCATTAAGTGTTACTCTGAGATTCTTAAATGGATGATATACTTGACAAAAAGCAAATGCAACTTGTTGTTGAGAGGCTTTGGTTCTACCAATCCTCTAATGAGTTCCAAATGCAAGTTTCAAGATGGTCGTCCAACTAACCATTAACTGTTAACAATTGACTTTATTTTATGCTTTTATTCTATGCTTTTACTTTATGTACCATTTACTTTAGCATTTACATTTCATTCCATTTTCATCTTTGCTCACTTGAGACTTTATCTTTTAAGTCATTTTTATTTTGCTCACTTGAGCTTTTCATTTCCTTTTGAAGATACCTAATAATCAATTCAAACCCTAAAAACTTTAATGTTACTTGGACTACTTGG
This sequence comes from Vicia faba, assembly GCA_948472305.1. Classification (NCBI taxonomy): domain Eukaryota; kingdom Viridiplantae; phylum Streptophyta; class Magnoliopsida; order Fabales; family Fabaceae; genus Vicia; species Vicia faba. The sequence continues at coordinate 1,170,141,254 of OX451736.1, read as the reverse complement.
TTACTATCCTTGACATTATAGAGTGATGGACTTCTTGGACTTAGGATTAGAGACCTTGGCCTACCTTGAGACTTTAATTGTTATTTTTTCTGGAGATATTGGAGTTTACCCTAAGACATTGGGTTGTTTGTTTGCTTTGTGTGCAGGTTATTGTGATTACATACTTTGTCTGTAATCTGGAATTCATCTGTATACAACTGTTACTCATCCCAATTTTTGTGAAGACTTAATTCAAATTGGAGCTTGGTATTCTTAAGAGGTTTAATAATTTTTTGCTTGGTTTTAAATCCAAAGGATAGAATTCAACATTGACTCATTATGTCAAGTGTTGGCTTCTTGTTGGTTAGATGGTCCTTTCCCTAGCTTTTACTTTTATGCTTTAGGATAACCCCTTCATCTCCTCCTATCTTCTTTAATTTAAAAACTTGGACTTAGGTCCATGCATTTTCAAAACCATTTTCTTAATCAAATTTCAATCAACTTAACAATACCTTAACATTTTTGTGAGAAGACTAAAAATCAATCAATCTCATTCAAACTATTTTGCCATTTTGGATTTTATCTTTAAAAACTTTTCTCAAAAGATTAGACTCTTGTCAACCCTTGTAGTGATGTAAACAACTATACTTCTACAATATATAGTGAAGAGAGATATTTTCCACTTGTGTGTTGAGTGAGGTTTTGTTGATTTTAAATCCAAACCATATCATCCACCTTTATATGATGCAAAATCTCCTTTCTCATGATTGTGGGTAGAAGTATGTTTTCCACTCGGACAATGACGATGACGTCTTGTCTCTTAAAATTAACCAACGCACTTGTGTTTTAAAATTTTCAAAGAGGAACTATGTGTACCCTGATCCCGTATTGCATGGAAGGTGGTACGTAGGCACTAAAGATTCGCAAATGCGATGAGGGAATAAATCATAAAAATATACTTTTTTCCTCACCACCACAATCTATTTCCATACAACATTTTATAGCCAAAATATACAGATTTTACAAAGAGGTTCATGCGTACCATAGATGTTTAGGGTGCTAATACCATTCCTTTGCATAACCAACCCACTTACCTATAATCCCCCCCCCCCCCCTCTCTTTTGGGTTATTCGCTCTTTTCTCATTCCTTTGGAAACAATAAAGCGCGGTGGACATTTTTATTTTGATCTGTGAGAGTCAAATCAATCCAATGGCTTAGTCTCAACGATTTTACCGCTACAGCAAGATGCCTCAGTTTTTCTTAAGTCTCCTTCATAGGTTTTGACCTAATGGGCTTTTCTTTTTAAGAGGTAAAGACTGACTATTTCATGGGGAACCAACACCATTTTTTGATTCAGAAGGATATTTTCGTTGTGAAGTGTCAACTTGCGACTGAATGCGCATTTGAATTAACTAACAAACTACCCTGCCCCAGGTTATGATTAAAGGTTTCAGTTTGTGTGAAAAAGAAAACTCCTACTTCTTTGGCTCAAAGGGGTTGACTAGGGATTATCTTTCTTATAACTCCACTGTTTGGGATTTGAAACAACGCATGTACATCATCAGCAAAGTCTGTCCAAAAGCATATTTCATGAGATTATGCTATTATTTTCGTCATCCTCCCTCTAAATGCTTACGGCTTGTAGTCGAGAGTTGAATGTTATACAAAAAGAAGTAAAAGCATAGTTTCAGTATAGTGAAAACAAATGGATTGAATCAAGACAGACATATGTAATGCATTAATGAGAACAACCAAACTCTGACATAACTACAAATGTTTAAACAAACAAAGAAATTACAACTGAAAATTTGAATAAACAAAAATTTCTCCGCCTAAATTTGTCACTTCAAATGGGTTGAGGGTTGACAGAAAACTCAATTTTACCATCTTGTATGAATTCCAATACTTCTTCACCGATCAGGTCTTGAATCTTGTTCTTCAACGCCCAATAGTGGTTAGTGTCGTGTCCACAACTGTAGGAATGGTATGCACATCTTTCTTCATGTTTGTAACGGGGAGAAGAAATATTAGGTTTTTGAGGAGGCTCCTTCAATATGACTAGCTTGGCTTCCAACTCATGATGCAATGCTTGAGCCAAGGACATGTTGATCTTGGTAAATTGTATTTTGGGCGTATCTTTCCTATGCTGACTAACCTGTTGTTTTTGGCGAGGTCGTTGTTGGACTCGCGGTGTAGTAGCCATTTTGAAAGGTGTTCTCTCGACCAAACTAACTTCTTATCTTATCGGGGGATGATTAATGACTTGAGACCCTATCTTAATTGTTTGTTTCATATAGTTGCACCCGTCTTGATGAAGCTTGTTGACGAGAATTCTCAACTCTTCTTGTCCGCGAGCTAAGTTTTGGATAAGATCCATCTATCCCAACATCTAGATTCTTATTGTTGATATCTCCACTTGCAATTGTCTCATTTGATCATCCTTGTTGTCTTCAGGATTTTTCTTGGTCATGGTCTCAAGGAGGAGTGCTTTCACTTCTTCCTGCCCCTTGGACGGGTTTAGGAACAAATCTTGAAGCTGATCATTTTGGGTCTGAAGATCTTGGACAGTCTTCCCAAGAGCCATTTTTACTAAAATAAACAGTAATCGGATGAGAAAACATGTATGGAGAAAACTTTTTATGATATTATGCAAGATATATGGATGTGATGTTTTCAAGGATCTTGCGGGATAAACACAAGAAAATGTCAGAAGTTGAACTTTGATTACAATTTTGATCAGAGAACCTCGTATCATTGAATGTCCTTCTACGAGAATCAAGCTCACCATGTCAAGTGGGTCATAGCCCTCGACTCAAGATAACGTGCTTTGGTCTTTGACATCATGGGTGGGAGGAAAATAAATCTCCTTACCCCTTATTAGACATTGATTTATGATAACCTGCATCATTGGCCCTTGAGATCCTTGAAATGGTCAATGGGAAAGATATGGTATGATGTCAAGATGCGTATGCTATTGTGATACGGTGGGAAGAACTGACTGTTTTTTGGAATGCTGGTTTGCGTTTTGCGTTTGTTTTTGCAAAATGTCGCGGTAAGCAAGAGTCGCCACCGACTTTTATTTTATCCAACTAGGAAAGGAAAAAAGCACAGAAAAATTCCTTTTTCGAGATTATCTCTGAGTTCGGGGCATAGATTTATAGAAAGGGAAGGTATTAGCACCATTTCTGTCCGTGGTTATCCACGGGCTCTTAGGTACTTGCTCAATTGTTTTAAAAATTGCTTTCTTTGTGCTTGTGGGTTTGAAAAAGTTTTTGTTTTGAAACTTCGATTTAACTCTTGCTTCTATCCTCAAGAGTGTAATGAAGTGTTTTGAAAACTTTGTTCGCAAAGTGTAAGTGTGAAGAGTTTTTTGAAAGAGCAAGTATCTAAGAACCATCTACCTACTCGAAAAAGGAATCGTTCTATGCTATTTTCTTTTAGGCAATGATATCCTACTATTGATGAGTAGGTAGCACCGTCGTTGGAGTTTAAGGGTCAATTTGAATGCGGGACTTACGGTCACTAAAGCAATGTTAGGACGCTTTAGCAGTAACCCTAATATCTTAGATCATTTGTTTGAGGCAACAACATCTGAGGCAACTGTTTCGAGGTGACTATGATCTTTTAGACAAGAGGGCGACCTCTAAAGTGACCTATACTCAATGACCGTGTACAAATTCAACCAAGTGGGGTGTACCCTAGAAGTGTGCATGTGCGAGTGTGTCGTTTTCAGTTTATTTTTATCTTTTTACATGTTAAGGGTGATCTAAGTTGATTTTAATATTAATATTCAGTCTTGTCATGCAAACCCTATTATCAAAACCTAGCAATTATAATTTGCGGAAATAAAATGTGGAATTTAAATTACAAGGCGTCGGGTATTTACATCGCCAAAGACAAACCTTTTTGAAAAATAAAATAAAGCAATAAAAATAATTAAAAATCCTATTGACTATTACAATCCGGAAGCAGGTACATTATTGGATAAAAAGAGTAAATCGCGATGCAAAATTAAACCGGACGCATGATTAGGGTTTTGACCCTTTTGGTTAAAGAAGAAATCTTTTTGTTGTTTTTACTTTAAGGAAGAAATAAATCCTAAATTAATTACTAAATTAAATTAATAAATTAATTAATAAAAGTAAATTATTTTTAGAGTTTTTGTTATTTTAGGAAAGAAATAAAATAATTAAATTAATGGTTAAAAACTAATTAAGTCTAATTAATTTTATTTATTTTACAAAAAGAATTAAAGTTTTTCTAATTGAAACCTAATTAATTAATAAATTTATTAAGAAAAATAAAAGGTTAAAATTTGATTTGAAATAAAAATGTTATTTTTTTGGTGATTTTATTTAATAAAAGAGGAATTTTGTGATTGGTTAGTAAATTAAATAAAAATAATAAAACAATTAAAATAAAATAAAATAAGTGAAAGAGAGAGTTTGGGCCTGAATTATGTGGTGTGGATAGAAATTCTGAAGCCCAACATTGCTGGCCTTTGTTTGACTTTTTGGGATCTGGTGCTTGTGCATTGATTGGTGCCTTGGTGGACCTTCAGACCCTGGCCACCAGATCTGGCCAATGGCCATCTGGCTATTGAATGGACGAGGGCGCATGGTATACTGCAAGCTTGAACACGCGCACAATCACCTGAAAGGAAAAAATATTGAGAAAGTGGGGGACCTGGGATTCGAACCCAGGTCCTGAGGCAATTTACCCTTGCACGCTTGCCACTACACTATGCTGATTCATTTGTTAATAAAATGAAAAGAATACATAATATAATAAAAACAAATCATATGCCAGCAAAACAAAAAAAGGCGCTCTGTTTTTGAATGGACGTATGGGAGAACGACAGCTCATCGTCTCCTTCCTCCAAAACCTGCAAATATTACCTGCAGATTTTTGTCCGCAGCTAAAAGCGCAGCATCATTCAAAAATCCTCCTCGGGCCTTGAAAATAGAATCTAAGGCTAGGGTTGAGTTCGTCTCAACCCCTTGGACACAAACATGTCCATCTTGTAGCTTAATTTCACCTGAAAAGAAAACCCCCAAAAACGTCCAAGAAACCCTAGCTATGGTGTTTTGCATTACAGGTTAGATAAACAAAATTAAATGATGCCAAAAGTTTACAAATGATGTGAGGATTACAAATATGCAGTTATTTCATTCAATGGATGCAAGAATGGTGAGTTTCGATTTCAAGAACAGAGCTGGGTTTCGTGAGACTTACAACGCGTTTGGACGTCTGAAAAAGCTTGCTTTGGATCCAGGTAGCTTGAGTGAACGCTCAGGAAGCGATTGGGACAAGTCTTGGCCTCTGAAAATGCCTATAACCTGGATTTCGACTTCTCACTTTTTTGTGATTTTTTCACTTTTTGTTCTGCCTCTCTCTGCACTTTCCAACCCTGATTTCGTATCCCCTGGCTTGCTTATGTAATATGCTTTGTATTAGGGTAGAAATTATGGACTGAATCCCTTCATATCAATGCACATGAATGTGATTCGATCTCCATTATTAAACCTTCCAAATTTGATTTGATTCAATCTTTTTGCACATGATTTGGCTTGATACGAATTTGATGGTGATGCTAGTTGTGAACAAAGCCTAAAACAATCAAAAAATCAAGAGTTATTAATTATTTGGATTTTAAATGATTTTATTTGATTTAAAATGAATAAATTCAATAAAAAATCAAATTAAATAATAAAAATGAAATATGGGATCATGGCTGAAGCTAGGACACGTGGGCAACTATGCAAGCTCAAATCAAGTGGAAAAGAATGGGCCCATTTGACAAAATTTGAAGTTTTGGGGATAGTTGACTTTTGGCAATTTTGCAAAAAAAATCCAACTTCAACAATGCATAACTTCTTCAATTTTGAACTTTTAGAGGTGTTCTTGGACTTTTTTAGAAATCTTGAGATGTCCTATAAACAACCCTTTTGGTCTCATATCATTTTGATATTCCATGCTCAAGTTATAAGTTTGGCAAAAAAGGTGTTTTTGTTGACTTTCAAAAATGACCTATAATGTCCAAATTCATAACTTCTTGTGAGTGAATTTTTTGATCTTGGGGTATGAAGATGGATTGTATGGAATTGCATCCTCTTCAAAATGAGATTTGGATGGGTCATTTCTCATAAAGTATGAGAAAGTTATGCTTGGTCAAAGTTGAGTTGACTTTTCCTACAAAACCCTAATTTAGCAACTTTTGAATCTTGATGAATTTTGAGAAATCCTTGATGAATCATGATCAACCCTTGATCAAATGATTAAATATCCTTCAAAATTAGAATGTTGACAAAAAATCTTGAAGTTTGACTGTATTTGGGTCACAGTTGACTTTTGCCCTAGCATAGTCGATTTTTTGGACCTTTGAGCAATTGACTGAGCAAACTTTCTCTACAAGGCTTGAAATTTGAAATGGATGATCTTGAGAGCATATTAGGACATTGGGGAGCACTTGAGGTCATTTGGACTCAAGGATCTTGATGCAACACCAAACCCTAATTTGAGGTAGACTACCTTAGGAGATAACTTGTCTGACCAACCCTTGAGCTGCCTTGAGCCATTTGGAGATTTTTCTTGCAATGTTTTGAGAAATATGAGAGGGAAAATTCTGGGGTACAACAACCGCCCCTGTTCAATCTTCTTAAACCTGAGGATGTAGATTGGCTTTGGAGCCTTTCGTGATCCAAAGGTGGAAGATGATTGAACACTAGAGTGCCCAGAAATTTGCACTCGCATGAAGTGGTATCAACCTTGTGATGTCGGGAATGGGCTTACAGATGCCATTTGGAGAAGTGTCGATCTCATAAGAGATTCCTTAGCGAGATCTTGTATACCTGTTGTTATGGAAGATTCCGCTGGGGAAGTCTAATTTTTGTTGAGATTTAGGAACTTACCTGTACTTCAACAGAGAGAACATCTCAGCCGAGTTTTAAGAACTTGTCCGTAATTCAACTGGGGGGAAACATCTTCATCGAGATTTATGAACTTTCCCGTAATTCAACTGAGAAAACTCTACTGAGATTTAGGAACTGTTTGTAATTCAACGGAGGAACTTGTCGAGATTTAGGACCTTGTCTGTAATTCAACTGAGGATAATTCGGTTGAGATTTAAGAACTGTTCAGTAATTCCACTGGGTGAAACATCTTCATTGAGATCTAGGAATTGTCTGTAATTTAACCGAGGATAATTATGTTGAGATTTAAGAACTCGTCCACACTTTGACAGAGGAAAATTGTCGAGATTTAGAACCTTATCTGTAATTCAACCGAGGATAATTCAGTTGAGATTTAAGAACTGGTCAGTACTTCGACTGGGTGAAACATCTTCATCGAGATCTAGGACTTGTCTATAATTCAACCGAGGATAATTCTGTTGATATTTAAGAACTCGTCCACACTTCGACGGAGGAACTATTGTCGAGATTTAGAACCTTATTTGTAATTCAACCGAGGATAATTTAGTTGAGATTTAAGAACCGGTCAGTACTTCGACTGGGTGAAACATCTTCATCGAGATCTAGGACTTGTCTGTAATTCAACCAAGGATAATTCTGTTGAGATTTAAGAACTCGTCCACACTACGACGGAGGAACTTTGCCAAGATTTAGAACCTTATCTATAATTCAACCGAGGATAATTCTGTTGAGATTTAAGAACTCGTCCACACTTCGACGGAGGAAAATTGTCGAGATTTGGAACCTTATCTGTAATTCAACCGAGGATAATTCAGTTGAGATTTAAGAACCGGTCAGTACTTCGACTGAGGGAAAATCTTCATAGCTTTGAATGAGATTTTGGCCGCATATTTCCTGAAAGATAAGGTTAGCTGTATGTAATGCATGATATGTATCAAGCAATGATATTCTCAAAATAAATGAGATTGTGTTACATGATGCGTATATGCATGTATCATGATGTATGAAAGTGTAATGATTTTAGCTGGGAACATAAATCCCGGATAGATGTTGGAGAAAAGAGTTGAATTCTTCGTCTCTGCTGGAGATAGATGAACGAAGATGACTGTGAGAATAGACCTGCAAGAGAGGATAACTCCGCTGGGGAATATACTGATGAGGAGATTACTCTGTGGGGAAGAGATGCTCTGCTGAGGATTCCACCGATAAGTTCCGCTGGGGATGAATTATCGTTGCTGGTGATACTGAATCCTGTTGGGGATTGACTTCTTGTTTGTGAAGGGAAAGGACTCTGTTGGGGGATGATCTTTCAATTGCGACTTCACTGGGAATAACCTTTTAGACTCTAATGGGGATAATCCTTTGAGCTCTGTTGGGGACAATCTTCCAAAGTCTACTGGGGATGATTCTCCAAACTTCACTAGGGAAGCTTTTTTTTTTAGACTGCACTGGGAAAAAATTCAGACTCCACTGGGGATATCTTGTATTCTGCCGAGGAATATTCCTATACTCCGCTGGGGAATATTAAGACCTTTTAGTGTTGATGGTAGATAGACTCTGCTTGGGGAGAATATTATCGATTCATTCACAATTGCAAGTCTCAGCTAGGGAGAGTTAACATTACTGTCTTATTCTGCGGGGAGTGAATGCATCTCAACCATATTCTTCAGCTGAATTTACCTTGTACCTGGTGGACAAAGCAACTGTACAGTTTGGACAATTCTTATTTGCCCCTGTTTCTGATATTACAAGTAATGGTCTTTTGTTTTGCATGTAAATTTTTATGAGCATCAATTAATGTCAAATGCATATATCAACAATGAACATTGGACGTTCTTTGCAAAACAAAACAGAAAAAGGAAAAAAACAGTTTGAAATTTCTCTGAAAATGAATTGTATTGATTTTGAAGTTTGGCCTGTAAATAGGCGTTTTTGTACAAGAGGCTGACGTCCTAGTAAGAGAACGCCGCTGAACAGATAGTTTATACATTTGTGTAAAAGAAAACAAAATAGCTATGTGAATAATCCCACTGGGTTCTGTGATCGGTGGATCTGGAACTGACTGTTTAACGCTGGTTCGCGAAATGTCGCGGAAGCAAGAGTCGCCACCATCTTTTATTTTTTCCAAATGGAAAGGACAAAAGCACAGAAAAATTCCTTAAAGGGATTGCTCTCGGTTCGGGAGGTAGATTATAGAAAGGGAAGGTGTTAGCACCCTTTCTATCCATGGTTATCCATGGGCTCTTAGATACTTGCTCATTTGTGTTTTCAAAAAATGGTTTGTTTGCTTTTCAACTGTGGGTTTTAAAAAGTTTCTTTGAAAATTCTAGTTCGATTCTTGTATCGGTCCTCAAGAGTGTTTGAAAAATTGCTTTCGAAAGCTTTTTGAAAAGGTGTCGGTGTGAAAAGTATTTTTTTGAATTTGTTTTGAAATTAGAGCAAGTATCTAGAGTCGTCTACCTACCCTAAGGAATTCGTCTGTGTAAATGTCCTTTAAAGTAGTGCCATCCCACCATTGAGAGGTAGGTAGCACCACCGTTGGAGGTGTTCGGGTCAATTCGAAGGTTCGGGACATGGTGATCACCGGAGCAATGAGAAGACACCTTAGAAGCTACCCTCATGCCAGGTTCCCGGATCATGAGGACTTACTAAGACATCCTCTACTCGACGATCACCTTTCGAGAGGCAAGGCAACAGTGAAGCGTACCCTAGGGGTGGTGTGTGATTTGTGTGTCATGTTCATTTATTTTTGTCTTGTCATGTATGGATGACCTACGCGTTATTTTTATTTTGTCATTCATTCTTGCATGCAATTATTAACAGTTAAAAAAGTTACGAGAAATATAAAGTTCCTAAACTATTACAAAGGCGCGGGTCCACATCGCCAAATTAAATCCAGGACCCGATTTGACATCAAATAAAGAAATAAAGTGCGAGAAATATAAAATGTCCGAGTTACATGGCTTTGGGAGAATTACATTAATATTTAAAAGAAGGAATAAAAATGCGAAGAGAATTAAAATCGAAAGCGAGGGCGTTGGACCCTTTTTAATGAAATTAAATTATATTAACAAATTAATTTAAAGTAACAAGAAAAGATTTTTTTATTTTTTGTATTTATGGATTTTTATGAGAATTAAATGAAATTAAAATATTAATTAACCCTAATTCTAGTTTTTTTAATTTATTAAGAAAAGCATTAAAATTTAACCTAAAATTAAACCTAATTAATTAATGCAATTTTATTTACAAGAAAATATAATTAATTATGAAAAAGAAAAGGTAAAAATAATTAAAACCTAATTCTACCAATTTTAATTTATTAAGAAAAGATATTGAAATTAACCCTAGAATTGAAAACTAAATTAAATGATATAATTTATTTCCAAAAATACTAAATCAAATATATTTATTTGTTGTCTTTTCTGATTTTTTTACTATTTTTATATTTTATGAAAATAAATTAAATTAAAGAATTTAAAGGAAATTAATTAAAACAAATAAAGATAAAAAAATATAAAAAAAGGATAAAAGAGCAAACCATGGGGGGTTCTGTCCCCAAATTGGAGGTATATTCCTAGTAATTCTGGCCCATTAGAACCCTGGCCTTGTTGACTTTATTGGCCACGTGTAGCTTCATTGACTTATGCCCATGGTACTCTTCAAATCAAGGCCTTTGGATTGCCTTGAGTAGCCATGTGGCGTGCCTGGATTGTGAGTGTATGGTAGGCTTTGAAGCTTGCACTGCATAGGAATAGATTGAAACAAAATATATGAATAAAGTGAGGGACCTGGGAATCGAACCCAGGTCCCAAAGCTTGCCAGCGCCTCTTTCCACCATCTGAACCATCAATGCATCTTATATATATAATAATGAATAAATAACAAAAGCAAAAATTGGTTAGTGGCCTAGAAAACACAAAAACGCGCGCTGAATTCAAATGACTCAATCACGCTTTGCCACCTAAGCGTCTTCTCCATTCGTTCGCGTTTTATCTGAAAAATAACAGTTAGATAGCGGGGGTTTTGAACCCCCACTAAACAGTGCATATGAAAATAGCGAATAGAATATGGTGGCTCATAAATTGAGCGCGAGGTGTGGGTTAGATCCAGTGGAACATCACAAATTCAATGGCATCATTCTTATGGTTCAATTTTTCCATATGGACGAAGCCCTCTTTTAAGTTTTCTGAAAACCTAAAAAGCTCCCATGGTGGATTCTCCTATAGTACACGAAAACTCAATTGATGTATATGGTTAGCTTTAGAATCAATCAATTAGTATGAATCCACAAAAAAAATGCAATGGGAATGCTTGAAAATTGAAATACGAATATGAATAAAATGTGAAAAATCTCGAGTTCTGTATACCAATTCTGGGCGTGTGAGGACTAAAGAAGTGTCCAGTTAGACTCAGTAATGCCTTAGGAAGCTTTTGCAATTGGTATTTGGCTTTGAATCGTGCTAGAATAGTGTTTTCAGTTTTCAATTTTTTTGACAAAAACACAAACTTTGTTCTTCTTTTCTGGCGCAGCTTTTAGGTCATGAACTTTAGGGTTAGTATCTGGCTTATGTATGGAATGATTAGGGTTGAAAATTGGATCAAAAAACCCTTTGCATTGATGTAGAGAATATTTGATTTTCATTCATAATCTTTCAAATCTTTTCCATGCCTATTTGATGCCAATTATGTCCAAATCACATTGATTCTTTCCATATCAGATCATGCACGAATCTTGAGTGTATTTCATGCATAAAAAGATTTAAAAAGTTTGCTTTGGTATTTTCCACATATTTATTTTAATTAAATGAATTATTAGCAATTAAAAATTCAAATAAATAAATAAAAATGATGAATAACTTCCCTTTGGGCCAAATGGTCGTGCACATGCTTTGGATGATGAATCTTGGAAGAAAATGTGGCCCATTAGCAATTTTAAGGCATTTGAAGCAAAGTTGACTTTTCAAAATGTCCAAAAATTTCCCAACTTCCACAAGGCATATCTTGCCCAATTTTTAAGCTTTGATCATGTTCTTGGACATTTTGGAAAGGTCTTGAAGTCCTCTAACCAATGCCTTTGGTCCCATGTCATTTTTATTTACCAATCTCAAGTTATGGCCTTTGACTTAAAGTCCCTTTTTGTTGACTTTTGAAAATGACCTATAATGTTGAAATTGATAACTTTTTGTGAGAGCATTTCTTGGACTTGAAGTGTGAAGAGGAGTTGTAGGAAATGTAATTCTCTTCAAAATGAGCTTTGGGTGGAATTTTTCTGATAATCCATGTGGAAGTTATGCCTTGGTCAAGTTACAGTTGACTTTTTCAACTGTCCAAATATGGAAACTTTTGCATCTTGAGACTTTTTGAGCCAAGCTTTGAGAATCATGATCAAGCATTGATCAAATGATGTTTGTGGCTTCAAAATGAGATGTTGACCAAAAATTTGGACTTTTGACTGTCAAATGACCATTTTGCCCCTACAGTTGACTGTAGTGCAATTAGGGTTTTTGACTGTGCAATTTTGTGCTGTAAGTCTTGAAACTTGGCATGAGGATGCTTGACCATGTTTGTAGGCATGTGGGACTTGATTGGACCCTTGGAAACTTCATTTTCTTTGTCATAACCAAAACCCTAATTTTGACTGTTAGGAGGCCCTTGAACTGTGCAACCCTTGGGGAGATTTTGAAGCTTTGACTTGGCAAATTTTGGAGAATATGGGAGGGCAAATTTTGGGGTACAACAGTTGCCCCTGTTCAATCTTCTTAGACCTGAGGATGCAGATTGGCTGACGTGCCTTTCGTAATCCGAAGGTAGAAGATGATTGAACACTAGAGTGCCCAGAAATTTGCGCTCACATAGTAGTGTGATGTGGGGAATGGGCTTACAGATGCCATTTGGAGATTGATGAATAGGATGATGGGCTTATAGATGCCATGCTAAGAGATGATGGAAGGTGGATGGGCTTATAGATTCCACTTGGATGTCAATCGCGTAAGAGATTCCTTAGCGAGAACTTGCGTACCTGCAAAAGAAAATGATTACCTGACCTGTTGCAGGAGCTGGTCTTCAAACTCTTTGTATAGATGTGTCCTGACTGGTTACAGGAGCTGGATCTGGATCTTCAAGAGGTGATGAATGAACCAGGGATGGTTACTACCTCAACAGGAACGCTGAGAGAACCTTGGACGATTACTACCTCAACAGGAACGCTGAGAGAATCTTGGGCGACTTCAACCTCAACAGTAATGCTGAGAGAATCTTGGGCGACTTCTACCTCAACAGTAACGCTGAGAGAATCTTGGATGTCTTCTACTGAGTCTTTATCAGGAAAATCTGTTAGGGGTCGATTTAGCTGGACTAGAGAAGGCCTTTGACTGGATAAGAAACAGGAAAATCTTAGGGTCGATTTAATTGAACCGGTCTAGGTCTTGAAATCTTCAACTTGATAAGAAACAGGGAGATCTTAGGGTCGATCTGACTGAACCAGAGAAGGCCTTTGACTGGATAAGAAACAGTAAAATCTTAGGGTCGATTTAGCTGAACCGGTCTAGGTCTTGGAATCTTCAACTGGATAAGAAACAGGGAGATCTTAGGGTCGATCTGACTGAACCAGAGAAGGCCTTTGACTGGATAAGAAACAGTAAAATCTTAGGGTCGATTTAACTGAACCGGTCTAGGTCTTGAAATATAGCTGAGAACTCAACTGGATCTTTCCTGAAAGGTAAAGGTCAGTCATATGCAATGCATGATATGGATCAAGCAATGATGTTCTCAACATAAATGAGATTTGTAAGATATGATGCGTATATGCATGCTATAATGTATGGAAGTGCGATGTTTATGAATGTATCTTTCCGTCTTAGGAAAATAAATCCTTAACGGGTTCCGGGAAGTCACTCCTGGGCTGATGTTGAAGAATAGATTTTTGCCTCCGCTGGGGATGATAGTTGCAAGAATACCGGTAGGAGAAGATAACTCCGTTGGGGAATAAACTTGGCGAATGGATTACTCTGCAGGGAGAAAAGTACTCTAGTGATCTTGCTGGGAAACCATACTCTGTGGGGAGAGAGGTACTTTGCTGGAATGTTGATGGTAACTTCGTTGGGGATACCATTGTTGTGTTGGAAGTATTAATAGACTTCGCTGGGGATAAGAAGACTTCGTCGAGGACAATCTTTCCGTGGCTTTTGGCTGAGGATAACCCAGTTATATCCTGGTAAGGAAACAACTCTTTGAATAAAGCCGGGAGACGCGTTCATGCTCTGCGAGGATAAGCTTCCAGAATCTACTGGGGATAAGCTTACTGCTTGGGGAGATGAATTCCAACTTTCCTGGGGAACTGGATTGGATTCTCCTGGGGAAGTTTTGAGATGTATTGGAAGTAACTCCACTGAATGTTTGATATACCGCCGGGGAACAATCTTTAAGACTGCCGGGGATGCTTGTTAAGAATACATATATGATGTGCTGGGGAATGTTGAGATCTGCTGGAAGATACCCAACTTCCTTAAGGCTGATAATAGCTTCACTTGAGGAGAGTGTACTGACTTGCTGGCTCACTCTCTGGGGAATTAGGATGTACTGGTTATGTTCTTCAGCTGAACCTACCTTGGTACCTTGGAGGATAGAACAATTAGATTGCTTAGACCACTCTTTATTGCCCCTGTTTCTAATGTTACCTGTAATTAACCCTTTGTTTCGTATGCAAATATTCATGAGTTAGCAAATTATTGTCAATGCATATATCATAAATTGAACCTTGGACGTTCTTCGCAAAACAAAACAGAAAAGGAAAAACAATTGGCAATTTTAACTGAAAAGTGATTTTTGTATTGATTTTTGAATTTGCCTGTAAAATAGGCGTTTATGTACAAGAGGCTGACGTCCTAGTAAGAGAACGCCGCCGAACAAGAGAGTTTATACAAATTTGTACAAGAGAAAATAAAACAGCTGTGTGAAATGAATGATCCCACTGGGTTTTAACTCTGTTATTGCCCTTATATCTCCGAGCGTCTCATCACTTGATGACCTTAGTTGAAGATGAAGTTGACTGATTGATGCCGTCTGAACTTGATATAGATACCGGATTCTGGATGCGAAGTGATCCAATGAGACATAGTATTACGCTTTATCCCTAACTTTTGCCTGGACCGCCCTTTTGGGTTTTCAGTCCACCGGGATACCCATTTTTTCCCAAGCCGCCTTTTCAGGTTTTCGACTTGCCGGGTGTACAGATTTTTTCCATTTCATCCCTTCATTTTGCCCGAACCCTTTTGGTTCGCCGGGAATCCCTAATTTTTGCCTAGGCATGTCAACCTAGCGGGTCTTTTTCATGCGTAGTATCTTTTTACTATGTTTGCATTGGCGGGGTGAGGAAGGTCGTCACCATCCATGTTGGTTAGAATCATGGCTCCTCCTGAGAACACATGCTTAACCAAAAATGGCCCTTCGTACGTAGGGGTCCATTTTCCCCTTGGATCACTCTGAGGAAGGATGATTCGCTTGATTACCAGATCCCCAACTTGATACTCTTGTGGTTTGACCTTTTTGTTAATTGCCCTGATCATCCGTTTCTGATACGTCTGACCATGACAGATAGCAGCAAGTCTCTTTTCATCGATGAGGTTTAATTGATCAAGTCGTGTCTGGATCCAATCATCTTCGTTCAGATTTGCATCCTTCATTATCCGGAGAGAGGGTATTTGTACTTCGATCGGTAAGACTGCTTCCATACCGTAGACCAAGGAGAAAGGAGTTGCCCCGGTTGACGTCCTGGCTGAGGTACGGTACCCATGTAGAGCGAACGGTAACATCTCGTGCCAATCCTTATAAGTCACTGTCATCTTCTGCACGATTTTCTTGATATTTTTATTTGCTGCTTCTACAGCCCCATTCATCTTCGGTCTGTAAGGAGAAGAGTTGTGGTGCTGTATCTTAAACTGCTCGCAGAGCTCAGTGATCATCTTGTTATTGAGATTGGTACCGTTGTCTGTAATGATTCTTTTCGGGATGCCGTATCGACAGATCAGGTTATGCCGAATGAACCGTGCCACAACAGTCTTAGTTACCGTAGCGTAGGAAGCTGCTTCGACCCACTTCGTGAAATAATCAATCGCTACCAGGATGAAGCGGTGCCCGTTAGATGCCGTAGGTTTAATTTCACCGATCATGTCTATGCCCCACATTGCAAACGGCCAAGGCGCAGTCAGAACATTTAGAGGAACTGGAGGAACATGCACCTTGTCTGCATAAATCTGGAATTTATGGCATGTCCGGGAATGTTGGTAGCAGTCAGCTTCCATGGTGGACCAGAAATACCCTGCCCGAAGGATTTTCTTCGCCATAGTGTGTCCACTGGAATGTGTCCCGAAGGTCCCTTCATGTAACTCTTCCACGATCCTTTCTGCTTCTGTCTTGTCTACACAACGCAGTAAGGTCGAATCATGGTTTCGCTTATACAAGATGCCGTTGCTAAGGAAGAATTTCGCTGCGAACCTTCTCAGAAACTTTTTATCATTGACAGATGCACCTTCAGGGTATTCCTGAGCTTCCAGATATCTCTTCACTTCATGATACCAAGGCTTCTTAGTCACCAATTCAGTCTCGAGATCACAACAGTATGCGGGTTCGTCCAGTTTCCAGATGATGATCCGGGGAGCCTCATTGTCCCATTTGACCTTGAACATATAAGACATCGTAGCTAACGCGTCCGCCAGCTGATTCTCCTCTCTTGGAAAGTGTTCAAAGGTTATCTCTGTGAAGTGGGGGATCAAGGTCAACACACGTTCTCTGTAAGGAATAAGATTCAGATGTTTCATATCCCACTCTCCTTTGATCTGATTGATCACGAGGGTGGAATCTCCGAGGACACTCAGAAACTTGATCCTTAGGTCAATCGCAGCTTGAAGACCCATGATGCATGCCTCATACTCCGCCATGTTGTTGGTGCAGTTGAAACATAGCCGGGCAGTGAGTGGAGTATGAGTGCCTTGGGGGGATATGATCATAGCGCCGATACCGTTACCCAAAGCATTGGAGGCTCCGTCAAAGTGCATAGACCATCGGGATCCTTCCTCAGGTCCTTCATCCGGTCCAGGTACTTCATAATCAGTCACTATCATGATGCTCTCGTCTGGAAACTCGAAGTTCATTGACTGATAGTCGTCTACTGCCTGATGTGCCAAGTGGTCTGCCAATACACTTCCCTTGATGGCTTTCTGGGTTGTGTACTGAATGTCGTATTTCGTCAAGATCATTTGCCATCTTGCTATTCTCCCAAACAGAGCAGGCTTTTCAAATATGTACTTTATAGGATCCATCTTTGAGATCAACAAGGTAGTGTGAGTCAGCATATACTGTCTCAGCCGGCGAGCAGCCCATACCAAAGCGCAGCAAGTTTTCTCGAGCAGTGAGTATCGGGTCTCACAGTCGGTAAACTTTTTGCTAAGGTAATAAATGGCATGCTCTTTTCGGCCAGACTCGTCATGCTGCCCCAGCACACACCCCATCGAGTTGTCAAGTACTGTTAGGTATAGTATCAGAGGTCTCCCTTCAACCGGTGGCATAAGGATGGGTGGTTCTTGGAGATATTCCTTGATTCTGTCAAAGGCAGCCTGACATTCATCATTCCAACGTACTACCTGATCTTTCTTCAGCAGCTTGAAGATTGGCTCACAGGTAGCAGTTAGGTGTGAGATGAATCGAGCAATGTAATTCAGACGTCCTAAAAAGCCTCTGACCTCTTTCTCTGTCTTAGGAACTGGCATCTCTTGAATAGCTTTGACCTTGACAGGGTCCACTTGAATACCCTTGTCACTTACAACGAAGCCTAGCAACTTTCCAGATCTTACCCCGAAGGTGCACTTGTTCGGGTTCAACCTCAGCTTGTACAACTCCAGACGGTCAAACAACTTCTGCAGATGATCTAGGTGCTCTTCCTCAGTCTGGGACCTTGCGATCATGTCGTCAACATACACTTCTATCTCATGATGGATCATGTCATGAAATAAAGCAACCATGGCACGTTGGTAGGTTGCCCCAGCGTTCTTCAGTCCAAAAGGCATGACCTTGTAGCAGAAGGTGCCCCACTGAGTAACAAATGTCGTCTTTTCCATGTCTTCAGGAGCCATCTTGATCTGATTATAGCCTGAAAAACCATCCATGAAAGAGAACACCTTATGCTGAGCTGTATTGTCAACAAGGACATCAATGTGAGGTAAAGGGAAGTCATCCTTGGGGCTGGCCTTGTTCAGATCCCTGTAGTCAACACACATTCTGACCTTTCCGTCTTTCTTTGGTACCGGCACCACATTAGCAACCCACTGAGGGTAAGAAGTCACTGCAAGGAACCCAGCATCAAACTGTTTCATAACCTCGGCTTTGATCTTCTCAGACATCTCTGGACGCATACGGCAGACCTTTTGCTTAACCGGAGGGCAGTCTTCCTTAGTAGGCAAGTGATGGACCACAATATCGGTATCCAACCCGGGCATGTCTTCGTAGGACCAGGCAAAGATCTCCATATAATCATGTAGCATCTGAGTCAACCGTTGCTTCACGCTGAGCTCTAGGTTGGCACCAATCTTTACCTCCTTTCTGTCTGTATCAGTACCCAGATTTATCGTTTCCACCGGCTCTTCATGTGGTTGAATTGCCCTCTCTTCCTGGAGCAACAGTCTTGCAAGCTCGCCAGGCACTTCGCAATCATCTTCACCTTCGTCTTCGGCTAAGTTGATCGGATTTTCGAAGTCATAATTGGCAGTAGCAAAGTCGTTAACAGTGAGATCCAGAGTGGATTGAAACCTGTATGGGTGAGTGTGTGTAAATACAGTTGTTTTGAAATATATAAAGGAAGGAAAGACAGAAAAGGAGCATAAGATTTGAAATGCGAGAAAACGTCCAAGATCTTTATTCATGATATATGAAATGACAATTTATATGCCCTCACAAATGAAGCCACGGTGCCCCGGGTAAGACACCGGGCCATAGAGTTTAATTTATTGTTTATTACAAATAACAAAACAAAGAAGTTTATTACTGCGTAACAAAAGTAACAGGAGTATGGTCTTTGGCAATCCAATTGGTCAATCCGCCCTCAGTTGTTGGGTAGATCCAGCTATTGAACTCAGCTTCATCCACTTCATTATCCTCCCCAACAGCATTCACTCCTGGATTGGTAATGAGCACAGGAGGTCTTCTGGTCTTTGCCTTCCGCATAGATTTTTGTCCCTCTGCAGTAAAACCCAGTCCGAACTTGTCAGTTTTCTGTGTAAAATCAGGGAGCCTGCCCCATTTAGCACATTCACCTTTCTGAATCACAGCCCGGACATCCTTTAGGGAAGCCATCTTCAAAGGAACATCCTCTTCGACCACTGTTTCTGCTGCTGCTAAAGTTGGAGGTACCTCCTCGAAATGTTGAAAGGGGGTTTCAATAAACTCCCCGTCCATCTCAATATACCTGAAGGAATTCAAATGGCTCACCATATACTCCTCCTCTCCCTGCACAGTGACAATCTTCCCTCTGACAGGGTATTTTAGCTTCTGGTGCAAGGTAGAGGTCACTGCCCCAGCTTTGTGGATCCAAGGTCGACCCAGTAGACAAGAATAAGATGGACGGATATCCATCACATAGAAAGTAGAGTCGAATACTTGAGAGCCCACACGAATAGGAATGTCAACCTCTCCATGAACCATCCTCTTGGAAACGTCAAAGGCTCTGACGATAATATTGCTAGGTTTCAACTCCAGGCCCTCACAATCCAAACGGTCTAAGGCCTTCTTGGGTAGCACATTTAGGGAAGAACCAGTGTCCACCAACACATGCGCCAGAGTAATGCCCCTGCATTCAATAGAGACATGCAGGGCATCATTGTGATCTCTTCCCTTAGCAGTAAGGTCAGCATCCGAGAAACCCAAACCATTATCCGCCGTCAGATTTGCTACGCAATCAGTAAACTGGATGGCAGATGTCTCCTGTGGCACATGGGCCGTCTTGAGAAATGAGATCAAAGCCTTAGCATGGGCCTCTGAACACAGTAGCAAGGAGAGCATGGAGATCTTGGAGGGCGTATGCCCCAGCTGCTCGACAACATTAAAGTCACTCTTCTTGATTATTTTCAGGATTTCCTCCATCTCTTGTTGGGAGGCCTCAGCATTTACAGGTCTTGGTGCCTCCATCCGGGCAGGCTCATCTTCAATCCCTTTACCCCGAGCATTAGATGACTCAGCAGCAGGGGAAACAACTTGATCAGAAATAGGAACAGGTACACTTGTAGGTGTTATAGTGAGGGGTCTTCGAATAGCGGGCGGTGCAATGTCAGGCGAGAAGAGCCTGCCACTGCGGGTAACCTTTGTTGGACCAGTGATATTGCTAATACTGGTGCCAGTGTTGAACTCTTGCTTGATTCCATTCACATACACATCTGCCCCATAGTGCCAGGGGATAGCCTTATCAGATTCATAGGGGAGAGGCCCCGGAACAGTAATAACAACAGGTGCGACAGTCATGATTTGAACCGGCTTCCTTGGGAGAGTCTTGATTGGATTATTAAAGATTGTAACAACAGAAATTTCTTCCACCGGAACAAACTGAACAGCAGTCTTCTTAAACATAATCTCCTTGTTGTCCATTAGGCTTTGGATGCCCAACTTCAGCAAAGGACAACCAGATAGGGAAACAGCACAGAAAAGGCAACCTTCACTACAACCCGGAAATAAACCGGCCAACAGTAGATTCCTCTTGACAGTCATTAAGGGAGTAGCCACATCATCCACAGAAACGGCGTATACATCCTCATCAACAGCATTTACTCCATGCTGGGGCATAGGAGCAGTCACCACATTTGGCCTCTCAGGCGCTTCAAACTGTATCTCTTTTGCATCAATAAGGTCTTGTACCTTATTCCTTAAGGCCCAACAGTCATCAGTGGAATGCCCCGGGCTATCGGAGTGATAAGCACAGCGGGCATTTGGATTGTATTTGGGAGAAGCCATATTCACAACCTTTGGGGCCTCTCTGACAGTCACTAGATTGGTGGACAGCAACTGTGGCAAAATCTGCGATAGGGTCATACTCAAACGGGTAAACTCTCTCCGGGGTCTTTCAGCCCTTGGTGGATTGGTTTGCCGAGGAGCGGCAGCAGGCTTAGCAATCATCACCGCGTTGACAGATTGGCAGCGCTCAGGCTTCTCTTGTCTTCTAGACCCATATACGGCATTGGCCTCCTTCTTGAAGGGCTTTTTCTCAGAACTTGCAGATGCACCCTTCTGAATTTTGCCAGACTTCATCCCAGCCTCTATTCTCTATCCAGTCAGAATAAGATCAGTAAACCCTGCAGATGAGTTACCGATAAGATGGTTGAAAAATGGGCCCAGATAGAGTCCCCAAGAACATGTCTACCAACTCCCGGTCAGTCAACGGAGGCTGCACCCTGCCAGCCAGATCCCTCCACTTCTGTGCGTACTCTTTGAAACCTTCACTTGACCCTAGCGACATACCCTGGAGTTGGGTACGTGTAGGGGCAAGGTCGGCATTATATTGATACTGCTTATAGAAAGCAGTAGCCAACTCCTCCCAGTTACGAACCTTGGTCCCATCCAGCTGATAGAACCATTCGAGATGAGTCCCTGAAAGACTCTCCTGGAAGAAGTGGATCCACAAATTCTTGTCCATTGAGTACGGTTGAATCTTCCGCACATAAGACCTGAGGTGTAGCTTGGGACAAGACGCCCCGTCATACTTGGTAAAGGATGGTGCTTTAAACTTATGAGGAATGATCACACCAGTGGACAAACCCAAATCTCCAAAATCCAGCCCAGGCACCTGTTGGATCTCCATAGCATTCAGTCAGTCCTCCAATTGCATGTACCGGTCTTCAGCCGGAGGATACTGTTCCTCATCAAAATCAGTCTCGTTGTCAGAGACCACCAGACTAGGACCTTTTCCCCCTTGGGGACTGCTCTTGCCTATAGAAGAACCAGCCTCTTCATTCTGCAGAGTGTTGCCAAACCTTCGGCCCGTGTTGAAAAGAACAGTTCTCATCTTCTTCTTCTTTTCTTTCTTCAGGAGCAGAGCCTTCAGCTCTTCTTGGCCCTGAGCCAAACCCATGATTAGTTCCTGAAATTGCGCGTTCTGCGCCTGAAGAGCCTTGATAGACATCTCAATTGATGATGAGTCAGGATTCATGATGCTGAAATAAACAGCGAAGAACAGTAAGCAACCTGAAAAGAAGAAAACCTATTATGCACGTGATGAATGGAATGTGTATGATTTATGTTTTCAAAGACAATCGGGAATCAACTTTGTAAACAAAAAGGAACACACTTCATTAGATTCAACTTTGAAACTTAAATTATTCAACAGGTTGCCCTTAGGCGTTACATGAAAGGAAATACTGAAAAGGGAAATAAAACTGTAAAAGAACATCCAGAGCTCCTTATTGATCCCATGGTCTCCTCTTCTCAGTTCGGATGTAATCATTCAGAGCTCGCTCATTTTCCAGCTGCTTGGTCAGCTTCTGGATCTTTAATTTCTGCTCGTTGAACTTTTCCCGGTAAGAATCCCGCTCTTCTCGCAGTTGCGACCAAGATCTCTTTAATGTCTCATAATCAGTAGGTATCTGAGGAGGAAGAACAGTTGGAGGAACACCATCTTTGTCAGGATACTCAAGAATGATAGGTCTGACGGCATCGTATGTCATACCTAACTTCTGAGCACGGATGCGAACCCATTTGTAGTAGGCCTCCATAGGTAAAGAAGTCTTTGGCCCCAACTCTTGTGGGTCAGCTTTATGAACTTTGTCCCAAGCCTTGATGAACCTGCGACGCAGCTCGTCACTATCCACCTGAAACTCAAAACTGATGTGAGGCACCAACATCTCATGGGGGCCTGCTCTTCTGGCTCTTCCGAACTGACGAAGTGCTAGACATGGATTGTAAGAGATTCCTCCTTGGATACCAATCATAGAAACATTAGGGTATTCCCCGCATCGATCAATAATAGCTATCTCATCCAAACCTCTGCAAGTCCAAATGATGTCTTTATCGGTGAGAGACATTAACCTATGAGCCCAACCTCTTCCTTCTTGGTTCTTCAGTACAAACTTAGGGAGGTGCGAAATAAACCACCTCACCAACAAAGGGATACAACACCACAGGGTTCCTCGTCTTCGGGCAGTACGAGCATGAAGTTGTTGTAGGATGTCGCCCAAGAGAGTGGGTACCGGATTCTGAGACATAAAGATCCTTATGGCAGTGACATTGATGAAGTTGTCAGGATTAGGAAACAAGACTAACCCATAGATTAAGAGAGCCAAGTAGTCTTCATATGCCCTAAAGTCCAGGTCGTTCCAGAAACTGTTAGCTTTACCAATCAGAAACTTGGCCAAGAAACCCTTAACTCCGCTTCTAGTTACCCAGTTGTCCATTACCTCTTGATGTGTCAAGGGAAGAGCTGCAGCAACCTCCTCAAGCCTGAGGGTCCTTTCCCAGCCAGTAAAGGGAGTCTGATCCAAGATAGGGATACCAAGCGAATCAGAGAACTCTTCCAGGGTAGGGACCAGCTGGAAGTCTTGAAAGGTGAAGCACTGGTACAGAGGGTCATAGAACTGGGTCAGAACACTCATCAACTGTTGATCCCGCTTTGTAGTGACTAAACTGAGAAGAGAACCATGCCTCTGAATAAAGGAAGTGGTATTTGGAATTCTGCTAACCAACTCTTCAAGAAACTCAGGTGAGTGAACAAAGTTGAACCAGATAGTATTCCTTCGCACAGGCATCATGGTGTCCTACAAAACAGAGCAAAGATGAAACCCTCTTGTCTTTGAAATGGTCAGTCCTTATGCAGGATGCATGCAATGCTCATGATGTTATGATGTTATGATAAAGCACACCACAAATAGATACAAAGGCAAACATGGTAAGGCACACAAGTCACACAAGGCAAGCCCTTAAAGTTTAGGCCAGCATGAGGTCTAGGTATTACCCTCTTTCAGTTTGTTGGTTCATACCTGTCCTATCCAAGTAACCGGGTTCTTAGAGGATCCCAATATCATTGACTACCCTCAATCGATCATAACTCCAGCATCGCAATCTTTTCTTGCAGCCAAAACCATCACGAGAGTTTAGCCTCAATGGGCGTAGCATACTGCTACTGTTCTAATGGCCAAGTTGTGTCATTTAAGGTTCTAAGGTTGTTGGTGCTTAATGACTCCTCAGAAGACCCATATTCTCCTCGTTGCGACACAAGGGATATCGGTACAGACCAAGGTGCCACACCAATGTAACCATTGTTTCACCTGTGTCGGTCTACGCCGGACAGGTCCCTCACAGCTTATGCTACCTAAACAGGGTATCCCCAGATCCGGGTTAGGATCTATGTAACTCCCATGCAACCCACAAATTTAAAGCAGACAAGTCAATACAATTGAAAACACAGTTATGAACTACCCCTAAGGTACACCTCACTTTAAGTTTAAATCCCCAGCAGAGTCGCCAGTTCTGTGATCGGTGGATCTGGAACTGACTGTTTAACGCTGGTTCGTGAAATGTCGCGGAAGCAAGAGTCGCCACCGTCTTTTATTTTTTCCAAATGGAAAGGACAAAAGCACAGAAAAATTCCTTAAAGGGATTGCTCTCGGTTCGGGAGGTAGATTATAGAAAGGGAAGGTGTTAGCACCCTTTCTATCCATGGTTATCCATGGGCTCTTAGATACTTGCTCATTTGTGTTTTCAAAAAATGGTTTGTTTGCTTTTCAACTGTGGGTTTTAAAAATTTTCTTTGAAAATTCCAGTTCGACTCTTGTATCGGTCCTCAAGAGTGTTTGAAAAATTGCTTTCGAAAGCTTTTTGAAAAGGTGTCGGTGTGAAAAGTATTTTTTTGAATTTGTTTTGAAATTAGAGCAAGTATCTAGAGTCGTCTACCTACCCTAAGGAATTCGTCTGTGTAAATGTCCTTTAAAGTAGTGCCATCCCACCATTGAGAGGTAGGTAGCACCACCGTTGGAGGTGTTCGGGTCAATTCGAAGGTTCGGGACATGGTGATCACCGGAGCAATGGGAAGACACCTTAGAAGCTACCCTCATGCCAGGTTCCCGGATCATGAGGACTTACTAAGACATCCTCTACTCGACGATCACCTTTCGAGAGGCAAGGCAACAGTGAAGCGTACCCTAGGGGTGGTGTGTGATTTGTGTGTCATGTTCATTTATTTTTGTCTTGTCATGTATGGATGACCTACGCGTTATTTTTATTTTGTCATTCATTCTTGCATGCAATTATTAACAGTTAAAAAAGTTACGAGAAATATAAAGTTCCTAAACTATTACAAAGGCGCGGGTCCACATCGCCAAATTAAATCCAGGACCCGATTTGACATCAAATAAAGAAATAAAGTGCGAGAAATATAAAATGTCCGAGTTACATGGCTTTGGGAGAATTACATTAATATTTAAAAGAAGGAATAAAAATGCGAAGAGAATTAAAATCGAAAGCGAGGGCGTTGGACCCTTTTTAATGAAATTAAATTATATTAACAAATTAATTTAAAGTAACAAGAAAAGATTTTTTTAGTTTTTGTATTTATGGATTTTTATGAGAATTAAATGAAATTAAAATATTAATTAACCCTAATTCTAGTTTTTTTAATTTATTAAGAAAAGCATTAAAATTTAACCTAAAATTAAACCTAATTAATTAATGCAATTTTATTTACAAGAAAATATAATTAATTATGAAAAAGAAAAGGTAAAAATAATTAAAACCTAATTCTACCAATTTTAATTTATTAAGAAAAGATATTGAAATTAACCCTAGAATTGAAAACTAAATTAAGTGATATAATTTATTTCCAAAAATACTAAATCAAATATATTTATTTTTTGTCTTTTCTGATTTTTTTACTATTTTTATATTTTATGAAAATAAATTAAATTAAAGAATTTAAAGGAAATTAATTAAAACAAATAAAGATAAAAAAATATAAAAAAAGGATAAAAGAGCAAACCATGGGGGGTTCTGTCCCCAAATTGGAGGTATATTCCTAGTAATTCTGGCCCATTAGAACCCTGGCCTTGTTGACTTTATTGGCCACGTGTAGCTTCATTGACTTATGCCCATGGTACTCTTCAAATCAAGGCCTTTGGATTGCCTTGAGTAGCCATGTGGCGTGCCTGGATTGTGAGTGTATGGTAGGCTTTGAAGCTTGCACTGCATAGGAATAGATTGAAACAAAATATATGAATAAAGTGAGGGACCTGGGAATCGAACCCAGGTCCCAAAGCTTGCCAGCGCCTCTTTCCACCATCTGAACCATCAATGCATGTTATATATATAATACTGAATAAATAACAAAAGCAAAAATTGGTTAGTGGCCTAGAAAACACAAAAACGCGCGCTGAATTCAAATGACTCAATCACGCTTTGCCACCTAAGCGTCTTCTCCACTCGTTCGCGTTTTATCTGAAAAATAACAGTTAGATAGCGGGGGTTTTGAACCCCCACTAAACAGTGCATATGAAAATAGCGAATAGAATATGGTGGCTCATAAATTGAGCGCGAGGTGTGGGTTAGATCCAGTGGAACATCACGAATTCAATGGCATCATTCTTATGGTTCAATTTTTCCATATGGACGAAGCCCTCTTTTAAGGTTTCTGAAAACCTAAAAAGCTCCCATGGTGGATTCTCCTATAGTACACGAAAACTCAATTGATGTATATGGTTAGCTTTAGAATCAATCAATTAGTATGAATCCACAAAAAAAATGCAATGGGAATGCTTGAAAATTGAAATACGAATATGAATAAAATGTGAAAAATCTCGAGTTCTGTATACCAATTTTGGGCGTGTGAGGACTGAAGAAGTGTCCAGTTAGACTCAGTAATGCCTTAGGAAGCTTTTGCAATTGGTATTTGGCTTTGAATCGTGCTAGAATAGTGTTTTCAGTTTTCAATTTTTTTGACAAAAACACAAACTTTGTTCTTCTTTTCTGGCGCAGCTTTTAGGTCATGAACTTTAGGGTTAGTATCTGGCTTATGTATGGAATGATTAGGGTTGAAAACTGGATCAAAAAACCCTTTGCATTGATGTAGAGAATATTTGATTTTCATGCATAATCTTTCAAATCTTTTCCATGCCTATTTGATGCCAATTATGTCCAAATCACATTGATTCTTCCCATATCAGATCATGCACGAATCTTGAGTGTATTTCATGCATAAAAAGATTTAAAAAGTTTGCTTTGGTATTTTCCACATATTTATTTTAATTAAATGAATTATTAGCAATTAAAAATTCAAATAAATAAATAAAAATGATGAATAACTTCCCTTTGGGCCAAATGGTCGTGCACATGCTTTGGATGATGAATCTTGGAAGAAAATGTGGCCCATTAGCAATTTTAAGGCATTTGAAGCAAAGTTGACTTTTCAAAATGTCCAAAAATTTCCCAACTTCCACAAGGCATATCTTGCCCAATTTTTAAGCTTTGATCATGTTCTTGGACATTTTGGAAAGGTCTTGAAGTCCTCTAACCAATGCCTTTGGTCCCATGTCATTTTGATTTACCAATCTCAAGTTATGGCCTTTGACTTAAAGTCCCTTTTTGTTGACTTTTGAAAATGACCTATAATGTTGAAATTGATAACTTTTTGTGAGAGCATTTCTTGGACTTGAAGTGTGAAGAGGAGTTGTAGGAAATGTCATTCTATTCAAAATGAGCTTTGGATGGAATTTTTCTGATAATCCATGTGGAAGTTATGCCTTGGTCAAGTTACAGTTGACTTTTTCAACTGTCCAAATATGGAAACTTTTGCATCTTGAGACTTTTTGAGCCAAGCTTTGAGAATCATGATCAAGCATTGATCAAATGATGTTTGTGGCTTCAAAATGAGATGTTGACCAAAAATTTGGACTTTTGACTGTCAAATGACCATTTTGCCCCTACAGTTGACTGTAGTGCAATTAGGGTTTTTGACTGTGCAATTTTGTGATGTAAGTCTTGAAACTTGGCATGAGGATGCTTGACCATGTTTGTAGGCATGTGGGACTTGATTGGACCCTTGGAAACTTCATTTTCTTTGTCAGAACCAAAACCCTAATTTTGACTGTTATGAGGCCCTTGAACTGTGCAACCCTTGGGGAGATTTTGAAGCTTTGACTTGGCAAATTTTGGAGAATATGGGAGGGCAAATTTTGGGGTACAACAGGTTCCAACTCTGCTATTGTCTTTATTTCCTCGAGCATCTCATCACTTTGCTACTGGCTGAAGGTAGATTAGGTTGATTAGTGCCGCCCGAGCTTGATAGTCGGTGCCGAAGTCTGGTGGCAAGGTGATCCAATGAGACATAGTGTTACGCTTTGATCCCTAATTTTTGCCTGGACCACCCTTTCGGGTTTTCAGTCCACCGGGATACCCTTTTTTTCCCAAGCCGCCTTTTTAGGTTTTCGACTTGCCGGGTGTACAGATTTTTTATTTTCATCCCTTATTTTTGCCCGAACCCTTTTGGTTCACCGGGAAGCCCTTATTTTTGCCTAGGCCAGTCAACCTAGCGGGTCTTTGATTATGCGTAGTATCTTTTCACTATGTTTGCATTGATGGGGTGAGGAAGGTCGTCACCATCCATGGTGGTTAGAATCATAGATCCTCCTGAGAAAATGTTCTTAACCACAAATGGCCCTTCGTAAGTAGGGGTCCATTTTCCCCTGGGATCACCTTGAGGTAAGATAATGCGCTTGATTACCAGATCCCCGACCTGATACTCTTGTCGTCTAACTTTCTTGTTAAATGCCTTGATCATCCGTTTTTGGTACATCTGACCATGACAAATAACAGTGAGTCTCTTTTGGTTGATTAAGTTTAGCTGATCAAGCCGGGTCTGAATCCAGTCATCTTCGCTCAAACTTGCATCCTTCATAATCCGAAGAGAGGGTATCTGAACTTCAATGGGCAAAACAACCTCCATGCCATATACCAAGGAATAGGGTGTTGCCCCTGTTGACGTCCGTGCTGAGGTACGGTACCCATGAAGAGCAAATGGTAACATCTCGTGCCAGTCTTTGTATGTCACTGTCATCTTCTGCACAATCTTCTTAATGTTCTTATTAGCTGCTTCTACAGTCCCATTCATATTCGGCCGGTAGGGAGAAGAGTTATGATGTTGTATCTTGAATTGCTTGCAGAGTTCAGTGATCATCTTATTGTTGAGATTCGTACCATTATCCGTAATGATCCTCTCAAGTACACCATATAGACAGATCAGATTATGCCGAATAAACTGTGCCACGAAGTTCTTAGTTACTGTAGCAAAGGAAGCTGCTTCAACCCACTTTGTAAATTAATCAATAGCTACCAGGATGAAACGATGCCCGTTGGAGGCAGTAGGTCTGATCTCGCCGATCATGTTAATTCCCCACATTGCAAAAGGCCACGGAGCTGTCAAGACGTTCAGAGGAACTGGAGGTATGTGCACCTTATCAGCATAGACTTGGCACTTGTGACAAGTCCGAGAATGCTGATAATAGTCGGCTTCTATTGTGGACCAATAATATCCTACCCGGAGGATTTTCTTTTCCATGGTGTGTCCACTGGAATGAGTCCCGAAAGTACCTTCATGTAACTCTGTCATGATCCTTTCTGCTTCGTTCTTATCCACACAACGCAGTAAGGTCGAATCATGGTTACGTTTGTAAATAATACCATTGTTGATGAAGAACTTCGCCGCGAACCTCCTCAGAAACTTCTTGTCATTAACAGTGCACCCTCGGGATACTCCTGAGTTTCAAGATACCTCTTCACCTCATGAAACCAGGGTTTATCCGCTACCTCTTCAGTCTCAATGTCACAGCAATGTGAAGGTTCGTCCAACCTTTCAATGATAATCCGGGGAGCTTCGTTGTCCCAATTGACTTTGAACATAAAAGACATCGTAGCCAGCGCGTCCGCCAACTAATTCTCCTCTCTAGGGAAGTGTTCAAAGGTTATCTCCTCGAAGTGCGGAAGTAATGTCGACACATACTCCTTGTAAGGAATAAGATTAGGGTGTTTTGTATCCCACTCGCCCTTGATCTGAATGATCACGAGAGCGGAATCTCTGAAAACACTTAAAAATTTAATCCTTAGGTCAATTACTGCTCGAAGACCCATGATGCATGCTTCCTACTCCGCCATATTTTTGGTGCAGTTGAAACATCGTAGGGAGGTGAACAGAGTATGAGAGCCTTTAGGAGATATGATCACGGCGCCGATGCCATTACCTAAAGCGTTCGAAGCTCCATCAAAGTACATAGACCATCGGGATCCTTCCTCAGGTCCTTCATTCAGTCCAGGTGTCTCACAGACAGTTACCAACATGATATTCTCATCCAAAAATTCAAAGTTCATAGACTGGTAATCGTCTACTGCCTGATGTGCCAAATGATCTGCCAACACACTTCCCTTGATTGCCTTTTGGGTCGTGTACTGGATGTCATACTCAGTCAAGATCATCTGCCATCTTGCTATTCTTCCAGACAAGGTGGGCTTCTCGAAGATATACTTAATTGGATCCATCTTTGATATCAATAGAGTAGTGTGAGTTAGCATATACTGTCTCAACCGGTGAGCAGCCCATGCCAAAGCGCAACAAGTTTTCTCAAGCAACGAGTATCGGGTCTCGCAGTCGGTAAACTTTTTGCTAAGGTAATAAATAGCATGCTCTTTTCAGCCAGACTCGTCATACTTCCCTAACACGCACCCCATTGAATTATCGAGTACTGTCAAGTATAAGATCAAAGGTCTCCCTTCAACTGGCGGCATCAGAATAGGAGGTTCTTGGAGATACTCTTTGATTCTTTCGAAAGCGGCCTGACATTCATCATTCCATCTTACCACTTGATCTTTCTTCAGTAGCCTGAAGATTGGCTCACAAGTAGCGGTCAGGTGTGAGATGAGTCGGGAAATATAGTTCAGACGTCCTAGAAAGCCTCTGACTTCTTTTTCAGTTCGGGGAGCTGGCATCTCCTGTATAGCCTTCACCTTTGCAGGATCCACTTGAATACCTTTATCACTTACGACGAAACCCAACAGCTTACCAGATCTCACTCTGAAGGTGCACTTGTTCGGGTTTAATCTCAGCTTGTACAACTTCAACCTGTCAAATAGATTTTGAAGGTGGTCAAGATGTTCTTCCTCAGTCTGGGATCTTGCAATCATATCGTCAACATATACCTCAATCTCATGATGGATCATGTCATGGAACAAAGCGACCATGGTGCACTGATACGTTGCCCCACCATTTTTCAATCCAAAAGGCATGACCTTGTAGCAAAAGGTACCCCATTGAGTAACAACGGTTGTCTTCTCCATATCCTCGGGAGCCATTTTAATCTGATTGTAACCGGAGAAACCATCCATAAAGGAGAAGACCATATGTTGTGCGGTGTTGTCAACCAGAACATCGATATAAGGCAGAGGGAAATCATCCTTGGAACTTGCCCTGTTCAGATCCCTATAGTCAACACACATTCGAATTTTACCATCCTTCTTCGGCACAGGAACCATGTTGGCAACCCACTGCGGGTAAGAAGTAACTTCTAGAAAACCGGCGTCAAACTGTTTCATAACTTCAGCCTTGATTTTCTTAGACATCTCCGAGCGTATTCGGCGGACTTTCTGTTTCATTGGAGGACGGTCTTCCTTGGTAGGCAATCGGTGAACCATAATATTGGTATCCAACCCAGGTGTGATCGGTGGATCTGGAACTGACTGTTTAACGCTGGTTCGCGAAATGTCGCGGAAGCAAGAGTCGCCACCGTCTTTTATTTTCTCCAAATGGAAAGGACAAAAGCACAGAAAAATTCCTTAAAGAGATTGCTCTCGGTTCGGGAGGTAGGTTATAGAAAGGGAAGGTATTAGCACCCTTTCTATCCATGGTTATCCATGGGCTCTTAGATACTTGCTCATTTGTGTTTTCAAAATTGTTTGTTTGCTTTTCAACTGTGGGTTTTAAAAAGTTTCTTTGAAAAATTTCAGTTCGACTCATACGTCAGAGTGTTTGAAAAATTTGCTTTGAAAGCTTTTGAAAAGTGTCGGTGTGAAAAGATTTCTTTTTGTTTGTTTTTGAAGAGAGCAAGTATCTTTGAGAACCTACCTACCCTAAGGAATTCGTCTGTGTAAATGTCCTTAAAAGTAGTGCCATCCCACCATTGAGAGGTAGGTAGCATCACCGTTGGAGGTGTTCGGGTCAATTCGAGGTTCGGGACATGGTGATCACCGGAGAAATGGGAAGATACCTTAGAAGCTACCCTCATGCCAGGTTCCCGGATCATGAGGACTTACTAAGACGTCCTCTACTCGACGATCACCTTTCGAAAGGCAACAGTGAGGCGTACCCTAGGGGGTGGTGTGTGTGATTCGTGTGTCGTTTTCATTGATATTTGTCTTTTGTCATGTCATTGTGATCTACGCTTGATTTTATTTTAGGTCCATACATTCTTTCATGCTTATTTAACAGTTAATATTTGCGAGGAAATAAATCTATAACTATTACAAATGGCGCGGGTCCACATCGCCAAAATTAAACCGGACCCGATTTGACGGAAAATAAAGCAAAGTAAAAGTGCGAAAAGTTAAATTGTTACAACGCTTTGGGACATGTACATAATTATAATAAACAACATAAAATAAATACGCGAAATAAAGGAATTAAAAACATGGGCGTTGGACCCTTTTGCGAAATATTTAAAATTAATGAGAATTAAAATTAATATTAAGTGTTTTTGGTATTCTGTGTTTTTTATGATGTAATGCAAAAAAGAGAATTAATTACAATTAAAATAAAATGTCAAACCCTAATTCTGATTATTTTTTAGTTATTATGAAAATGTTATATTAACCTAAATTAAACCCTAATTTTTACTTATGTACATTTAATTATAAAAATAAAATAAATAAATAAATAATATTGTGATAAAAAAAAGGGAAAATTTAAAAGGTATAAAAATTATCAATTAACCTAATTCTATATTTTTAGATTTTTAGTTATTAAAAAGAATTAAAATTGCAACCTAATTAAAACTAAATATTTACATGCTAATTTATTTAGAAAAAATAATTAAAATAAAATAATTATTAAATTTTTGTCTTTTCTGAATTTTTAATGAAGTTTTTATATTTTGTAAAAATAATGAATTAAAACAACAAAACAAGTAAAATAATAATTTAAAAAAATATAAGAGAAATAAATAAAACTTGCAAACCAGGGTGGGGGTGTAGTCCCAATTTATGAGGTCAAATTATGAGGAACCTGGCCCAACAAGCAGTGGCCTTTTTGACTTTTTGCCTAGCGTGTTTCAGCGTTGACCTGGGCATAGCATGTTCTTTGCATCCACGCCTTTGATCTGAATTGGTAGGACGCGTGGACGCTTGGATTAGAATGGCATATGGTGAACCATTGCGCTGAAGCTGCATGGGAGCATTTTATGAAGAAAAATATGAAGGAAAGTCAGGACCTGGGTCTCGAACCCAGGTCATGTGGATTGCCAATACACCTCATTGCCACTAGACCACTACCACGCATTTGTTAAATAAATTTACAATGAATAATATAATATGAAATAATGTATAGGTGATTTAAAGCGCGAAAAATTCAAATTATCCAACCAATGCACGCCACTTCATCGTCTTCCTCAAGATTTCTTTTTGCCTGAAAAATAGAGAAAGGTTAACGGGGGTTTTGAACCCCCTCAAAACAAGCCAAATTCCATAATAGCGATTAGGTCCTAAAAGCTCATAAATTGAGCGCGAACGTCCTATCTTCTTCGTCTCAACCTGTAGATTTCGTTCCTGGCATTGGTACGTCTTAATTTTATAAGAATTGAAAACGCCCAATTTGAAAACTTCGGAACCCTAAGCATCTCTAATGGTGAATTCTCCTATAGGGCATGAAGCTTTAATTAAACCATACAGTTAGTTTGTAAACATCACCCTGAGTATAAAAATAGCAATAAAATATGTTAAAGATGCATGGATAATGGGAAGCAGTTTCGAAATTTCCTTTACCAATTTTGATAGCAACCTTGCGTTTCTTTAAGTATGGGACCTGGAGAATGATTCAGCTAGCTTCAGAGGAACACAAGGAAGCTATTGGAAAAGGAATTAGGCTTTGAATCGTCCTCTAGAGTGCTTTTCAGTTTTGCACTTTTTTGCCAAAAATTCCAAGTTTGTTCAATGGTTTTCTGCGCAGCTTTCAGTCCTTTTGCATTAGGTTTGTATTCCTGTATTTGTATGGAAGGCATTAGGTTAACAAAACTAGCACAAATCTCTTGCAATTATGGATTAAGGATTTGATTTGTTAAGGATCCTTTTCATATCTTTCCATGTGCATTTTGTATCAATTTGCATCCAATTAGTCCAAATCTTTCCCTATTAACCTATGCACGAAATATTGATGGCAAATTATGCATAAAAAGATTGGTTAAGGTAAGTTTTATATTTTCCACATATTTATATAATTTAAATGAATTAATATTAATAGAAATTCAAATAAATAAATAAAAAATGAGAAAATACTTCCCTTTGGGCCAAGTGGTCGTGCATAGGCTTGGAATGATGAATCATGGAGGAAAATAGGGCCCATTAGCAATTTTAGGTCATTTGAAGTAAAGTTGACTTTTCAAAATTCCCAAAAATTTCCCAACTTCCACAAGGCATAACTTGCTCAATTTTTAAGCTTTTCACATGTTCTTTGACATTTTGGAAAGGTCTTTGAGTCCTCTAACCAATGCCTTTGGTCCCATGGCATTTTGATTTACCAATCTCAAGTTATGGCCTTTGACTTAAAGTCCCTTTTTGTTGACTTTTGAAAATGACCTATAATGTTGAAATTGATAACTTTTTGTGAGAGCATTTCTTGGACTTGAAGTATGAAGATGAGTTGTAGGAAATGTCTTTCTCTTCAAAATGAGCTTTGGATGGAATTTTTCTGATAATCCATGTGAAAGTTATGCCCTGGTCAATTTCAGTTGACTTTTTCAGCTGTCCAAATATAGTAACTTTTGCATCTTTGATGATTTCTGAGCCAAATTTTGAGAATCATGATCAAGCATTGATCAAATGATGTTTGTGGCTTCAAAATGATATGTTGACCAAAAGTTTGCACTTTTGACTGCCAAATGACCATTTTGCCCCTACAGTTGACTGTAGTGCAATCTAGGGTTTTGACTGTGCAATTTTGAGCTGAATGCCTTGAGACTTGATATGAAGATACTTGACCATCTTTGTAGGCATGTGAGACTTGATTGGGCCTTTGAAAACTTCCTTTTCTTGATCAGGACTCAAACCCTAGTTTTGACTGTATGGGAGACTGTTTGACTGCACAAACCTTGGGGGAATTTTGTGACTTGGCTTGGCAATTTCCTGAAGAATATGGGAGGGCAAATTTTGGGGTACAACAGTTGCCCCTGTTCAATCTTCTTAGACCTGAGGATGCAGATTGGCTGACGTGCCTTTCGTAATCCGAGGGTAGAAGATGATTGGACACTAGAGTGCCCATAAATTTGCGCTCACATAGTAGCAGTGTGGTGGAATGGGCTTATAGATGCCATTTAGAGATTGCTGGATAGGGTGATGGGCTTATAGATGCCATCTGGACGTTGATCACGTAGGAGATTCTTTAGCTAGAACCTGCATACCTGCAAAAGAACAAATGAGTACCTGACACGTTGCAGGAGCTGGTTTTCAGACGTCTGGTATAGATATGTCCTGACTGGTTACAGGAGCTGAGTCTGGAGCTTCAAACGCTGATGAATGAACCAGGGATGATTGTTGTCTTAGCATGAATGGTAAGAGAACCTTGGGTGACTTTAACTTCAACAACGCTCGTTGAGAAAAATCTTGGCGGGAATTACCATCTTTGCAATATCGGGAAGAGAACCATAGGCAATTATAATCTGAAAGGAATGATCACCTCACACTCATCGTCGGAGAGGGAAACATCTGAAAAGGAATTGTCACCTCACACACCGTCGGAGAGGGAGCCATAAGAGACTATCACCTCACACTCATCGTCAGAGAGGGAAACATCTGAAAAAGGGATTACTACCTCACACACCGTCGGAGAGGGAACCATAGGAGACTATCACCTCACACTCATCGTCGGAGAGGGAAACATCTGAAAAAGGAATTACCACCTCACACTCATCGTCGGAGAGGGGACCATAAGAGAATATCACCTCACACTCATCGTCGGAGAGGGAAACATCTGAAAAAGGAATTACCACCTCACACTCATCGTCGGAGAGGGGACCATAAGAGAATATCACCTCACACTCATCGTCGGAGAGGGAAACATCTGAAAAAGGAATTACCACCTCACACTCATCGTCGGAGAGGGGACCATAAGAGAATATCACCTCACACTCATCGTAGGAGAGAGAAACATCTGAAAAAGGAATTACCACCTCACACTCATCGTCGGAGAGGGGACCATAAGAGAATATCACCTCACACTCATCGTCGGAGAGGGAAACATCTGAAAAAGGAATTACCACCTCACACTCATCGTCGGAGAGGGGACCATAAGAGAATATCACCTCACACTCATCGTCGGAGAGGGAAACATCTGAAAAAGGAATTACCACCTCACACTCATCGTCGGAGAGGGGACCATAAGAGAATATCACCTCACACTCATCGTCGGAGAGGGAAACATCTGAAAAAGGACTTCTGGAAGCAGTATCAGAACGTCACCATATCTGGTTTACATCTGAAACTATATCTAGAAGGAAATCTGGAAGCAGCATCAGAACGTCACCATATCTGGATCATATCTGAAACTATATCTAGACAGAATTGTGATAGTTTGATAGTAGTCATTTGTATTGATCTTTTTCCTGAAAAGGCAAAACATAATTGTATGCAAAATCATGATGCGTGAACTGTATGTCTTCAAAATTAATGAGATTCATGTAGTATGATGCATATGCATGCTATAATGTATGAGGATATGATGTTTATGAATGTATATTTTCGTCGTAGGAAAATAAATCCTTGACGGGTGCCGGGAAGTCGCATCCTGGGCTGATGTGGAAGAATAGCTTTTGCTTCCGCTGGGGTTGATAGTTGCAAGTATACCGGTAGGAGAAGATGACTCCGTTGCGGAATAAACTTGGCAAATGGAAGATTCTGCGGGGGGAAAAGATACCCTAACGACCCTGCTGGGAAGCAATACTCTGTGGGGGATAGAGATGCTTTGCTGAATGTTGATAGTTCGCTGAGGATACCCTTGTTGTGCTGGAAGTGTTGATAGACTTCGCTGGGGATAGGAAGACTTTGTCGAGGACTCTCTTTCCGTGGCTTTTGGCTGAGGATAACCCAGTTATATCCTGTTAAGGAAATAACTCTTTAAATTAAGCCGGACGACGCGTTCGTGTTCTGCGAGGGGGTAAGCTTATTGCTTGGGGATATGGATTCCAACTTTCCTGGGGAAGCTGGATTGGACTCTCCTGGGGAAGTATTGAACTGTATTGGTTATGTTCTTCAACGGAACCTATCCTGAGGCCTTGGAGGATAGAACAATTAGGCTGCTTGGACCAACCATTATTGCCCCTGTTTCCATGGGGGAGGTACTTGTGGGGTGCTGATAATTGTTGAGGGTCAAACCTTCTTATGGTAGACAGATAGTAGGACATAGTCGTACGCTTTAATCCCTAACTTTTTCCTGGACCGCCCCTTCGGGTTTTCAGTCCATCGGGATACCCATTTTTTCCCAAGCCGCCTTTTCAGGTTTTCGACTTGCCGGGTGTACATATTTTTTTTATTTCATCCCTTCGTTTTGCCCGAACCCTTTTGGTTCGCCGGGAAGCCCTTATTTTTGCCTATGTATGTCAACCTAGCGGGTCTTTGATTTTGCGTAGTATTTCCGACTATGTCCACGCTCTCAGAATGTAGGGGGTTGCCCCTGTTAGCAGTGTTTTGTCATGCCACCAGAAGGTGTTTGATCAGGCAAGATTCGTTGTTGGAATGCCCCAAGCGACTCAGGCGGAGATTTGCCCCCAGGCTATTTGGCTTTTGAGAGATTCTCCGAATCTTGATTGGACTGCCCCAGATAATGGCCAATAGTCATGCCATGCCCCTTGATTGGAGGTACTTCTGTTCATTAGGCATTCGTCGTGTAAACTTCTATACTGTTCAAACAAAAAGTCATATGCAAACAAAGTTATGTTAAAAATGCAAAGCTTATGTCTGTCTTGAAGATTTTGAAAATGCATTTTTTCATAAAACATGTGAATGTTTGTAAAACATGATGTCCACTCTGTATTTACCGTAGCCTTAAGGAGTCAGGATGCCTTCGTAACAGTATGCTTTCGAACTAACCCATGCTTCAGCTAGGACTTTTGAGGGTTATAACGTGGCCTAGTTCACGGTTTAAGAAACAAAGGATAAAGGCTCAAATTTTATTTGTACCCACCCGCTCTTCGTGATGTTCTCCAAACCTAAACTCAGTTGATCATGCGTTAGACCTTGCTTGAGTCTTTGCTTTGATGTTCCAGTAATGGTTCAGATGTTGATAGCTTATTTTGAATAGGCAGTCCTTCTTTGTTTTTGTTGAGGGTTCGTGAGACCTCTTTTTTTTTTTTTTTTGATTTCGTTATCCCTATTTTTGCCTGAACTGTTTCCTTTTTGGAATTACAGTCAGCGGGATGCCCCAGTTTCATAAGTCTCTTTTCATAGGTTTAGACTTTTTGGGCTTTTCATTTATGAATTTTGATGGTGACTGCCTGTCCTTTTGATTGTTCTGAACCATCACTGTCTTTCTTTGTTTTGTAAAGATCTCTTCGGTGCCATTCGTCATGCACCTGGATCAACTGATAGAACTACCCTGCCCCAGGTTATGATTAAGGGTTTTGATTTTCGAAAATAAAAACTCCTACTTCTTTGGCTCAGATGGGTTGACGAGGGATTATCATCCTTATAACTCCAGTGTTTAGGGATTGAAACAATGCATGTACCTCATCAGCGGGGTCCGTTCGAAAGCATACTGTAAAGATCGTGGTATCGTTTTCGTCATCCTCCCTCAAGAGGCTTAGAATTAACGAGAGTTGACATCAGAAAAAATATGAAAACAATTTGCATATAGTGAATGCGAATATATTGATTCAAAATAGACATAAGCGATGCATTAATGGAACAACAATGTTTTAACATGAATAAATGTTTAAACGGTCAAAAGAAAAACACAACTTGAACATTCAAATGAACAAAAGTTTCCTAGTCTCGGAGCTTGTCACTTCAACTGATGAGACTTGGAGGAACGGTAGAAAAATTCAGCCTGTCCATCTTGTGTGAACTCCAATGCCCCTTCATCGATCAGGTCCTGGATTTTGTTCCTCAGATCCCAACATTCATTGGTATCATGTCCTGGGCTAGCAGAGTGGTAGGCACACCTCTTATTGGGATCATAGGCAGGAGATGCTGTGTTGGGGTTCCGGGGATGAGCCCTTAATGTGATCAGATTCAACCTCAATAGGCGTTGCAAAGCTTGAAACAGCGACATGTTGAGCTGGGTGAATTGCCTCCTGGGCTTGTCTGGCTGAACTTGGCGAGGTTGGTGCTGAATTTGCGGCACTGGAGTCATTTGAGGAGCTTTCCACTTATCCTCTTGTCTCGAGGATGATTGGATGATGAATGGCTTTTTACCCTTAGATGTTTGCCCCAGTTGGTTACCCCGAAGCAGTCGGTTGACGAGAAACCAGAGCTCCTCTTGTCTTTGAACTAGGCCTTGAATGACATTCCTCTGTCCCAGCATCTGGGCTTTCATAGCATCCATCTCAGCTTGTAGGTGTTCCAACTTTTCATCCTCAGCATTGCCCCTGACGAAGGTCTCCGTGAGAAGTATCCTTAGCTCCTCTTGCCCCTTGGATAGATTCAGGAGGATTTCCCCGAACCGAGTCTCTTGAGTAAGAAAGTCCTGGTCGTCTTGTGGGCAAGCCATTGCTGAAATAAACAGCGAGAAGGGTGAGTGACCTGCAAAGAACGGGTATCTGTAATGCAATGATATGTATGATATGCATGCAATGTTTTCAAGGATCTCGCAGGGTAAACAGAGAAACTTGTTAGAGTTGGAAACTGGCAACTTGATTGAAGGAACTTCCTGTTGTAGAGAGCCCTTCTTTAAGGGTCAAAGGCTCACCATATCCAGTGGGTCATAGCCCCTGACCACTTTGGCTAGAGGAAAATAAATCCTCTTTGCCCCTTGCTAGATGTTTGATTCATCATGACCTGCATCACAAGCCCTTGAGATCCTTGAAATGGGTTAGGATGTATGCAGGATGCATGCAATGGTATGATGTTATGCTATGCATGGGGTAATGTGAGTAACCCTGTTATGAGTCCCAATTAAGGACTATAAACCGAAACCTGCAAGAAACTTGATAAACTTGTTATGAGTCCTGATTAAGGACTATAAACAGGACCTGCAAGTAGTTAGTACACCCTGTTATAAGTCCCAATTAAGGACTATGAACAAAACCTGCAAGAAACCTAAGTAAAACCTGTCATGAGTCCCAATTAAGGACTATAAACAGAACCTGCAAGTGGTTAGTACACCCTGTTATAAGTCCCAATTAAGGACTATGAACAAAACCTGCAAGAAACCTAAGTAAAATCTGTCATGAGTCCCAATTAAGGACTATAAACAGAACCTGCAAGTGGTTAGTACACCCTGTTATAAGTCCCAATTAAGGACTATGAACAAAACCTGCAAGACATCAAGGGTCAGATAACAAGCATGCAAGTAGTCAAGTACGAAGGCACGCAAGTCACACAAGAGAAGCCCTTAGGGTTTAGGCCAGCATGGGGTCTAGGTATTACCCTCTTGAAGTTGGTGGGTTCAACCTGTCCTATTAGAAGTAACCGGGTTCTAAGGTTCCCAATATCACGGGATTGCTTTCATTGTTCATCGTTTCGATTTAGCCACTGTACTGGCGACCGAAATATTCCAGGAAAGCAACCCTCAATTGAGTGTAGTATCGAGTATCAACCAACCTCGGACTGCACCAAAGTCAGTTATCTCACTACCCTAAAGAGGCCAAGATTGTTCAATTAAGGTTCCTAAGGTCTGTTGATGCTTCATGACACCACGCGGAGGCCCCGTACTCTCCTTGACTGAACTCAAGGGTTACCGGTACACACCAAAGTGCCACATCAACGTAGCAGACTGTTTCAACCATGTCGGTATACCCCGCACAGTTCCCTCACAGCCTTGTTGCTACTTTCTAAGAAGGTATCCCCCAGATCCGGGTTTAGGATCTATAGAACTCCCCAAGCAACCCACAAGTTAAAGCACACAAGGAAAACAATTGAAAACATAGTTATGAGCTAGCCCTAAGGTACACCCCACTTTAAGTTTAATCCCCAGCAGAGTCGACAGTTCTGTGATCGGTGGATCTGGAACTGACTGTTTAACGCTGGTTCGCGAAATGTCGCGGAAGCAAGAGTCGCCACCGTCTTTTATTTTCTCCAAATGGAAAGGACAAAAGCACAGAAAAATTCCTTAAAGAGATTGCTCTCGGTTCGGGAGGTAGGTTATAGAAAGGGAAGGTATTAGCACCCTTTCTATCCATGGTTATCCATAGGCTCTTAGATACTTGCTCATTTGTGTTTTCAAAATTGTTTGTTTGCTTTTCAACTGTGGGTTTTAAAAAGTTTCTTTGAAAAATTTCAGTTCGACTCATACGTCAGAGTGTTTGAAAAATTTGCTTTGAAAGCTTTTGAAAAGTGTCGGTGTGAAAAGATTTCTTTTTGTTTGTTTTTGAAGAGAGCAAGTATCTTTGAGAACCTACCTACCCTAAGGAATTCGTCTGTGTAAATGTCCTTAAAAGTAGTGCCATCCCACCATTGAGAGGTAGGTAGCATCACCGTTGGAGGTGTTCGGGTCAATTCGAGGTTCGGGACATGGTGATCACCGGAGCAATGGGAAGATACCTTAGAAGCTACCCTCATGCCAGGTTCCCGGATCATGAGGACTTACTAAGACGTCCTCTACTCGACGATCACCTTTCGAAAGGCAACAGTGAGGCGTACCCTAGGGGTGGTGTGTGTGATTCGTGTGTCGTTTTCATTGATATTTGTCTTTTGTCATGTCATTGTGATCTACGCTTGATTTTATTTTAGGTCCATACATTCTTTCATGCTTATTTAACAGTTAATATTTGCGAGGAAATAAATCTACAACTATTACAAATGGCGCGGGTCCACATCGCCAAAATTAAACCGGACCCGATTTGACGGAAAATAAAGCAAAGTAAAAGTGCGAAAAGTTAAATTGTTACAACGCTTTGGGACATGTACATAATTATAATAAACGACATAAAATAAATACGCGAAATAAAGGAATTAAAAACATGGGCGTTGGACCCTTTTGCGAAATATTTAAAATTAATGAGAATTAAAATTAATATTAAGTGTTTTTGGTATTCTGTGTTTTTTATGATGTAATGGAAAAAAGAGAATTAATTACAATTAAAATAAAATGTCAAACCCTAATTCTGATTATTTTTTAGTTATTATGAAAATGTTATATTAACCTAAATTAAACCCTAATTTTTACTTATGTACATTTAATTATAAAAATAAAATAAATAAATAAATAATATTGTGATAAAAAAAATGGAAAATTTAAAAGGTATAAAAATTATCAATTAACCTAATTCTATATTTTTAGATTTTTAGTTATTAAAAAGAATTAAAATTGCAACCTAATTAAAACTAAATATTTACATGCTAATTTATTTAGAAAAAATAATTAAAATAAAATAATTATTAAATTTTTGTCTTTTCTGAATTTTTAATGAAGTTTTTATATTTTGTAAAAATAATGAATTAAAACAACAAAACAAGTAAAATAATAATTTAAAAAAATATAAGAGAAATAAATAAAACTTGCAAACCAGGGTGGGGGTGTAGTCCCAATTTGTGAGGTCAAATTATGAGGAACCTGGCCCAACAAGCAGTGGCCTTTTTGACTTTTTGCCTAGCGTGTTTCAGCGTTGACCTGGGCATAGCATGTTCTTTGCATCCACGCCTTTGATCTGAATTGGTAGGACGCGTGGACGCTTGGATTAGAATGGCATATGGTGAACCATTGCGCTGAAGCTGCATGGGAGCATTTTATGAAGAAAAATATGAAGGAAAGTCAGGACCTGGGTCTCGAACCCAGGTCATGTGGATTGCCAATACACCTCATTGCCACTGGACCACTACCACGCATTTGTTAAATAAATTTACAATGAATAATATAATATGAAATAATGTATAGGTGATTTAAAGCGCGAAAAATTCAAATTATCCAACCAATGCACGCCACTTCATCGTCTTCCTCAAGATTTCTTTTTGCCTGAAAAATAGAGAAAGGTTAACGGGGGTTTTGAACCCCCTCAAAACAAGCCAAATTCCATAATAGCGATTAGGTCCTGAAAGCTCATAAATTGAGCGCGAACGTCCTATCTTCTTCGTCTCAACCTGTAGATTTCGTTCCTGGCATTGGTACGTCTTAATTTTATAAGAATTGAAAACGCCCAATTTGAAAACTTCGGAACCCTAAGCATCTCTAATGGTGAATTCTCCTATAGGGCATGAAGCTTTAATTAAACCATACAGTTAGTTTGTAAACATCACCCTGAGTATAAAAATAGCAATAGAATATGTTAAAGATGCATGGATAATGGGAAGCAGTTTCGAAATTTCCTTTACCAATTTTGATAGCAACCTTGCGTTTCTTTAAGTATGGGACCTGGAGAATGATTCAGCTAGCTTCAGAGGAACACAAGGAAGCTATTGGAAAAGGAATTAGGCTTTGAATCGTCCTCTAGAGTGCTTTTCAGTTTTGCACTTTTTTGCCAAAAATTCCAAGTTTGTTCAATGGTTTTCTGCGCAGCTTTCAGTCCTTTTGCATTAGGTTTGTATTCCTGTATTTGTATGGAAGGCATTAGGTTAACAAAACTAGCACAAATCTCTTGCAATTATGGATTAAGGATTTGATTTGTTAAGGATCCTTTTCATATCTTTCCATGTGCATTTTGTATCAATTTGCATCCAATTAGTCCAAATCTTTCCCTATTAACCTATGCACGAAATATTGATGGCAAATTATGCATAAAAAGATTGGTTAAGGTAAGTTTTATATTTTCCACATATTTATATAATTTAAATGAATTA
This sequence comes from Vicia faba, assembly GCA_948472305.1. Lineage (NCBI taxonomy): Eukaryota > Viridiplantae > Streptophyta > Magnoliopsida > Fabales > Fabaceae > Vicia > Vicia faba. Next base: position 1,170,097,154 of record OX451736.1, on the reverse strand, counting down.
ATATTAATAGAAATTCAAATAAATAAATAAAAAATGAGAAAATACTTCCCTTTGGGCCAAGTGGTCGTGCATAGGCTTGGAATGATGAATCATGGAGGAAAATAGGGCCCATTAGCAATTTTAGGTCATTTGAAGTAAAGTTGACTTTTCAAAATTCCCAAAAATTTCCCAACTTCCACAAGGCATAACTTGCTCAATTTTTAAGATTTTCACATGTTCTTGGACATTTTGGAAAGGAATTTGAGTCCTCTAACCAATGCCTTTGGTCCCATGTCATTTTGATTTACCAATCTCAAGTTATGGCCTTTGACTTAAAGTCCCTTTTTGTTGACTTTTGAAAATGACCTATAATGTTGAAATTGATAACTTTTTGTGAGAGCATTTATTGGACTTGAAGTATGAAGATGAGTTGTAGGAAATGTCTTTCTCTTCAAAATGAGCTTTGGATGGAATTTTTCTGATAATCCATGTGAAAGTTATGCCCTGGTCAATTTCAGTTGACTTTTTCAGCTGTCCAAATATAGTAACTTTTGCATCTTTGATGATTTCTGAGCCAAATTTTGAGAATCATGATCAAGCATTGATCAAATGATGTTTGTGGCTTCAAAATGATATGTTGACCAAAAGTTTGCACTTTTGACTGCCAAATGACCATTTTGCCCCTACAGTTGACTGTAGTGCAATCTAGGGTTTTGACTGTGCAATTTTGAGCTGAATGCCTTGAGACTTGATATGAAGATACTTGACCATCTTTGTAGGCATGTGAGACTTGATTGGGCCTTTGAAAACTTCCTTTTCTTGATCAGGACTCAAACCCTAGTTTTGACTGTATGGGAGACTGTTTGACTGCACAAACCTTGGGGGAATTTTGTGACTTGGCTTGGCAATTTCCTGAAGAATATGGGAGGGCAAATTTTGGGGTACAACACCAGGCATATCTTCATAAGACCAGGCGAAGATCTCAACATAGTCATGCAACATCTGAATCAATCGTTGCTTAACACTAGCTTCCAGATTTGCACCGATCTTGACCTCCTTCTTGTCTACCTCCGTACCCAGATTTATGGATTCCACTGGCTCTTCATGCGGCTGTATGACCCTCTCTTACTGAAGTAGCAGTCTAGCAAGTTCACCAGGCACTTCGCAATCATCTTCACCTTCGTCTTCGGCTAAGTTGATCGGACTTTCGAAGTCATAACCAGCAGTAGCAGAGTCGTTATCAGTGGGATCCAGAGTGAATGTTGACCTGTATATGTGAGTGTGTGTGTAAAATAGTTGTTTTGCAATATAAAAAGAAAAACAAGGAGCACAAAATTTGAGATTCAAGAAACGTCCAATTCTTTTATTAATAATATATGTAGATGACACACATAAAGCCCTCACAATTGAAGCCACGGTGCCCCGGGTAAGACACTGGGCCGTAAAGTTTAAAACATTGTCTGTTACAAATACAAAAACAAAAGTCTCATTACTGGTTAATATAAGAAACAGGCATGGAATCCTTCGTTGTCCAATTGCTTAGTCCACCCTCAGCAGTCGGGTATATCTAACTGTCAATATCAAACTCTTCATCATCGCCTTCAATAACATTCACTCCTGCGTCATGTTTGGGCATAGGTGCCGTTATGACATTAGGATTTTCCGGCGCTTCAAACTGAATCTCCTTAGCTTCGATCAGATCCTGTACCTTATTCTTCAAGACCCAGCAATCATTCGTATCATGCCCCAGGCTATCGGAGTGAAAAGCACAGTGGACATTTGGATTGTACATCGGTGATGTTGTATTGGGATTCTTCGGGGCCTCCGTTGGAATCACCAAGTTGGTCTTCAATAACTGCGGCAGAATCTGAGATAACGTCGTGTTAATCTGAGTGAATTGTCTTCGCGGCCTCTCGGCCCTTGGCTGATTGTTGCGCTGGGGAGCAACAACAGGTCTTGATATAACCACCACATTAACTGCTTGGCGGTGTTCAGGTCTATTATGGCTTTTTAAACTATAAACAGCACTGGACTCCTTCTTGAAAGGCTTATTCTTGGTTCCTGATGAAGCACCCTTCTGTATCTTACCAGATTTGATACCAGCCTCAATTCTTTCCCCGGTCATGATCAGCTCTATAAACCCGGATGATGAACTTCCAATCAGATGGTTGAAATACGGACCAGACAAGGTCCCCAGAAACATATTCACTAGCTCCCTATCATCCAAGGGTGGTTGCACTCTTCCGGCAAGGTCCCTCCACTTCTGAGGGTAGTCTTTGAAACCTTCGCCCGCACCCATAGACATACCCTGAAGTTGGGTACGCGTAGGCGCGAGGTCGGCATTGTATTGGTACTGCTTGTAGAAGGCAGCGGCCAAATCTTCCCAATTACAGATACTAGCTCCTTCCAGCTGGTAAAACCATTCAAGCTGAGTCCCTTAAAGACTGTCTTGAAAGAATTGGATCCAAAGATTCTTGTCAGCAGTGTATGGCTGAATCTTCCTAACATACGAACGGAGGTGCAGCTTTGGGCAGGAAACCCCATCGTATTTAGCAAAGGCTGGTGCTTTGAACTTGTGGGGAATCACCACCCCAGATGACAAACCTAGATCACCAAAGTCCAACCCTGGGACCTTCTGGATCTCCATGGAACTTAAACGGTCTCCAAGTTATTTATATCTATCCTCAGTAGAAGGATACTGGTCTTCGTCAAAGTCAATCTCATGGTCAGATACCACATGGCTAGGCACCCTCCTTTCTTCTTGGTTTTCTCCCCCTCCAGATGAGTGGGATAGATTGACTTCATCTCGCAGCCTGTTTCCAAACCTATGACCCATGTTCAGGAGGACCGTCTTCTTCTTCTTCTTCTTTTTCTTCTTCTTCTTCTTATCCTTTAAGATAAGGGTCTTCAGATCTTGCTGACCCTTAGCCAAATTCATGAACATTTCCTGAAATTGAGCGTTTTGAGCTTGTAGAGCCTTGATAGCTTGATCAGTTGATGTTTCAGCAGACATGATGTGCTGAAATAAACAGCGAAGAAGATGAGAAAGCCTGTAAGGGTACCTGTTATGAGGTGCATGGAATGAAATGCGCATGATATGATTTCAAAGACTTTATAGATTCAAATTCGTAAACCAAAATAAAACACACTTTTATTAGATAAACTTTGAATTCAAATGTTCAACAGATGCCTTTAAGGCGTTACAAAAAGGAAATACTGAAAGATAAATCAAAACTAGAAATGATCAAAAGATATCAACGCTCCCATGGTCGTCTGCCCTTGGTGCTGACATAGTCATTGAGGATCTGCTCATTCTCCAACTGCCTTGTCAACTTCTGGATCTTCTGCTCTTGCTCGTGATACTTTTCTCTATAAGTATCCCGTTCTTCCCTCAGCTGCATCCAGGACCTCTTCAATGCCCCAATGTCAGTAGGCATGTAAGGGTGTAGGATGGTAGGAGGAACCCCTTCTTCATCAGCAACTTCAACAATCACAGGTAAGACAACTTCGTAGGGAATTCCCAGCTTTTGGGCAAATATGTGAACCCATCGGAGATATGGTTCCATTGGTAGAGAAGTCTTCGTACCCAGCTCGTGCGGATCAGACCTGTGTACCCTATCCCAAGCTCGTATGAACCTGCGGCGTTGCTCGTCACTATCCCCTTGGAAGTTAAAGACAATTCTCGGCATCAGTAACTCATGAGGTCCTTCCCTCCTAGCTCGCCCAAATTGACGTAAGGCCAAACACGGATTATAGGTGATTCCTCCATGGGTTCCTAGCAGTGGAACATTGGGGTATTCCCCATAGCGATCAATAATAGCCACATCTTCCATGCCCTTAATAGTCCAGATGATGTCATTATGAGAGAGAGACATAATCCTATAGGCCCAACCCATGCCTTCCTTGTTCTTCAAAACTGATTTGGGGAGGTGAGAAATAAACCACCTCGCCAGCAATGGCGCACAGCACATAAGGGTTCCCCGTTTCTGAGCAGTACGGGCATAAAGAGAGTGCAAAATGTCACCCGAGAGAGTGGGCACAGGATTACCGGAAATGAAGATCTTTACCGCATTCACGTAAACAAAGGAATCAGAGTTAGGAAACAACACCAAACCATATATGAGAAGAGCCAGAATGTCTTCAAATGCCTGGAAGTCTAGACTGTCCCATAACTGATTAGCCTTACCAACCAAGAATTTAGTCAAGAAGCCTTTTGTCCCACTTCTAGTCTCCCAGTTTGACATTACCTCAGCCTTTGTCAGATGAAGGGCTGAAGCAATCTCTTCCAGCCTAAGGATCTTCTCCCAACCTATAAACGGGGTCTGCTCTAGAATGGAGATACCCAGTAGATCAGAGAATTCTTCCAAGGTAGGGACCAACTGGTAGTCCGGAAAAGTAAAGCAATGGTATAGTGGATCAAAGAACTGGACTAAGACACTCAACATCTGCTCATCCATCTTGGAGGTGACCAAACCCAGGAGGTGCCCATGTCTTCTGATAAAGGAAGAAGTATCTGGCATCTTTGCAATCAATTCCTTAAGCTGAGTGAGAATCTTGACAAAGTTGATCCGAATAGTGTTTCTACGCATGGGTGCCATGATCTATAAAACAAAACAAAGATGAATCCCTTCTGTCTTTGAAATAGGTTAGTATTGATGCAAGATGCATGCAATGTCATGATGCATGATGTTATGATAGAAACACACCATAAGTATCCACAAACAACAAACATGGTAAAGGCAAACAAGTCACACAGATAGCCCTTAGATTTCAGGCTGGCAAGGAGTTTAGGTATTACCCTCTTTCAGTTTAGTTGGTTTAAACTTGTCCTAGAATAGTAACCGGGTTATAGAGGATCTCAATATCACTGACTACCCTCGATCGGTCATAATTCCAGTTTAGCAACCTTTTCTTGCGGCCGGAAGCATCGCGAGAGTTTAGTCTCAATGAGTGTAGCATACATCTACTGTTCTATGGCCAAGTTGGTCAATTAAAGGTTCTAAGGTCAGTTGGTGCTTAATGACCCCTTAGCAGACCAACATTCTCCTCGTTGCGCCACAAGGGATATCGGTACAAACCAAAGTGCCACACCAATGTAGCTACTGCTTCAACCGTATCGGTATACGCCGTACAGTTCCCTCACAATTTATTACTACTTACCTAAAGGGTATCCCCCAGATCCGGGTTAGGATCTATAGTGACTCCGATTCAAGCCCACAAATATAAAGCATACAAGTCAAGCAATTGAAAACAATATGAACTATTCCTAAGGTACACCACACTTATTAAGTATTCCCCAGCAGAGTCGCCAGTTTTGTGATACGGTGGGAAGAACTGACTATTTTTTGGAATGCTGGTTTGCGTTTTGCGTTTGTTTTTGCAAAATGTCGCGGTAAGCAAGAGTCGCCACCGACTTTTATTTTATCCAACTAGGAAAGGAAAAAAGCACAGAAAAATTCCTTTTTCGAGATTATCTCTGAGTTCGGGGGATAGATTTATAGAAAGGGAAGGTATTAGCACCCTTTCTATCCGTGGTTATCCACAGGCTCTTAGGTACTTGCTCAATTGTTTTCAAAATTTCTTTCTTTGTGCTTGTGGATTTGAAAAAGTTTTTGTTTTGAAACTTCGATTTAATTCTTGCTTTTGTCCTCAAGAGTGTAATGAAGTGTTTTGAAAACTTTGTTCGCAAAGTGTAAGTGTGAAGAGTTTTTTGAAAGAGCAAGTATCTAAGAACCATCTACCTACTCGAAAAAGGAATCATTCTATGCTATTTTCCGTTAGGCAATGTTATCCTACTATTGATGAGTAGGTAGCACCGTCGTTGGAGTTTAAGGGTCAATTCGAATGCGGGACTTACGGTCACTAAAGCAATGTTAGGACGCTTTAGCAGTAACCCTAATATCTTAGATCATTTGTTTGAGGCAACAACATCCTAGGCAACCGTTTCGAGGCGACTATGATCTTTTAGACAAGAGGGCGACCTCTAAAGTGACCTATACTCAATGACCGGGTACAAAGGCAACCAAGTGGGGTGTACCCTAGAAGTGTGCATGTGCGAGTGTGTCGTTTTCAGTTTATTTTTATCTTTTTACATGTTAAGGGTGATCTAAGTTAATTTTAATATTAACATTTAGTCTTTTCATGCAAACCCTATTATCAACATCTAGCAATTATAATTTGCGGAAATAAAATGCGGAATTTAAATTACAAGGCGTCGGGTATTTACATCGCCAAAGACAAACCCTTTTGAAAAATAAAATAAAGCAATAAAAATAATTAAAAGTCATATTAACTATTACAATCCGGAAGCAGATACATTATTGGATAGAAAGAGTAAATCGCGATGCAAAATTAAATCGGACGCATGATTAGGGTTTTGACCCTTTTGGTTAAAGAAGAAATCTTTTTGTTGTTTTTATTTTAAGGAAGAAATAAATCCTAAATTAATTACTAAATTAAATTAATAAATTAATTAATAAAAATAAATTATTTTTGGAGTTTTTGTTATTTTAGGAAAGAAATAAAATAATTAAATTAATGGTTAAAAACTAATTAAGTCTAATTAATTTTATTTATTTTACAAAAAGAATTAAAGTTTTTCTAATTAAAACCTAATTAATTAATAAATTTATTAAGAAAAATAAAAGGTTAAAATTTGATTTGAAATAAAAAATATTTTTTGGTGATTTTATTTAATAAAAGAGGAATTTTGTGATTGGTTAGTAGATTAAATAAAAATAATAAAACAATTAAAATAAAATAAAATAAGTGAAAGAGAGAGTTTGGGCCAGAATTATGTGGTGTGGATAGCAATTCTCAAGCCCAACATTGCTGGCCTTTGTTTGACTTTCTAGGATCTGGTGCTTGTGCATTGATTGGTGCCTTGGTGGACCTTCAGACCCTGGCCACCAGATCTGGCCCATGGCCATCTGGCTATTGAATGGACGAGGGCACATGGTATACTGCAAGCTTGAACACGCGCATAATCACCTGAAAGGAAAAAATATTGAGAAAGTGCGGGACCTGGGATTCGAACCCAGGTCCTGAGGCAGTTTACCCTTGCACGCTTGCCACTACGCTATGCTGATTCATTTGTTAATAAAATGCAAAGAATACATAATATAATAAAAACAAATCATATGCCAGCAAAACAAAAAAAGGCGCGTTGTTTTTTAATGGATGTATGGGAGAACAACAGCTCATCGTCTCCTTCCTCCAAAACCTACAAATATTACCTGCGGATTTTTGTCTGTAGCTAAAAGCGCAGCATCATTCAAAAATCCTCATCAGGCCTTGAAAATAGAATCTAAGGCTAGGGTTGAGTTCGTCTCAACCCCCTGGACATAACCATGTCCATCTTGTAGCTTAATTTCACCTGAAAAGAAAACCCCCAAAAACGTCCAAGAAACCCTAGCTATGGTGTTTTGCATTACAGGTTAGATAAACGAAATTAAATGATGCCAAAAGTTTACAAATGATGTGAGGATTACAAATATGCAGTTATTTCATTCAATGGATGCAAGAATGGTGGGTTTCGATTTCAAGAACAGAGCTGGGTTTCATGAGACTTACAGCGCGTTTGGACGTCTGAAAAAGCTTGCTTTGGATCCAGGTAGCTTGAGTGAACGCTCAGGAAGCGATTGAGATAAGTCTTTGCCTCTAAAAATGCCTATAACCTGGATTTCTACTTCTCACTTTTTGTTATTTTTTCACTTTTGGTTCTGCCTCTCTCTGCACTTTCCAACCCTGATTTCGTATCCCCTGGCTTGCTTATGTAATATGCTTTGTATTAGGGTAGAAATTATGGACTGAATCCCTTCATATCAATGCACATGAATGTGATTCGATCTCCATTATTAAACCTTCCAAATTTGATTTGATTCAATCTTTTTGCACATGATTTGGCTTGATACGAATTTGATGGTGATGCTAGTTGTGAACAAAACCTAAAACAATCAAAAAATCAAGAGTTATTAATTATTTGGATTTTCTATGATTTTATTTGATTTAAAATGAATAAATTCAATAAAAAATCAAATTAAATAATAAAAATTAAATATGGGCTCATGGCTGAAGCTAGGACACGTGGGTAACTATGCAAGCTCAAATCAAGTGGAAATGAATGGGCCCATTTGATAAAATTTGAAGTTTTGGGGATAGTTGACTTTTGGCAATTTTGCAAAAAAAGTCCAACTTCAACAATACATAACTTCTTCAATTTTGAACTTTTAGAGGTGTTCTTGGACTTTTTTAGAAAGCTTGAGATGTCCTCTAAACAAACATTTTGGTCTCATCTCATTTTGATATTACATGCTCAAGTTATAAGCTTTGGAAAAAAAGGTGTTTTTGTTGACTTTCAAAAATGACCTATAATGTCCAAATTCATAACTTCTTGTGAGTGAATTTTTTGATCTTGGGGTATGAAGATGGATTGTATGTAATTGCATCCTCTTAAAAATGAGATTTGGATGGGTCATTTCTCATAAAGTATGAGAATGTCATGCTTGGTCAAAGTTGAGTTGACTTTTCCTACAAAACCCTAATTTAGCAACTTTTGAATCTTGATGAATTTTGAGCAATCCTTGATGAATCATGATAAACCCTTGATCAAATGATGAAATATCCTTCAAAATGAGAATGTTGACAAAAAATCTTGAAGTTTGACTATATTTGGGTCACAGTTGACTTTTGCCCTATCATAGTCGATTTTTTAGACCTTTGAGCAATTGACTGAGCAAACTTTCTCTGCAAGGCTTGAAATTTGACATGGATGATCTTGAGAGCATATTAGGACATTGGGGAGAACTTGAGATCATTTGGACTCAAGTATCTTGATTGAACACCAAACCCTAATTTGAGGTAGACTGCCTTAGGAGATAACTTGTCTGACCAACCCTTGAGATGCCTTGAGCCATTTGGAGATTTTTCTTGCAATGTTTTGAGAAATATGAGAGGGCAAATTTTGGGGTACAACAGCTATGCACCAATAAAAAGTGTAAGGTAGTGACTATAAACAAGCCCTGCAGGAAATTCAAGTTTGGGTAGATATTGAATATAAATAAACCCTGCAAGGAGTTCAAGTTGTCACATCATAAATTTAAACAAGTCACGCAAGTAACCTTAGGTTCAGGCTTACATGGGGTTTATAGGTAAGTACCCTTTTGAAGTTTAGTTGGTTTAACCTGTCCTAGAAAGTAACCAGGTTCTAGGGAATCTCAATTAAAGGTCATATGGTCAGTTAGTGCTTCATAACACCACACAATGGCCCCGTATTCTCCTTGACTGGACTCAAGGGATACCGGTACCAACAAATGCGTCACACTAATGTAGCCATCGCTTTAACCATGTTAGTATACCCCACACATTCCCCACGATCTATTGCTACTTACCTAATAATGTCCCCGATCCGGGTAGAGGATCAATACAAATCCCAAAAATGGACCCAAAATATAAAGCAAACAAGTCAAACAATGAAAGCATTTAAAGGTGATCTAGTCTCTAAGGTAACCCCATTATTAAGTATTGTCCCCAGCAGAGTCGCCATTTCTTTAATACGGTGGGTGAACTGACTTGGTTGTTTTACATTTTGTCAAAATTATTGCGGATAGCAAGAGTCACCACCGACTTTTCTTTTATCCAATAAAGGAAAGGGTGAAAAGAATAATAAAGACCTTTTTTAAGAATTTTCTTGAGTTCAGGGGGTAGGTTATGAAAAGGAAAGGTGTTAGCACCCTTTTCATCTCTAGTTATCTACGGGGTCTTAATTTCTAGGTCATTTTGAAATGTTTTGTTTGAAATGTGTTTGTGATGGGTTTTGAAAGTATTTTTGAAAAGTGCCTTCGTTTAGGAGAACTTTGTAATGATTCTCATCTCTATAAGAATGTATACAAAGTGTTGACTTTTGAAAATATTTCATGTTTGAAAGTGTTAGTGTGTTTTAAAATATGTTGTTTTGAAAATGGTTGTGAGCAAGCAATTATGAACGTTCTACCTACTCAAAAAGTCTTAGTTCTTTTCCTCCGCCTTTAGATATTGCTATCTTACCATTGATTGATAAGAAGCCCTGTCATTAGATGTGAAGGGACGGGCGTGGATCATCGTATAGTCATAGAATGCAATATTGTAAGATACTTTAGCAAGTTTTGTAAGGGGATAAGATCATATATGAAGGCAACATTTGGAGGGTCATCGAGGGACTATGATCTTGTATTTAATTGTTTTTTGCTAAAGTATCAGACATGAGAAACTTGACTATTTTTCTCAATGCAACAAGTGAAGTTAACCCTAGAGGTGCAAGTGTGCGAAGTGTTTGTTTTCATGCTTTTGTTCTTGAACTAGGGTTTGCTACTTGTTGATTTTAGTCTTTCCATACAAACCCTAATTACTAGCATTTATATTGAAAGCGGTAAATTGCAGAAATGTAAAGTTCTATGTTATTATATCATTTGGGAATGAGTGTATAATTTAAAAATGGGGAGATAAGAGAAATTAAACCTAATTACTATTACAATCATATTGAATTTGAATAATAACGTACAAGAATGAATAAATATATAAGAATGAATAAATGGAAAAGAAAATTGGTTTTTTGTTTGTGTTTTTGCTAAGAAAAAGGTTTTGACCTAATTAAATCAAAAGAAAGTAACTAAATTAAGAAAATTAAACCTAAGTTAGTTAAGAAAAGAAATTGGATTTGCTTAAAGAAATAAATTTTTTAGGGTTTTATGAAAATGTTTTAATATTAATTAAACTAGTATAAAAAGTTAATTAATCAAATAAACCTAAGTTCTAAATTAATTTTAATAAAAAAATAAAATAAAATATGATGAAATAAACCTAAGTCTAATATTTATTTAATTTTAACAAAAGAAATATAACACGAGGGAGGGAGGCCCAAGCACGTTGGTGGGTGGGTGGGGGGGGGGGGGGGGTAATTAGAAAAATAACACATGGCCCAGTGGAAGGGAGGCCCAAGCACGTTGGTTGTGACAAAAATAAAAATAATGAAAATGTTTTAGGAAAAAGGGCAACGCTGGGGCTCGAACAAGGGCCATTAGCAATAACACGCGCGCTCTCAACCACTGGGGTGGCTATACATCCGGTGTCTTATATCAAACCATAAATATATATATTAAAAAATCAGTTTTAATGATGAACTTCATCTTCTTTCTCGCGCCAGCCAGAGCCCTTGTAACTCATTCAATTCTGAACCATTCTCAAAAGTATGAACATCAAACTTGTTAGAAATTTCACCACGATTCCAAAAATGAAAATAACTTAAACAATGGCTCAAAGATGAGCATGAATTTTGACTAGTACCAATTCTAACCTAATTTTTCAGAAATTTCAACCTTAAAATTCTCACTACTCAAGCAATATAAATGAATTCTAAGGACATGGTCAACTTCAGGGCAATGATGTCTACATTTTATATTTGAAAATGGAAAGCTAACAATGCCTATATGAAGAGATTGAAAATCAGAAAACTTACCTCAAAACTGGATTTCATGTTTTGAGTTTGAGCTTTCTCCAAGGTGTTTTAATGGCCTGGTTAGCTTCCTTGAACCTCTAGGAAGCTATTCCAATGGTTACCTTGAGCTGAGAGTGCTTGAAATGTTCTAGAAAAGTCCAAGTGCAAACCTATGCTTTTGAAAATAGAAGATGGTTATGGAGGTGTTACAGAACTTTAACAGGGATTGGGATAGCTTCTATATGAAGTAAGGAAGCTTTGTGAATGGTTTGGCCAAGAAACGCACGAGTAGATTTTTGAGTTGGATGTTCAAAGTCAGAAATGACACAAAATTGAGGTTTTGTGCAATTTCTGGCTTGAGGGAGTTTAAGGGTGTTTTAGTGCTTGTAATCTCATGTCTTAGCTCATAAATAGTGTCTCTATTTATAAGCAAAAGGTTTGGAGTGCTCAAGTTGATTTGAATTCAAAATCCATGTTTAAGCTCAACATGTGATTTTCTTGACAAAACAAGTTTCCATGCCTTGTACCTTTGTTCATAGAGTTGTTAACCACTTTAAACACAATGCCTCTTAATTTGTAGATGGAGTGTAATCAGAGAAAACAAATTAGGAGCTCAATGCATTGACTTTGTGCATAAAGCTTGCTTTTCAAGAATGGATATGTTACTTTCTTCTCAAAATGGAAAATTGCTTTGGACAATGCTTGAATCACTTGGATAAGAGCTCAATCAATTGTGTAAACCATTAATTATAAGGTGAAACACAAGTTAGAGGCATTCAAAGCAAATATTATGCAGCATGACTAGAGATTTGATCCATTGTTTTTCATAATTCTGCCTTGTAAATCAAGAATGAAACCCTAACTTTATCTCTTTGATTCTACTAGCTCAAGAATGATCTTAATGATTTATTGGAAATTTTAGAAATCTTGTAACATCTTCTACAACCTTCATGTTTTCCATTTTTGAAGAATCCAATTGGAACTATGTGAAAAGTTGTCATGAAGTTGGTACCCAAAATCTGCCTAACTAGGTCAAAATCTAAGCATTTTTTGGACATGATCCCTCTAATACAAGTTTGTAGAATTCATCAAGATCTATAAATTTCATGTTGAAAGTTTTCTTTGAATAATCTTGCATCATGGTGAAAAATTGGTATGAAGTCATGAAGAAAAGCATGTATAAAAAACTTAGAAATTTTGACTTTTCAAGATGAAATTTGACTTTTTGATTTTCTTGATGATCAAGCTTCATATTTTGACATGTCTTGATGAAATGTGATCTTTGAAACTTGATTTTGATCAAAAAGTCAAAGTTTGACTTTCCAGTGTACAGTTAACTTTTTCACTAGTTGACCAAATTTCAACTATCAATCAATTGGCCTTGTGAACTGAATTGAACCATGCATTATGTCAAGATAATGCATTTGGTTCCTTGATATGATATTTCAAAGCAATAATTCATGTATTAGGCCAAAAGTAAAAAATAAGCCTTCTCAGTCAAAATCCTAATTTTGAACATTTTGCCCTTTTGATGATCTGAGTAATTTTCGTGAGGAATTATGATCCAAACTTGATCAAATGATACATATGAGTTTAAAATGTTGATATGGGTCAAACAAATCTTGAATTTTGACTGTAAGTTTACCATAATTGACTTTTTACCCAATACAGCTGATTTTAGGTCATCTGATCAATTGATTGAGCAAATTTGAACTGCAAGACTTGAAACTTGACATGAGAAATCTTGAAGGTCTAAAATGGTCAATGAAAGTAATATAAGGCATTAAAAGTCCAATTTTCCTTGTGAAAACTCAAACCCTAATTTGAGGTATCAGTGTTGAGAAGATGCCTTGACCTAGTCAATCCTTGTGCAAGCTTGAGCTATTAAAGATCTTGTGAGAAATGTTTTGAGAAATGAGAGGGAAAATTTTAGGGTACAACACATATACTTTTACTATTTTGTGTAGTTTATATTACAATTCAAAAAATGTGTCGCGTACATGAACCCATTGGCGACGCTCATCAAACATCCTTTCATTACAAAAATAATCTTGGAGTGGGTAATTGTCAATCATTTTCCCCACACCTTCATGAAATAAATTTTGCTCAAAAAAATCTTATTCAACACCACACAAAATTATTTTGATAAATTTATACTCAAAAAAATTTCTCAGATTTTCTTGAGTATTTTTCATTTTATGTCTTAAGCACCATTAATGATAAGCTATTGGAAACACATAAATTATTTCCTTTTTCTTTGCTTTATCTTGTTCAATGGTTATGAAATTTAGTTCACGCCCGTCACTAGTGCAGAAATGACTTTTTACATCGGGCGAAACTGACTTTTTACATCAGTTTTGGGTCCGATGTAAAGTCAGGCGATATAGTAAATTAGAGACTTTTTACATCAGTTCTGGGTCCGATGTGAAAAAGACAGTTAACACGTCGGTTATAAGATAAGCCTGATTTAAAAAAAAATTATAACATTATTTTAAAAAAATTGACGCAACATTTTACATCGGTGGACCGTGTGGACCGATGTAAAATATACCATTTTTACATCGGTTGTGCTTTACGCCCGATGTAATAGATACAGTTTTTACATTTGTTGGAAGTAATGGCCGATGTAAAATGTAAGCGATTTTTTTTGAATAAATTATTTATTTTCTAGATGATTCCCTGTAAAAAAAAATTGGTACCCATTTTTTCATATTTTTGCAATATCACACAGACTATATTTAGGTCGCTATATATATATATATGTCATAGCTTTCTAACATCACATAGACCACATCTAGGTCGATATTTTCATATTTTTTACAACAAACTTACAAAATGAACAATTGTATTACAAACTTGAATTTTATCACAACAAACAAACTCACACCAAACTTAAAAATATATATTCTTCACAAAACATACAAAAATATTCAACTATTTATAAGTCTTTTTCCAAACTTGAATTACCAATATAAAATCCACAAGTAGATGAGTTATAGCTTCGGTAGACAACACCAAAATCACATTGCCTGACAATAAATAATAACAATTAACATTAGCAAAAAAATATCAAGAAACTCAATACATGTGCAAAAACCACATGTAATGTGCAAAAACTCAATAATAAAAATTATGTGCAAAAACCACAACTTAGACAATTCTATAAAACTCACCAGATAAAGCTTAATTTTTATATAACTCAAAGAAACATTTTTCCCAACGGAGTCGCAAATCATCTTGTGTTAATTCTGGTGGGTCATCAAATACCTATAATATATAAATATAACAATATAGAGTTATTCTTTAAAAATTCATATTAAGTTGCAAAACAAAAAGTAAATAACAAAGTAAAGTTATTTTTATTACCTACATCTAATTCTCGGTTATATTGGCAGAGACAATATCCAACATATTTTTCATCACATAGTACCCACAATCATTAGAGTTATGTTGTTGCCTTGTCTATAATTGAATGACATAATTAGTGAATATTTATCATAAATTTAACTATAGAATTATAATTTACATCACATTTACATTAGGATGAAGCCATGTAGCCTTTTTTCTATTTCCATTTGCCATTTGATGAATCCTAAAAGAACTAATACAGAAAGATAAATATCACATAACTAAATTTACTCGCCAATGATAAATCACATAACTATTAATTGCCAATGAAAGTCGCATGAAAGATAAACTTACTTTGTAATGATTTTCTTCGTGTTCTGGTTAATTTCCAGATGAAGTGAACAAAATATGGAAACTAAATTGTCTCTTGGACACATGACTATTAATTTCTAATGTCTCCTGTACGTGTGTGTGGAAATAGAAAAGTCACATAAAATATATATATTATCAAAATTAAATAATATAAAACACAATTTCATAAAAATTCTTACCCATGAATTAATGGTAGTAAGTGGCACACTCTGTTTTCATCACGTAACTTTTCTAGTACGTAATTTTTAACATCCTCTTGAGATTTCGCTCCATTATCATTATAAATACACCTAGCAGGGTCCATAAATCCATATAATTCTAAGATGGAATTCTCAAGACATACACGATGAATATATCTGAATAATTTTAAAATAAACATTAGAATCAAAGTGATGAGAGATATAACATATTAATAGAGATTGACTTTAATAAAACAATAAAACGTACTTACATTCACCAAATTTGCATAATAGACACGTCAAGCCAATGACCTAAACCCACCAATAACTCTCTGATACACTTAGCTGAAATATAAAAATTAGAGACACTCGCACAATGATTTAATTGTATTTCCAAATGGTTGTCATCCATTTTCAAAACCATGAGTAACAATCTCTGAACATCATCAACTTCTACGTCTTTTGTGCTT
Source organism: Vicia faba (assembly GCA_948472305.1). Classification (NCBI taxonomy): domain Eukaryota; kingdom Viridiplantae; phylum Streptophyta; class Magnoliopsida; order Fabales; family Fabaceae; genus Vicia; species Vicia faba. Next base: position 1,170,081,336 of record OX451736.1, on the reverse strand, counting down.
CCTTTTGCAGCTGAACAACTTCCTTTTCCGCTTCCATCGACAATTTCCATTTTTTCAATGCATTTAATATTATCTGTGCTTTGTGATAAACCCATAGACTTAAGTGTCTCCATTAATGATTGTTGAAACATCTTACGCTCTTCAACCAACTTTTCTTCAAGTTCAGCTCTAAGTTTTGTTTCCAATGTTGCAAGTTGTTCATTTACGTCAATATGTTGACGTGACCCGCCAAAGTAAGTGCTTTGTTTATAGAGTTTTCCAACACCACGAACACGACCTCCATGCTCAGATGTTCCAATGGCTAATGTTAAGATATCGTTACGTCTATCCGGAACAATTGCACCTTTTTCAGCTTCTTGAACTATAGAATCCTACAAAATGCAAAAACCACAATTAATCAATCACAAATATAATGATAATTGAAGTATTTTTCATTGTTTACTTTCAATTTTTTCAGCAACCTCTTGTGTAGATTTTGATGTGTATTCTCATCCTTTCTTTTGTCGTGCTCTCTTCCATAACTCATGGCGTGATGGTGGAGATGGACTACCATTACCATCTAATATGGAATTATCTCTCGATGATGACTTTTCTTTCATAATTTTCTCCTCAAGCAAGTGATACCCTCCAGGAGACAATAAGTGTAGGTATATATTCTTAGCCACATTATCCTTACCATTTTGAATTTTTTCCTATTATAAACTCAAAAAGTTATTAATCACTAAATATAATAAAAATGTTATGCACACAAAAACATATAACTCATACTAACCTTAAATTCAGGGGTATCTCGAATCTTGAGAAACTCTTTCCACGTGTCTTCCGTAATAAAGTTATACTTGACATATGGAGGAGGATCATTTTCTATGGGATGATTAATATATCTGTCTGTGAGTTGTGTCTTAAAATCTCTCCATCGCTCTCTCACATATTTAATCCATTCTTTCTTCAACCTATCCTTATTTGGATCTTTACATTCTAGAATAGTGAAATGAGCCTACAAATATAGTACATGTCATATATTGTTAATTAGTATATGATTATAAAATATAATAAAGTGTTGTATTTAAAATACCTGAATATCAATCCAAATAGCATCTTTTACGCCTTCATCTACTTCTTTCCAATCATTTTTCACAATACTACAGTACTGCCGAGCAAGACATGCTATATAACTCTTAAAATGTGTAGTGTAACGTCTGTAATTTAATTAATTATTTAATTAAATTATTTTTGGAATAATTGTGAAGTTGAGTTATGATGATAGTTGATGTGTTGTGATTAGTTGGATTTATTTATTTTATTAAGTTGTGGGATAATATTAGAATGATAATATTATTTGATGTGGGCTTGTTTTAAAGGAATAGAAGTAGTAAAAGGGGGTGTAGTAGTCTTAAGCCCATTAAGGTATTTTGAGAATTATAGGGTTATTTTATTATTGTTATAAATAATAAAAAAAATAAGAAGCAGTAAGATAGAAAGAAATAAGGGTTGGAAGAAGAGAACGCGAAAGTTGTTGGAAAGGAGGAAAAAGAGGCAGAACGAAAATCAACCGGAAAAGTTATAGAGAAACCTTCAATACAAGGTAAGAGTGGGGTTCTTACTCTATAATAGGGTTTATGATAATTGGTATGTGGGATTAGATGTGGAATCTTGTCTTACTCATGATTTGAATGTATATGTCGTTGTATGATGAAAATCGATGAATTGTGGATGAATAACGACGCCCTAATGTTGTATGAATGATGTTGAATTATAGGATAATTATAACTGATGATTATCAAAGGATGTTTTTAGGGCCTAAAGTATGTAAACCGTAGTGAAATCGCAGAAAATATTCATGACAGAATAGTATGTGTCGACCCTAAGAGTCATGCGTCGATGCATGAAGGCTTTTAAAGTCAGGATGAGTCGATACGAAAGAGCATGTATCGATACATGCAGTGTTGCAGACTCAGTATGAGTTGATAAAAAGGGAGTATGCATCGACTCATGTAGCATGTTGAGTCCAGTACGCGTCGACTCAAGACATTACGCGTCGATCAATGTAGTCTGGTTTTTGACAGAATCATTTTGAAAAGGCTATAACTTGAGTTTTTGGACTCCGTTTGAGGTGTCGTTCGAAGCGTTGAATAGATAACGCGATGAAATTCATTCTTAAGGATCAAAATTAAGAATAGGAAGGATAATCCTAGTATCAAAATTAGGATTAGAGTTAGTTCCCGCGTTAATCGCTATGTTAATTTTTGTGAAGAATGATGAGGATGAGATGATTATAGATTATTGTTTGGTTCGTAACAGCAAGATTAATGAGGATAATAATGTAGTATTATAGAATGAATAATATGTAGAGGTTTGGTAATTTATAAGTAAGCCTTATATGATTAATTAATTATAGGCAATATCATGTTTTAGGCCTATGGCCAACATTGAGAGATTGACGATCCACTGTTGTATTGTTGTATGGATGAGTTGCTGTGAATTATGTTGATAAATGATGTTTGATGAATTATGTTGATAAATGATGTTGATGAGATTATGTTGATGAATTATGCGACGATAAATGATGTTTGATGAATTATGTTGATAAATGATGTTTGATGAATTATGTTGATCAATGATGTTGATGAATGATGTTGATGAAAGATGTTAAAATGCCTCTAATAATTGGTAGCTATTAAGATGTGGGCTTCTGGCCAACGATGATTTTATACTGATATGTTGTTAATTATGGTGTTGTCATTACATTCATGATTGTGTCGCATACATTACATTTTAAGATGGAGCTGATGCTCGTTAAGATGGTCTGTGTTGCCGAATATTAAGATGAAGGCTTATGCCTTTTTGATGCATTTATTTATTGACAATTATTCGAGATGGGAGTTCTGTCCAATGGTTCCACATGTGTGATACGGTGGGAGAACTGACTTGAAGGTTTTGCATTTGATTGCAAATGTTGCGGTTAGCAAGTGTCGCCACAGACTTTTCTTTTATCCAAAAGGAAAGGTGAAAAAGCATAAGAAAGACCTTTGAGATTATTTCTTGAGTTCGGGGGGTAGATTATGAAAAGGGAAGGTATTAACACTCTTTTCATCCATGGTTTTCCATGGGCTCTTAGTTACTTATTAGATCACTTGCTTTTTGTTTGAAAATTATGCTTGATGTGGTTTTTGAAAGTATTTTGTAAAAGAGGTCATTGTTTAGGCAATCTTTGTAATGATTCTTGTTCGTAAGAATGTATACAAAGATGTTGATCTTTTGAAAAAGTTTTCATGTTTTGTAAGATGTTTTGAAAGTGTGGGTGTTTTTGTTTTTGAAAATAGCAAGGATGTTTGTTTTGGAATGGAGCAAGTAATTAGGAGCAATCTACCTACTCAAATGTCTTTCTTGTTCATTTTCTTTTCCTTTGACATTGTTGTATTACCATTGATTTGATAAGCAAACCTATCTTCGGATGTAAACGGGACGGGCGTGGGTCATCATATAACCATGATTAGCAATGTTGCAAGGTATCTTATCATTCTTTTTGAGGGACTGAGATCATTTGTAAGGCAACTTAGATAGCGTCATCGAGGGACCATGATCTTGTATTTGCTTGTTTTTGCTAAGATACCTTACATGCGTAATATGGCCATTTTGTATAAGGTAACCAAGTGGGATAACCCTAGGTGTGCTTATGTGCAAATGTATTGTTTTCATGCTTGTTTTTTGTCTAGAATTAGGGTTTTTTAAGTATTAGTTTTAGTCTTTCCATACAAACCCTAATTACTAGCATGTTATATAAAAGCGATAAATTGCGAAAAAGTAAAATTACTACGCTATTACATCATTAGGGGAGGGGGTGTACAAATTTACAAATGGGGATTGCAAGAAAATTAAACTTAATTATCTATTACCACCATATTGAATATTGTGCAAGAATTGAATAAATAATGTACAAGTGCAAATAAAAAAGAAATGATTTTTTTTGTTATTATGAAATTGTTTTATCTTGACCTAAATAAAGGGGATGATTAATTAAAATTAAATAAAATTAAATCAAACTATTTAAGAAAAGAAATTAATTTGAAAAAGGATTTTTAGGGTTTTTTATGAAAAGGTTTTAAATTAATGAAAATAAAATGAAGATTAATTAATTAAAATAGATCTAAGTTCTAAATTAATTTTAACTAGGAAAATAAAATAATACACTAATTTATCCTAAGTCTAAAAATTAATTATTTAAGAAAAGAAAGGAAATTTATTTATTTTAAGAAAAATGTTTTTTTATCTTTTTGTTTTATGGAAAATAAAATACATGAGTACAAAAAAAATGGATTCTTTATGATTTTATGAAAATAATAATAATAATAATAATAATAGTGATAATAATAATATTAATATTAATAATAATAATAATAATAATAATGAAGAAAAATAAAATAAAAATAAAAATATAAAGAAAAGTCCAGGGGGGTTAATTAGCAAGGCAAGGAGTATTATGAGAAAAAAGACTAAGCCCACATGAAGAGCCCAAATGCTGCCAAAAAACACAAAAAAGTCAGAAAATTGTGAAAAAATAGCAAAAGGTCAGGCTAGGGCTTGAACCCAGGCACGCCCTTTACCACTGGGGTGGCTATACATCTGTTAATATAACTGAAACAATAAATACATAACACAAAACGCGCCCTGATTACACTCCATCTTCAACCTCCAGCCAAAGGAACTGTATCTTCTTCATTTCTCAACAAAAATGAAAAGTTCAAACATGAAAGTTGTGGCATTTTTTCCCACGAATCCAACCATATAAATAACTTAAGCTAACAGTCAAAGATGAATGAGAATTTTTCTGGCCCTAATTTAAAACCTAAAAGTTTCAGAAAACTTAAACTCTAAAATTCTCTAAGCTCGGGCCATATAAATGCAAACTATGGATATGTACAGCTTCGTGGCAATGTTATATACACTTTATATTCACAAATCAAAGCTTAACAATGCCTAAATATGAAGATAGAAGTTCAAGAAAAATACCTCAAAACTGGAAATCGTGAAATGGATTTGAGCTTATTTTAGGCAGTGGTGATGATCAGGTTAGCTTCCTTGGACCGCTAGGAAGCTAATGCAATGCTTAGCTTGAGTTAAGGGTGGCTGAAATGGTCTGGAGAAGTCCAACTATAATGCTCTGTTTTTGGCTATGGAAGTTGATGAAGATGGAGTTACAGTTTGCAAACAGGGACAGGGATGGTTTGTATTTGATATGCGGAAGCTTTTGAAACAAAAAGGCCAAGAAATGCACGAGGGAAATGTGAGTTTGATGTTCAAGGTCAAAATTTGTGCAACAATGGAGTTTTTTGGGCAATTTCTGATTTAAGAGAGTTTTGGTGTGTTTCATGGTGTTCAAGCTCGTGTCCTAGCTCACAATTAGTGACTCTATTTATAAGCAACAATTTTGGAGACCTCTTGTTGATCAGAATTCAAAATCACAAGTTTATGCATAACATTTGATTTTTTGAGAAACCATGTTTCAATGATTTGTACCTGGTTCATAGAGTTGTTAACTACTTTAAACACCATCCTTCTGAATTTGTGGATGGAGTGTAATCAAGTAAAACAAGTTGGGAGCTCAAGAAGCTGACTTTGTGGATGGAGTGTAATCAAGTAAAATAAGTTGGGAGCTTAATAAGCTGACTTTGTGCATAAAGCTTGCTTTACAAGAATGGATATGTTACTTTCTTCCTAAAATGGAAAATTGATTTGGAAAAAGCTTGAAACACTTGGATAAGGGCATAATAAGTTGTGTAAACAATTAATTATGGATTGAAAGACAAGTTTGAGGCCTAAAAAGCAAAGATTATGCATCCTAGCATAGATTTGGTTCATGTGTTCATCAAAAATGACTTGTAATTCAAGTGACAAAACACTAACTTCATCTCATTGATTCTACCTACTCAAGGATGATCTCAAGGAGTTATTGGACATTTTGGAAAGCTTGCAATGTGATCTATAACCTATCTTTGAATTTCTTTTTAATATTCCCCTTGGAACTATATGAAAAAGTGCCATGAAGTTGGGTCAAAATCCTGACCAAATTAGGGCAAAATTTCACTAAGTGTTTAGTTTCATGACCACATGTTCATAAAATTATAACTTCAGATCCAAGCATTTTTGGAAGGAGTTGTGTAAAGAAAAGTTGTAGATATCATGGAGATCTACAACCTTCATGTTGGAAGTTTCTCTTGAATCATCTTGCATCATGGTGAAAATTTTGCTCAAAGTTATGAAAAAACATGAAATCTTGAATTTTTTGAATTTCTTGATGAATAAATTTCATGTTTTGACATGTTTTGATGGATTATGATCTTTGGCACTTGAATTTGACCAAAAAGTCAAAGTTTGACTTTTCAGTATACAGTTGACTTTTGATCAGTTGACTGAAAAATTCATCTGTCAATCCAATGGACTTGCAATGTTTTGAACCATGCCATTATGTAAAAATGATGCAATTGGAATCTTGATATCATGCCTTAAACCAATTGATCATTTTCTAGGTTAAAAATCAGAAATTGCCCTTTCCCAGTCAAAACCCTAACTTTGACCATTTTGCCCTTTTGGAGATTTGATCAAATTTCTTGAGGAATTATGGTTCAAAATTGATTAAATGATACATATGAGTCTAAAATTTTTATGTGGATCAAAGATTAATAAGTTTGACTGAAAATTGGCCATAGTTGACTTTTTCCCCAGTACAACTGATTTTTAGGTCAACTGCTCAATTGACTGAGCAAAAATGTGGTCCAAGGCTTGAAACTTGACACGAGTGATCTTGGGGGTCCATAATGATCCATGAAAGTAATATGGGGCATTAGAAGTTCAAAAATCCATGTGCAATCTCAAACCCTAATTTTGGTTATTAGTGCTTAAGGAGGTGTCTTGAGCTGATCAAACCCTAGTGTAGTCTTGCGTCAAGGGAGATCTTGTAAGAAAATTCTTGATAAGTGAGAGGGAAAATTTTAGGGTACAACAACATGAATTTTCATAGTATTGAGTCTCATTATATGATTGTATAAAGAAGTTATGTATTGATGCGGTGAATGTGTATATTGTTGGTATTTCTGTTGCGATTATTGTTGTTTATAAGATGAGAAGTGGTGGTGTTATGTGATCCAATTTAATATATTATTTATCATACGTTTTATTATATTGTTAGATATCTCACCCCTTCTGTTTGAATGTTACCCTTACGTTGGTAACGTTCAGGTAATCCAGAGTGAAGGTTGTATACCTTCAGTAGTTTGAGTCGGTGTCATTGATCTGATACATAACACTCGGGGGGGATGAATGCTTGTTGCTTTTAATTATTGATTATTTCAGTTGTTGAAATTTAATTTGATTGCTACTAAGTATGTGTTGTCTTGAAGTTGCTGTAACGATGGATAAAGATGTTATTAAGAATTCCGCTGCGTAGATGTTTAAATTGTTGGTTTAAGAGATTAAATTATTATTTTGATAGTTCATCCGAAGTTTTAGAGTGTTATGTATCCATGTTGAATGCAATGTGTTTTTAAAGTTGAATTTGTGGCATCCTGATTTAGTTGCATGAATTTTATGACTCTGATTTGCATATATAATTACCGGGTAGAATTGGGGTGTTACAAAGTTGGTATCAGAGTAAAGGTTGGTCCGAACTTGTTGTCGAGTCGTAGTTGTCTAATAATTGAGTATTGTTAATTTGGATTCTAACAGTTGTTTATGTTGTAGTGATAAGTTGAGATGGCTGGAAGGAATGATGATGCACTTGCTGCTTCTTTAGAAGCAATGGCTCATGCGATGGAGAATCAGCCGAATACTGACGGGAATGCTGGATCTCGTAGGTTGGTGACTTTCCAGAGAGAGAATCTGCCTACCTTCAAGGGAAAGTATGTTCCTGACAGAGCATTGGATTGGTTGAAAGAGATTGAGAGAATCTTCCGTGTGATGGACTGCACTCTAGTGCAGAAGGTTTGATATGGTACTCATATGCTAGTAGTTGAGGCTGATGACTGGGGGTTAGAGACTTGTCAGAGATTGGAAGCTGCAGGTGAGAATGACACTTGGACTGTGTTCCGTAGGGAATTTCTGAGGAAATACTTTCCTGAAGATGTTCGTGGTAAGAAGGAAATTGAATTCCTTGAGCTGGAGCAAGGGAATATGTCGGTTGTTGAGTATGCTGCAAAGTTTTTTGAGTTATCTAAGTTTTATCTGCACTACGCTGAGGCAGATGCTGAGTTTTCGAAGTGTATCAAGTTTGAGAATGGGTTGCGCCCAGAGATCAAGAAGGCAGTGGGATACCTGAAGATCCGTGTCTTTGCTGATTTGATTGATAGTTGCAGAATTTATGAGGAGGATAATAATGCTCATTACAAGATTATCAGTGAGAAGAGGGGTAAGCACCAACAGAATCGTGGTAAGCCTTATGATACCCCAGCTAGGAAAGGTAAACATAAAGTTGCTCAGAGTCAGAGGACTAGTAGAGGAGATGCTCCTACTAGTGTGGTTTGTTTTAAATGTGGGAAACCTGGGCATAAGAGTAATGTGTGTACTACTGAAGTAAAGAGGTGTTTCTATTATGGTAAGAACGGACATGTTGTATCTGAGTGCAAACATAAGGATGTGATTTATTTCAATTGTACTGAAGAAGAGAACATCGGTAGTCAGTGTAAGAAACCAAAGAGGGCGCAGACAAGTGGTAAAGTGTTTGCTTTGGTTGAGGATCAGGCAGCTGCTGAAGACAGACTTATCATAGGTACATGTTTCATTAATAGTACTCCTTTAATAACTACTATTGATACCGGTGCTACTTATTGTTTTATTGCTGCTGATTATGTTGAAAGATAGGGTCTTATGTTGTCTTCTATGAATGGAGAAATGGTCGTCGATACTCCAGCCAAGGGGTCGGTGACTACTTCTTTTGTGTGTTTGAAGTGTCCCTTATCGATCTTCGACAAAGACTTTGCTGTTGATTTGGTTTGTTTACCGTTAAGAGGGTTGGATGTGATTTTGGGTATGAACTGGTTAGAGCATAACTATGTTCATATGAACTGTTATGACAAGTCTGTGAGGTTTTCTACTCCTGAAGAAGAGGAAGATAGTCTGTTATCTGCTATACAGTTGAGGAAGTTGATGCAAGAGGAATAACAGATGTTCTCGTTGATGGCGTCGCTATCTGTAGAGACTCAAGCTATAATTGAGGAATTGTAGGTGGTGTGTGAATTTCCTGAAGTTTTCCCCTATGAAATTCCTGATGTACCGCCGGAGACGGAAGTTGAATTTGTTATTGATCTTGTACCTGGTACCAGACCTATATCTATGGCACCATACATGATGTTTGCATCTGAACTGTCAGAGTTAAAGAAGCAATTGAAGGAGTTACTTGAAAAGAAGTTTGTAAGACCAAGTGTGTCGCCGTGGGGAGCTCCAGTGTTGTTAATAAAGAAGAAAGATGGAAGTATGAGGCTTTGTGTTAATTATAGACAGTTGAATAAAGTGACGATTAAGAAAAGTATCCGCTTCCAAGAATAGATGACTTGATGGACCAATTGGTGGACGCTCGTGTGTTTATTAAGATTGATTTGAGGTCGGGTTACCATCATATTAAAGTGATGAAGATATCCAGAAGACGGCTTTCAAAATGTGTTATGGACATTATGAGTATTCGGTGATGCCTTTCGATGTTACTAATGCACCGGGAGTATTAATGGAATATATGAATCGTATCTTTCATACTTATTTGGATCGGTTCATAGTGGTATTCATTGATGATATTTTGATTTACTCTAAGTCAGAAGAAGAGCATGCATAACACTTAAGGGTAGTATTGAAAGTTTTGAAAGAGAAGAAGTTGTACGCAAACTGTCCAAGTGTGAGTTCTGGTTAAAGGAGGTTAGTTTTCTTGGTCATGTGATCTCAGGTAGTGGCATCACTGTAGATCCATCGAAGGTTGACGCTGTGTTGCAATGGGAAACTCCGAGGTCAGCTACTGAAATTAGAAGCTTTTTGGGATTAGCTGGTTACTATAGAAGGTTTATCGAAGGTTTTTCTAAGTTGGAACTTCTGTTGACTAAGTTGACTTGTAAAGGTAGAGATTTTGTGTGGGATGTTCAGTGTGAAGAAAGTTTTACAGAATTGAAGAAGATTGATGTCGGCTCCGATTTTGACGTTGCCTAATCCAGGAGAGCCTTTTGTGGTATATTGTGATGCTTCTAAGATGAGTTTAGGAGGTGTGCTTATGCAGAATGATAAGGTAGTTGCTTATGCATCAACGAAGTTGAGGAATCGTGAGAAGAACTATCTTACGCATGATTTAGAGCTTGTTGCAGTTATCTTTGTGTTGAAGATTTGGAGGAATTATCTTTATTGTTCTACATTTGAAGTGTTTAGTGGCCATAAGAGTTTAAAGTATTTGTTCAATCAGAAAGAGCTGAATATGAGGCAACGAAGATGGTTGGAATTGTTAAAGGATTATGATTTCGGTTTGAATTATCATCCAGGAAAAGCAAATGTGGTAGATGATGCGTTGAGTCGAAAGATTTTACATATGTCGGCAATGATAATTAAAGAGTTGGAATTAATTGAACAGTTCAGAGATATGAGCTTAGTTTGCAAGGTGACTCCGCGAAGTGTTATATTGGGTATGTTGAAGATTAATAATGAATTTCTAGACATTATCAGAGAAGCTCAGAAGTTGGATGTGAAACTAGTAGATTTGATGGTTGGAGTCGATCAGTCTGAGAATAATGATTTTAAGCTAGATGTGCATGGTGTGTTGAGATTTCGTAACCGGATTTGTATTCCTGATGATGCTGAGATGAAGAAAGTGATACTTGAAGAGAGTCATAGAAGTAAGTTGAGTATTCATCAAGGAGCTACAAAGATGTATCAAGATTTGAAAGGTTTGTTTTGGTGGCCTAGAATTAAGAGTGATGTGGCTCGATTTATGTATGCATGTTTGACTTGTCAGAAGTCGAAAGTTGAACATCAAAAGCCAACAGGGTTGATGCAACCGTTAGAAGTTCCAGAATGGAAATGAGATAGCGTTTCGATGGACTTTGTGATGGGTTTACCTAATACTTTAAGAGGACATGATTCGATTTGGGTGATTGTTGATAGGCTTACGAAGTCGGCTCATTCTATTCCTATTAACATCAGTTTTACAGTGTCGAAGTTGGATGAGATTTACACTAGCGTGATTGTGAAGCTGCATGGTGTTCCTTTATGCATAGTGTCAGATAGAGATCCAAGATTTACTTCTGATTTTTGGAAGAGTTTGCAAGAAGCGCTGGGTTCTAAGTTGAGGTTGAGTTAGCGTATCATCCTCAGACAGATGGTCAGACTGAACGGACTATCCAATCGTTGGAAGACTTGCTGAGTGCATGTGTTCTTGAGCAGGGTTATTTTAACCAAAGCAATAATAAAAAAGAAGAAGCAGTAAGAGAGAAAGAAATAAGGGCTGGAAGAAGAGAACATGAAAGTTGTTGGAAAGGAGGAAAAAGAGGCAGAACATAAATCAACCAGAAAAGTTATAGAGCAACCTTCAATCCAAGGTAAGGGTGGGGTTCTGACTCTATAATAGGGTTTATGATGATTGGTATGTGGGATTAGATGTGGAAATGTTGTCTTGCTAATGATTTGAATGTATATCTTGTTGTATGATGAAAATCGATGAATTATGGATGAATAACAACGCCCTAATGATGTATGAATGATGTAGAATTATAGGATAATTATAATTTATGATTATCATAGGATGTTTTTAGGGCCTAAAGTATGGAAACCGTAGTGAAAACGCAGAAAATATTCATGACAGAACAGTATGTGTTGACCCCAAGAGCCATGCGTCGATGCATGAAGGCTTTTAGACTCAGGATGAGTCGATATGAAGGAGTCATGCATCGATACATGAAGGCTTTTAGACTCAGGATGAGTCGATACGAAGGAGCATGTATCGATACATTGCAGTGTTGCAGACTCAGTATGAGTCGATACAAAGGGAGTACGCGTCGACTCATGTAGCGTGTTAAGTCCAGTATGCGGCGACTCAAGACATTACGCGTCGATCCATGTAGTCTGGTTTTTGACAGAATCATTTTAAAAAGGCTGTAACTTGAGTTTTCGGACTCCGTTTGAGGTGTTGTTCGAAGCATTGAATAGATAATGCGATGAACTTCATTCTTAAGGATCAAAATGAAGAATAGGAAGGATAATCCTAGTATCCAAATTAGGATTAGAGTTAGTTCCCGCGTTAATCGTTATGTTGATTTTTGTGAAGAATGATGAGGATGAGATGATTATAGATTACTGTTTGGTTCGTAATAGCAATATTAATGAGGATAATAATGTAGTATTACATAATGAATAATATGTAGAGGTTTGGTAATTTATAAGTAAGCCTTATATGATTAATTAATTATAGGCAATATCATGTTGTAGGCCTATGGCCAACGTTGCGAGATTGACGATCTACTGTTGTATTGTTGTATGGCTGAGTTGTTGTGAATTATGTTAATAAATGATGTTTGATGAATTATGTTGATAAATGATGTTGATGAGATTATGTTGATGAATTATGCGATGATAAATGATGTTTGATGAATTATGTTGATAAATGATGTTTGATGAATTATGTTGATGAATGATGTTGATGAATGATGTTGATGATAGATGTTGAGATGCCTCTAATAATTGGCAGCTATTAAGATGTAGGCTTCTGACCAATGATGATGTTGTGTTGAGATGTTTTTAATTATGGTGTTATCATTACATTCATGATTGTATCGCATAAATTGCATTTCAAGATGGAGCTGATGCTCGTTAAGATGGCTTATATTGGCGAATATTAAGATGAAGGCTTATGCCTTGTTAATGCCTCTATTTATTGGCAATTATTCGATATGGGAGTTCTGCTCCAATGGTACCACATGCATTTGCATAGTATTGAGTCACATTATATGATTGTATAAAGAAGTTGTGTATTGATGCGGTGAATGTGTATATTGTTGGTATTTCTGTTGCGATTATTGTTGTTTATAAGATGAGAAGTGGTGGTGTTATGTGATCTAATTTAATACATTATTTATCATACGTTTTATTATATTGTTAGATATCCCACCCCTTCTATTTGAATGTTACCCTTACGTTGGTAACGTGCAGGTAATCCAGAGTGAAGGCTATATACCTTCAGTAGTTCGAGTCAGTGTCATTGCTCTGATACGTAACACTCGGGGGGATGAACGCTTGTTGCTTTTAATAATTGATTATTTCAGTTGTTGAACTTTAATTTGATTGTTACTAAGTATGTGTTGTCTTGAATTTGCTGTAACGATGAATAAAGATGTTATTAAGAATTCCGCTGCGTAGATGTTTAAATTGTTGGTTTAAGAGATTAAATTATTATGCTGATAGTTCATATGAAGTTTTAGAGTGTTATGTATCCACGTTGAATGCAAAGTGTTTTTAAAGTTGAATTTGTGGCATCCTGATTTAGTTGCATGAATTTTATGACTCTGATTTGCATATATGATTACCTGGTAGAATTGGGGTGTCACAATGTGTAGCATTTCTACCAACACCAATACATTCATAGGTTCTTGGATTAAACTCGACCTTTATCTTTTCACATGTTTGATGAACTTTATCAATTTGTGTCATGAAAGTGGGACCTCTAACTCTTCTTTTATTAGGGTTACTAGATGAAGAAGGGTTGCCGTTTGAATCACCCATGTATCTGTTTATACAAAATAAAAATAATTAGAAATAAAATTAAGCACAAAATAAAAACAATTAGAAATAAAATTAAGCACAAAATAAAAACAATTAGAAAATAAAGTAACGTGGAATTAACTTATAAAAAAAATCTTACTAGTCCTCCCATATCCCTTCTTCATGGTCTATGCGAATAGCATGCACATCATCCCCTTCATTTTCTTCAATGAATGTAGTCACATTTGTTGAGAAAGGATGAGTTTCATAAATATCAATATTATCATCCTGATTTTCATTACTATCATGGACCTTTCCTTGTAAAACCACTGACCACTTTTTATTAGAAGGATCTGTGACAAAAAACACATGTTTTGCTTGAGATGTCACGATGAATGGTTCGTTCGCATAAGCTAACTTGCTAAGATCAACCAGTGTAACTCCAAATTCATTGATTCTTACACCACTGTTGATATCAATCCATTTGCATTTAAATACAAGAACTTTAAACACAACATAATTAACTTCCCAAATCTCTTCAATAACCCCAAAGTACGGTGTATATGCCATAACCGGGTTTTCATCTTTAGCACTAGAGAAGTGCATGGACTAGGCCACAATCATTACCCCACTATTTTGCATGGTACAACGGTCATCCTTTGACTTTGTATAAAAAGAGATTTTATTAATATCATATCCACTCCAAGTTATTATGTTACATTTAGGCCCATAAAACAACCACTTAATTGTATTAGAATCACTATCTTCATTAGCAATTCTTTCTTTAAACCACTCAGAGAAACTCTTATTATGTTCTTTTAACAACCCTTTTTCATTCATCTTGGGGTACTTTTCTTTATGATGCTTTTGTGAGCAGATAAGTAAGGTTGAACTTCATCTATGTTATTTAATATATACAAATGCGCTTGAACTGTTCGCCAGAATACGCATAAAAAACATCCACCCCTTCCTCCCACAACACTCTTAAATCATCAATCAGTGGACTTAGATAAACGTCTATGTCATTTCCTGGTTGTTTTGGGCCCGATATCATGATCGATAACATAATATATTTACGCTTCATGCACAGCCTAGGAGATAGGTTGTAAATCATCAGGAGAACAGACCAAGAACTATGGTTAGTACTCAAATTACCAAACAGATTCATTCCATCAGTAGCAAGTCCAAGTCTAAGGTTTCTTGAATCTTTGCCAAAATTTGGAAACAAATAATCTATTTTCTTCCATTGCAAAGAACCAGCTACATGACGAATTTGTCCATCATATTTTCTTTCTTCTGCATGCTATCTAAGATTCTTTGCATCATCTGCATTGGCGAATAATCTCTTGAACCTTGAAATTATTGGTAGGTACCATACCACTTTCACAGGAGGACCCTTTTTGACCACCTCATCATCAATTTATTCACCATCTTTCTTTTTGTAGCGTGACGCCTTGCACTTCGAACAATGATTATAGCTTACATACTCTTTTCTGTATAATATGCAATCATTAGGGCATGCATGTATATTTTCATACTCCAAACCCATCGGACACAATATTTTCTTCGCCTTGTAATAACGACTTGGCATTACATTACCTTCTGGAGGCATTTCGGTCAACAATTCAAGCAACTCGGTAAAACTTTTGTCAGTCCACCCATTCTTTACCTTCAGATTAAATAATTTTAAAACGGCTGATAGACGTGTACATTTTTTGCATCCCGGGTACAATGGTTTATCCTTGTCACTTCATAGAGTATCATACGCATGTGCCCTCTTAAACGAATCTTGTCCAATATCACACATCATGTCTTCTAGACGATCATCCATTTCTACACTAACATCATCTCTTTGAGACACATTTGACTTTGCTACTAATTCACCGTGCCATATCCATTATGTATAACTTTGACAAATCCCTACACAAATTATATGATCCATGATTTTTTTCTTACTACGTTTTGGTTCTTTATTTGCACAACGAACACATGGACAGAGAAAAAGCGCAGGAAGACTTTTTTCAGCATTACTTTAAGCAAACTGTAGAAATTCCATCACTCCATGTTCGTACTCATCACTTAATCGATTATCTCTCATCCAACTATGATCCATAACTATGTTCACATGGAGAAAGGTCTGACGAAGGGTGTGCCCGCGGCTGCGCTACTTCACGGAGATTCCGAGATTGCAAGTTGCGCTGATTTGTGGAGAAAGAAAAATAGAATCAAATTTCAATGGCAAGGTGATAACTCTATTAAGTTTGATAGGTTAAAGATAAACCATGTGCTTCTGAGAGGACCATTAATGTTTCTTTCAGAGGTTTCTAAGGAGACAATTTCTCTAATGAAAAAGAATGACATATACACAACATGTACTATATTCTTAACTCTATACAAAATATATACTATTTATAACTAATTAGACTTAATTAACCTCTCTAAGAATAATAAACTGTTTATTAATTAAAAAACAGATATGAACAGAGGAATGGATTCACCAAGCCACTGAGTTAGTATCTAGTATAATCTTCTAATTATTTTTATATGTACTTCTAATTTTTTATAATGTATCTCACTAGCAAGCAAAGCCACAAGAATATCTTAAAAACTTTTTTGTATATACACCTCTTATAAATCCATATATATACAATGAAGTTGAACAAAATAGAAAATTTCTTACCGTAATCGTAGTTGGACGGCGGAGGGGGTTTCGAAGACGGCGGCAGGCTGTGACGGCTGGAGACTCGAGGCCGTCTTCGTGCACGACGTGAAACGGCAGCTTGTGATGGACGTCTTCGTGGAGTACGTCGTGGATCTACGAGGAGACGAAGGAGGGAGGAGAGTGTTCGTAGGCGGAGACGGACGGACGGACTGTGTAGGCGGAGCAGAGGGCGGAGACGGACGAACTGTGTAGCAATGAGGGTTTTGAGGAGAAAAATAATGAAATGTACAGCAGTGAGGGTTTATTTCTTAAATAAATATTATAGTTTTTACATCGGTGGAAATCAATAACCGATGCAATGGTTATTTCAGAATCATGTTTTTACATCAGTGCATATCAATAATCGATGTAATGGTTACGTTTTGAGATTTTTTACATCGGTGGAACGCAAGGCCCGATGTAAGGGTTTTCTGGTTTTTTACATCGGTGGATCGCAAGGCCCGATGTAGAGTTTTGCGTGTTTTTTATTTACCAATCTGCCACCTAATTTTTTATTTACAAAACTGCTACTATGTTTTTTTTACAAAACCTTTTACATCGGTGGATTAATTGGCCCGATGTAATAGCCAGCGAAAAATATTTTTTTAATATTTTTTATATCATTGCAAATAAATACTTGATGTAAAATCTTTTTAATTTTATTTTTTACATCATATATTTTTATACCTGATGTAAAGACCTTTTCTCAAATGTCATTTTTTTTAGTACTGCGCGTGCATACAATTCAATCATACAGTGAACAACCAAGTAT
The DNA here is from genome assembly GCA_948472305.1 of Vicia faba. NCBI lineage: Eukaryota > Viridiplantae > Streptophyta > Magnoliopsida > Fabales > Fabaceae > Vicia > Vicia faba. Next base: position 1,170,064,150 of record OX451736.1, on the reverse strand, counting down.
AAGTTTTACGAGATAAGATCCTCTTCATTTACTCTCTCCGGCAATAGAAACTACTATGATGGTTAACTCCAACAAAAAGGACAAAAAGGATATACACACATATATAAAATAATACTGGCTATTTTGCTTTTTCTTTCTAAGAAAACAATTTTGAATTAATTTAACATCTCCTCCAAGTTACGTCCTCCTTAATTTGTAATATATTTCTAAAGTCTTTCTCCATATGTAAAATACTCAAAACTATTTGCTTCAACAATCATAGACCAAAAATTTCTGCTTACATTAATCCCAACTCTATCATTGAGATCCATCCTACTTTTTATATGTGATTTATGATTTTTATTACATTTAAAATATAATGTCTTGGTTTGGATATGTTAAAACTCAATCTAAACAAACAAAAGCATTGAGATGAATAATAGAAAATGATATTCAAGCTTTTCATTACTAAAAAATCTAACTTGATACAAGAGTTTGTGGTTATTTAGATATCAAGTAACTATAAATAACTTCAAACCAATTGATAACTAATAAAAAGTTAGTTACTTTACGATTTTGAATCTTTATCAACAAGTTAGATATATTCTCTTCTCCCTTACATTTAACAACCCCTCAATCTATAATATATATACATTATTCCTAGCTTGGCTTGAAGATTGTTGAATGGACCTAAGTGGAATGACTTAATCAGTATATCAGAAACTTTATCCTTTGAAGTGACATGTATTATATGTACTACACCAACTAGCACTTTATCTCTTACCACATGGAAATCAATTTTTATGCATTTTGTTCTAATAGAAAACTGAATTTGCAGCTATGTGCAAGAATATTTGTTGTTGTATTAGATGATTATTGGCATTTGGTGTGATATCAAAAAATTATTGAGTGAGTAGATAAGCCATGGACATTCACAAGTTTCTTGGGCCAATGCTCTATAGTTTGTCTCTGATGATGATCGAGACACTACATATTGTTTCTTGCTTTTCCAGCTAATGATGGATTTCCCAAGAAAGGAACGTATTCCTATTGTGGATCTATGTGTGCTAGAGCATGCCCCCCTCAGCCAGAATCAGAGAAGCCTTTGAGGCACAATGTGGAGGATGAACTAAAGAATAAGCCTTGATATGGATTTTTTTAAAGTATTTTAGCACATGTAAACTAGATAGCACATTTTTGTTAGTAGAATCATCAAGGAATTGGACGAGCTTACTTACTGCATAAGTTATCTCAGGCATTAAGTGAGGTGCAATAATCTACAAATGAGTTTGCTATATGTAGTAGGTTCTGAGAGAGGTTTTACATTTGTTTTGTGAAGTTGCAAATGAGGTTGCATTGGTGTATTGCAAGGCTTGGCTCCAATAAGACCTGCATCAAGTATTAAGTGTAAAGCATAATTTCTTTGACAAAGAGATATTTTATTTGTAGTTCGAGCCACTTTAAAACCTATGAATTATTTCAATACTCATAAGTTATTTATACTAAACTTATCATTTAAAAGAATTTTAAGTTGCCTAATTTATTCAAGGTGAGTTCCTCCTAAGACCAAATCATCTACGTAGAGTAAAGCCTTTTTAGGAATTATTAGTGAAAAATTAGTAATCCACTTTGGATTGTATATATCCTAATGAAGTGAGTGTGCTAATGAGTTTAATGTTCCTTTGTCTGCTTGCTTACTTCAAATCATAGAGGGATCTTTGCAATTTTCACACGAGATCAGGTTGTGGCAATCAAGACCTGGAATGGGCTTCATGTATACCTATTGATCTTACTGGTTGATCAGAACCTACAAGGTGGCCGGGTGATGATCTTTTATTGGGCCAGAATATCGAGGAGGATAAAAGGGGGTTGTACCTGTAAGGCACTCCGACGATCAAGTAAGTGTGGGAGAAAAAAGAAACAAGCAAAGTGTTAGGGTTTTAGTGGTGGGTATTAAATATTCGATACCTGGCCCTCACTTATGTGAGGGTTTATATAAATTCCCTGGTGCTTGGCCATTGGTTCCTATTTTTGGGCCTATTTATACGGGTCGATGAAAATAGGTAACTTCCAGGACTTGGTCATACCGAGCGGGTGTGCCCGTAACTAGCTGTTGGTCCTAAGGAGGAGGTAGGTCACATGCAACAGTATGATCGACTCCTGGTTGTCTAGATGACTTGAGATTGCGCAGACTGAGAGACACTTGTCAGATTTCATAGATCAGTGTCGGTCCAAGAGGGAAAACGATTGATGGTACCCGACAGAGGGCGAGGGAGATCCAGGTTGTGTCAAGTGCACTTTACCAAAGGAGGACTCTAGACTGGGCCCACACAGGCTGTCGGGCTAGTCCATAATAGTTTCCTCCCAAGTCTTTGCTTTTGGGCATATGAGTGATGACTTTAACACCTTCTCGTAGGATGGGGTGCTTTTCTCGGGCGACGTGAGCGTTTCCCATTGCGCCTTTCTCGCGGGGAGACGATGAGTTAGCCGTTTGAGCTTCGAATTTGAAGAGGTAGCGTATTTTGGGTAGTGCAGTGACGAAGCGGCGCAATCATTACCTAGGGGTTAGGGTGCAACGATTGTAACCCTTGGGTTCCCTAGGCGTGTGTCTCTCACGCGCGGGCGGTCCCAGCTATAAATACGAGCGGGATAGGTTATTATGTATTTTTCATTCTTCTCTCACACAGCACGTTACTTCTTGTTTGTTCGACCGCCGTTGTTTTTTGGAGATTTGTTGCTTGTCGTTGCCCTTTTCAGCCTTCTTTCTTCTCCAACTAGTAGGATTTCAATTCTTCGTTGTCATTAGGCTTTTATAGTTCAAATATTAATGATTTTAACCTTAGAAATGCATGCGGTTAGGGTTAGGATCTTGTCAGTTGGGATTTTTTTAGATGAGTGTTGGTGGCAGATAGTGGTTCTACATTTTAGAGATGGCGGAGCCGCCCCGGGTTTTCTCCTGAATTTCGCGATGCACTATGGCTGACCCTTGAGGACTTTGGCTGTTTTCGTTGACTGAGGCTTGTCTTATTGAATAAGTTTTCGTTCGTTCAGATTCTTTAGTGAGGGCTCTGGTCAGGTACATAGTCCTTGTTTATCAGCGCCCTTTAACTTGATTAGTGGTGGAAGGGTGGTTTTGGCAATGCTGTCAAACTCACCTCTATCATCTGCTTTCCAGGTACTATGGTCGACAATACCATGGGGAGATTTTTAATATGGATGAACTGGATCCTCTCAGAGCTCTACGGACGATACATGTAGTACCTCGAGCGTCCAAAAGATTTATGGGGATGAATCGAACAGGTCTGATCAGTAGTTAGGGGAGAGGACATGGAGATGGCGCCTGTCGATCAGGGTGGCCTGTTTCTGCCTGGTGATGATGAGGACCGGAAGTCCTGGGTCTCCCAAGACCATTGGGATTGGGTTTCTTATTTCTTCAAACATCGTGACCAGATTTTCATCAAAGTATACATGTACGACGATGGAGGTCGAGGGGACTGGTTGCTTTGGATCTCCAAGAAAGACAGTCGTATCTGCTCCAAATATGATAAGAGGCATATCTCTATGTATGACATCGTGTTCTGGGAGATGGACCTCTGAATCCTCTTCTCATATTTCCAAGTGGCTATTTTTTGTCATCTTCGACTGACTCCTTCCCAGTTGCATCCGAACGGGGTTACTTTCATGCGGGAATTCAAGATTGTTTACGAATACTTGAAGATTGGGGCCACCATCCCTATATACTTTTACTGTTTCCATCTCTAGAGTAGCAAGATTGATGATGGTAAGTGGGGATGGGTCCTAAAGCAAGGCAAAGGGAAGTTGTTCAAAGCTTACTTAGAGTCTGTCCGACATTTCAAGGGAAAATATATTCTGGTGCAGCCTCTTTCGAGAAGGGAAATGCTGAACATTTTCAGGACTGCACCGATATATGATGAGAATAGCCCCCCCGTTTTTAACGAGCTAGGAGAGCACGTGAACAAGCTAATTTATAAGTTCCCTTTCCAGTGGACGAGGAAGCATTTTGATGATAAATTGGGTTCCTATGTTTGGAAGGAGGGAGAGCTCGGTGTCGAGGACGAGGAGAGCTTTGTTGTCTTACCGCTTCCATGGTGCAGATTCCTCACGTCCATCGGGCGGGCCGGGGAGGTAAACTGGCGACAAACAAGAACGGAGAGGTCGTATACGAGCCTGGTTTAATAGTTGTTAAGGAGCTTCTCGAGAGTGAGGATCATGTCAAATACTTGGGTATTTAGTTTTATGTTTTGAATAGTTACACGTGGTCGACACTTTTTGGGTCCTCGATTGCTAACTCTATTTTTTTGTTTGTTTTGCAGATAGCATGAGTCTTGCTCAAGAGCGTATAGCCAAGAAATTTGTTGCTAAAGTGAAGAAAGCCTTGAAGGATACTCAAACTGGTTCGGGGAACGCTTCCACGACAGGGTCGAGTAATTCATCTTTGGGCCAAGCTACAGTTGCTCTATCTCCTGCTCTAGTGTCCTCAAAGGCGAAGAGGTTGTGTGTCGAGGGAAGTGTCGATCTGATCGGGAGAAAGGGAAATGGAAGTACAATCTTCCCCCAACTAGCTGGAGAGGTATTTCTTCGAGGGCGCCGCTCTCCAAATTCCCTGGGTTGAGTCTCTTCACCTTGAGGGTTTGGATCACCTAGAAAAGAAGGCGATGTTGGTGCAGGATGCTGGAGGCCTAATGAGGATATTGGAGATGGATGTCTCTTACACCAAAGGGAGTTATTTGCAAGAGGTTTAGTTGAAGAAGCTACGGGTTAAGCTGGCCTCGATTGAGAAGGCGCAGAGTGATGAGGAGAAGGATCAGAAGCTGGACGAGGAGGATTTGGGGAGGCTCTCTGAGGAGTACAGAACCTTGTTGCTTGAAAAGAAGGATTTGGAGGAAAAGGTAGCGATCTTGACCGCCGAGGTTATGCCTTCCGAAAACGAGCCGGAGGACACAAAGTATTTGAAGACTCGAATCGAGCTGGTGGCTCGTTTTCAATTGGTGATGAATGACGCCTAGGCCGCCTCCGAGCGAAGTTTTAAGAATACGGTGAAGCAGCTACATGTGCTGAATCCTAGGGTTGATCTCAACACCTCTAGTATGGGGATTGTTGTACCCCAAAATTTGCCCTCCCATATTTCTCAAAAAAAACATTTCAAGAAAAATTCACAAGTCCAACCTGGCGCGTCATATTCAGGTATTCTTTCGCCAAGATATCTCTGATAACATATTCTCAAATTCAGGTTCGGCTCAAGAGTCAATTCTTTAAAGAAGGTATCCGAATGTGTGAGTTTTCTTGAAGAAATATGGTGAAAAAATATGCTGAAAGTGCAGCTTCTACGCGCTAAAAAATTCATAACTTGAAGATCGTGACTCGTTTTGAACCCGTTCTGGTGGCCAAAATTCCGTCTTGACATTATCTACGTTTTCATCTCTCACGGCTGGAAGCCAATTTCGATCAGAAGGTCTTTAAAAATGTGGATTTATCAAGTATTTTCGTGCAGAAAATTTGTGACAGAAGTTTATTTGCGTCATGTTCAAAAAATCATAACTTGGTCGATTTTCATCGTATCGAGCTGGTTCCGGTGCCAAAATTTCACAAATTGAGTTGGCTACATTTTCACATAAGGTATTGAATTCAAACGGTATTCAAAAGGCCTTCGTTTTTTGCTCAGAGTGCGTGACACGCTGAAAATCCTGAATGCTGAATATTATTTCATCTGAGCCGAAACTTCGAAAATTCATAACTCGGTCAATTTTTATCGGATTGGGCTCATATTTTTACACAAGGTCCCTGGCTCATAGATCTACAACTTTGCTTCAAAAGTCGAGACCAAATTATGCACCAATCAATACCAGTTTTTTATTGAAGAACGTGTCAGAGTCGACACTGAAGCCCAAAATAAGTTTGTCTGAGCTGAAACTTCAAAAATTCATAACTAATTCACCGTTTATCCGATTGAGTCGATTTTCGGACAGGAGTTAGTTCTCGATGTCGGCTACATTTTGTTTTCACATTTCAACTTCAAAAAATGCACTTAAGTCCCTGCGATTTAGCCTGGAAAGTGACGAATTCAAGTGAATATTGGAGGCCCAATTGCACATTCAAAGCCCATTTTCTTTACCCTAATTTCCACTATATTATCACCTTCTTGTCACACAAACCAGGGAGAGGAAAAAAGAGGGAAAAAAAAGAGAAGAAAAAAAGAGAGAAAAAACCTTGCAACAACACTGTTAGAATATCAAATTCTTTCAATAACCCTAAAACCTTGAAATCCTTATTACAAATCCCTCTCTCACTACAAACAAGCCATCTCAGTTACAAACCAACATCTTATTACTTCTTCAGTAAGGGTAAGGCTGGCTTGATCTCCATGATCCAAAGGGCATAAAAGCATTCATGTCACTACTTTTCCAGTAAGGGTAAGGTTGATTTGATCTCCATGATCAAAAGGGTATAATCATTCATACATGCCATATTGTGCCTAAACATTAAATTTCTTCATATATTGGCTTTATTTGCATTTTATGATTTTATTTGATGTGTTTGTGAGATTCAACACTGCAGATTTAGACAGGATCCCAGGCAGGTTCATTAAGGAACGTTGAGGCCAAAAGCCAAATGGCCAAAAGCCAAAAGCCAAATGGCCAGACTAGAAAAACTTATGCATGACACCAATACATGGCGAGGCAGACATTAAGCCAGACATTAAGGGAACGTTGAAGCCAGAACACAAATGGCCAAAAGCCAAAAGCCAAATGGCCAAAGTAGAACAACTTATGCATGAAACTCAATCCAATGGCCAAAGAATGCAGACCACGGTACTCAGGAGTCAATACTTCAAAAAACCTCCCCTTGGGCCAGACACCCCATATGGTTTGCTCAATTTTTAATTTTTATTTGTTTTTCCTTTTTATTCTTTTAATTGTTTTTTAATTGTTTTCTTTTAATTCCATAAAATAATTTTCATAATAAATATAAAATACAGAAAAATCAAAAAAATGTTTATTTTATTAATATTAATTTTACTATTATTATTTTTGTAAATAAACTTTAAACAATTAATTAGATTAATTTAGGTTTCAAAACTTTAATATTTTTCTTAATAAATTAAATATGTAGAAATTAGGTTTTTTTAATTTTTTCATCATTTTTTTTAATAAATAATTTTCTCATCATTATTATTATTATTAATTACTAATTTATTTTGTAAATAAACATGTACATAAATTCTTTAGTAAATTAAGTTAAACTTTAACATTTTTCTCAAATAATTAAAAATAACTTAGAATTAGGGTTTCTTTTAATTTTAATTTTAATTTTCTTATTTCATAAATGCAAAAAAACCTAAAAAACACTTCTTTTATTTCAATAAATAATTAATTAATTTTTAATTTCATTTAATTTCTTTAAAGGGTCCAACGCCCTCGAACGTTCTATTTTTATTTCTTTCGCACATTTATTTTCTTTCAAATATTATGTAGTTGCTCAAGCCATGTAACTCGGACATTTTATATTTCTCGCACTTTTAATTCTTTACTTTTCCGTCAAATCGGGTCCGGTTTAATTTTGGCGATGTGGACCCGCGCCATTTGTAATAGTCTTAGATTTATTTTTCTCGCAATACTTTTAAACTGTTAAACAAAGCATGCAAGAATGAATGGCCTTAAATAAAATCAAGCGTAGAACACCAATAACATGACAAGACAAAAATAAAATGAAAACGACACACAAATCGCACACACCACCCCTAGGGTACGCCTCACTGTTGCCTTGCCTCGAAAGGTGATCGTCGAGTAGAGGATGTCTTAGTAAGTCCTCATGATCCGGGAACCTGGCATGAGGGTAGCTTCTAAGGTGTCTTCTCATTGCTCTGGTGATCACCATGTCCCGAACCTCGAATTGACCCGAACACCTCCAACGGTGGTGCTACCTACCTCTCAATGGTGGGATGGCACTACTTTAAAGGACATTTACACAGACGAATTCCTTAGGGTAGGTAGGTTCTCGTAGATACTTGCTCTAAATTTCAAAACAAAACAAAATACTTTTCACACCAACACATTTTCAAAAAGCTTTCGAAAGCAATTTTTCAAACACTCTTGAGGACCGATACAAGAGTCGAACTGGAATTTTCAAAGAAACTTTTTAAAACCCACAGTTGAAAAGCAAACAAACCATTTTTTGAAAACACAAATGAGCAAGTATCTAAGAGCCCATGGATAACCATGGATAGAAAGGGTGCTAACACCTTCCCTTTCTATAACCTACCTCCCGAACCGAGAGCGATCTCTTTAAGGAATTTTTCTGTGCTTTTGTCCTTTCCATTTGGAGAAAATAAAAGACGGTGGCGACTCTTGCTTCCGCGACATTTCGCGAACCAGCTTTAAACAGTCAGTTCCAGATCCACCGATCACAGGGGTTAATTATTATATGGTTGCTGGTAAGATCCTGGTTCCAGACTATCTTGAAGAGCTTGCTGCCCAACCCGCCGGGGTACCTTCTCAGTTATCACCCATTACCGAGGAAAGAACATAAGAATGATATTTTGATGATTTTCTTAGTATGCTCCAGCCTACGTGCCGTTATTTTGTAATCTTTTTTTTGGGCATGTGCCTGTTTAGGTAATTTTTAAACAAATGTGGTTCTCGTGACCATGATTTCGCTTTTGATGTGGGGCTAGGGCCTCATTTTTGTAAGAAATTCGTACAATGATGGATTTAATGGTCGTTTGTTTCAATTTTAAATATTTGTGTTTGCATGTTTATTGTGATGCTTATCTGCTCAAGACATATTCTGTTTTGCTATGAGTTTTTAGTGTGGACCTACTCGTTTAGTTTGTGTGTTCGCCGGTGTGGGCTAACCGGACAAACGACCAGAGTGAATGTCGGGCGTGGGCCGGAACTCAGGTTTTATTTTGAGGACCTGAGCTCGGCGGTGTGAACTTCCCATCGTGAGCCGGGTGTTATGCCATCATGGTATCGGGATGATGGAGTTCTATTGAGTTATATATGTCAGGCTGAGGTCTCTCTCGTTAAGGAGCGAAGTCTCACCCCTTCAATATAATTTGGGTGCTATTCTTGTACCTTGGTATGCACGCATGGTCGTGCCTGGATGAGTTTGTCTTGTCGACGAGACTCGCCGACTGATTAGTGTTTTAACTGTAACATTTTTTAGCTTTTCAGTGTTCCATGGTCGACAAGTTTTTCCCTTGTAGATTTTCTAAGTAGTACATCCTAGTCCTTGTTTCTGCGTAGACGCGATATGGGCCTTCCCAGTTTGGTGTGAGCTTGCGTTTGTGAGATTTTTTGCCATTTCTATTTAAGACAAGGCTGCCGACCCCAAACTCTCATCGCACGACTTTGGTGTCATGGCGCATGGCTATTTTTTGTTTGAGAGAGGCCTCTTGTAGGGCTGCTCCTGTTCTGATTTCTTCGACCAGATCTAATTCCTCTCAGAGGGAGATGTTGTTTATCTCCTCGTTTGGGGGAGCTGCGGTTCTCCTAGAGGGTTACTCGATCTCTACGAGAATGACGACTTCTGTTTCGTAAGCTAGTCGAAAAGGAGTCTCCATGGTCGACAAGTGTGTCGTTGTTTGGTATTCCCATAGTACACTGTATAAATCCTCGACCAACCTTTTCTTGGTCTCGCCTAATATTTGTTTGAGGCCCCTGAGTATCAACTTGTTTGTAGATTCGGCCTGACTATTTGTTTGGGGATGCTTGACAGATGCAAAGTGTTGGGTGGTGCCCAACTTGGCGACGAATTCCTGAAAAGTGTGGTTTGTGAATTAGGTTCCATTGTTGGTGACTATTACTTGTGGGATACCGAACCAAGCAAGGATGTTTCTTTTGTAGAAGCAAAGGATGTTTTAGAGGGTGATTTTGGCCAATGTCTCGGCTTCTATCCATTTGATGAAGTAGTCGATGACTACCATCAAATATTTGTTTTTATTGGTCCGTACCACAAATGGACCTAGGAGATCCAATACCCACTAGGAAAAGGGCCATGGAAAGGAGAGAGACCTGAGCTCGTTTAGGGGAGCTAAATGCATGTTCCTGTGTCGCTGGTGTAATACGGTGGAAGAACTGACTTGTTTTTGCGTTTTATGACATGTTACGGACAGCAAGAGTCGCCACCAACTTTACTTTTATCCAATAAGAAAAGGGTGAAAAGAGCAGGAAAGACCTTCGAGATTTTTAAGTTCGGGGGGTAGGTTATGAAAAGGGAAGGTGTTAGCACCCTTTTCATTTGCAGTTATCTACGGGCTCTTAATCGCTAGCTCACTTTATTTAGAAAATTGCTTTGTGAATGTGTGTTTGAGAAAATATTTTGAAAGTTGCCATAGTTAGGCAGAACTTTGTAATAATTCTCGTATTTATCCTCGAGAATGCGTACAAAGTGTTTGTTTGAAAATATTTATTGAAAAGTGTTATTGTGTGAAATGTTTTGTTTTGAAGAGCTTTGTGAGCAATTTATTAAGATCTACCCTTACTCAAGGTCTTTCTTGTAATTTCCTCCTCCTTTAGATAGTGCTATCCTACCATTAGTTAGTAGGAAGCCTTATCGTAGGATGTGAAGGGACAGGTGTCGGTCATCGTACAATCATCAAAGGCAACTCATAAAGACGCTTTAGCAATTATCGTTTAAGGGACTATATCATTTACCGAAGGCAACGTTGAAAGGGTCATCGAGGGACTATGATCTTTTGTATCGGAGAAACTTTGCTAAAGCAACCCCACGTTCTAGGGACATGACTGTTTAATCGAAAGGCAACAAGAGAGGTTATCCTAGAGGTGTAAGTGTGTGAATGATTTGTTTTCAGTTATTTTAATCTTGCAATTACGGTTAACTAGTGTTTTCTTTTAATCATTCCATACAAGCCTAATTACTAAGAAGTAAATATAATTGTAATGAAAAGCATTAAAGTGCGTAAAGTAAAAGCAGGAAAGATAAACCTAAACCTATTACACGGCTTTGGGGTAGTGACATAATAGAAAGCGGAAAGTAAAAACCCTAAGCTATTACAACCAGAAAAACAACTACATAATAATGAAAAAGGAAAGCGAGAAATCTAAGTTATTACAAATTGTGAATCCCATACACTTTATCTATAAAATAAAATTAAAATAGAAAAAAAAAAGAAATATTTTTAATGATATTTTTTATGGAAAATATTTTTTTAATGATGAATAAAATAAACCTAAAAACTAATTAATTTTAATTAACAAAAAGAGTTGATTAATTAAATTAATAAAAAAGGTTAACAATGAATAAAACTAAAAACTAATTAATTTTAATTAACAAAAATAGTTGATTAATTAAATTAATAAAAAAGGTTAATGATGAATAAACCTAAAAACTAATTAATTTTAATAAAAAAATAATTGATTAATTAAATTAATAAAAAGGTTAATGATGAATAAACCTAAAAATTAATTAATTTTAATTAACAAAATAATTGATTAATTAAATTAATAAAAAGGTTAATGATGAAAAACCTATTAATTAATTAATTTTATTTTAACAAAATAATTGATTAATTAAATTAATAAAAAAAGTTAATGATGAAAAACCTAAAAATTAATTAATTTTAATTAACAAAATAATTTATTAATTAAATTAATAAAAAAAGGTTAATGATGAAAAACTTAAAATTTTATTAATTTTAACTAACAAAATAATTGATTAATTAAATTAATTAAAAAAATATTAATGTGATAAAAAACCTAAAACCTAATTATTTTTAGGGTTTACAAAAAAACAATTATTTTAGGTTTGTAAAAAACAAGGTTTGTAGTTTTATGGTTAGGTGAATTTAGGGTTTAAGGGGAAAAAATGATAAAAAAGATCAAGTTAGAAGCAAAATCACACAAAATGTCAGGGGTGAGTTTTGAACCCCCACCCTTAACCCTCCACAATACATTAAGAACAAGTTAGAAGCAAAATCACATAAAATATCAGGGGTGAGTATAGAACTCACGCCCTTAACCTTCCACGCTACATGGTTTACCACTGTGCCAGAATTCACATATTATGCGTCAAACCTGCTCTAATGATGTATATGAACATATGTAAACGTATCAAATTAGTTAACAATGCATAAATCAAAGGTTTGAATTTTTAAAAAAACTACCAAAATAGGTAAGGATGAACATGATGTTATGGGCACGTTCTTGACTTCTTAAAGATTGGGATGGATTCCTGGGCACTTTAATATGATAATGCAATGTTTGGTTTCAATTGAGAAGGGCTGGAAACAAGGGTTCTGTGTTGCCTTAGTTTCTTGAATTTTTGGAAGTTTTGGAATAGTTTTATCTGCAAGGGTTTTCGTGTGATGTTATGTCTGAATGAAGAGAAATATATAGAGAAGAATTATGTTAAACCATTGTAGGATTGGACCTTGTAAGAAAATCCTTGACTCTATCTTATTTAATTTTGAATTTAAATAAATAAAATAAAAAATAAATGGAATAAAAATCAAAGTGGTGTATGAATAGGTTCAGAACTTCAATGTTGTGATACGGTGGGAAAGAACTGACTGTTTTTCGGAATGTTGGTTTGCGTTTTGCGTTTATTTTCGCAAAATGTCGCGGTAAGCAAGAGTCGCCACCGACTTTTATTTTATCCAACAAGGAAAGGAAAAAAGCACAGAAAAATTCCTTTTTTGAGATATTTCTCGGGTTCGGGGGGTAGATTATAGAAAGGGAAGGTGTTAGCACCCTTTCTATCCGTGGTTATCCACGGGCTCTTAGATACTTACTCATATTGTTTTTAAAATTTGCTTTTTCTTTGTGTTTGTGGGTTTGAAGGAGTTTTTGTTTGAAAGGTGTAAGTGTGAAAAAATTTTGTTTTTGAGAGAGCAAGTATTTAAGAACCATCTACCTACTCGAAAAAGGAATCATTCTATGCTATCTTCCTTTAGACAATGCTATCCCACTATTGATGAGTAGGTAGCACCGTCGTTTGAGTTTAAGGGTCAATTCGAATGAGGGACATGCGGTCACTAAAGCAATGTTAGGACGCCTTAGCGGTAACCCTAATGTCTTAGATCATTTTTTCTGAGGCAACCATTTCGAGGCAACTATGATCTTTGGACAAGAGGGCGACCTCTAAAACTTCCTATACTCAATGATTGCGTACGAAGGAAACCAAGTGAGGTGTATCCTAAGAGTGCGCATGTGCGAGTGTGTTGTTTTCAGTTATTTTATCTTTGTACATGTTAATGGTGATCTATGTTGATTTTAGGTTTAAACGTTCAATCTTGTAATGCATTCCCTATTATCAAACATCTAACAGTTTATAAGTTGTGGAAATTAAATTGCGGAAATTAAACTAACTATTACAAGGCGTCGGGTATTTACATCGCCAAAAGCAACCCTTGAAATTAAAATGCGGAAAATAAATAAAGCGGTAAAAATAGTAAAGTCTTATTAAGCTATTACATTCCGGAAACAGATACAATATTAAAATAAAATGGATCGCGTGCGAGAAATTAAATCGGGCGCAAGTTTTTAGGGTTTTGACCCTTTAATTGTTAAAGAAAGGATTTTGGTTTGTTTTTGAATTAAAAAATAAATTAAACTAAGTTAATTATTAAATTAATAAATTAATTAATTAATAAAAATATTTTTGGGTTTTTTATATTTAAAGAAATAAAAATGAATTTGGTCAATGTTAATAAAACCTAATTGTCTAAGTTAATTTTAATTATTGCAAAATATATTAAAAGTTATTCCTAATTAAAACTAAATTAATTAAATTAATATTTATTAACAAAAATAAAATACTAAAATTTAATTTAATAAACAAAATATTTTTTGGTTTTTAATTTTATGAGGAAAAAAAGATTTGATTGGTTGGTTAATAATAAAAATAATAACAATAAATAATTAAGCAAAATAAAAAGAAAATAGAAAGAGTTAGGGTTTGGGCCTGATTAGGGGGTTTACTCAGCAATTCCATGGCCCAATTGAGTTGGCCCCTTGTTGACTTTCCTGATTCAGTGTGCACTGGTTGACTAGATCCCACCATAGGCCATCATCCCTGGATTGCCAGATTTGGCCTTGGGCCATCTGGCGCTTGATATCTGATGGTGTATGGTGTGCCCCTAACCTGGATCTGCACTTGATTACATGAATAGAAAAAATAACAAGGAATATGGGGACCTGGGATTCGAACCCATGTCCTGTTGGATATTGGATACACGCCTTTGCCACTCAACCATTGTGCTTCATCTGTTAACATATTGGATAATAATAATAATATGGGATAACATGATAATATGCCAGAATAAAAAAAATAAACGCGCCAAGTATTTGAACCAACCACAGGGGGAGTGACACGTCTCCATCCCTAACCTCCAGCCCTATGATTTTTACCTGCGGATTCAGATTCGCAGCTGAATTCATAGGTCAACCCTAAAATCAATTCTAAGCCATAAAAATGACCCCCAAGACCATGGTGGTGCTCGTCTATCTCCTCCGGTCACATCTATGTCCATCAATGGAACCAATTTTGCCTGTGAAAGAAATGCGTTAAAAACAAACTACAAAACCCTAGGTTCGGTTATGGGGTTACAGTCCATATAAATGCAATCAAACAATGCCAAAAGTTCAGAAATTTCATAATCATTACAAATATGTCAAAGATTTTCCAGGAAAATGCAAGAATATGGAGTTACGATTTTGAATGCAGGGCCATGAAACGTGATGCTTACAGTGTGTTTTGATGGCTGTGAGAGCTTGCTTTGGATTGATTTTGACTCAGTGGTTGTCCAGCAAGCGATTGGTGTTGAGTTTTGCCTTTGTAAACGCCTCTAAGTGTGATTTTGGTTTCACACTTTTTCCACCTTTTTTCAAGTTTGGTTCTTGATGTTCTTGCAACCTCTCCCCCTGGATTTCGTGTCTTTGCCTTGTATATGTATGATAGAGTGTATTAGGTCAACTTTTATGGACTGAATCCTTGCACATTGATGCCTTGAGATTGGATTTGATTCACCATTAATAACTTGCCTAATTTGCCAAAAATCCAATCTTTTTGCACATGGAATGCTTGATACGAATTTGATCATGACATTGATGATGATTAGGTCCTGAAAATAGAAAAAGATCTCATGTAATCAAGTTTTGGGATTTTATTTGATTTAAATTGATTTAAAATGAAATAATTCAATAAAAAATCAAATAAAATAGAAAAATTGATAAATGGACACAAGGCTGAAGCTAGCACACGTCTGTAATGTGGCAAGTCCAAATCAAGTGGAAAAGAATGGGCCCATTTGACAAAATTTGAAGTTTTGGGGATAGTTGACTTTTGGCAATTTTGCAAAAATGTCCAACTTCAACAATGCATAACTTCTTCAATTTTGAACTTTTGGAGGTGTTCTTGGACTTTTTAGAAAGCTTGAGATGTCCTCTAACCAACCCGTTTGGTCACATCTTATTTTGCTATTCCATTCTCAAGTTATAAGCTTTTGAAAAATAGGTGTTTTTGTTGACTTTCAAAAATGACCTATAATTTCCAAATTTATAACTTCTTGTGAGTGCATTTTATGATCTTGGGGTATGAATTTGGATTGTAGGAAATTGCATCCTCTTCAAAATGAGCTTTTGATGGGTCATTTCTCATAAAGTATGAGAAAGTTATGCTTGGTCAAAGTTGAGTTGACTTTTCCTACAAAACCCTAATTTAGCAACTTTTGAGTCTTGATGAATTTTGAGCAATCCTTGATGAATCATGATCAACCCTTTATCAAATGATGAAATATCCTTCAAAATGAAAATGTTGACAAAAAAGCTTGAGGTTTGACTGTTTATAGGTCACAGTTGACTTTTGCCCTAGCACAATCGATTTTTGGACCCTTTGAGCAATTGACTGAGCAAACTTCCTCTACAAGGCTTGAAATTTGACATGGATGAACTTGAGAACATATTAGGACATTGGGGAGAACTTGAGGTCATTTTTACGCAAAGATCTTGATGCAACACAAAACCCTAATTTGGGGTTGACTGCCTTAGGAGATAACTTGACTGTCCAACTCTTAAGCAATCTTGAGCCACTTGGAGATTTTTCTTGCCATGTTTTAAGAAATATGAGAGGGAAAATTTTGGGGTACAACAACTGTGAGGCCTAATACACGTTTGGACCTTGAAACACAAGTCCATTGGCCCAAAAATCAGAGTTTGATCAATTTGGGTTTCATGCATTTTCTCAAAATTCCCCAACTTGTGCCAATTATAACTCTCTCAATTTTTATCATATGAAGGCGATCTTGAACTTTTGGAAAGCTCAAGATATCCCATAAAATCTTTATGTTGATCATTTTTTCATTTGAAGACTTTATCTTTATGTAAGTTTCCTTGACAAAAAGTATCTTTTTGTTAGATTTTGCAATGACCTATAATGTTTTAGCCCATATCTCTAAAAAGAAGAATTTTTTGGACTTGAGCTTAAAGATACAAAGTTGTAGAGAACTGAATTTCCTTCAAAACGAGCTTTGATTGAGAAAAATATGATGAATCATGTGAAAGTTATGCTTGGTCAAAGTTCAGCTGATTTCTCCTTAAGAAAACCCTAATTTGGAAACTTTTGACTTTTGATGAATTGAGAGTTTTTCTTGATAAATCATGACCAGCACTTCATCAAATGATGAATATGACTTCAAATGTTGATGTTGACCAAAAATCTTGAAGTTTGACTGTATGTTGACCATAATTGACTCTTTATTCAATATAGTTGATTTTCAGTCATCTGAGCAATTGACCGAGCAAACTTGTGATGCAAGGCATGAAACTTAGTATGAGCATTCTTAGAGACCTATAAGAAACCATGAAAACCAGTTGAGGCCTTATAAACACAATCTTCTTTGAGAAAAGTGAAACCCTAGTTGTAAGTCCATTGCTTAGGAGGAGAATTTGTCTGATCAATTCTTGAGCAACCTTGAGCATTTGAGAACCCTAGGAGAATGTCTTGAAGAAAAAGGGAGGGTAAATTTTGGGGTACAACATCTGGAATTTGTCATATTTTTTCACATGTTCTTTTGCATCGTGCTGCATGGTGGGTCAATAATACCCTGCTCGTAGAGGTTTCCTGGTGAGGGATCTTCTGCCCAGATGCTGGCCGCTAATCCCCTCGTGGATTTCGAGAAGAATACGATCCACACCACTTTGGTCAACACATTTGACGAGGGGAATGGAAAATCCTCTCGTGTAAATTTTACCCTCTACCAAGTTATACGAGCAAGCTTTACGTCTGACAACGACCGCTTCCTTCGAGTTGGCGAGCAGTTTTCCTTTTGTGAGGTAGTCATGTACAGGGGTCATCCAGCAGTCGTTGTCCCCTATGGCGAATACTTCCAAAGTTGGAGGAGGTTTATAGGTGCTTGGTCGAGGAAGGATTTCCTATATTACTGACTTTTCCTTGTTTTCCTCTTTGTGTTCACCAATTTGGTTATGATGTATGCGTAGGTGTTATACTCGCGGGGATCGTGATGTACGTCCATGGATTTGAATTTCTTTTTCCTCTCCTGGACCAGGACCCAATATTCAGCGAGTTGGTCATTTTTCACCTGATATTCCCCCAGACTTAGGATGCAACCAGTTGAGAGTCGGTGAAGATCTTTACTTCCTCGGCTCCCAGATCTTTGACCAGGCGCAAGCTTGCTAGGAATGCCTTGTATTCGGCCTGGTTGCACGAGGTTGGGAAAGATAATACGAGGGAGACTTCTATTAAGGTTCCTTCTTAATTTTCTAATATAATTCTAGTGATCAAGGATTCAAACACAACATGTTGACCTAATTTCATGTCTCAAATCATTTCCCAAAATCAAAGGGGTTGATAGTTGAATTTGGGATCAACTGATGAAAAGTCAACTGATACACAAAAAGTCAAACTTTGACTTTTTGGTCAACATTGAATTTCAAAGATCAAGATTCATCAAGACATTAAAAAATATAAAACTTGGTCAACAAGAATCAAGAAAGTCAAGAAAGTCAACAAAAGTCAAAGATTTTTAATACTTAGAAAATTCTAAGTGTTTTTTGACCTTGATAATTTCACTACTTCATGATAATTTTTCACCAAGATGCAAGATGACTCAGGAAAAACTTTCAACATGAAAGTTGTAGATCTTGATGAATTATACAAAATTTTCCCTTATGGTTGATGTCCAAAAAATGCTTAGATTTGAAGATATAGGCTCATAAAGTCGTGACATTTTTACTAAAACACTTAGTGAAATTTTCATTAAGTTAGGCAAATTTTTTGTCCCAACTTCTTGCCAATTTTTCACTAAGTTCCAAGTTGATTTTGAAAAAATTGCCAACATAAAGGTTGTATACAATGTTTAAAGCTTTCCAAAATGTCAAATAAATTTAAGAGATCATGCTTGAGCTAGGAGAATCAAAGAGAAGAAGTTGAGCATCCATTCTTGAATTACAAGGCATTTTCATGAAGAACACTTGATCAAATCTCTAACCTATGCTGCATAATATTACTTTGCAGGCTTCTAACTTGTAAATCACTCCATAATTAATTGTTTACACAATTGATTGAGGTATGATCCAAGTGATTAAGCCATGTCCAAAGCAATTTTTCATTTTTGGAAGAAAGGTACCATTGCCATTCTTGAAAAGCAAACTTTATCCCAAAGTCAACTTGTCTTGAGCCTCTAAATTGTTTGTTATGACCACACTCAACATGTATGCTCAGAAGAAACATGTTTAAAGCCTCCAGCGACCCTACAAGCCCTTGTACTTCACATTGAAACCATGAATTTCAAGTTCACTTCAAAATCAAGTTACATAGCCATAACATGTGATTCTTGATTTCTGATTACTACAACCTTAAAAACCTTCCCTATATAAATAGAGGAATCATTTTCAAGCTAACACACGAGTTTACAAGCCCTCTAACCCTATCAAACTCCCACAAACCATAATTTTCACAAAAATCTCCATAACTTGTAATTTTTTACTTTGAACACCAATCTCACAATCCACTCGTGCATTTTTACTTTTAATCAATCACAAAGCTTCCATACCTCATATATAACTCATCCCCATCCCTGTTTCAGCACTGTAACTTCATCTTCATCATCCTCCACTTCCAAATATTCAAACCTGCAACTTGACTTCTCCAACACGATTCAGGAACTTTCAGCATAAAGTAAAAGTTGCATTAGCTTCCTAGGAGTCTAGTGAAGCTATCAGATCATCACCACACTTCCAGGAGTGCTCAAACTCCAAACACGATTTCCAGTTTTGAGGTAAGTTTTCTAACCTTTGAACTCCTTATATAAGCATCATTAATGATTAATTTGTGAATGAAAAATGTAGACATCATAGTCCTGAAGCTAACCATGCCTTTAGTTTTCATTTATGTTGCTTAAGTGATGCAAATTTCGAGTTTGAAATTTCTGAAAAAATTAGGTTTTATTTGGTACCAAAAAAAATTCATGTTCATCTTTGATTTATAGCTTTAGTTATTTATATGATTGGATTCCTTGTGAAAAATGGAACAGCTTTCATGTTTATACTTTTAAAAATGGTTGAGAAATGAGCAAGATCAGAAATTCAAAAATGGTGATGAAGGGGCTGGCGCGAGGAAGAGGATGAAGTTATAATCAGGACTGAGTTTATTTTAAATTTAGTGCAATTTGCATTATTGCTGGATGTAACAACCACTCTACTGGCAGAGCGCGCGCGTATAAGGCATTCCTACGCTTGGTCATAAGTTTGAGCCAGGCGTGGGACATTTTGTTCTTTTCGTATTTGTTTCATACTAATCAGGTACAAGCAAATTAAAAGTGCGCATTGTGTTCCTCTCTTATACACCATCTGATCATTGGATAACCAGATCCAACACTCTACAAAGCAAGACCATGATGTACCTTCAAAATCCATCCACATAGAATCACAAAGAAGACTCCTGGGCCTCCTGACCTGAGCCTTTTATTTTGTATTTTTACTTCTTCATACTCCCATTTTACTAACAACACATGCCCATTTTCTTATTTTTGTTTCATTTATGTTTCTAACAAAAAATTGTTTTGGGTCTTTTGCTACATTTAGCCTCCTATTTGCTTTTCAAACACCACAACCCATTTCTTTTTATTTTTTCTTTACATTTTTTATATTTCATTTATTTATTTATTTTTATTTAACCCAAAAATATAAAAATATTTTTTCTTAAATAATTAAATTAAAAATATTTTAATGTAAATATTTTATTTCATTAAATTAGTTTTATTATTTCTTTTACAAATTGATATTAGTATTAACATTCAATTTATTTTCTAAACAAATTATTTAGACTTAGGTTTTATTTTCTTCTTAATTTCAATGAACTTATATTTTAGGTCTTGTTAATAGTTAATTAACTTCTTTTGTAAATAAGATTAATTAGTATAATTAGGTTAACTATAAAACCTTTTTCTCCATCAAAAAACCCTAAAAATAGTTTTCTTCCTCTTTACATTTTCAACATTCTATTATTCATATTCAATGGTTTGTAATACATAATTAGGGCTTTATTTCTTTCTTTCCCCTATTCACAAACTTGTACCCCCATTCCCAAAGCATTGTAATAGCGTAGGACATTTAAATTCCATAATTTATCGTTTTCCTTATTATTGTTAGTAAATAGGGTTTGCATGACAAGACTTAAAATCTACCATAGCAAAAACCCTAATTCAAGACAAAACACATGAAAACAAAACACTTTGCACACATGCACCTCTAGGGTTAACCACACTTTTTGCCTCGGATAAAAACAGTCATGTCCCTCGAATGTGGGATGTTTTAGCAAAGACCCTCGATTAAAAGATCATAGTCCCTTGATGACCTTTCAAATGTTGAATTCGATAAATGATCTTAGTCCCTTACGATAATTGCTAAAAACATCTTACAAGTTTCCTTCTATGACTGTACGATGATCCACGCATGTCCCTCACATTCAATGATATGGCTCCTTACCAACCAATGGTAAAATAGAACTATCTAAAGGAGGAGGAAAAGAACAAAGACTTTTTGAGTAGGTAGATTGCTCGTAAATGCTTGCTCACAAACTAAAACAACTTTCACACCTCACACTTTCAAAAACAAACATCTTTTCAAACACTCTCTTTCCAAACAAATATTTTCAAAACAAACATTTTGTATACATTCTCAATGATACGAAAATCATTGCAAAATTGTCGCGCCAAGGAGTTTTCAAAATATTTCAAAAACAAACATTTTGTATACATTCTCAACAATACGAGAATCATTACAAAATTACCATTTTCAAAACATCTTCAAAACATCTTTCAACATACACAAACACAAAGCATTTTTAAGTGATCAAGCAATTAAGAGCCCGTAGATAACTATGGATGAAAAGGGTGCTAACACCTTCCCTTTTCATAACCTACCCCGAACTCAAGAAAAATTCTTAAAAGATCTTTCCTGTTCTTTTCACCCTTTCCTCTATAGGATGAAAGAAAAGTCGGTGGCGACTCCCCTATCCGCAACATTTGCAATAAAACACAAAACACCTAACTCAGTTCTCCTACCGTATTACAAAACGGGCGACTCTGCTGGGGAGAAACTAAAAATGGGGTTACCTTAAGAGCTAGATCACCTTTATTGCTTTACTTGTTTGCCTTGTTTAAATTTTGGGGTTATGCTTGGGTTTATTTCTTGTATAGATCCTATACCCGGATCTGGGGCATTTTAGATAAGTAGAAATACATCATGGGGATTATGCAGCATAATACAGACATGGTTGAAGTGATTGCTATGTTAGTGTGACACATTTGTTGGTACCGGTGTCCCTTGAGTCCAGTCAAGGAGAATACAGGGTCGATGTGTGGTGTCATGAAGCACTAACTGACTGTAGAACCTTAGTTGAACAAATTGGCCATTAGAAAGTAGTGAGATAGCTGGCTTTGGTGCAAGACTAAAGTTGGTTTATACTCAACACTACCCTCATTGAGATCAAACTTTCGGGATATTTTGGCCGCAGTTTGGATGCTTGAGCTAAAACAATGTCCGATGAAGAAAGATCAGTGATATTGAGGCTCCTAGAACCCAGTTATTTCTTTTAGGACAAGTTGAACAAACTAAAAATTCAAGAGGGTAATTACCTATAAACCACATGCAAGCCTAAACATAAGGCCTTGTGTGCTTTGTTTGTTTGTGATTATTTTCTCATGACATCATAGCATCATGCCATAGCATTTTCACTAACCATTTCAAGGACCTAGGGATTTATCTTTGTTCCGTTGTGTAGGAAATGGCTTCCACTTGCAGAAATACCATCCGAATAAAATTCGTAAGGGTGCCTCCTCAACTCAAAGATTTAGCATCAAGGGTTCCTAAAAATTCTCCGTTCACCAAAAGATATGGTCGACTTCTTAATCTGGTTACCTCAAGCTTTGAAGAAGACATGATAAGGGTGCTCTTTTAGTTCTTTGACCCTGTACAACATTGTTTCACCATTCCCGATTATCAATTGGTGCCCACAATGGAAGAATAATCTCAACTACTAGGATTATTTGTTCTTAATCAAATACCCTTCACCGGTTTAGAGGAAGCTACAAGAACTGAAGTTATTGCCACGGCCTTACATTTGAAGAGTTCTGACATTGTAGCTAATTGGGAGACAAGAAGTGGGGTCAAATAATTTTTGGCTAAATTCCTGATGAAGAAGGCTCGTTTATTTTTGGATGCCATGAAAGCTTTTGAGGATATCTTAGCTCTTCTAATATATAGGTTGGTGCTTTTTCCTAACCCTGACTAACTCATAGATGTGAATGCTGTCAAAAGTTTCCTTACTCGTAACCCCGTGCCTACATTGCTTGGAGACGTTTTTCACTCTCTTCATACTCGCACTATGAGGAAGCGAGGGACTCTTATCTGTTGCTTTCCTTTAATGTCTAGGTGGTTTATTTCTTACCTTCCCCGATCAGTATTGAAGAATGAGCAAGGTTTGAGGTGGTCGTAAAGAATAATCTTGCTTTCTCATACAGATATCCATTGGTGCTCTCGATCTCAAGAGGACATTACTATCATTGACCGTTGTGGGGAGTTACATAATGTTCCACTCTTGGAAATTAGGGGAGGTATTAGTTACAACCCTTCTCTAGCTCTACGATATTTTGGCTATGCTCAAAGAGATGGTCCCCATGACACACTCATTCAAGGTATTATTTTTGACTACGAGAACGATGTTCAAGGTTATCATCGAAGGTTTATACATGCTTGGGGCATTGTAAGCAAGATTGATAGCAAGACTTTTGGGCATAATGATTCCATCCTTCTTGAGCCTTATCTCAAATGGGTACGAGCTCGTGCTCAAAGTCGCATGATGCCATATCTAGCTATCCTACCAATAGTTGTAAAGCCTATTGTTGAAGGGGATATTCATTTTACCATTCTCCATTCTTACGTGCCTATCGACCTAGAATAATTGTAGAGATCTTAGATTCAACTCAAGGGGAAACGAGAATCCTTTGAAGCTCGATTCTACGCAAGCGAGAAGAAAATGTTGGAGCTCACCAAGAAAATTCACGAGGAGCAAAGCTTGAATGCCTACCTTGACACAAAGAGGAAACACCCGTGGGAGACTTGAGTTTTTTGATTTAGGAGTTCATTTTGTTGTCTCTTTGAGACCTTGTTACTTTCTTATTGTAAGCCCAAGGGGAAATTGTAACTTTTGAACTTATTAATATAATTGTTGTTTCCTATTCCTTTTTGGCTAGCAAATTTAAATTTTTTGAGGTCCTTGAAAACATTGCATCCACATAGCATGCATCATATCATAAGAAAGTTTTTCGATACAGGTTTCCTCATCTTTTTACTGTTCATTTCAGTATAAGATGGCTCTAGAGCAAACCGTCAAAGATATGCATACTCAACATGTACAGTTCCAAGAGACTCTCCTTAACTTAGCTAAAGGACAACAAGAAATGATGGCACCCCTTTCCACCAAAAAGAAGACCAAGAAACAGGTTGTTATTCTCAACATGGAAAGAAGGTTCAAGGGGCTCGCTCGACTAGCTCAAATAGAGGAGGCTTCTTCTAAGGAGGAAGACAATCAAGACGAAGATGTTAGAAGCACCAAGGCTGGGGGTGGAAATAACCAGATTTTTGAGGATGAAGACTACTCCAATGAGCAGTACCCATTGGCGGAGGACAAATACAAACAGCTAGAAGACCAACTTAAGGTTGTAGAGATCCAAACAGTGCCTGGTTTGGACTTTGGAGATTTAGGTTTGGTCCATGGGATGGTCATTCCCCACAAATTCAAGGTTCCTATCTTCACCAAGTATGATGGAATCTCCTGTACCAAAATGCATCTGAGGTCTTATTTCCTCAAGATTCAACAACACACCAATGTTAGGAAGTTATGGGTTCATTTCTCCCAAGAGAGCTTATCTGGAACATAGTTGGAATTCTTTTATCAACTAGAAGGGACTAATATCCACACATGGGAGGATCTCGCTGCTTCCTCCTATAGACAATACCAGTATAATGTTGATCTTATACCAACTAGCGTGCAATTACAAAGTATGACTATGGACTCAAGCGAAGGCTTTAAGGAGTATGCTCAAAAATGGAGGGACCTGGTTGGAAGCGTGTAACCCCTTTTGACTGATAGAGAATTAGTGGACATGTTCGTGGGCACTCTGTCGGGCCTATTCTTTAATTTGTTGATTGGGAGTTCTTCGTCAGAGTTTATTGAGTTGATTTTGACAGGTGAACTAGTTGAAAGCGGAACCAGAAGTGGGAAGATACCAATGGCCTCAACCTCTACTGCTGTAAAGAAACCATTTACTGGTAAGAAGGAGACTAATGTTGTTTATGGACAAAGGAGCCGTATCAAGAATGATCGTCATCAGCCGGTAGGAGCAACATTAATTTCTAACTCAACCCTAGTTCAATGACCACAACAACAAAACAATAAGCATATGACAGACGTCCCGAGGAGGCAGTTCACTAGGATCAACATTCCATTATCTCAAGCTTTACAACATCTGTTGAAGGAAGATTTGGTAACATTATAGGATCCTCCTCAAAATCCCAACACATCATCTCCGAATTATAACCCAAATGCAAGGTGTGCATACCATTCCAATAGTCTTGGGCACAACACCAATCATTGTTTGGACCTAAAAACAAAAATTGAAGATTTGATTGACAATAAGGTGATTGAGTTTGAACCTCCACCCCTAATGTGATTACTGCCCCATGCCCAATCATGATAAAGGTGTAAATGCCATTGAATATGTTTCCTATGTCTCCTCCATCAGTGATTTGAACACTCCCTTGATGACCGTTAAGAAGAATCTGTTAAGAGCTGATTTATTTCTGGGCTACCTTGAAAGTTGTTACCATTGTGCTTCCTAAACTAATGGTTGCATGTGGCTGAAGAAAGGTATTCAATGCCTGATTGATAGCCATGAAATTATGTTCGAGAAAACTCCGTCCATGAAGAGTTTATCTGAAAGTATACCTCAAGAGCTGAGACTTGAAGATGTTTCCATAATCACCATTTCAAATACTTCTATTAGGATCACCTCTAAAGGCCCTATAAGGATTCCTGCTGAGCCAAGAGTGGCACCCCTAATTATCACTGCACCAGGGCCAGTCCCCTATTCCTCTGAAAAAGTTGTGCCTTGGAACTATGGGGCAGAATTTTATTATCATGGTGTCAAGCAAGAGCCTTGGATCAATGAAAGTGAAGATCTTGAAATTACAAACTTTTTGGAACTAGTAAGGTCACTAGGACAGGAAGGATGTTCTCTCCGGAGATCTCTCCTCCAACAATTACTACAACACATGTTTGTATTCCTGCTGCTAGACCAACTGTTGATACTCGAGGTAAAGAGACAGTTACTGAGCCTGCCCGGATGGAGGCACCATCCAAAGATGTTACAATTGAAGACCCATCTAGACAAGAGATGGAAGAGATTCTGAAGATCATCCGTAAAAGTGTCTATAAAATAGTTGAACAACTGGGGAAGACACCCTCCAAGATATCCATGTTGTCCTTGTTATTGTGCTACAAAGCACATGCCCAAGCTTTGTTGAAATTTCTGAAGAATTCCCATGTACCACACGATACCACTACTGATCAATTTGAGAATTGTATTACAAGCCTAACTGCTATAATGGCTTGGGCTTCTCCGATGCAGATTTAACTTCGACGAGAAAGAATCATCACAAGGCCCTCCATATCTATATTGAATACAAAGGCACCACTTTGGCTCATGTGTTAGTAGATAATGGGTCCTCCCTAAATGTTTTACCTAAAGGTGCTTTAGATAGACTGGACTATGAAGGGCTGGTGCTGAAACCTAGCGATATTGTGGGATGTCAAATTTTCAACAAGTCAATTACAGACCAATTCCCAAGAAAGGACTGTTCAACCATCTACATAAAAGATATTTCTTTCAGACCCTTGTCGGTTCAGTTTAAATCTCTCAACGGTTTATTCTTATTCTTTTCCGCAGACGTCTTCTCTGGTTCAGATAAATCTCTGAATGATTTGTTCTGATTTTTCTCCAGACCCCTGTCGGTTCAGTTTAAATCTCTCAATGGTTTATTCTGATTCTTTCCTGCAGACGTCTTCTCTAGTTTAGATAAATCTTTCAATGATTTCTTCTGATTCTTCTCCAGGCCCCTGCCGGTTCAGTTTAAATCTCTCAACGGTTTATTCTGATTCTTTCCTGCAGACGTCTTCTTTGGTTCAGATAAATCTCTCAATGATTTGTTCTGATTCTTCTCCATACCCCTGCTGGTTGAGTTTAAATCTCTCAACGGTTTATTTTGATTCTTTCCTGCAGACGCTTTCTCTGGTTCAGATAAATCTCAATAATTTTTTTCTGATTCTTCTCCAGATCCTTGCCGGTTCAGCTTAAATCTCTCAACAGTTTATTTTGATTCTTTCCCGCAGATGTTTCCTCTGGTTTAGATAAATCTCTCAACGGTTTATTCTAATTCTTCTCCAGATCCCTATCAGTTCAGTTTAAACCTCTCAATAGTTTATTCTGATTATTTCCCGCAGACGCTTTCTCTGGTTCAGATAAATCGCTCAAAGATTTACTCTGATTCTTTCCAGTTAAAGAATATTCAAGATCTCTTTTGGTTCAGTTTAAACCCCTCAACGGTTTACCCTGATACTTTCCAAAGGAACACTTCTGGTTCAGATAAATCTCTTCAAGATTTGTCCTAATTCTTCCCAGTTAAACAATATACAAGACTTCGTTTGGTTCAGATAAGTCGCTCCAAAGATCTATTCTGATTCTTTTCCAGTTGAAATCAAGTTCAGACTTAGTCCATTTTCTTTCAACAGTTACCTTTGGTTGTCATCTACAAGCCCATCTCCGGAAAATCTCCATCATTCATCCAAATGACATCTATAAGCCCATTCACAATTCATCTTCGAGTGCAAATTTTTGGGCACTTTAGTGTCCAATCATCTTCCACCTTTAAGTCACAAATGGCGGATCCGCCAATCTAACTCTTCGGGTTTAAGAAGATTGAATAGGAGAAGCTATTATACCCCAAAATTTTCCCTCTAATTTATCAAGTATTTTCTTACAATATCTCATTTGGTTCAAGGCTGCATAAGAGTTGATCAGCTCAAGACACCTCCTTAAGCACTGATGACTGAAATTAGGGTTTGAGATTGCACAAGGATAATTGAACTTTTAATGCTTCATATGACTTTCATGGATCATTAAGGACCCCCAATATTTCTCATGTCAAGTTTCAAGTCTTGGATCACATTTTTGCTCAATTAATTAAGCAGTTGACCTAAAAATCAATTATATTAGGGAAAAAGTCAACTATGGTCAATTTACAGTCAAACTTCATAATTTTTTATCCATATCAACATTGTGAACTTCTATATGTCATTTGATAAAGTTTGGACCATAATTCCTCAAGAAATTTGATGAGATCATCAAAAGGAAAAATGGTCAAATTTAGGGTTTTTACTGAGAAAGGGCAATTTCTGATTTTTGACCTAGAAAATGGTTAATTGGTTTGAGACATGATCTCAAGAGTTCAATTTCACCATTTTGACCTAATGGCATGACTCAAAACATTACTCAAGGTCATTTGATTGATAGTTGATTTTTCAGTCAACTGATCAAAAGTCAACTACACACTGAAAAGTCAAACTTTGACGTTTTTGTCAAAATCAAGTATCAAAGATCACAATTTATTAAAACATGTCAAAATATGAAACTTTTTCATAAATAAATCAAAAAGTCAAGATTTCATTTTGAAAAGTCAAAATTTCCAAACTTAGAAATTTTTCTAAGTGTTGAAAACTTCACATTTTTTCACAACTTTGAGCCAATTTTTCACCATGATGCAAGATGATTCAAAGGAAACTTTCAACATGAAAGTTATAGATATCAATGAGGTCTAAAACTTTTGAAAATTATGAGCAAGTACCTAAGATCCCGTAGATAACTACGGGTAGAAAGGGTGCTAATACCTTCCCTTTCTATAATCTACCCCCGGTACTCAGAAATATCTCGAAAAAAGAATTTTTCTGTGCTTTTTTCCTTTCCTTGTTGGATAAAATAAAAGACGGTGGTGACTCTTGCTTACCGCGACATTTTGCAAAAACAAACGCAAAACGCGAACCAGCATTCCAAAAATAGTCAGTTCTCCCACCGTATCACAGAACTGGAGACTCTGCTGGGGACTTAATAAGTGGGGTGTACCTTAGGAATAGTTCATCATATTGTTTTCAATTGTTTGATTTGTTTGCTTTATCTTTGTGGGTTTGAATTGGAGTTACTATAGATCCTAACCCGGATCTGGGGATACCTTTTAGGTAAGTAGAAATAGACTGTGAGGGAACGGTACGACGTAGACCGATACGGTTGAAGCAGTAGCTACGTTAGTGTGACACTTTAGTTTGTACCGATATCCCTTATGGAGGAACAAGGAGAATATGGGGCTGCTAAGGGGTCATTAAGCACCAATTGGCCTTAGAACCTATAATCGACCAACTTGGCCATAGAAAAGTAGCAGTATGCTACACTCATTGAGACCATACTCTCGCGATGATTCCAGTCGCAAGAAAAGGTTGCTAAACTGGAATTATGACCGATCGAGGATGGTCAGTGATATTGAGAACCTCTAGAACCCGGTTACTATTACTAGGACAGGTTGAACCAACTAAACTGAAAGAGGGTAATACCTAAACTCCATGCCAGCCTGAAATTTAAGGGCTATTGTGTGACTTGTGTGCTTTCAACTTGAACTACTTGCACATGTTTGTTATCTAACAACTTGAGTTCCTTGCAGGTTTTGTTTACAGTCCTTATCCAATACCTTGGATTTCTTGCCGGATTTACTTGTTTACATCACCTCGTACTTTTGCTTAAACGCATAACATACACATCATAACATCATGCTTTAACATTTCCTTAACCATTTCAAGGATCTCAAAGGTTTGTGATGCAGATTATGGTAAATCAAACGTCTAGCAAGTGGCAAAGGGGATTTATTTTCCTCTAGCCAATGTCATCTAGAGATCAAAACACGATAATTTGAGTCGGTGGCTATAACCCACTCGATATGGTGAGCTTGACTCTTGAAGAAGAACTCTTGATGACATGAAGTTTCTTCAATCAAAGCTGCAAAATTCAAATTCTAACAGTTTCTTGTTTACCCCGCAAGATCCTTGAAAAAATTGCATACATATATTATACATATCATTGCATAACAGGTCTCCCAGTACAAGTCTCTCATGTTCTCGCTGTTTATTTCAGCAATGGCTCTCCAACAAGACAACAGAGATCTTCAAGAAACTCAGTTCAGGGACATATTCCTAAACCTATCCATGGGGCAGGAAGAGTTGAAAACGCTCCTTGTTGGGAACTTGGTCAAGAAGAGTCCTAAAGATAACAAGGATGAACAATTGGAACAACTGCAAGCCGAGTTAGGTGCAATGAGAACCCAGATGTTGGGGCAGATGGCTCTTATCCAAGGCTTAGCTCTGGAACAAGAAGAGTTGAGAACCATTATCAACCAACTTCATCAAGACAAATACAACAGTGTGAAGCAAACAGTCGAGGACGGGGACCAAGTCATTGATCAACCTCCAAGAAGACAAAAGGTTGGTTTGGTGAAGAATAGACCTCTCCAAGTTGCTACTACCTCACGGGTCCAACAACAACCTCGCCATAAACAACCGGTTAATCAGAGTAAGCCGGACAGGCCCAAGAGGAAGTTTACCAAGCTCAACATGCTGCTGTCCCAAGCTTTGCAACACCTGTTGAGATTGAATCTGGTGACGTTGGTAGAACCTCATCCAAATCCTAAGACTTCTTCACCTAACTACAATCTTGATGCAAGGTGTGCATACCATTCCAACAGCCTGTGGCATGATACCGACGACTGTTGGAAGTTGAAGTACAAAATTCAAAACCTGATTGATGAAGGAGCATTGGAATTCACACAAGATGGTCAACTAGAATGTTTCTGTCAATCCTCCAGGGCTCACCATTTGAAGTGACAAGTTCTGACAAGAAAGGGCTTTTGTTCATTAGAATTTTCAATTTGTAATTTACTTTTGATCGTTCGAATATTTTATTCATGTCAAACTTTGTTACATTATCAATGCATTGCATATGTATGTTTTGAATCAATCCATTCGTATTCACTATATTTAAATTGGTTTACTTTTTGTGATGTTCAACTCTCGATTAAAAAACTCTAAGCCTTTAGAGGGAGGATGACGAAAATGATATCAAAATCTCTACAGTATGCTTTTGAACAGACCCCGCTGACGATGTACAGGCGTTGTTTCAAATCCTAAACAGTGGAGTTATAAGGAAGATAATCCCTCGTCAACCCCTTTGAGCCAAAGAAGTTGGAGTTTTTCTTTTCACACGAATTAAAACCCTTAATCACAACCTGGGGCAGGGTAGTTTGCTCAGTTAATTCAGGTGCACAATGAATGGCTTTGAAGACCTCCTTCCAAAACAAAAGACAATGATGGTCCCTTATAATCGTCAGGACAGGAAGTCATTATCTCTCGAAATAAAAGCCCATTAAGTCAAAACCTATGAAAGAGACTTAAGAAAAAAACTGGGGCATCCTGCTGACTGTAATCACAAAAAGAAACAGTTCATGCAAAAGACAGGGATAATAAAATCAAAAAGAACGAGGTCCTACAAACCCTCAATAAAAAGAAATGTCTGACTGTTCAAAATAAACTGTCAGTATCCGAACCTTCACTGGAATATCAGAGCAAAGACTCAAACGGGATCTAAATGCACAATTAGCTGAGTTTAGGATCGAAGAACATCACGAAGAACGGGTGGGTACAAATAAAATTTGAGCCTTTATCCTTTGTTTCTTAAACCGTGAACCAGGCCACGTTATAACCCTTAAAAGTCCTAGCTGAAGCATGGGTTAGTTCGAAAGCATACTGTTACAAAAGGTATCCTGACTCCTATAGGGCTTGTTGTAAATTCTGAGTTGACGTCACATTTTACAAAATTTTCCTATCTTACTGAAAAAAATGCATTTTCAAAAACTTCAAGACAGACATAAGCTTTGCATTCTTAAAATAACATTGTTTGCATATGACTATTTGTTCAAACAGCAGAAATTTGCACGACGAATATCTAGTGAACAAAAAGCCTTCTCAGTAAAAAAGATCACCTAAAGTGGAAAAACACTTCCAACCAAGGGGCACGGCATGATCATTGTCCATCATCTGGGGCAGTCAAGTCAAGATTCAGAGAATCTCTCAAAGATGCCAAATAGCCAGGGGCAAATCTCCATCTGAGTCACTTGGGGCATTAGACATGGATTCCCAAAACGAATCTTGCATGATCAAACGAACATCTTCTGGTAGTATGGCAACACGACACTACCAACAGTGACAACTCCCTACACTCGGAGAGCGTGGACATAGTCAGAAAATACTGCGCATGAATAAGGACCCTCTATGTTGACTGGCCTAGGAAAAAATAAGGGCATCCCGACGAACCAAAAAGGTTCGGAAAAAATTAGGGATAAAAACAAAAGGATATGTACACCTGGCAAGCCGAAAACCTGAAAAGTCGGCTTGGGAAAAAAAGGGTATCCCGGTGGACTGAAAACCCGAAAGGGTGGTCTAGGAAAAAATTAGGGATCAAAGCGTACAACTATGTCCTGTCATCTTGTCACTTACCTACCAGAAGAAAATTTGTCATTTCAATCGGCAGTTACCAAGCACCTCATAGATTGGGATAATACTCGATCCACAAGGCCTCCACAAGCACCTTCTCCCGCAGAAACTGGGACAAAAGTCTCGATGCAAAGTCATCGTCATATCCTCAGCATGCGTCCCAATAACATTCACTCCATGCAGAGTAAGAGAGAGACGATGGTGTTAATTCTCCCCAGCTGAGGCTCACAACCACGAATGAATTAGCGACATTCTCCCCAAGCAGAGTTTATATATCACCAACACTGGAAGATTATCCCCAGTGGAGTTTGGAAAATTATCCCCAACGGAGTTTGAAAGATTATCCCCAGTAAAGTCACAACTGGAATATCATCCCAAACGGAGTTCATTCCTTTCACAAACAGAAATTCAATCCCCAACAGGTTTCATTATCACCAGCAACGGTAATTCATCTCCAGCTGAATTTATCAGCAGAATCCTCCGGCAGAGCATCTCTTCCCCCACAGAGTCATTCTCTCGTCAGTTTATTCCCCAACGGAAGTTATCCTCTCATACAGGTTTATTCTCACAAACATCTTCATTCACCATCTCTAGCGGAAACGAAGAATTAAATTCTTTTCTCCAGTAGCAATCCGGGATTTATTTTCCCCAGCTCAAAACATCACATTTCCATACATCTTGACATGCATACGCATCATACAACACAATCTCATTTATTTTGAGAACATCATTGCTTGATACATATCATGCATTACATACAACTAACCTTTACCTTTTAGGAAGGATACGGTTAAATTCTCATAAAGTTCAAGCTATGAAGCTTTTACCTCAGTCGAATTACGGACAAGTTCCTAAATCTCGACATATATGTTTTCCTCAGTTGAATTACAGACGAGTTCCTAAATCACGACAGAGATGTTTCCTCAGTTGAATTATGGACGAGTTCCTAAATCTCTACAAATATGTTTTCTCAGTTGAATTACGGACGAGCTCTTAAATCTCAGTAGAGATGTTTCCTTAGTTGAATTACGGACGAGCTCCTAAATCTCAGCAGAGATGTTTCCTCAGTTGAATTACGAACGAGTTCCTAAATCTCAGCATAGATGTTTCCTCAGTTGAATTATGGACGAGTTCCTAAATCTCAGCAGAGATGTTTCCTCAGTTGAATTACAGACGAGTTCCTAAATCTCAGCAGAGATGTTTCCTCAATTGAATTACGGACGAGTTCCTAAATCTCAGCAGAGATGTTTCCTCAGTTGAATTACGGATGAGTTCCTAAATCTCAGCATAGATGTTTCCTCAGTTGAATTACGGACGAGTTCCTAAATCTCAGCAGAGATGTTTCCTCGGTTGAATTACGGACAAGCTCCTAAATCTCATCATAGATGTTTCCTCAGTTGAATTACGGACGAGTTCCTAAATCTCAGCAGAGATGTTTCCTCAGTTGAATTACGGACGAGTTCCTAAATATCAGCAAAAATGTTTCCTCAGTTGAATTACGGACGAGTTCCTAAATCTCAGCAGAGATGTTTCCTCAGTTGAATTACGGACGAGCTCCTAAATCTCAGCAGATATGTTCCCTAAGTTGAATTACGGACAAGCTCCTAAATCTCAGCAGCGATGTTTCCTCAGTTGAATTACGGCAAGCTCCTAAATCTCAGCAGAGATGTTTCCTCAGTTGAATTACGGACGAGCTCCTAAATCTCGACAAAAAAATATTTCCTCAGTTGAATTACGGACGAGCTCCTAAATCTCAGTAGAGATGTTTCCTCAGTTGAATTACGGACGTGCTCTTAAATCTCGACAAAAAAATATTTCCTCAGTTGAATTACGGACGAGCTCCTAAATCTCAGCAAAGATGTTTCCTCAGTTGAATTACGGGCGAGTTCCTAAATCTCGACAAAGATATTCCCTCAGTTGAATTACGAACGGGCTCCTAAATCTCGACAAAGATGTTTCCTCAGTTGAATTACGGACGAGTTCCTAAATCTCGACAGAGATTTTTCCTCGGTTGAATTACGGACGAGTTCGTAAATCTTGACAAAGATATTTCCTCGATTGAATTATGGACGAGTTCCTAAATCTCA
This sequence comes from Vicia faba, assembly GCA_948472305.1. Taxonomy (NCBI): domain Eukaryota; kingdom Viridiplantae; phylum Streptophyta; class Magnoliopsida; order Fabales; family Fabaceae; genus Vicia; species Vicia faba. The sequence continues at coordinate 1,170,029,882 of OX451736.1, read as the reverse complement.
GCAGAGATGTTTCCTCAGTTGAATTATGGACGAGTTCTTAAATCTCAGCAGAGATGTTTCCTCAGTTGAATTATGGACGAGTTCCTAAATCTCAGCAGAGATGTTTCCTCAGTTAAATTACGGACGAGTTCCTAAATCTCAGCAGAGATGATTCCTCAGTTGAATTACGGACGAGTTCCTAAATATCAGCAAAAATGTTTCCTCAGTTGAGTACGGACGATCGAAGTTCCTAAATATCAACAAAGATGACTCACCAGCAGAATAGCGGACAGCCGGAGCTCCTAAAATTCTACTTCTCTCAACGGAGATCAGCATTCCCCAGCGGGATCTTCCTCAACGACAGGTATACAAGCTCTCGCTAAGGAATCTCTTATGCAATCGACACTCCTTCGGATGACATCTTTAAGCCCATCTCCCGTCATCTCCTCCAAATGGCATCTGTAAGCCCATTCCCGATACTACCTACATAGTCAATCATCATTACAGACGAGTGCAAATTTCTGGGCACTCTAGTTTTCAATCATCTTCCAGCTTCAGATCACGAAAGGCACACGAGCCAATCTAAATCTTCAGGTTTAAGAAGATTGAACAGGGGCAGCTGTTATACCCCAAAATTTGCCCTCTTTTCATACACGCATATTATTGGTTTTATGGTTATGGAATAAAGGTATATTTATCAAGCTTCTTCAGGTTACAAGTGACGTTTATTTCGTCAATGGATATTCTCAGAGTATTTTCCGTGCTGAAGATCGGTTCGCCGTTTTGCAACGGTTCGGGGTTCAAAGATTCACAAGTCCAACCCAGTGCGTCATATTCAGGTGTTCTTTCGCCAAGATATCTCTGATAACGTATTCTCAAATTCAGGTTCGGCTCAAGAGTCAATTCTTTAAAGAAGGTATCCGAATGTGTGAGTTTTCTCGAAGAAATATGGTGAAAAGTGTGCTAAAAGTGCAGTTTTTACGCGCTAAAATTTTCATAACTTGAAGATCGTGGCTCGTTTTGAACCCGTTCCAGTGGCCCAAATTTCATATTGACGCCATCTACGTTTTCATTTCTCACGGCTGGAAGCCAATTTAGATCAGAAGGTCTTCAAAAATGCGAAATTATCAAGTATTTACGTACAGAAAATTTGTGACAAAAATTTATTTGCGTCATGTTCAGAAAATCATAACTTGGTCGATTTTCATTGTATCGAGCTGATTCCGGCGCCCAAATTTCACAAATTGAGTTCGCTATATTTTCACAGGAGGTATCGAGTTCGAACGGTATTCAAAAGGCCTTAGTTTTTTGCTCAGAGTGCGTGTGACGCGCCGAAAATCCTGAATGCTGAATATTATTTCATCTGGGCCGAAACTTCAAAAATTCATAACTTGTCAATTTTTATCGGATCGGACCCATCTTTTTACACAAGGTCACTGACTCAGAGATCTACAACTTTGCTTCAAAAGTCGAGACCGAATTATACTCCGATCAATACCAGTTTTTATTGAAAAACGTGTCAGAGTCGACATTGGAGCCCAAAATAAGTTTGTCTGAGCTGAAACTTCAAAAATTCATAACTAATTCACCGTTTATATGATCGAGCCCATTTTCAGACAGGAGTTAGTTCTCGATGTCGGCTACATTTTGTTTTCACATTTCAAATTCAAAAATTGCACTTAAGCCCCTGCGATTTTTCCTAGAACGTGACAGACTCAAGTGAACATTGGAGGCCCAATTGCACATTCAAAGCCCATTTTTTTCTCTCTAATTTCTATTATATAATCCCATTCTTTTCACACAAACAAGAGAGGAAGAAAAAAAAGCTTTTGCCACAACGCTGTCAAAATATCAAATTCTTTCAAGAACCCTAAAACCTTGAAATCCTTATTACAAATCTCCATCTCACTACAAACAAGCCATCTATGTTACAAACCAACATCTCACTACTTCTCCAGTAAGGGTAAGGCTGGCTTGATCTCCATGATCAAAAGGTTATAAAAGCATTCATATCACTACTTCTCCAGTAAGGGTAAGGTTGATTTGATCTCCATGATCAAAAGGGTATAATCATTCATACATGCCATATCGGTTTTAACATTAAATTTTTTCATATATTAGCTTTATTTGTATTTCATAATATATAGTAATTTATTTAATGTGTTCATGAGATTCAACACTGCAGATTTAGACAAGATCTCATACAGGTTCATTACAGAACGTTGAGGCCTAAACACAAATGGCCAAAACAGAACAACTTACACATGATACCAATACGTGGTGAGGCAGACATCCTCAGAAGGTCAAGGAACATTGAGGCCAAAACACAAATGGCCAAAACAAAACAGCTTACACATGACACCAATACATGGCGAGGCAGATATTCTGAGAAGGTTAAGGGCGTGGGTTCAACAACCACCCCTATTGGTTTTAATTTTCTTCCTTTCTATTTATCCGTTTACCTATTTTTATTCTTTCTGTTTAAAATCTTTTTTTCATAAAACTTAACATTTTTCACAAACCTTTTATTTTTTATAATAAACTCGAATAATTAATTTTAGGTAACTTTAATTGTTTTGTAAATAAATTAAAATTAATTAGAACAATTTGGATTTTGTTTCTAACTTAATTCTATTTTCTTTTTTTTTCTTAAAATAACAAAATCACAAAAATATTACTTTTCATAAATTAGGTCTAGATTTTATTTTTGAATTAATTTAATTAGGTTTGTTAATTTAGGTAACTTTAATTACTTTTTTTGCAAATAATTAAAATTAATTAGAATAAATAGGTTTTATTACTAACTTAATTTTATTTTTATTTTTTTCCTAAAATAACCGAAAACCAAAAATAGGCCATTTAATTATTTTTTTAACTAATTTAATTACTAATTAATTTTGTATTTAATTTTAAAAATTAAATTTTTTTCTTTAAAAAATATTAAAAATAACAAAAACAGTTTTTCTTTTGATTAGGTTAGAAGGGTCAAAACCCTAATTTTCTCCCGATCTAAATTTCATCGCGCGCGTTATTTTTATTTTTATCCCATTATTGTAACTGCTCACAAGGTGTAATAGTTTTAATTAGGACTTTTACTTTTCATTTATCGCTTTATTCTTTACTTTTCAAAGGGTTTGTTTTTGGCTATGTAAATACCCGAAGCCTTGTAATAGCGTAGTTTAATTTCCGTACTTTAAATTCCATAAATTATTAACTGATAGATGTATGATAATATGATGCATAACAAGAATGTATTATTAATTTGAAAACAGTTAGATCACCCTAAATATGCAAAGATAATAATCTGAAACTGAATCGCTCGCACATGCGCACTCTTAGGGTACACTCCCACTTGGTTGCCTTCGGTAAACGGTCATTGAGTATAGGATATTTTAGTGGTCGTCCTTTTGTCCAAAGATCATAGTTGCCTCGGAATGGTTGCCTCGGATATTGTTGCCTCGGATAAATGATCTAAGACATTAGGGTTATTACTAAGACGTCTTAACGTTGCTTTAGTGACTGTATGTCCCTCTTTCAAATTGACCCTCAAACTCCAACGACGGTGCTACCTACTCACTAATAGTGGGATAGCATTGTCTAAAGGAAATCATCATAGAACGATTCTTTTTTCGAGTAGGTAGATTAGTTCTTAGATACTTGCTCATCCAAAACAAAACTTTTTTCACACTTACACTCTTTTACAAACGAGTTTTCAAAAACACTTCATTACACTCTTGAAGACAGACGCAAAAGTTAAATCAAAGTCAAAACAAAAACTTTTTAAAACCCACAAACACAAAGAAAACAATTTTGAAAATGATGAGCAAGTACCTAAGAGCCCGTAGATAACTACGGATAGAAAGGTTGCTAATACCTTCCCTTTCTATAATCTACCCCCCGCACTCAGAAATATCTCGAAAAAGGAATTTTTTTGTGCTTTTTTCCTTTCCTTGTTGGATAAAATAAAAGACGGTGGCGACTCTTCCTTACCGCGACATTTTGCAAAAACAAACGCAAAACGCAAACCAGCATTCCAAAAACAGTCAGTTCTCCCACCGTATCACACTAGTAATTAGGGTTTTTATGGAAAGATTAAAACCAACAAATAGCAAACCCTACTCAAGACAAATCAAGCATGTAAACCAACACACTTGCACACTTGCACCCTTAGGGTAAATCCACTGTGTTGCCTTATAAAATAGCCATATTATGCATGTGAGGTATCTTAGCAAAAATACAAGATCATAGTCCCTCAATGACGCTATCAAAATTGCCTTTCAAAAATTATCTTAGTCCCTTAAAGAAAATGCTAAGATATCTTACAACATTGCTAATCATGGCTATACGATGATCTTTGCCCGTCCCTTTTACATCCAAAGATAGGGTTACTTACCAAATCAATGGTAAGATAACAATATCAAAGGAAAGAGGAAATAAACATGAAATACTTTTAAGTAGGTAGATTGTTCCTAGTTGCTTGCTCAATTTCAAAACCAAAAAGATCCTTGCTATTTTCAAAAACAAACACTTACACTTTCAAACATCTTATAAACTTGAAAACATTTTCAAAAGATCAACATCTTTGTATACATTCTTACAAACAAGAATCATTACAAAGATTTCCTAAACAATGGCCTCTTTAAAAAATACTCTCAAAAACCACACAAAGCACAATTTCAAACAAAAGCAATTGGTCTAGCAAGTAACTAAGAGCCCATGGAAAACCATGGATAAAAAGGGTGTTAATACCTTACCTTTTCATAATCTACCCCCCGAACTCAAGAAACAATCTCAAAGGTCTTTCCTGTGCTTTTTCACCTTTCCTTTTGGATAAAAGAAAAGCCAGTGGCGGCTCTTGCTAATCGCAAGATTTACGATAAAATGCAAAACCCTCAAGTCAGTTCTCCCACCGTATCACAGAACTGGCGACTCTGTTGGGGATAATTCTAAAAGTGGGGTTACCTTAGGGATAGATCACATTTACTTGCCTACATTGTTTGACTTGTATGCTTTAAATTATGGTTCTTTGTTTGGGTTTGAATCCTCTACCCGGATTTGGGATACATTATAGGTAAGTAGCAATATGTTGTGGAAACTGTGCAGGGTATACCGACATGGTCTAAGCAATAGCTATGTTAGTGCGACATATTTGTAGGTACCGGTAGCCTTTGAGTTAATCAAAGAGAATACGGGGCCGCTGAGTGATGTCATGAAGCACTAACTAACTTCTAGAACCTTTACTTGACCAACTTGGCCATTAGGACTGTGATACGGTGGGAGAACTGACTTGGTTGTTTTGTGTTTAATCCTAAATGTTTCGGTTAGCAAGAGTCACCACCGAATTTTCTTTTATCCAAAAGGAAAGATTAAAAAGCACAAGAAAGACCTTTGAGATTATTTCTTGAGTTCGGGGGGTAGGTTATGAAAAGGGAAGGTATTAGAACCATTTTCATCCGCGGTTTTCAATGGGCTCTTAGTTACTTGCTAGATCACTTGCTTTTGTTTGAAATTGTGCTTTGTATGGTTTTTGAAAGTATTTTGTAAAGAGGCCATTGTTTAGGCAAACTTTGTAATGATTCTCGTTTGTAAGAATGTATACAAATATGTTGATCTTTTGAAAATGTTTTCAAGTTTGTAAGATATTTTGAAAGTGTAGGTGTTTGATTTTAAAAATAGCAAGGATGTTTTGTTTTGAAATGGGGCAAGTATTTAGGAGCATTTTACCTACTCAAAAGTCTTTCATGTTCATTTCCTCTTTCCTTTGACATTGTTATTTTACCATTGATTTGGTAAGTAACCTTATCTTTGGATGTAACCGAGACGGGCGTGAGTCATCGTATAACCATGATTAGCAATGTTGCAAGGTATCTTAGCATTCTCTTTTAGGGACTGAGATCATTTGAAAGGCAACATGGATAGCGTCATCGAGGGACTATGATCTTATATTTTGCTTGTTTTTGCTAAGATACCTCACATGCGTAATATGGCCATTTTGTAAGGCAACCAAGTGGATTTTACCCTAAGGGTACTTGTGTGCAAGTGTATTATTTTTCATGCTTGGTTTTGTCTTTGATTAGGATTTTCTAATTGATTGGTTTTAATCTTTCCACACAAACCCTAATTACTAGCATTTATATATAAAGCGATAAATTGCGGAATTTAAAATTACTACGCTGTTACAATACTTGTGGGAGGGGGTGTACAAATTACAAATGAAGATTGCAAGAAAATAAACCTAATTATCTATTACAACCATATTGAATTTGTACAAGAATTGAATAAATATACAAGAATGTAAATGTAAAGAAAATGGATATTTATTTGGATTTTTAGGGAAAAGGGATTTTGTTTTAACCTAATTAATTAAAAGAAAAATAATTAAGTAAATTAGTAAAAAATAAAACCTAAATCTATTAGGAAAATAATTTAAATAAAACCCTAATCTACTAATTATTAAAAAAGAAATCAAGTTCATAAGAAGAATATTTTTGGTATTTTTGTCTTAAAAATAATTTATAGTATTATAAAATATTTTTGGTCTTTTTACATTTTAAATTAAAATATTTAAATTATGTAAAAGAAAATAACTAAAACCCTAGTTTTTTTTAATTAAATTTACAAACCTATTAGTAAAATGAATAAAGTAATGATTAAATAAAATAATTATTTTATGTAAAAATAAATAAACTATGTCAAAATATAAATATAATATTTTTTATATTTTTTCTGATTTTTTAGTATTAGATAAAATATTTAAGAAATCAAATAAATAAAATCAAATAAAAAGAAAATAAAAATGGGTTAGGGTGTGAATAGCCAGCAAGGGGGTTAGAAGTGAAAAAGAAACATAAGGCCCAAAGGATGAGGCCAGCGCTGCCAAAAAAAGAGTCAGAATATGAAAAATATGAGAAAAATCCAAAAGGGTACCACTGAGGCTCGAACCCAGGTCCCTATAGTCACCGGCGCGCGCTTCTACCACTAGGGTGACTATACATCCGTTTATACAAATCAAACCATAAATATATGATAGTAAACAAGTCCATGGCCTGAACTTCATCTTCAACCTCACGCCCAGCCAGAGTACCTGCATCTTGTTCATCTCTCATCCATTTGCAAAAATGTAAACATGAATCTTGTAGAAAATTTCCTCACGATTTCATAAATGCAAAGCAATAAAATTATAGATCAAACACAAGCATGAATTTTAATGGCCCTAATCGGAACCCTAAAAATTTCAGAAACTTCAATCCTAAAATTCTCTAAGCTCAAGCAATATAAATGAAAACTATCAACATGGTTAGCTTTAGGGCAATGATATCTACATTTTTCATTCATAAATAAACCATTAATGATGCTTGTATGAAGAGTTCAAAAGACAAAAAACTTACCTTGCAAGAGGGTATCTTGTTTGGAATTTGAGTAGCTTTCAGTGAGTTCCAATGATTGGATTAGCTTCCTCAAGTTCCCAGGAAGCTAATGTGATGCTTAGCTTGAGCTGAAAGTGCCTGAGGAGTTCTGGAGAAGTCAAGGTGCAAGGTGTTGTTTTTGAAAATGGTGGATGATGATGGAGGTGTTACAGTGGTGTTGCAGGTGTTGGAAATGTTTGTGTATGTTATTTAGAAGCTTTTGAAAGTAAAAGGCCAAGAAACGCACGAGCAAATGTGAAGATTGGATTCAAAACTCAGAAATGACAAGTTTTGAGGTGTTTTTGGTGATTCTGTGTTCTTGGTGTTTTCAGGGCTTAAGCATGCGTGTGATTTGTGGAAAATGACTTGTGTATGTATAAGCAAAAGGTCTTGAGTGCTTTGTAGAGTCAAAAGTACAAGTTACAAGCTAATTGCTAGGTTACTTAATTTTGAAGAAAAGTGGGAAAACAAGTTTCAATGTGTAGTACAAGCAAGGGTTGGGTGATTGTAAGTGTCTAAACAAGTTTCTCTTGAGTTATAAGACATGTATGATCATAAGAGAACAAGTGCAAGGCTCAAGAACAAGTTTTACGCAAAAAGCAACTTTATCAAAATGACATTGTGCACTTTCTTCCCAAAATGGATATAAAGCATGGCCTTGCATTGAATGCTTGAATTTATACCTCTAACAGTTGTGCAAGCAATTAATTATAGAGTTCCTAACAAGTTTAAGGCCTGTAAAGTAGAGGTTATGCATCATAAGTTTGAATTTTGAATCTTGTTCATCACAAAATGACTTGTAATTCAAGTGTGAAAACCCTAACTTCATCTCTTCGATTCTCCATACTCAAAAATGATCTCAAGGAGTTATTAGACATTTTAGAAAGCTTTTAATTTGTTCTATAACCCCTCTTTTAATCACTTTTTAAAATTTCCCTTGGAACTATATGAAAAAGTGCCATGAAGTTAGGTAAAAATCCTGACCAAATTAGGGCAAAATTTCACTAAGCGTTTTGTTTCATGACCATGTGTTCTTAAACTTATAACTTGATATCCAAGCACTTTTGGAAGGAGTTGTGTAAAGAAATGTTGTATATTTCATAGAGATCTACAACTTTCACGTTGAAAGTTTATTTTGAACCATATTGCATCATGGTGAAAATTTTGCTCAAAGTTGTGAAAAAATAAGAAATTTCCAACACTTCGAAAAATTTCTAAGTTTAGAAAGTTTAACTTTTCAAAATGAAATCTTGAATTTTTTGATTTCTTGATGAATAAGTTTCATATTTTTACATGCTTTGATGAATTTTGATTTTTGACATTTGATTTTGACCAAAAAGTCAAAGTTTGACTTTTCAGTATACAGTTGACTTTTGATCAGTTGGCTGAAAATTCATCTGTTAATCCATTGGATTTGAGAAATGTTTTGAGATGTGTCATTAGGTCAAAGTGATGAAATTGGACTCTTGAGATCATGCTTTAAACCAATTGATCATTTGTTGGGTCAAAAATCAGAAATTTCCCTTTCCCAATCAAAACCCTAATTTTGACCATTTGCCCTTTTGAAGATTTGATCAAATTTCTTGAGGAATTATGGTCCAAACTTGATCAAATGATACATATGAGTTTAAAATGTTGATGTGGATCAAAAATTATGAAGTTTGACTGTAAATTGGCCATAGTTGACTTTTTCCCCCAATACAGTTGATTTTTAGGTCAACTGCTCAAATGACTGAGCAAAAGTGTGATCCAAAGCTTGAAACTTGACATGAGTAATCATGAGGGTAAATAATGATCCATGAAAGCCATATGGGATATTGGAAGTTCAAATATCCTTGTGCAATCTCAAACCCTAATTTTGGTCATCAGTGCTTAAGGAGGTGTCTTGAGCTGATCAACCTTATGGAGTCTTGAGCCAAAGGAGATCCTGTGAACAAATTATTGATAAGTGAGAGAGAAAATTTTGGGGTACAACAGCTTCCCCTGTTCAATCTTCTTAAGCCTGAAGATTTAGATTGGCGAGTTTTGTCATTCGTGACTCGAAGGTGGATGATGATTGGACATTAGAGTGCCCAGAAATTTGCACTCGGTGATGTGATGATTGGCGGTATAGGGAATGGGAGTAAAGATGTCATTTGGGGGGATGATGGAAAGTTGTTGGAGATGGGATTGTAGATGCCATCCAGAAATGATTGTTGAACCGTATCTGTAAGCTGAAACTGAATGAGTATTAGAATAGCGTCCGTGTCTGGGGTGTATCTGAACTATATCTGAAGATTGAATCTAAATGAGTATCAGGATGGAATCCATGTCTGGAGCGTATCTGAACTATATCTAAAAGTCAAATCTGAATGAGTATCAGGATGGCATCCGTGTTTGGAGCATATCTGAACTGTATCTGAAAGTTGAGTCTGAATGAGTATCAGGATGGCATCCATGTCTAGAGCATATCTGAACAGTATTTGAAAGTTGAGTCTGAATGAGTATCAGGATGGCATCCGTGTCTGGAGCGTATCTGAACTCTATTTGAAAGTTGAGTCTGAATGAGTATCAGGATGGCATCTGTGTCTGGAGCATATTTGAACTGTATCTGAAAGTTGAGTCTGAATGAGTATTAGGATGGCATCCATGTCTGAAGCGTATCTGAATTGTATCTGAAAGTTGAGTCTGAATGAGTATCAGGATGGCATCTGTGTTTGGAGCGTATCTGAACTGTATCTGAAAGTTGAGTCTGAATGAGTATCAGGATGTCATCTGTGTCTGAAGCGTATTTGAAATGTATCTGAAAGTTGAGTCTGAATGAGTATCAGGATAGCATCTGTGTCTGGAGCGTATCTGAACTGTATCTGAAATTTGAATCTGAATGAGTATTAGGGTGGCATTCGTGTCTGGAGCCTATCTGAACTGTATCTGAAAGTTGAATCTGAATGAGTATCAGGATGGCATCCGTATCTGGAGCGTATCTGAACTGTATCTGAAAAACCTTTGAACATTGTTAATGGTAGTTGTTGATCAACCTTATCCTGAAAAGGGTAAAATGTTAGCTAATATGAATGTCATGTTTCATAAAATGCACGTTATAATGAGATTGTGATACATGCATTCGTGTTACCGATATTTATGATATATGGATGCGATGTATGCGTATGTGAGCTAAATTTCTGCACTGTTTGTTGGATTGGGGAAAATAAATCCCCGACTGTTGCTGAGGATACAGAGTGCAAGTTTTCATGTTTTGAAGTATTGATGAATTTCCACTTAGAGAAATAAACTTTATTGTAAAGGAAATGTCGTGTACTGCTTGTAAAATCCTGTTGGGAAATCCTGAGAATTTTGGCGACTTCTACCAGGGAGTGATAGCTAGAAGTTTTGTTCCGCTGGGGATTAAACTGCACACTACGGGGGATTTTATGGAAATAGCTTATAGATATTTCCCTTCCTGTTAAAGCCATAAGTGATTGTCTTTTTATTTTGTTCATTTGGAAACGGTAGTTACGTTCAAATGCATATGTTTAAAAATAAATCATTGGACGTTTTCGTAAACAAAACATAAGAGTAAAGAAAAAAAGATAGTTTTGCACTTTCAAAGGGACATCTTTGTATTGACTTTGAGTAAGTATTTTTGTACAATGAGACAAACAATCTAGTAAGAGAATGTCGTCGTGAAAAATAAAAATTTGATACAAAGAAAAAATAGCTATGTGAAATAATCCCATGGGGTTCCCATTCTGCTATATCCTTCATGTCTCCGAGCATCTTATCTAATTGTTGCCTTGTCCGAAGCTGATTGAATTGATCAGAACCGTCGAGTTTGTAGGTTGTCCGCAAGGTGATCCAACGGTACATAGTCATACGCTTTAATTCCCTAACTTTTGCCTGGACCTCCCTTTCGGGTTTTCAGTCCACCGGAATACCCTTTTTTTCCCAAGTCGCCCTTTTGGGTTTTCAGCTTTCCAGTGTACAGATTTTTTTTTGTTTTATCCCTAATTTTTGCCCGAACATTTTTGGTTCGCCAAGATGCCCTTGTGTTTCCTAGGTATGTCAACCTAGCAGGTCTCTTATGTGTAGTATCTTATGAATATATCCGTGTTCAGAGGGTGCGGCAGGTCGTCGCCATCCATGGTGGTCAAGATCATTGCTCCACCAGAGAATATACTTTTGATTACAAATGGTCCTTCGTATGTAGGAGTCCATTTGCCCCTGGGATCACCTTGCGGCAGTATGATGCGTTTGATCACCAGATCCCCGACTTGATATGCTTGGCGTCTTACCTTTTTGTTGAAAGCCTTGATCATCCGTTTTTGATACACTTGACCATGACAGACAGCAGTAAGCCTTTTCTCATCAATCAAGTTCAGTTGGTCAAGTCGAGTATGGATCCAATCTTCTTCATTCAGCCATGCATCCTTCATAATTCTCATAGAGGGGATCTAGACCTCAATAGGCAAGACAGCCTCCATGCCGTATACCAGAGAGTAAGGAGTTTCCCCTATTGAAGTGTGTGTTGTGGTACGATAACCGTGGAAAGAGAATGGTAGCATCTCATGCCAGTCTTTATTTGTGACTGTCATTTTCTGTATAATCTTTTTGATGTTCTTATTTGCAGCTTCAAAAGCACCATTCATCTTTGGCCGGTAAGGGGAAGAATTATGATGCTGGGTCTTGAATTGCTCGCACAGGGCGGTGATCATAGTATTGTTTAGATTCGTACCATTGTCTATGATGATCCTCTTCGGGATACCATACCGACATATGAGATTCTATTTAATGAATCGGGCTACAACATTCTTGGTAACGGAAGCGAAAGAGGCTGCCTCAACCCACTTTGTAAAATAGTCAATGGCCACTAAGATGAAGTGGTATCCATTAGAGGTTGTTGGCTTGATTTCCCCAATCATATCGATGCCCCACATAGCAAAGGGCCAAGGATCCGTCAATACATTCAGAGGAACTGGAGGTATGTGCACCTTGTCAGCTTAGATCTGACACTTGTGGCAGGTTTGAGAATGTTGATAGCAATCTGCTTCCATGGTAGACCAGTAATAACCTGCCCGTAGGATTTTCTTTTCCATCGTATGCCCACTAGAATGGGTGCCAAAAGTGCCCCCATGTAGATCAGCCATGATCTTTTCTGCCTCAACCTTGTCTATGAAACGGAGCAAAACAGAGTCATGGTTGCGTTTGTAGAGAATTTCGTTAATAAGGAAGAACTTAGCAGAGAATCTCCTTAAGAACTTCTTATCATTGACTGAAGCACCTTCCGGATATTCTTGATCCTCGAGATACCTCTTGACTTCATGAAACCAAGGTCGATCCACTACTTCTTCTGTATTAATATCGTGATAGTGAGCTGGTTCATCCATTCATTCAATGGTGATCTGGGGAGTCTCGTTATCCCATTTAAGTTTAAACATGGATGACATTGTAGCTAGTGCGTCTGCTAGCTGATTATCTTCTCGCGGGAAATGTTCGAAGGTAATCTTCTCAAAATGCGGGATCAATGTCAACACGTGTTCTTTGTAGGGGATAAGGTTAGGGTGTTTGGTGTCCCATTCCCCTTTGATCTAGCTGATGACCAAAGCTGAATCTCCGAATACATTTAAAGACTTGATCCCCAAATCTATGGCAGCTTTGAGACCAAAAATGCACGCTTCGTATTCTGCCATGTTATTTGTACAATTGAAGCAGAGTCTTGCCGTAAAGGGAGTATGACATCCTTTAGGAGATATAAGTACAACATCGATACTATTTCCGAGTGCATTGGATGCCCCATCAAAAACCAGGGTCCATTGGGATCCTTGTTCAGGTCCGTCATATGGTCTGAATTCTTCACAATTGTTTACCATCATGATGTCTTCATCTGGGAATTCGAACTTCATGGACTGGTAGTCCTCCACAGCTTGGTGAGCCAGGTGATCAGCTAGTACATTGCCCTTTATTTCTTTCTGGGTAGTATATTGTATGTCATATTCTGTCAAGATCATCTGCCATCTTGCTATTCTCCCTTAGAGGGAAGGTTTCTCGAACATGTATTTTATTGGATCTATTTTAGATATCAATAAGGTAGTATGGGTCAACATATACTGTCTTAGCCGGCGAGTAGCCCATGCCATAGCGCAGCAAGTTTTCTCGAGCAGTGAATATCTTGTTTCACAGTTGGTAAACTTTTTGCTCAGGTAATAAATACCATGCTATTTTCGTCCAGACTCATCATGCTGCCCCAATACACACCCCATTGAATTTTCCAAAACGGTTGGATACATGATCAACGGTCTTCCCCCTACTGGTGGCATTAGAACAGGAGGCTCTTGCAGTTACTCTTTGATCTTGTCAAAGGCAGTTTGGCACTCATCATTCCATTTTACTACTTGATCTTTCTTCAGTAATTTGAAGATTGGTTCACAAGTAGCTGTCAGGTGAGAAATGAATCTGGAAATGTAGTTTAACCGTCCCAAGAAGGCTCTAACTTCCTTCTCGATACGAGGAGCAGGCATTTCTTGTATTGCTTTCACCTTGGCAGGATCTACTTCAATACCTTTACCGCTAATGACAAAGCCTAGGAGTCTACCAGACCTCATCCCAAATGTACATTTATTCGGGTTCAACCTTAGCTTGTATTTCTTTAGTCTCTCAAAGAGTTTCTGTAAATGGTCAAAATGCTCTTCTTCTGTTTGATATGTGGCTATCATGTCGTTCACATAGAGCTCTATTTCATGATGTATCATGTCGTGAAATAGAGCTACCATGGCACGCTGATAGGTTTCCCCAGCATTCTTCAGCCCGAATGGCATAACCTTGTAGCAGAATGTGCCCCACTGTGTGACAAAGGTTGTTTTCTCCATATCCTCAGGTGCCATTTTGATTTGGTTGTAGCCTGAGAAACCGTCCATGAAGGAAAACACTTTGTGTTATGCCGTATTGTCAACTAGAATATCAATGTGGGGAAGTGGGAAATCATTCTTAGGGATTTCCCTATTCAAATCTCTATAGTCCATGCACATTCGTACTTTTCTTTCCTTTTTAGGCACGGGAACAACATTGGCGACCCATTGCAGATAAGAGGCGACGGCCAAGAACCCGGTGTTGAATTTTTTCATGACTTCTGCCTTGAACTTCTCTGACATGTCTGGTCACATACGACGAACCTTTTGTTTTACCGGAGGGCATTCCTCTTTTGTAGGTAGACGATGTATTATGATATCTGCATCAAGTCCTGGCATTTCTTTGTACGACCAGGAAAAGACCTCAACATAATCATGTAGCAACTGAATCAGGCGCTCTTTGACACTGGGTTCCAGATCAGTACCCACCTTGACTTCTCTCTTGTCTTCTTCGGTATCTAGGTTAATTGTGTCCACTGGTTCTTCGTGGGGTTGTATGGTCCTCTCTTCTTGTTGTAGTAACCTGGCGAGTTCCCCTGGAACTTCACAAGCTTCCTCACCTTCGTCTTCGGCTTGGTAGATTAGATTTTCAGAGATACAAAAGGCCATAGCAGAATTGTTACCCATGGGATCCTGAATGGACGTAGATCTGCATTTTGAATGTGAGTGTGTGTAAGAATATAGCTATATTTGAAAGAAATAAAAATGTAAAAAGAAAAAACAATGAGCATAAAGTTTTGTATGCAAAAACGTCCATGATTCATTGATGTCATATGGAAATGAGATAATAACCCTTACAAATGGACCATTGTGCCTCAGGTAAGACACAAGGTTTTAAGAGTCTAAATTGTTTAATATTACAGATCTGACAAAATTTAAAGATAAATTACTGTTGGATAAAAGTGATCGGAAAAAATCTCTAGTTTCCCAGTTGCTGAGCCCTCCATTGACAGTTGGGAAAATCCAGTCCTCCAGGTTGTAGTTGTCTTCATCATCCTCTACTGCGTTGACTTCGCGGTTGTTGATCTTCAAGGGTGGTCCTCTGGCACGAGCATGGCGTATAGCTTTCTGGGCTCCTGAAGTGAAACTCAAACCAAAATTTTCATATTTGTATGGGATATTTGGGAATTGGCCCCAAATAGTGCATCTACATTCTTCGATCACTGCCTTGGCATCTTTCAAAGATGACATCTTGAGCGGAGGCCTTGTAATCTTTGGGACTTAAGAAACATCCATGGTTACTGCCACAGTTTTCCGGACTTCTTCAAAGTGATGGAATGGAGTTTCGATAAATTCACCATCTAATTCCACATATCTGAAGGAATTTAGATGACTGACCATATACTCTTCTTCTCCATGAACAGTGATGATTTTCCCCTGAATTGGATATTTCAGCATTTAATGCAACGTAGAGGTAACGGCACCAGCATTGTGAATCCACGGTCGGCCTAATAAGCAGGAATATGAAGGGCGAATATCCATTACATAAAAAGTTGAATCAAATGTTTGGGTTCCAACTTTTATGGGGATGTCCACTTCCCCATGACCATCCTTTTTGAGCCGTCGAAGGCCCTCACCACTATGTTGCTAGGTTTCAAAGTCAATCCTTCACAGTCAAGCCTATCAAGAGCATTTTTAGGCAACACATTCAGAGACGAACCATTATCAACCAAAACATGAGCAAAAGTCGTGCCCCTACATTTGACTGAGACATGTAATGCCTCGTTATGCTTCCTCCACCTTGGCGTTAAATCAACATCCGGAAAAACTAACCCATTATCTACGGTTAAGCTGGCTACACAGTCTTGGAATTGATCGGCAGATGTTTCTTGGGGTACATGGGCAATTTAAAGGAATTTTACCAAGGCCTTTGCATGAGCCTCAGAACATAACAATAAAGCCAGCATGGAAATTTTCGATGGAGTTTGCCCCAGTTGTTCGACTACATTGTAGTCGCTTCTTTTTATAATCTTTAGAATTTCCTCCATCTCTTTTCGGGAGGTCTCCGGGATAGCTACTGAGTGTGCCTTCGTCCAGATAGGCTCAACCAGAATACCTTTGCCTCGAGTCTCAGTTGACTCGACAATAGAAATGTCAGTAGGGGCGATAACAGGGATTGTAACAGCTTTGTTAACAAGAGTATTAACAGAGATGATTGCAGGATTAGGAATAGTCTTTGGAGGAGAAACAACAATAGGAATGATTACAGGTCCAGAAATAGCATTTGGAGGAGCAATTTCTGGAGAGAATATCCTTCCACTTCGGGTTATCTTGTTAGTCCTTGCGATGTTACTGACATTGGAGTCAATTTTCTCAGAACTTGAATTTTCAGCAGCTGGCCAACCTTGCTTGATACTGTGATAGTAGACATCACCTCCATAATTACAAGAGACGGTTTTTTCTGACGAATACAGGATTGGTCCAGGCATTATAATTATCAACGAAGCTACTTTAGGAACTGATGTAATCCTAACGGGTCTTTTGGTGGAGACCCTGGAAGAATTGGCGGAAATTGTCACTATGGAAACATCATTATAAGAAACAGTTGGAATAGAAGTCATCTCGAACAAAATCTCCTTGTCATCTATTAGGCATTGAACGCCTGCTTTTAACAAATGACAGCTGGTTGTGAAGAAGTGAAAAACACAAGAAGGGGGGTTGAATTGAAACTTAAAATAAAAAACAGCAGACACAATATTTTTATCCTGGTTCGTTTGATCTCAAACTACTCCAGTCCACCCGTTAAGGTGATTTCGCATCTCTCCAATGAGGACTTAATTCACTAATCAAAACATGATTACAATACTACTTTGACAACTGCCAAAGTCTTCTTGAGTACAACAACAACCCGGTTTATCTCAAGGAAAACTGGCTTAATCAAAAGAAACTGGTTTACTGTGTACTGTTGTTTTTCGTTACAAAAACTGTATCACAACTATGATATATTACACAATTTGAGCGTATAAGTGAATATGAAAGATTGCAGCGTTTAAGATGTATGAGCAGTGGTACTCAAAATCGTAAATGATTTTTCCTTTAGGCTTGTTTATAAAGGCGTGGAAATCTTGTCCAACATAAAACATGATAATGGAAACTCAATGCTATTTCCATATTGAGAAGATTCTTGTCTGAATGAAGTTGTTGCATATGATACTGTCTTAATTGAAAAGTAACGCTTCAGAACAAGAATCTTGCATGCTGATTTTACTTCAGAACATTGATGACTCAGAGATATGAGGATCTGGTGGTATATTAGACTTCTGTTCAGAATCAAAGTATCCTTTACTTTAGGGCAGATTCTGATCATCATTCTTCAGAACATTCTGATTGTCTCAGCTTGAAAGCTTCTGTAGCTTAACTTCTGATGTTGTTTCAGTCAGAACTTCTGCATACAAAATGACACAAATTTAGAGTGCATATTTGTTCTTTGTGTTTGTTATCATCAAAACTCTAATTGAGGGTTGTAGAATCAAACTATGTTCTAACAATCTCCCCCTTTTTGATGATGACAAAAACTAGGATTTTAAATGAAAAATATAGAACAAAAAGCTTAAGAGAGTCTCCCCCTGAGTTGATTACTCAGATAGAGATGAGTTACTTCCTGAAGTTCCTTCTCGTCAGAGCTTTTGATGCATCTCCTTCTGTCCTTATCAGAATTTGTTCTTGTTCAAGCTTTCTAGCAAACATAGAGGTTAAGATATTCAGAATGTTTTAGACTTTGTCTCGGTATACTGTTATTGAAAATATCTTACTTTCTCCCCCTTTTTGTCAGGTATCAAAAAACAATATAATCAGAGTCAAAAGGATGATTTATATTGAAAACAAAATGCAATGATATTTTTTAGAAACAAAGAAGATAAGATGAAAAAATACAGATAAACATTTAAAGAAAAACTAAGAAGGAGGGGGAAGTCGCATGAACAATGCTTCTAACAAGCTCTTAATCTGAGTGCTTGATTCTTCCTGCTTTCCCAGAATGTCTTTGATTTCTTTTGTTGTATCTTCTTGTTTATCCAATATATCCCTGATCTCTTTGTTTGTGTCTTCTTGCTTATCCAGTCTGGCATGGATTAAGTCATTCTCCTTCTTCAACTCTTCCAGAGTTTGCATGACTAGAGACGAAGCTGGTGTATCTTCAGGGGTTGCATGTCGTTCATAACACTCTGCAACCTCTTCTGATTGAACAAATTCTTCTGTTGCAATCACCTTTTCTGGAGCAATAGTTAGAGGGTTACTATCAGAATCTGGTTCAGTGACTTCTGAAGGTTGATGCTCTTTCTAGAGAGCATTTTCCAGCAAAAGAATTTCTTTCTTGTCCCAGTTGCTAAGAACTTGATCTCTGAAGGCTTTCAGCTGATCATTGAAGATCTGCTGAGCCCTTTCATAGCTCAATTATTTCAACTTCTTGGTTTCAGAGTTGAACCATTTTCTGAATCTTTCCCATAGAGAATCAGAAGCAGCAGGATTAGAATTCTATTGACTTGCTTGCTTCAAAGAAGTAACCCATTCCTGTATTTCTGTTTCAAAAATAAACAGATTCATACCAACATCTGATTTTTGTTAAGGTTGGTTAGTTTTGGGGATCGCAAATTTGTGTGAGGTTGAAGCTAGATGGTCCAGTGCTTCTAGATCAATGACAGTTCTGAGGTGGTCAACTGGAAGGTTGATAGGTGAGGGAGTGGAAGAATCAGAAATCAGGATTGGTGAGTGAGGGGTGTTTGGTGGTGTGGATTCATATGGTGAATGTACTTCTGGAATATTATGAATGGAAAGAGGTAAACGAACCGTAAGAGGTTCTGTTATCCCAGGAATTTGGGTAGAGGTATCAGAGTTTGAAAGGGAGTCTTTTGATTGGTTTGCGGTAGCGTGTTGAATTTCTGGTTCAGGTATTTCAGAAGATGGATTTTTCAGATTGAGGAGTGAGAGGGTTTTCATTTTCTGGTTGGGGTGAGTGGAGGTTTTGATGTTCTGGTTGAGGAGAGTGTGGTTGTGGATTTTCTGGTTGTTGAGATTGAGTATTTGGATTTTCTGGGAGTGGTGAGGAAAAGTCTTGATCAAACAGTTCAATATCAGAGATAACTCTTACAAGTTCTGGTTGATGTTGTTATGGATTTGGATTGGGGGAGTGAGGTTCATTTAAGAAATTCCCAAGAGTTACAGATGGGTCAAACTCTATGTCAAAATCCTCAAATGTTTGGGGTGAAGGATTTTCTGTGGGTTGAGGGGGAATGGTTTCAGATGTTGGAATAGCTATTGATTCTACAACAGAAACAAAAGATGTGTTACCTTTCTTTTTCGTAGCTTTGGGTGTCCTCTGAGAGGATCCTTCTCCTGCTGCCTTCCTCTTTCTGGATTTCTTTAGCACAACCTCTGGAGCTGGCTTGTGCAGATCTTGGATGTTGATTTCTGGAATAGTCCCATCAGCCTTGCAAGCTTCAAGGTATTTGACTATAATCTCTAGAGAGGCATCTATCTCAGAGAATAATGGAAAATCCTTCAGATGGATTCTCCTAGAAGTGATGACCTCATTAGAAGCAGTTGTTGGTTCCTTCTTTATGTTTTCAATAATCTTCATTTTCTTCAGATTCTTGGCATTCAAAGGTTTCCCAGCAGTTACTTCCAGAGTACTGATTTCTTGAGCCTCTGTCAGATGTTCTATTAGCCTATTTTCTGTTAGAATATCTGAAATCAATCTTCCTAGAGGAATCCAGTCCCTCTTAGTTCTTTCTTCTTCTCTTGTCTCTTTCACACTTGTTCTGAGATGGTTGAAGAGCAAATGTGGAAGCTTTATTTTGGTCTTCTTTTCAATGAAGTATATCAGAAACTGCTGATCAATGTTGATGTAATCAGGAGAGCTTGTAGGCTTCCTGTGATTGATACATCCCAGAATTATTCTTTCCCAGATTCTGTAATGATCTTTCAAGTCTCTGATCTTGCTGCATGGCTGTTCATAAGTGAAGATGACCCTAGCAATGGATTTTAGGTCAGAACACTTATCAGCCATATCAATGCATCTGACTCCGCCGCCATTGTATCCAATGAGTTTCCCAATCAAATCTTCTATAATCACTATCTTCTTCCCTATAACATAAGATGTGACCTGGTGGTTGGATGAAGTAGCATGAATCCAAAACTCTTTAACAAGAATGGGAAAAGTTGGACCCAACAGACGATTAAAGTATCTGTTCCATCCCTGTGCGGTTACATCTTCATACAGATTAAACCCATTTTCTTATAAACTTTCAAAATCGATGATCAATTTATAGAGAACTTAAAGGTTGTCGACCGGAGTGAGTAGTGTTCTAATGGGATCCTCATATTGTTCATTAGATGAAGAACCAGGAGCACTGTTGAGATTCTTGATACTTGATGAGGATGCCATTGTTCACATGGATTCTTTGAAGAAAATTGATAGAAGGGGTTTTTGAAAAAAAACTTGAACAAGAGAGAATGTCGAAGATGGTAAAATGTGAATGAATGAAATTGTAAATTGAGTTTATATAAGTTCTTTAGAAAACGTAATAAGTAAGAAAGAGAAAATAAGTAATGATTATATTGAATTAATGAAACCTGAAATTGGGGGATTTAGAGAGATATTGAACAGTTACTAATGACAAATGTCACAATGCATCCAATCAGAGCCTTGGACCCTTCAGAACTTGAACGCGTGTTCAGCCTCAGAAGGTAGCTTGTGAGAGGATGACAAGTGTTTGATGGTGTGAACTGCATGCCTCTATCCTTGAAATGAAAAGTTCAGATCTTCATAGATAGATTCTGATGCAAATGTACTCCTAACTTCTGAAGACAAGTTGATCAGATGTTCACAGAAAACAATAAGATTTTGAGGGTTAGAATATGCAAATAAAACATTTTATTTTGGACACAGTTTCATGCTGAGATGTTTCAGAATAAAATTGAATCTATCTTCAGAAAGGGGTTTTGTAAACACATCAGCCCATTGATGGTCTGTGTCAATAAATTTTAAAGTAAGAATTTCTTTCTGAATATAATCCCTAATAAAGTGATATTTTATTTCTATATGCTTAGCCCAAGAATGCAAAATGGGATTTCTGGATAGACATATGGAAGAAGTGTTATCACAGAAGATAGAAATGTTACTCTCAAATATGTTGAAGTCTTCAAGTTGACTTTTCATCCAGAGCATTTGAGTGCTACATCCAGCAGCTGCTATGTACTCAGTTTCTGCTGTTGACAATGCTATTGTGGACTGTCTCATGCTGGTCCATGAGATCAGGTTGTCTCCCAGAAACTGGAAGCTTCCAGAAGTGCTTTTACGCTCTAGTCTGTCTCCAGCAAAGTCAGCATCACAGTATCCTACTAATCTGTATTCATTGGATTTTCTATAAAACAAACCCAGATTAGTCGTACCTTTCAGATACTTGAAAATTCGCTTAACTGCTGTTAAGTGAGAATCTCTAGGATCTGATTGGAATCTAGTACATAATCAAACACTGAATGAAATATCAGGCCTTGAAGCTGTCAGATAAAGGAGAGATCCAATCATACCTCTATAGATTTTCTGTTCTACCTATTTACTTACCTCTTCCTTTTCCAGAATGCACGTGGGATGCATTGGAGTCTTTGAGGACTTACATTCTGAGAGGTCAAATTTCTTCAGAAGTTCTCTGAAATATTTTCTCTAATGAATGTAAGCTCCTTCTGGAGTTTGGTTTATCTTAATGCCCAGAAAGAATTTAAGTTCTCCCATTAAGCTCATCTAAAACTCTTCCTGCATGCACTTAACAAATTCTCTTCTTAGAGAGGGTTTAGTGGATCCAAAAATGATATCGTCTACGTAAATCTGACAAACTAAAATGTCATTCTTAAATGTCTTACAGAACAAGGTTGTGTCCACTTTCCATCTGGTGAATTCCTTTTCTCACAGAAAGTTACTTAGTCTTTCATACCAAGCTCTGGGAGCTTGTTTCAGACCATAGAGTGGCTTCTTTAGTTTGAAAACATATTCTGGGTGTTTGTAATTTTCAAACCCAGGGGGTTGGTGCACATATACCTCTTCATCTGTGTAACCATTTAAGAATGCACTTTTGACATCCATCTGATACAGAGTGATGCTATTATTTACAGCAAAGGAGATTAAGAGTCTGATAGATTCTAACCTGGCGACTAGAGCAAAGGTTTCTGTATAGTCTATCCCCTCTTGCTGACTATAACCTTGTGCCACCAGTCGTGCCTTGTTTCTGATGACTTCTCCTTGCTCATTCAGTTTGTTTCTGAACACCCACTTTGTTCCAATGACGTTGAATCCTTTTGGTTTGGGAACCAGATCCCATACGTCATTCCTGGTGAACTGGTTTAATTCCTCCTACATTTCCAGAATCCAGTCATTGTCCAGAAGAGCTTCATCAATTGTTGTTGGTTCAATCAGTGAGACCAGCCCCATGAGGGATTCTTTAGAGTTTCTGAATGTTGATCTTGTTCTGATTGGATCATCCTTCTTTCCCAGGATCTTATCTTCTGGGTGAGCTATGATGCTTATGGATAACCTTTTCTGGAGTTGATCAACAGAGGGTACTAGAGCACTTGTAACATTTCTTTCTGAAGTTGTTGGAGCGTCTTTGTTGGGAACTTCTGATGAGTTGTCTTCAGTACCTGGGAATTCAAATTCTATATCTGCAAAAGATTCATTCTGCTTTGACTTTTGAGGGTCAAGCTTATCATAAAATCTAACACTAATTTACTCTTCAACAATATGTGTTTTTGTATTGTATACTTTGTACCCTCTTGAGCGTTCAGAGTATCCTAACATAATACACTTCTGTGCTTTAGAGTCAAACTTATTCAGATGATCTTTAGTATTCAGAATAAAACATGTGCATCCAAATTGATGGAAGTAAGAAATGTTGGGCTTTCTGTTCTTCCACAATTCATATGGAGTCTTTTCTAGAATAAGTCTTATAGAGATTCTATTCTGAATATAACACGCTGTGTTAATTGCTTCTGCCCAGAAGATCTTGGCAATGTTAGTCTCATTGATCATGGTTCTGGCCATTTCTTGCAATGTTCTTTTCTTTCGTTCTACAACTCCATTTTGTTTGGGAGTTCTAGGACAAGAGAAGTCATGCGAGATGCCTTTTTCATTAAAAATTGTTTCAAACTTTTTATTTTCAAATTCTCCACCATGACCACTTCTGACTTTGACAATTCTAAGATCCTTTTCATTCTCAAATTGGTTACAGAATGCAACGAACACGAAATAAGACTCGTCCTTGTGTCTTAAGAACTTTACCCATGTCCATTTGCTATAGTCATCTACGATCACTAACCCATACTTCTTGCCACTAACAGACGTAGTTTTCACTGGTCCAAATAAGTCGATGTGCAGAAGTTCTAATGGCCTAGAGGTGGAAACAACATTTTTAGCTTTAAAAGCAGGTTTTGCAAATTTTCCTTTCTGACATGCTTCACACAGAGCATCTGAGATGAAATTCAGATTAGGAAGTCCCCTGACCAGATTGAGTTTGTTAATCTGAGATATTCTTCTCATACTAACATGCCCCAATCTTTTGTGCTAGACCCATTGCTCGTTGTTAACAGAGAGAAGGCATTTTACATTCTGAATTTTTAGTTCAGAAAGTTTTATCTTATAAATTTTGTTTTTCCTCTTTCCATGAAAAAGGATAGTTCCATCTTTCTGACTAACAGCTTTGCATGAATTTTGATTAAAGATTATATCATAACCGTTATCACTTAATTGACTTATAGATAACACGTTATGCATCAATCCATCAACTAAAAGGAAATTATTGATAGAAGGAAGATTACCATTACCTATTGTTCCAGAGCTAATGATCTTCCCTCTTTGGTTTCCTCCAAAGCCCACATAGCCTCCAGGTTTAAGTTCCAAGCTTTGGAACATATTCTTTCTTCCTGTCACGTGTCAAGAGCATCCAGAGTCCAGATACCATGACTGGTCTTTTAGCCTTACTGCTAAAGATATCTGCTACATATATAATTTTGTCCTTAGGTACCCATATCTTTTTGGGTCCTGGTTTGTTAGTTTTACCAAAATTCTATTTGAATTTTGGTTTGACAGAGTAATCATTACTAGTGTATTTTTGGTCATGTGTGTGCCCGTATGTGAAGTGTGATTTTAGTGGTGTGCATTTTATAATAAGGTCCATGACTTTCTTAGGTGGAGATACCTTACCTTGGTATCCTACTCCTTTTTCTACCATTCCAGCTAACTCCATAGACCATTGAAGCTATCTTGCTTCTATCTATGTTTTTAGCCAGAAACTTCTGAAAGTTGTGATCATACTCTTTGATGATCTTATCAGCATTACTGGGAGTCTCTGAGATTATTTATTTCTGAGAGTTTTGTAAATCATTTTCTAATTTTAAAATCTTTTCTTTTAACTCAGAATTTTCTAATCTAAGACTCTCAGTTCTTTTAGACTAAGAGACAAGATCCCTTTTTAGGTTCTTGAATTTGACTCTGATCTGCTGATACCTTTCCAGAATTTCATTCAGACTTTCTGCAAGTTCATCCTTAGTAAAATTAATAGTAAAATTAGGGAATACCTCTTCTGTGTCTGATTCTGAGTCTGAACCAGAAGCTTCGCTGTCTTCTATCACATTTTCCATAAGAGCGATGTTGGATCTTTCATCATCTGACTCTGAGTCAGCATCAGAAGTTTCTGAATCGTCCCATGTTTCCATGAGGCTTTTCTTCTTCTCCTTGAAGAACTTCTTTTTGGGCTTCTCCTTCTAAAGCCTTGGACAGTCACTTTTGTAGTTCCCTTATTCATTGCACTCATAGCAGATGATGTCTTTGTTATTTAACTTTTTGTGACAGGAGGAAGATTCAGATCTTCTGTGTCCAGAGGAGGACTCAGGCTTTCTGTATCTGGAGGAGTATTCATTCTGACTCTCTGATCTTCTCGGGTTTCTGAACTTTCTTTGTCTCTGCTTCCACAGTTGATTGACCTTTCTGGAGAGAAGAGACAATTCATCTTCTTCTGATGAGGATCCATCAGAGGTTTCTTCCATAGCCTGCAAAACCTTAGAATCAGATTTTTTGTTAGATTTTAATGCTAAAGGCTTACCTTGCTTCTGAGGCTCGTCTTCTTCTAGCTCTATCTCATGACTTTTGAGGGAGCTAACAAGTTCCTCCAGAGATATCTTGTTGAGATCTTTAGCCATCTTAAGTGCAGTGACCATTGGCCTCCATTGCTTTGGTAGACTTATGATGATCTTCTTTACGTGATCAGCAGTAGAATATCCTTTGTCAAGAACTTTCAGCCCAACAACAAGAATCTGGAATCTTGAGAACATTGCTTATATGGATTCACTTTCTTCCATCTTGAATGCTTCATATTTCTGAATGAGCGCAAGGTCCTTGGTTTCTTTGACTTGTATGTTGCCTTCATGCATCATTCTCAGAGAGTCAAACATGATTTTGGCTGTCTCTCTGTTTGAGATCTTCTCATATTCTGAGTAAGAGATGGCACTGAAAAGTATTGTTTTGGCTTTATGATGGTTTTTGAAATCACGTTTTTGCTGGTCAGACATCCTTTTTCTATCTATCTTCTGACCACTTTCATCCACGGGATGTGTGTATCCATCAATTACCATGTCCCATAGATCAGCATCATGAGCCAGAAAGAAGCTCTCAATTCTGTCTTTCCAGTAGTCAAAGTTTTCTCCATCAAAGACTGGAGATTTGCCGTTGATTCTGTCCTTGTTCTCATGATAGTTATTGCTGATGTTTTGGCTTGGCCCCACCATAGTGTTTTTCTCAAGCTTGGATCTTGTACTGACACGGTTAAGTGTATGAACTCAGAACCAGGCGCTTGATGCCAATTGAAGAAGTGAAAAACACAAGAAGGGGGGTTGAATTGAAACTTAAATTCAAAAACAGCAGACACGATATTTTTATCCTGGTTCGTTTGATCTCAAACTACTCCAGTCCACCCGCCAAGGTGATTTCGCCTCTCTCCAACGAGGACTTAATTCACTAATCAAAACTTGATTACAATACTACTTTGACAACTGCCAAAGTCTTCTTGAGTACAACCACAACCCAGTTTATCTCAAGGAAAATTGGCTTAATTAAAAGAAACTGGTTTACTGTGTACTGTTTTTTTTCGTTACAAAAACTGTATCACAACTGTGATATATTACACAATTTGAGCGTATAAGTTAATATGAAAGATTGCAGCGTTTAAGATGTATGAGCAGTGGTACTCAAAATCGTAAATGATTTTTCCTTTAGGCTTGTTTATAAAGGCGTGGAAATCTTGTCCAACATAAAACGTGATAATGGAAACTCAATGCTATTTCCATATTGAGAAGATTCTTGTCTGAATGAAGTTATTGCATATGATATTGTCTTAATTGAAAAGTAACGCTTCAGAACAAGAATCTTGCATGTTGCTTTTACTTCATAACATTGATGACTCAGAGATATGAGGATCTTATGGTATATTAGACTTCTGTTCAGAATTAGAGTATCCTTTACTTTAGTGCAGATTCTGATCATCATTCTTCAGAACATTCTGATTGTCTCAGCTTGAAAGCTTCTGTAGCTTAACTTCTGATGTTGTTTCAGTCAGAACTTCTGCATACAAAATGACAAAAATTTAGAGTGCATATTTGTTCTTTGTGTTTGTTATCATCAAAACTCTAATTGAGGGTTGTAGAATCAAACTATGTTCTAACAGATTGGTGAGGATAAACAAAAATCACAGCTTTCATCACAACCTGGGAATACATCGGCATTCAACAAGTTCTTTTTGTTAGTCAGTAGTGGGGTCACAAGTTCATCAACCAAAGTAACAAACATATCTTCTTCAACAGCGTTGACAACAAGGATGTGTTTGGGCATAGGGACAGTGATAACATTGGGAATTTCTGGCGCGTCGAATTCAATCTCTTTACCCTCAAGAAGGTCTTGTACTTTGTTTTTCAGAGCCCAACAGTTGTTAGTGTCATGGTCGGGACTCTCAGAATGGTATGCACAACGAGCATTCGGATGATAATGAGGAGAGGTTGTGTTAGGATTCTTTGGAGCTTCTTTCAAAGTCACTAGATTGGATCTTAATAGATGTGGCAATACTTGAGATAGTGTCATATTAATTCGAGTGAACTGTCTGACTAGTCTTTTCGTTCTTGGCTGGTTGCTTCTTTGTTGAGCAGGCGTAGGTTTAGGAATTATGACAGCCCCCACCATTAGACGGTGTTCAGCCCTATCTTGATTTCTCTGAGGATATACAACAACAATTTTTTTTCCAATGAATGGTTTTCTTACAGCGGCAGAGGATGCGTCTTTTTGAATCTTCCCATTCTTTATCTCGGCTTCTACCCTTTCTCCGGTAAATATCAATTCGGTAAAATCTGCCGAGGAACTCCCAATTTAGTGATTAAAGAAAGGACCAGACAAGGTGCCCAAAAACATGTCTACTAGCTCTCTTTCAGATAGTGGAGTTGAGTACGGGTGGGAGAAAGGTCTTCATTGTATTGGTATTGTTTGTAAAAGGCAGCGACAAGATCTTCCCAATTATGAACATTGGCTCTTTCTAGCTAATAAAACCAATCAAGTTGAGTTCCGGACAGACTGTCTTGAAAGAAGTGTACCCATAAATCCTTGTGAGCAGTGTGAGGCTGTATTTTCCTCACATAGGACCGGAGATCCATTTTGGGACACGAAACTCCATCGTATTTGGAAAACACCAGTGCCTTCAATTTTGGAGGAGTGATAATCCCAGACACTAAACCTAACTCCTCAATGTCCAGTCCAGGCACTTTTTGAATATCCATCGCACTTAATCGTTCTTCCAGATGCTTATACTTGTCGTCGGCCGGGGGATATTGTTCTTCAGAATAATCTTCTTCTTCCTCTTCTGAATCTGAATGGGCCACTATTTCCTTGCCTTTCCTATCTTGATTGTCTTTCTCACCAGATGACGTTGCAAAGTATAGGGTCCTTCTTGTTTGTCCTTGAATCTTCTTCCCATATTTAGAACTCCGGTTATTTTCTTTGTTTTCTTTTTCTTCTCTTCAACCAGCAAGGTCTTCAACTCTTCCTGTCCTTTGGCTAGAGTTAAGAACATCTGTTGAAACTGTGCTTGGAGGTCCTTCACCGTCTGCTCGAGATCCATCTTACTGAAATAAACAGTAGAAACATGAGGAGACTTGTTGTAAGAAACCTGCTTATGTTATGATGAATGGTAGATGCATATGCAATGATTTCAAGGATTTTAAAGATTCAAATTTGTTTTAGACAAAAAAGGAAACACACGTTATATTAATAAATTAAAGCTTGAGTACATCAATGCCTCTTTGGTAAAAACGATACAAAAAACTCTAAGATAAAAAGGTTGTACGCACCCTCTTTGGTGCGATGTAGGAATTCAGAGTCTTCTCCTCATGAAGTTGTTTGGTGAGCTCCAAAACCTTCTTTTCGCTAGCGTAGAATTGGGCTTCGAAAGTGTCTTTCTCCCCCTTGAGTTGTATCCAATCTCTTTGTAAGTCTTCAAGAGATGTGGGCATTTCAGGATGCAGGACAGTGTATGGAAAATCTCCTTCCATAACAGGCTCAATGATCACCGGGAGAATGGAGGGATAAGGCATCATAAGACTCTGAGCACGAGTTCGTACCCATTTGAGGTAAGGCTCAAGAGGGATGGAATTCTTATGCCCTAATGTCTTACTATTTACCTTGTTCAACATCCTCCAAGCTTGGATAAACCTCTGGCGATGACCTTGATCGTTGTTCTCGTAGTCAAATACCAAACCTTAAATGAGCATCTCATGTGGGTCATCCCTTCGGGCGTAACCAAACTGTCTTAAGGCTAAGCAGGGGTTGTAGGTGATACCTCCCCTAATGCCAAGTAAAGGGACATTAGGGAATTCTCAACAACGGTCAACAATAGTAACATTCTCTATGGATCGGGAACACCAATGAATGTTTGAATGTTTGAGCGTCATCAACCTTTGTGACCACCTTGAACCTTGCTCGTTCTTTAATACAAATTGGGGAATATGCGAAATAAACCATCTTTCCAAAATAGGAGTACAACACATAAGGATACATCTTTCCTTCATAGTGTGAGTGTGAAAAGAATGTAGGATATCCCCTAGAAAAGTAGGCACCGGGTTACGAGACATGAAGATCTTGACGGTGCTCACGTCTATGAGTTGGTCAGAATTTGGAAACAAAATCATCCGGTAGATGAGGAGAGCCACAAATTTCTCAAAGGCTTGCAGATCCAAAGAGTTCCAACAACTTTGGGCCTTCTCAAACAAGAAATTTGCTAGGAAACCTTTGACACCACTCCTTGTTTCCAAATTAGTTGTGATATCAGATGGTTGCAAGTGTAGAACTTGAGCAATCTCTTCTGGCTTTGGATTTCTTTATGTACTGTTGAAAGGTAGTTGATTGGGAATGGGAATCCTCAAGAGTTGGGAGAATTCTTCCAAAGTTGGCACAAGTTGATAATCGGGGAATGTGAAGTAATGGTGTAAAGGATCAAAGAACTGGAAGAGCACCTTCATCATGTCCTCATCAGTGTTGGAGACGACCAAGTTTAGTAGGCAACCATGTCTTTTGGTGAATGGAGAATTTTCAGGAATCCTTGAAGCTAACTCTTTAAGTTGAGGAGGGATCCTTACAAGATTGACTTGAATGGTTTTCTTGTGAATATAATCCATGTCCTACAAAATAGAACAAAGATAAATCCCAAGATCCTTGAAATGGTTAGTGAATGAGTATGATGTTATGATGTTTATGATGTTATGTACAAGTAAATATACACAAAAAAGCAAATAAGTCCTTAGGTTTAGGCTTGCATAGATTCTCATGGGTAAGTACCCTCTTGAAGTTTAGTTGGCTAAAACCTGTCCTAGAAATAGTAACCGGGTTCTAAGGAGCTCAATATCACTGGTTTGTTTCCTTGGTCATTGTTTCAGCACAAGCCTCTTTAATGGTGACTGAAATATCCCAAAAAACCAAACCTCAATGAGTGTAGTATCGAGTATCTGCCAACTTCGGAATGCACCAAAGTCGGTCATCTCACTACATTCTAACAGCCAAATTGGTCAAGTAAAGGTTCTAAAAGTTCATTAGTGCTTCATGACATCACTCAGCGGCCCCGTATTATCCTTGATTAACTCAAGGGCTACAGGTACCCACAAATATGTCGCACTAACGTAGCTATTTCTTAGACAATGTCGGTATACCCCGCACAGTTTCCAAAATGTATTTCTACTTACCTATAAGGTATCCCAAATCCGGGTAGAGGCTTCAAACCCAAACAAAGAAACATAATGTAAAGCATAGAAGTCAAACAATGAAAGCAAGTAAATGTGATCTAACCCTAAGGTAACCCCAATTTTAGAATTTCCCCAGCAGAGTCGTCAGTTTTGTGATATGGTGGGAGAATTAACTTGGTTGTTTTGAGTTTTATCGCAAATGTTGCGGTTAGCAAGAGTCTCCACCGACTTTTCTTTTATCCAAAAGGAAAGGTGAAAAAGCACAGGAAAGACCTTTGAGATTATTTCTTGAGTTCGGGGGGTAGGTTATGAAAAGGGAAGGTATTAACACCATTTTCATCCATGGTTTTCCATGGGATCTTAGTTACTTGCTAGATCACTTGCTTTTGTTTGAAATTGTGCTTTGTATGGTTTTTGAAAGTATTTTGTAAAGAGACCATTGTTTAGTCAAACTTTGTAATGATTTCCGTTCGTAAGAATGTATACAAAGATGTTGATCTTTTGAAAATGTTTTCAATTTTAAAAGATGTTTTAAAAGTGTAGGTGTTTGTTTTTAAAAATAGTAAGGATGTTTTGTTTTTAAATGGAGTAAGTAATTAGGAGCATTCTACCTACTCAAAAGTCTTTCATGTTCACTTCCTCTTTCCTTTGACATTGTTATCTTACCATTGATTTGGTAAGTAACCCTATCTTTGGATATAACCGGGACGGGCATGGGTCATCGTATAACCATGATTAGCATTCTCTTTTTAGCATTCTCTTTTAGGGACTGAGATCATTTGAAAGGCAACATGGATAGCGTCATCAAGGGACTATGATCTTATATTTTGCTTGTTTTTGCTAAGATACCTCACATGCGTAATATGGCCATTTTGTAAGGCAACCAAGTGAATTTTACCCTAAGGGTGCTTGTGTGCAAGTGTATTATTTTTCATGCTTGGTTTTGTCTTTGATTAGGGCTTTATAATTGATTGGTTTTAGTATTTCCATACAAACCCTAATTACTAGAATTTGTATATAAAGCGATAAATTGCGGAATTTAAAATTACTATGCTATTACAATACTTGTGGGAGGGGGTGTAGAAATTACAAATGGGGATTGCAAGAAAATAAACCTAATTATCTATTACAACCATATTGAATTTGTACAAGAATTGAATAAATAATGTACAAAATGAATAAATATACAAGAATGTAAATGTAAAGAAAATGGATATTTATTTGGATTTTTTGGGAAAAGGGATTTTGTTTTAACCTAATTAATTAAAAGAAAAATAAATAAGTAAATTAGTAAAAAGTAAAACCTAAATCTACTAGGAAAAGAATTTAAATAAAACCCTAATCTACTAATTGATTAAAAAATAAATCAAGTTTATAAGAAGAATATTTTTGTATTTTTGTCTTAAAAATAATTTGTAGTATTATAAAATATTTTTGGTCTTTTTATATTTTAAAATAAAATATTTAAATTATGTAAAAGAAAATAACTAAAACCCTAGTTTTTTTAATTAAATTTACAAACCTATTAGTAAAATAAATAAAGTAATGATTAAATAAAATATTTTTTTGTGTAAAAAATAAATAAGCTATGTCAAAATATAAATCTAATATTTTTTATATTTTCCCTGATTTTTTAGTATTAGATAAAATATTTAAGAAAACAAATAAATAAAAATAAGAAAAAGAAAATAAAAATGGGTCAAGGTGTGAATAGCCAGCAAGGGGGTTAGAAGTGAAAAAAAACATAAGGCCCAAAGGATGAGGCCCAATGCTGCCAAAAAAGAGTCAGAATATGAAAAATATGAGAAAAATCTAAAAGGGTACCACTAGGGCTCGAACCTAGGTCCCTATAGTCACAGGCGCACGCTTCTACCACTTGGGTGGCTATACATCCGTTTATATAAATCAAACCATAAATATATGATAGTAAACAAGTCCATGGCCTGAACTTCATCTTCAACCTCACGCCCAGCCAGAGTACTTGCATCTTGTTCATCTCTCATCCATTTGCAAAAATGTAAACATGAATCTTGTAGCAAATTTCCTCACGATTTCAGAAATGCAAAGCAATAAAATTATAGATCAAAGACAAGCATGAATTTTAATGGCCCTAATATAAACCCTAAAAATTTCAGAAACTTCAATCCTAAAATTCTCCAAGCTCAAGCAATATAAATGAAAACTATGGACATAGTTAGCTTTAGGGCAATGATATCTATATTTTTCATTCACAAATAAACCATTAATGATGCCTGTATGAAGAGTTCAAAAGTCAGAAAACTTACCTTGCAAGAGGGTATCGTGTTTGGAGTTTGATTAGCTTTTAGTGAGTTCTAATGATTGGATTAGCTTCCTCAAGTTCCCAGGAAGCTAATGTGATGCATAGCTTGAGCTGAAAGTGCCTGAGGAGTTCTGGAGAAGTCAAGGTGCAAGGTGCTGTTTTTGAAAATGATGGATGATAATGGAGGTGTTACAGTGGTGTTGCAGGTGTTGGAATTGTTTGTGTATGTTATTTAGAAGCTTTTGAAAGTAAAAGGATAAGAAACGCACAAGCAAATTTAGAGATTGGATTAAAAACTCAAAAATGGCAAGTTTTGAGGTGTTTTTGGTGATTCTGTGTTCTTGGTGTTTTCAGGGCTTAAGCATGCGTGTGATTTGTGGCAAATGACTTGTGTATGTATAAGCAAAAGGTCTTGAGTGCTTTGGAGAGTCAGAAGTACAAGTTACAAGCTAATTGCTAGGGGAAACAAGTTTCAATGTGTAGTACAAGCATGGGCTGGGTGATTTTAAGTGTCTAAACAAGTTTCTCTTGAGTTATAAGACATGTATGATCAGGAGAGAACAAGTGCAAGGCTCAAGAACAAGTTTTGTGCAAAAAGCTACTTTATCAAAATGGCATTGCGCACTTTCTTCCCAAAATGGATATAAAGCATGGCCTTGCATTGAATGCTTGAATTGAGACCTCTAACAACTGTGCAAACAATTAATTATGGAGTGCCTAATGATTTTGAGGCCTGCAAAGTATAGGTTAGCAACATAAATTTGAATTTTGAATCTTGTTCATCACAAAATGACTTGTAATTGAAGTGTGTAAACCCTAACTTCGTCTCTTCGATTCTCCCTACTCAAAAATGATCTCAAGGAGTTCTTGGACATTTTGGAAAGCTTGTAATATGCTCTAAAACCACTATTTGAATCACTTTTGAAAATTCCCCTTGGAACTAAATGAAAAATTGCCATGAAGTTAGGTCAAAATCCTGACCAAATTAGGGTAAAACTTCACTAAGTGTTTTGTTTCATGACCATGTGTTCTTAAAATTATAACTTGAGATACAAGCACTTTTTGAAGGAGTTGTGTAAAGAAATGTTTTATATTTCATAGAGATCTACAACTTTCATGTTGAAAGTTTCTTTTGAATCATCTTGCATCATGTTTGCTCAAAGTTGTGAAAAAAATTAGAAATTTCCAACACTTAGAAAAATTTCTAAGTTTAGAAATTTTAACTTTTCAAAATGAAATCTTGAATTTTTTGATCTCTTGATGAATAAGTTTCATATTTTGACATGATTTGATGAACTTTGATTTTTGACATTTGATTTTGACCAAAAAGTCAAAGTTTGACTTTTCAGTATACAGTTGACTTTTGATCAGTTGAAGTAAAATTCATCTGTCAATCCATTGGATTTGAGCTATGTCATTAGGTAAAAGTGGTGCAATTGGACTCTTGAGATCATGCTTTAAACCAATTGATCATTTGCTAGGTCAAAAATCAGAAATTGCCCTTTCCCAGTCAAAACCCTAATTTTAACCATTTTGACCTTTCGAAGATTTGATCAAATTTCTGGAGGACAGTCTGTCTGGAACTCAACTTGATTGGTTTTATCAGTTAGAAAAAGCCAATGTTCATAACTGGGAAGATCTTGCTTCTGCCTTTTACAAATAATACCAATACAACGCTGATCTTGCGCCCACCCATACTCAACTCCAGAGTATGGCCATGGTTTCAAGTGAAGGCTTCAAAGACTACGCACAAAAGTGGAGGGACTTAGCAGGAAGAGTCCAGCCTCCCCTATCTAAAAGAGAGTTAGTTGATATGTTTTTGGGCACCTTGTCTGGACCTTTCTTCAATCACTTAATTGGGAGTTCATCAGCAGGATTTACTGAATTGATATTAACCAGAGAAAGAGTAGAGGCTGGGATAAAGAACGGGAAAATTAAAAAAGATGCATCATCTGCTGCTATAAGGAAACCCTTCATTGGAAAGAAAGAAGTGGTTGTTGTTTATCCTCATAGAAATCAAGATAGGACTGAACACCGTCCAATGGTGGGGGCTATCATGATTCCTAAACCTGCGCCTGCTCAGGAAAGAGGCAACCAGCCAAGAATGGAAAGACCAGTCAGACAATTCACCCGAATTAATATGAAAATATCTCAAGTATTTCCACATTTGTTAAGATCCAATCTAGTGACTTTCAAAGAAGCTCCAAAGAATCCTAACACAACCTCTCCTCACTATCATCCTGATGCCCGTTGTGCATACCATTCTGAGAGTCTCGACCATGACACTAACAATTGTTGGGCTCTGAAGAACAAAGCACAAGACCTCCTTGAAGCCAAAGAGATTAAATTAGACGCGCCATAAAATCCCAATGTTGTTACTGCCCCTATGCCCAAACACGGCCGTGATGTCAACGCCTTCGAGGAAGATATGTTTGTTACTTCAGTTGATGAACTTGGGACCTCACTCCTGACTATCAAAAAGAATTTGTTGAATGCCCGTGTTTTCCCGGGCTGTGATGAAAGCTGTCATTTTTGTTTATCCTCACCAACCAACTGTCCTTTGTTGAAAGCAGGCGTTCAGTGCCTAATAGATAACAAGGAAATTTTATTCGAAAAGACTTCTATTCCAACTGTTTCTTATAATGATGTTTCCATCGTGACCATTTCTATCAATTCTTCCAGGGTCTCCACCAAAAGACCCGTTAGAATTACATCAGTTCCTAAGGTAGCCCCGTTGATAATTACAATGCCTGAACCAATCCCGTATTCGTCAGACAAAACTGTACCATGGAATTATGTAGGTGATGTCTACTACCACGGTGTCAAGCAAGATTGGCCACCTGCTGAAGATTCAAGTTTTGAGAAAGATGACTCTGATATCAGTAATATCACAGGAACTAGCAAGATCACTCGAAGTGGAAGGGTTTTCTATGCAAAAATTTCTCCTCCCAAAGTTATTTCTGGAACCGTAATTATTCATGTCGTTGTTGCTCCTTCAAAGGCTATTCCTAGTCCTGCAATCATCTCTGCTAATACTCCTGTTGAGAAAACTGTTACGATCCCCGTTATCACCCCTACTGACATTCCTGCTGCCGAGTCAACCGAGACTCGAGGTAAAGGTATTATGGTTGAGCTTGTCTGAACGAAGGCACAATCAGTAGCTATCCCTGAGACTTCCTGAAAAGAGATGGAGGAAATTCTAAAGATTATAAAAAGAAGCGACTACAATGTAGTTGAGCAACTGAGGGAAACTCCATCAAAAATTTCCATGTTGGCTTTGTTGTTATGTTCTGAGTCGCATGCAAAGGCCTTGGTAAAATTCCTGAAAACTGCTCATGTACCCCAAGAAACATCTGCGGATCAATTCCAAGACTGCGTAGCCATCTTGACTGCAGATAATGGTTTAGGTTTTTCGGATGTTGATTTAACGCCAAGAGGGAGGAAGCATAATGAGGCATTGCAAGTCTCAGTCGAGTGCAGGGGCACAACTTTGGCTCATATCTTGGTGGACACTGGTTCGTCTCTGAATGTGTTGCCTAAAAAGGATCTTGATAGGCTTGACTGTGAGGGATTGACATTAAAACCGAACAACATAGTAGTGAGGGCCTTTGAGGGCTCAAAAATGATGGTGCATGGGGAAGTGTATATCCCCATAAAATTTGGAACCCAAACATTTGATTCAACTTTTTATGTAATGGATATTCACCCTTCATATTCCTGCTTGTTAGGCCGACCGTGGATTCACAATGCTGGTGCCGTTACTTCTACGTTGCATCAAATGCTAAAATATCCAATTCAAGGGAAAATCATCACCGTTCATGGAGAAGAAGAGTATATGGTCAACCATCTAAATTCCTTCATATATGTGGAATTAGATGGAGAATTTATTAAAACTCCATTCCAGCACTTTGAAGAAGTTCCGCAGACTGTGGCAGTAACCAAGGTTGTGTCTCAAGTTCCCAAGATCACAAGGCCTCCTCTCAAGATGTCATATTTGAAGGATGCCAGGGCAGTGATAGAATAAGGTGGGTGCACTATTTGGGGACAACTCCCAGATATCCCATACAAATCTGACAAATTTGGTTTGGGTTTCACTTCAGGTGCCCAAAAAGTTGTACGTTGCGCTCATGCCGTAGGACTACCCTTGAAGATCAACAACCATGAAGTCAATGCAGTAGAGGATGATGAAGACAGCTACAACGTGGAGGATTGGATTTTCCCAACTATCAGTGAAGGGCTCAGCAACTGGGAAGCTAGGGATTTTGTCCCGATCACATTTATCCCACAGTAATTTGTCTTTATATTTTGTCAGATCTGTAATATTAAAACAATTCAGACTCTTAAAACCTTGTGTCTTACCTGAGGCACAATGGTCCATTTGTAAGGGTTATTATCTCATTTCCATATGACATCAATGAATCATGGACGTTTTTGCATATAAACTTTGTGCTCATTGTTTTTATTTTTTTACATTTTTTTATTTCTTTCAAAGATAGCTATACTCTTATACACACTCATACTCACAATGCAGGTCTACATCCATTCGGGATCCCATGGGTAACGATTCTGCTATGGCCTTCTGCGACTCTGAAAATCTAATCTACCAAGCCGAAGACGAAGGTGAGGGAGATTTTAAAGTACCAGGGGAACTCGCCAGGTTACAACAACAAGAAGAGAGGACCATTCATCCCCACGAGGAACTAGTGGACACAATCAACCTAGGTACCAAAGAAGACAAAATAGAAGTCAAGGTGGGTGCCAATCTGGAACCCAGTGTCAAGGAGCGTCTGATTCAGTTGTTACACGATTATGTTGAAGTCTTTGCTTGGTCGTATAAAGACATGCCAGGACTTGATGCAGATATTGTGGTACATCGTCTACCAACAAAAGAAGATTGTCCACCGGTAAAACAAAAGGCCTGTCGCATGCGACCAGACATGTCAAAGAAGATTAAAGCAGAAGTCATGAAACAATTCAACACTGGATTCTTGGCCGTCACCTCCTATCCGCAGTGGATTGCCAATGTCGTTCCCGTGCCCAAAAAAGATGGCAAAGTACGAATGTGCATGGACTACAGAGATTTGAATAGGGCAATCCCTATGGATGATTTCCCACTTCCCCACATTGATGTTCTAGTTGACAATACGGCACGACATAAAGTGTTTTCCTTCATGGATGGTTTCTCAGGCTACAACCAAATCAAAGTGGTGCCTGAGGACATGGAGAAAACAACCTTTGTCACACAGTGGGACACATTCTGTTACAAGGTTATGCCATTCGGACTGAAGAATGCTAGGGTAACCTATCAGCGTGCCATGGTAGCTCTATTTCACGACATGATACGTCACGAAATAGAGGTCTATGTGGACGATATAATAGCTAGATCTCAAACAGAGGAATATCATCTCGATCATTTACATAAACTGTTTGAGAGGCTAAAGAAGTACAAGCTGAGCTTGAACCCAAAGAAATGCACCTTTGGAGTGAGGTCTGGTAAACTCCTAGGCTTTGTCGTCAGCAATAAAGGTATTGAGGTGGATCCTACCAAGGTGAAAGCGATACCAGAGATGCTTGCTCCTCGTACTGAGAAGGAAGTTAGAGGATTCTTGGGGCGTTTAAACTACATTGCCAGATTCATTTCTCACCTCACAGCTACTTGTGAACCAATCTTCAAATTACTGAAGAAAGATCAAGTAGTCAAATAGAATGACGAGTGCCAAACTGCTTTCGACAAGATCAAAGAGTACCTGCAAGAGCCTCTTGTTTTGATGCCACCAGTTGAGCGAAGACCATTGATCATGTATCTAATTGTTATGGAAAATTCAATGGGGTGTGTGTTGGGGAAGCATGATGAGTTTTGCCGAAAAGAGCATGTTATTTATTACCTGAGCAAAAAGTTTACCGACTGTGAAACAAGATATTCACTGCTCGAGAAAACTTTTTGCACTCTGCCATGGGCTGCTCATCGGCTAAGATAGTATATGCTGATCCATACTACCCTATTGATATCTAAAATGGATCCAATAAAATACATATTCGAGAAGCCTGCTCTCTCTGGGAGAATAGCGAGATGGCAGATGATCCTGACAGAATATGACATACAGTATACTACCCAGAAGGCAATAAAGGGCAGTGTACTAGCTGATCACCTTGCTCGCCAAGCTGTAGAAGACTACCAGTCCATGAAGTTTGAATTCCCAGATGAAGACATCATGATGGTAAACAATTGTGAAGAATTCAGACCATATGACAGACCTGAACAAGGATCCCGATGGACCCTGGTTTTTGATGGGGCGTCCAACGCACTCGGAAATGGTATTGGTGATGTACTCATATCTCCTGAAGGATGTCATACTCCTTTTACGGTAAGACTCTGCTTCAATTGTACAAATAACATGGCAGAATATGAAGTGTGCATTTTTGGTTTCAAAGCTGCCATAGACTTGGGGATCAAATCCTTAAATGTATTCGGAGATTCAACTTTGGCCATCAGCCAGATCAAAGGGGAATGGGACACCAAACACCCTAACCTTATCCCCTACAAAGAACATGTGTTTACATTTCTCTCACATTTTGAGAGGATTACCTTCGAGCATTTCCCGCGAGAAGAAAATCAGCTAGCAGATGCACTAGCCACAATGTCATCCATGTTTAAACTTAAATGGAAAAATGAAGCTCCCCAGATCACCATTGAACGAATGGATGAACAATCTCATTGTCACGAGATTAATATTGAAGAAGTAGTGGACCAGCCTTGGTTTCATGAAGTCAAGAGGTATCTTGAGGCTCAAGAATATCCAGAAGGAGCTTCAGTCAATGATAAGAAGTTCTTAAGGAGATTCTCTTCTAAATTCTTCCTTAGTAACGACATTCTCTACAAACGCAACCATGACTCTGTTTTGCTCTGTTGCATAGACAAAGTTGAGGCAGAAAAGATCATGGTTGATCTACATGAGGGCACTTTTGGCACCCATTCCAGTGGGCATACGATGGCAAAGAAAATACTACGGGCAGGCTATTACTAGTCTACCATGGAAGTAGATTGTTATCAACACTCTCGAACCTGCCACAAGTGTCAGATCTATGCTGACAAGGTGCACGTGCCTCCGGTTCCTCTGAATGTCTTGACGGCTCCTTGGCCCTTTGCTATGTGGGGCACCGATATGATTGGGGAAAACAAACCAACAACCTCTAATGGACACCGCTTCATCTTAGTGGTCATTGACTATTTTACAAAGTGGGTTGAGGCAGCCTCTTTCGCTTCTGTCACCAAGAATGTTGTCGCTCGGTTCATCAAGCAAAATCTCATTTGTCGGTACGGTATCCTGGAGAGGATCATCATAGACAATGGTATGAACCTAAAAAATACTATGATCACTGCCCTGTGCGAGCAATTCAAGATCCAGCATCACAATTCTTCCCCTTACCGGCCAAAGATAAATGGTGTTGTCGAAGCCGCAAATAAGAACATTAAAAATATCATACAGAAAATGACTGTCACATACAAAGACTGGTATGAGATGCTACCATTCGCTCTCCACGGTTATCGTACCACAACTCGCACATCAACCGGGTCAACACCTTACTCTCTAGTATATCGCATGGAGGCTGTCTTGCCTATTGAGGTCTAGACCCCCTCTCTGAGAATTATAAAGGATGTAGGGCTGAGTGAAGAAGATTGGATCCATACTCGACTTGATCAACTAAACTTGATTGATGAGGAAAGGCTTACTGATGTCTGTCATGGTCAAATGTATCAAAAAATAATGATCAAGGCTTTCAACAAAAAGTTCATACGCCAAGTGTATCATATTGGGGATCTAGTTGTCAAACGTATCATACTACCGCAAGGCGATCCCAGGGGCAAATGGACTCCTACATACGAAGGACCATTTGTGATCAAAATAATTTTCTATGGTGGAGCAATGATCTTAATCACCATAGATGGTGATGACCTGCCTCACCCTGTGAACACAGACATAGTCAAAAGATACTACACATAAGAGACTCGCTAGGTTGACACACCTAGGCAAAATAAGGGTATCCCGTCGAACCAAAAGGGTTCGGGCAAAAATTAGGGATAAAACAAAAACATTTGTACACCCCCGCAAGCTGAAAACCCGAAAGGGCGGTTTGGGCAAAAATGGGTATCCCGGTGGACTGAAAACCCAAAAGGGAGGTCTAGGCAAAAGTTAGGGATTTAAAGCGTATGACTATGTCCTGTTGGATCACCTTACGGACAACCTGCAAACTCGACGGTTCTGATCAATTCAATCAGCTTCGTACAAGGCAACAAATAGACAAGATGCTCAGAGACACAAAGGCTATAGAAGAATGGGAATCCCATGGAATTATTGCACATAGCTATTTTTATTTGTATCAAAATTCTCATTTTTTACAACGACATTCTCTTACTAGAATATTTGTCTCATTGTACAAAAATAATTACTCAAAGTCAATACAAAGATATCTCTTTGAAAGTGCAAAACTATATGTTTTTCTTTACTCTTGTGTTTTGTTTACAAAAACGTCCATTGATTTATTTTTGAACATACGCATTTGAACATAATGACTGTTTACAAATGAACAAAATAAAAATACGGTCACTGATGGCTTTAAAGAAGTAGGGAAATCTCTCTAGGCTATAAAAATCCCCCGCAGTGTGCAATTTAATCCCCAGTGGAACAAAGCTTCCAGTTATCAATCTCCAGTAGAAGTCGTCCAAATTTCTCAGGATTCCCTGGCAAGATTTTACAAGCAGTACCCGACGTTTCCCTTACAACAGTGTTTATTTCTCTAAGAGGAAATCTATCAACACTTCAACTTTACAACATGAAGACTTACACTCCATATCCTTAGCAATAGTCAGGGATTTATTTCCCCAATCTAACAGAAGTGCAGCAGATTAGCTCACATACGCATACATCGCATCCATATATCATAAACATTGATAACACGAATGCATATATCACAATATCATTGTACCATGCATTTCACACATCACGACATTGCATACGGCTAATGTTTTACCCTTTTTCAGGATAAGATTAATCAATGGCTATCATCAACAAATTATAAAGGCCAGAGATTGATACCTAAGACAAGCCAGGACAATTATCTACACGACCAACTGAAGCAATCTAGCACGAGTTCTTCAGATTCAACTCATATACTGCTTAGATACGCTCCAGACACGGATGCCATCCTGATAACCATTCAGATTCAATCCTAAGATACAGTTTAGATACGCTCCAGAGACGGATGTCATTCTGATACTCATTTAGATTCAGCTTTCAGATACAGTTCAGATACGCTCTAGACACGGATGCCATTCTGATACTCATTCAGACTCAGCTTTCAGATACGCTCCAGACACGGATGCCATTCTGATACTCATTCAGATTCAGCTTTCAGATACGCTCCAGACGCGGATTCCATTCTGATACTCATTCAGATTCAGCTTTCATATACAGCTCAGATACACTCCAAACACGGATGCCATTTTGATACTCATTCAGTTTCAGCTTACAGATACGGTTCAACAATCATTTCTGGATGGAATCTGCAAGCCCATCTCCAACAACTTTCCATCATCCCTCTAAATGGCATCTTTAAGCCCGTTCCCTATACCATCAAGCTTCACATCACCTAGTGCAAATTTCTGGGCACTCTAGTGTCCAATCATCTTCCACCTTTGAGTCATGAATGGAAAAACTCGCCAATCTAACTCTTCAGGTTTAAGAAAATTGAACAGGGGCAGCTGTTGTACCCCAAAATTTTCCCTCTCATTCATCAAGAATTTGCTCACAAGATCTCCTTTGACTCAAGAATGCATTAGGGTTTATCAACTCAAAACACCTCCTTAAGCACTGATGACCAAAATTAAGGTTTGAGATTGCACAAGGATATTTGAATTTCCAATGCCCCATATTACTTCATGGATCATTAGGTACTGTTGTACCCCAAAATTTGCCCTCCCATATTCTCCAAAATTTGTCAAGTCAAGGTCACAAAATTCCCCAAGGACTATGCAGCTCAACTGTCTCCTATACAGTCAAAACTAGGGTTTGTGTTCTGATCAAGAAATTAAAGTTTTCAAGGGCCCAATCAAGTCTCATATGCCTACAAAGATGGTCAAGCATCCTCATGTCAAGTTTCAAGGCATTCAGCTCAAAATTGCACAGTCAAAACCCTAGATTGCACTACAGTCAACTGTAGGGGCAAAATGGTCATTTGACAGTCAAAAGTTCAAATTTTTGGTCAACATATCATTTTGAAGCCACAAACATCATTTGATCAATGCTTGATCATGATTCTCAAAATTTGGCTCAGAAATCATCAAAGATGCAAAAGTTGCTATATTTGGACAGCTGAAAAAGTCAACTGAAATTGACCAGGGCATAACTTTCACATGGTTTATCAGAAAAATTCCATCCAAAGCTCATTTTGAAGAGAAAGACATTTCCTACAATTCATCTTCATGTTCCAAGTCCAAGAAATGCTCTCACAAAAAGTTATCAATTTCAACATTATAGGTCATTTTCAAAAGTCAACAAAAAGAGACTTTAAGTCAAAGGCCATAACTTGAGATTGGTAAATCAAAATGACATGGGACCAAAGGCATTGGTTAAAGGACTCAAAGACCTTTCCAAAATGTCCAAGAACATGTGAAAAGCTTAAAAATTGAGCAAGTTATGCCTTGTGGAAGTTGGGAAATTTTTAGGAATTTTGAAAAGTCAACATTGATGCAAAAGGCCTAAAAATGCAAATGGGCCCATTTTTCTTCCAAGTTTCTTCATGCCAAGCCTATGCACGACTATTAGGCCCAAAGGGAAGTATTTTCATATTTTTTAATTATTTATTTGAATTTATATTAATTTATATCATTTTAATACATGAAAAATATAAACCTAACCTAAAAAAATCTTTTTATGCATGATTTGGCTTCTATAATTCGTGCACATGTTAATAAAGAAGGATTTGGTGCTAATTGATCAGATTTGATACAAAATACATGAGAAAAAGATTGGAAAAGATCCTTAACAAATCAAATATTCAAAACAATTATTGCCTTGGATTTGATCCAATTTTCTTAACCTAATTGCTTCCTTACAAGTACTAGAACATAACCCTAAGCCAAGGAGACTGCAAGCTGCACTCAGAAACCTCATACAAACTTGCAAAATTTCTCCAAAAAGTGAAAACTGAAATCGGCTCTAGGAGGCGTTTCAAAGCGCAAATCTGGTTCCAATAGTTTCCTGAAGGCTTGCTGGACACATTCCAATCAATAACAACGACTAAAACCTCAAGAATTGGTAGTTAGAACTCAAACTGTACCAAGAATTTTTTGAAATCGTATAGCATTTTTTTAGCACTTTTACAGCATTCTATTCATTGCATCATGTTTGTTTTGAGTTTCTGAAACTAACCCTTATGCTTGATTGAAGTTTTACACGTTGTACGCGAATTCACCATGATCGAAATTTAGGTTTTTCAGAGTTCTTGATTTGGGGTTTCTCACCCAAGGAACAATTGGGACTCAAGATCATTACCATTGCAATCAGCGTGCTCCAATGAACAAGAGACATACCTCGCGAACAATTTATGAAGCTCATGGAGCTATTCGCTATTTTCTGCTAGCCCCCCTAATGCAACGCTATAAAAACTGTCGCCTATTTGTTTTGTTT
Organism: Vicia faba; assembly: GCA_948472305.1. Lineage (NCBI taxonomy): Eukaryota > Viridiplantae > Streptophyta > Magnoliopsida > Fabales > Fabaceae > Vicia > Vicia faba. Next base: position 1,169,985,394 of record OX451736.1, on the reverse strand, counting down.
TACAGGGTGGGGAAGAAGACAACCTCGTGTCCAATGGTTATTGGCTCTTTTGAATTTCGCGCGAATTTCCAAAAGCACTAACGTGTTCTTCTTATATTATTTATTGTTTATTATTTGTTAAATGAAATGCGCTTGGCTCAGTGGTAACACGTTGTGCATATAACCTCAAAGACCTGGGTTCAAGTCCCAGGTCTGGCCAATTTCAATACTATTTTTCAATATGAGATCCTATGCTTTGCTCACATCCAGGTACATCATGTCTTCTCATCATCAAGCCACACACGCGTCCATCTCACCCAGATCAAGGGCCAGGATTCAAAGAACGTTATAAGCACTAGTCAACGCGTTACACATAATCCAAAAAGTCAGCGAAATTCAAAGCTAATGGGCCAGAAATCACCAGGCCTGTACCTCCAATTTGGGGTTACCCCCCCCCTGGTTTGCATTTAATTTTCTTTCCATTTTTATTTTTATTCTTGTTTTAATTATTATTTTTATTACTGTCTATTTAATTAATTATTTTTTTTAACAAAATATAAAAACATTACAAAAAAAATCAAGAAAAAAAGATAAAAAGATAAAAACATTTATTGTATTTATTTTCTTGTAAACAAATTAGTACATAATGAATTTAGGTTAATTAGGTTATAGTTTTAATCTTTTTAATAAAAATCCAAAAAAATAGAATTTAGGTTTAATAACTCTTTATTTACTTTTTATTTTTTCCCCTTTTTTTTAGAATAATAATATTATTTATTTATTTTCATAAATCAAAAAATGTACATAAATTAATTTAGAATTAAATTAGGTTAAAAGTCAATATTTTCATAATAAACTTAAAAAACAATAGAGTTAGGGTTTGCCGTTTAATTTAATTTCAATTAACTTCTTTTTCTCCTAGAAATCTAAAAAACACAAAATATCAAAAAAAACATTGAATCATTTAATTTTAATTCTTATTAATTTTAAATTATTTGCCAAAGGGTCCAACGCCCTAGTTTTGTTTTAATTCCTTTATTTCGTGCATTTATTTTATAATTGTTTGTGTAATTATGTAAATCTCCCAAAGCCATGTAACTTTACTTTTCGCACTTTTATTTTTCCGCTTTATTTATTTTCCGCTAAATCGGGTCCGGTTTAATTTTGGCGATGTGGACCCGCGCCATTTGTAATAGCCTTAGATTTATTTTTCGCAAACTTTATAACTGTTAAATATGCATGCAAGAATGAATGGACAAATTAAAATCAAGCGTAGATCATAACAAACATGACAAGACAAATAACTGAAACATGACACACAATTCGCACACACCACCCCTAGGGTACGCCTCACTGTTGCCTTTCGAAAGGTGATCGTCGAGTAGAGGATGTCTTAGTAAGTCCTCATGATCCGGGAACCTGGCATGAGGGTAGCTTCTAAGGTGTCTTCCTATTGCTCTGGTGATCACCACGTCCCTCAAACTCGAATTGACCCGAACACCTCCAACAGTGGTGCTACCTACCTCTCAATGGTGGGATGGCACTACTTTAAAGGACTCTTACCCAGACGAATTCCTTAGGGTAGGTAGATTCTCAAGGATACTTGCTCTCTTCAAAACAAACTGAAATCTTTTCACACCAACACTTTTCAAAAGCTTTCAAAAGCAATTTTTTTCAAACACTCTGACGTACGAGTCGATCTGAGATTTTTCAAAGAAACTTTTTAAACCCACATTGAAAAGCAAACAAACCATTTTGAAAACACATTGAGCAAGTATCTAAGAGCCCATGGATAACCATGGATAGAAAGGGTGCTAACACCTTCCCTCTCTATAACCTACCTCCCGAACCGAGAGCAATCTCTATAAGGAATTTTTCTGTGCTTTTGTCCTTTCCATTTGGAGAAAATAAAAGACGGTGGCGACTCTTGCTTCCGCGACATTTCGCGAACCAGCGTTAAACAGTCAGTTCCAGATCCACTGATCACAGAACTGGCGACTCTGCTGGGGACTTAACTTAAAGTGAGGTGTACCTTAGGGCTAGGTCATAACTGTGTTTTCACTTGTATTGTTTTGCTTGCTTTACTATTGTGGGTTGCATCGGAGATACATAGATCCTAACCCGGATCTGGGGATACCCTGTTTAGGTAGCATAAGCTGTGAGGGACCTGTCCGGCGTAGACCGACACAGGTGAAGCAGTGGCTACGTTGGTGTGGCACCTTAGTCTGTACCGATATCCCTTGTGTCGCAACGAGGAGAATATGGGTCTTCTAAGGAGTCATTAAGCACCAACAACCTTAGAACCTTAATTGACACAACTTGGCCTTTAGAATTGTAGCAGTATGCTACGCCCATTGAGGCTAAACTCTCGTGATGGTTCTGGCCGCAAGAAAAGATTGCGATGCTGGAGTTATGACCGATTGAGGGTAGTCAATGATATTGGGATCCTCTAAGAACCCGGTTACTTTGATTAGGACAGGTTGAACCCACCAACTTCAAGAGGGTACTACCCAGACCCCATGCTGGCCCAAACCTAAGGGCTCTCTCTTGTGTGACTTGTGTGCCTTCGTACTTGACTATCTGCATGCTTGTGACCTAACACTTGTTTCTTGCAGGTTTTGTTTCAGTCCTTAATTAGGACTCATAACAGGGTTCACTCATATTACCCCATGCATAGCATGACATCATACCATTGCATACCATTGCATACATCCTAACCCGTTTCAAGGATCTCAAGGGCTTGTGATGCAGGTCATGATAAATCAAACATCTAGCCAGGGGCAAAGAGGATTTATTTTCCTCTAGCCAAGGGTGTCAGGGGCTATGACCCACTGGATATGGTGAGCCTTTGACCCTTGAGGAAGGATTTTCCACAACAGGAAATTTCTTCAATCAAGTTACCGGTTTTCAACTCTAACAAGTTTCTCTGTTTACCCCGCGAGATCCTTGAAATCATGGCATGCATGCCATACATCTCATTGCATAACAGGTACCCTTTTTTTCTGCAGGTTACTTACCTTCTTCGCTGTTTATTTCAGCAGTCTCGTCATGAATCCTGAATCATCAGCTGAGCAGTCTATCAAGGCCCTCCAGGCTCAGAATGCCCAATTCCAAGGGCTAATCATGAACTTGACCCAGGGGCAGCAAGATCTGAAGGCTCTGCTCTTGAAGAAGGAAAAGAAGAAGAAGAGGACTGTCTTGTTCAGCCCTAGACGCAGATCTGGGAACACACCGCAAGTCGAAACTGAGAGGACAACTCCATCTGTGAGGGAAAGCAGTCACCATGAAAGAGAGGTGCCTAGTCCAGTGGTCTCCGACAACGAGACAGATTTCAACGACGGACAATACCCTCCGGCTGAGGATAAGTACAAGCAGTTGGAAGACCGGCTCAGTGCTATAGAGATACAAAAAGTGCCTGGCCTGGACTTTGAGGATCTAGGTCTGTCTTCTGGGGTAGTGATCCCGCACAAGTTTAAGGCACCTGCCTTTGCAAAGTACGACGGGGCATCCTGTCCTAAGTTGCATCTTAGGGCTTACACAAGGAGGATCCAGCCCTATACAGCTGACAAAAACTTATGGATCCATTTCTTCCAAGAGAGTCTTTCAGGGACTCAGCTCGAGTGGTTTTATCAATTGAATGGAGCCAATGTCCGTACCTGGGAAGACTTAGCCACTGCTTTCTACAAACATTACCAGTACAATGCCGACCTTGCTCCCACACGCACTCAGCTTCAGGGAATGTCTATAGGTGCAGGCGAAGGTTTCAAAGAGTATGCACAGAAATGGAGAGACCTTGCTGGAAGGGTACAACCTCCATTAACTGACCGGGAACTCGTTGACATGTTCTTGGGGACCCTGTCCGGGCCATTCTTCAACCACCTGATTGGTAACTCATCTGCTGGATTTACCGACCTCATCCTGACCGGCGAAAGAATCGAAGCTGGTATCAAAAGTGGGAAAATTCAAGAGGCCACACCTTCTGATATTCACAAAAAGCCTTACACGGGAAAGAAGGAATCTAATGCTACATACGGCCAAAAGAGTCGTCGTGATCAACATGCAGGGGCAGTCATGATCTCTGGTTCTGCACCACGCCGTCAACCACAAAAGGGGAACCAGCAAAGGCCGGACGGGCCTAAAAGGCAATTCACCAACATCAACATGCCATGGTCACAAGCATTGCAACACATGTTGAAGATGAACCTGATTGCAGTAATTAACCCTCCGGCAAATCCTAAGACCTCCTCTCCAAGTTACAATCCAGAAGCGAGGTGTGCCTATCATTCCGATAGCCCGGGGCACGATACTGAGGACTGTTGGGCACTAAAGTACAAGATTCAGAACATGATCGACGCCAAAGAGATCGAGTTCGAGCCTGCTGAAACCCCCAACGTGATCAATGCTCCATTGCCAAAACATGGCTAGGATTGAGAAATTTTTTGTTCATTTGAATTCAAGTTGTATTTTTCCTTTCTTGTTCAGATAAACAATTATTATGTTAAACTCTGTTATTTCATGAATGCATTACACATGTCTGTCTTGATTAATTATGTTTACTATGCTTAAAACTGCTTTCATATTTTTATAGTCAACTCTTAATTGAAAATTCTAAGCCTCTTGAGGGAGGATGACGAAAACGATACCACAATTTACAGTATGCTTTTGAACAGACCCCGCTGATGAGGTACAGGCATTGTTTCAATCCCTAAACACTGGAGTTATAAGGATGATAAACCCTCGTCAACCCATCTGAGCCAAAGAAGTAGGAGTTTTTATTTTCGAAAATTAAAACCCTTTATCATAACCCGGGGCAGGGTAGTCTTCTCAGTTGATCCAAGTGCATGACGAATGGCACCGAAGAGATCCTTACGAAAAAAACAGTGATGGTTCAGAACAATTATAAAGACAGGCAGTCATTATCAAAAATTTCATAAATGAAAAGCCCAAAAAGTCTAAACATACAAAGGGGACTTATGAAACTGGGACATCCCGCTGACTGTAATCCCAAAAAGGAAACAGTTCAGGCAAAAAAAAAAAAGAAAGGGATAACAAAAAATCAAGAAAGAGGTCTTACAAACCCTCAACAAAAAAGGAAATGACTGCCTATTCAAAACAAGTTATCAACCTCCGAATCATCACCGGAAAATCAGAACAAAGACTCAAACAAGGTCTAGTGTATGATCAACTGAGTTTAGGTTTGGAGAATATCACGAAGAGCGGGCGGGTATAAATAATTTGAGCCTTTATCCTTTGTTTCTTAAACCGTGAACCAGGCCACGATACAACCCTTAAAAGTCCTAGCTGAAGCATGGGTTAGTTCGAAAGCATACTGTTACGAAGGTATCCTGACTCCTGAAGGTTTGCTGTAAAATATTGAGTTGACATCGCACTGTATTACAAAAAATGCATTTTCAAAATTCAAGACAGACATAGACTTTTGCATTCTTAAAATAACCTTGTTTGCATATGACTATTTGTTTGAACAGCAGGGAAATTCGCACGATGAACACCTTGTGAACAGAAGAACCTCTAATCAAGGGGCACAGTAGGAGCATTTCCCATTATCTGGGACATGGCAAAATACTTCCCACAGGGGCAACTCCCTACATTCTGAGAGCGTGGACATAGTCGAAAAAAATACTACGCAAAAAGCAAAGACCCGCTAGGTTGACACACCTAGGCAAAAATAAGGGCTTCCCGGCGAACCAAAAGGGTTCGGGCAAAATGAAGGGATAAAATGAAAAATCAATACACCCGGCAAGTCGAAAACCTGAAAAGGCGGCTTGAGCAAAAATGGGTATCCCGGTGGACTGAAAACCCGAAAGGGCGGTCCAGGCAAAAGTTAGGGATCGAAGCGTACGACTATATTCCGGTATCCCGTCACTTGCCTACCCGAAGATTTGTCGATCACCCGCACAGGTATCCTCTTCCCTCACCTCCGAAGCAGGGGCAATAATGAGCTATCCAGGCGATCCAATTGCTCTGTCAACCAAATTACAAAGGGCAGATCAACATAAAAATGATTACCATCTACCTTTACAAATTCCAGATCGTGGACTAACGTCCGAGACCAAACAGGACAATTATCCACTTAATCAAAATCATGCAACCCAACACCGGTTTCTGCTCAACCTTCAGACAAAGTCATACACAGACTCCTCCTCCATAAGATGACCTAACCCCGGTTCATCAAGAAGTTTTACACAAACTTATCCCGAAGCAACCTTACCCCGGTTCCTCCAGAAGTTTTTACACAAACTTATCCAATAACCTTACCCCGGTTCCTCCAGAAATCTCACATGGATTTACCCCAAAGTAACCTAACCCCGGTTCCCCCAGAAGTCTCACAGGGACTCGTCTCCAGTAACCTTACCCCGGTTCGTCAAGAAATCTCACATGGATTTACCCCAAGGTAACCTAACTCCGGTTCCTCCAGAAGTATTACATGGATTTAGTCCAAGATAACCTTACCCCGGTTCGTCAAGAAATCTCACATGGATTTACCCCAAAGTAACCTAACCCCGGTTCCTCCTGAAGTCTTACATGGACCTATCTTAAAGATGACCTAACCCCGGTTCATCAAGAAGTTTTTACACAAACTTATCCAAGTAACCTAACCCCGGTTCCTCCTGAAGTCTTACATGGACCCATCTCAAGATGACCTAACCCCGGTTCATCAAAGTTCTACACAAACTTATCCCGAAGCCACCTTACCCCGGTTCATCAAGAAATCTCGCACGAATCTATCTCAAGGTAACCTAACCCCGGTTCCCCCAGCAGTCTCACTGGGACTCATCTCCAGTAACCTTACCCCGGTTCGTCAAGAAATCTCACATGGATTTACTCCAAGGTAACCTAACCCCGGTTCCTCTAGAAGTCTTACATGGATTTAGTTCAAGATGATCTCACCCCGATTCATCAAAAAGTTTTACATGAACTTACCTTACCAAGCAACCCTACACCGGTTCCCCCTATTCAAGATGCAGTTTTACATGGACTCGTCACCCGGACACCCTACACAGGTTCTCCCTTTCCAAAAACGCAGTTTTTCACGAACTCATCATCAAAATAACCCTACCCAGGTTCCTTCTCCATTTTCAGATACGGTTTTACACGAGCTCATCAGCAGGCAACCCTACATAGGTTCCCTCTTTCAACCTACAACAATTACAGTTCAAACTTCCCCAGAAGAGTCCAATCCAGTTTCCCCAGGAAAGTTGGAATTCATATCCCCAAGCAATAAGCTTATCCCCAGTAGATTCGGGAAGCTTATCCCCTCGCAGAGCACGAACGCGTCGCCCGACTTTATTCAAAGAGTTATTTCCTTAACAGGATATAACTGGGTTATCCTCAGCCAAAAGCCACGGAAGGAGCGTCGTCGACAAAATCTTCCTACCCCAGCGGAGTCTATCTACACTTCCAATAACAAGGGTATCCTCAGCAAACTACTATCAACAATCAGCAAAGCATCTCTATCCCCACAGAGTATTGCTTCCCAGCATGGTCATCAGAGTATCTTTTCTCCCCGCAGACTCTTCATTAGCCAAGTTTATTCCGCAACGGAGTCATCTTCTCCTACCGGTATTCTTGCAGTTATCATCCCCAGCGGAAGCAAAATCTCTTCCTCAACATCAGCCCGGGATATAACTTCCCGGCACCCGTCAAGGATTTACCATTCCTAGACGAAAACATACATAAAACTTCACATACATCATTATAGCATGCATAATGTATTGCATCATACAAATCTCATTTATATCGAGAACATCATTGCTTGACCCATATCATGCATTGCATATGACTAACCTTTACTTTTCAGGAAAGATGCAGTTGAAATCCTCAATCACGTCTCAAGACCTTGACCGGTTCAGTTAAATCGACCCTAAGATTTTCCTGATTCTTACCCAGTCCAAGGCCTCTCTGGTTCAGTCAGATCGACCCTAAGATCTCCCTGATTCTTATTCCAGTAGAAGACACCCAAGATTTTTCTCAACGAGCGTTGTTGAAGTTCAAGTCGCCCAAGGTTCCCTTACCATTCATGCTAAGGTAGTAACCATCCCTGGTTCATTCATCAGCGTTTGAAGCTCCAGATTCAGCTCCTGTAACCAGTCAGGACACCTCTATACCAAGCATCTAAAGTCAGCTCCTGCAACGTGTCAGGTACTCATTTTTCTTTTTGCAGGTATGCAGGTTCTCGCTAAGGAATCTCCTACGCGATCAACATCCAGATGGCATCTATAAGCCCATCACCCTATCCAGCAACCTCTAAATGGCATCTATAAGCCCATTCCCCCATCACAGTTACTATGTAAGCGCAAATTTCTGGGCACTTTAGTGTTCAATCATCTTCTACCCTCGGATAACGAAAGGCACGTCTGCCAATCTGCATCCTCAGGTCTAAGAAGATTGAACAGGGGCAACTGTTGTACCCCAAAATTTGCCCTCCCATATTCTCCAAAATTTGTCAAGTCAAGGTCACAAAATTCCCCAAGGACTATGCAGCTCAACTGTCTCCTATACAGTCAAAACTAGGGTTTGTGTTCTGATCAAGAAATTAAAGTTTTCAAGGGCCCAATCAAGTCTCATATGCCTACAAAGATGGTCAAGCATCCTCATGTCAAGTTTCAAGGCATTCAGCTCAAAATTGCACAGTCAAAACCCTAGATTGCACTACAGTCAACTGTAGGGGCAAAATGGTCATTTGACAGTCAAAAGTTCAAATTTTTGGTCAACATATCATTTTGAAGCCACAAACATCATTTGATCAATGCTTGATCATGATTCTCAAAATTTGGCTCAGAAATCATCAAAGATGCAAAAGTTGCTATATTTGGACAGCTGAAAAAGTCAACTGAAATTGACCAGGGCATAACTTTCACATGATTTATCAGAAAAATTCCATCCAAAGCTCATTTTGAATAGAAAGACATTTCCTACAATTCATCTTCATGTTCCAAGTCCAAGAAATGCTCTCACAAAAAGTTATCAATTTCAACATTATAGGTCATTTTCAAAAGTCAACAAAAAGAGACTTTAAGTCAAAGGCCATAACTTGAGATTGGTAAATCAAAATGACATGGGACCAAAGGCATTGGTTAAAGGACTCAAAGACCTTTCCAAAATGTCCAAGAACATGTGAAAAGCTTAAAAATTGAGCAAGTTATGCCTTGTGGAAGTTGGGAAATTTTTAGGAATTTTGAAAAGTCAACATTGATGCAAAAGGCCTAAAAATGCAAATGGGCCCATTTTTCTTCCAAGTTTCTTCATGCCAAGCCTATGCACGACTATTAGGCCCAAAGGGAAGTATTTTCATATTTTTTAATTATTTATTTGAATTTATATTAATTTATATCATTTTAATACATGAAAAATATAAACCTAACCTAAAAAAATCTTTTTATGCATGATTTGGCTTCTATAATTCGTGCACATGTTAATAAAGAAGGATTTGGTGCTAATTGATCAGATTTGATACAAAATACATGAGAAAAAGATTGGAAAAGATCCTTAACAAATCAAATATTCAAAACAATTATTGCCTTGGATTTGATCCAATTTTCTTAACCTAATTGCTTCCTTACAAGTACTAGAACATAACCCTAAGCCAAGGAGACTGCAAGCTGCGCTCAGAAACCTCATACAAACTTGCAAAATTTCTCCAAAAAGTGAAAACTGAAATCGGCTCTAGGAGGCGTTTCAAAGCGCAAATCTGGTTCCAATAGTTTCCTGAAGGCTTGCTGGACACATTCCAATCAATAACAACGACTAAAACCTCAAGAATTGGTAGTTAGAACTCAAACTGTACCAAGAATTTTTTGAAATCGTATAGCATTTTTTTAGCACTTTTACAGCATTCTATTCATTGCATCATGTTTGTTTTGAGTTTCTGAAACTAACCCTTATGCTTGATTGAAGTTTTACACGTTGTACGCGAATTCACCATGATCGAAATTTAGGTTTTTCAGAGTTCTTGATTTGGGGTTTCTCACCCAAGGAACAATTGGGACTCAAGATCATTACCATTGCAATCAGCATGCTCCAATGAACAAGAGACATACCTCGCGAACAATTTATGAAGCTCATGGAGCTATTCGCTATTTTCTGCTAGCCCCCCTAATGCAACGCTATAAAAACCGTCGCCTATTTGTTTTGTTTTACAGGGTGGGGAAGAAGACAACCTCGTGTCCAATGGTTATTGGCTCTTTTGAATTTCGCGCGAATTTCCAAAAGCACTAACGTGTTCTTCTTATATTATTTATTGTTTATTATTTGTTAAATGAAACGCGCTTGGCTCAGTGGTAACACGTTGTGCATATAACCTCAAAGACCTGGGTTCAAGTCCCAGGTCTGGCCAATTTCAATACTATTTTTCAATATGAGATCCTATGCTTTGCTCACATCCAGGTACATCATGTCTTCTCATCATCAAGCCACACACGCGTCCATCTCACCCAGATCAAGGGCCAGGATTCAAAGAACGTTATAAGCACTAGTCAACGCGTTACACATAATCCAAAAAGTCAGCGAAATTCAAAGCTAATGGGCCAGAAATCACCAGGCCTGTACCTCCAATTTGGGGTTACCCCCCCCTGGTTTGCATTTAATTTTCTTTCCATTTTTATTTTTATTCTTGTTTTAATTATTATTTTTATTACTGTCTATTTAATTAATTATTTTTTTTAACAAAATATAAAAACATTACAAAAAAAATCAAGAAAAAAAGATAAAAACATAAAAACATTTATTGTATTTATTTTCTTGTAAACAAATTAGTACATAATGAATTTAGGTTAATTAGGTTATAGTTTTAATCTTTTTAATAAAAATCCAAAAAAATAGAATTTAGGTTTAATAACTCTTTATTTACTTTTTATTTTTTCCCCTTTTTTTTTAGAATAATAATATTATTTATTTATTTTCATAAATCAAAAAATGTACATAAATTAATTTAGAATTAAATTAGGTTAAAAGTCAATATTTTCATAATAAACTTAAAAAACAATAGAGTTAGGGTTTGCCGTTTAATTTAATTTCAATTAACTTCTTTTTCTCCTAAAAATCTAAAAAACACAAAATATCAAAAAAAACATTGAATCATTTAATTTTAATTCTTATTAATTTTAAATTATTTGCCAAAGGGTCCAACGCCCTAGTTTTGTTTTAATTCCTTTATTTCGTGCATTTATTTTATAATTGTTTGTGTAATTATGTAAATCTCCCAAAGCCATGTAACTTTACTTTTCGCACTTTTATTTTTCCGCTTTATTTATTTTCCGCTAAATCGGGTCCGGTTTAATTTTGGCGATGTGGACCCGCGCCATTTGTAATAGCCTTAGATTTATTTTTCGCAAACTTTATAACTGTTAAATATGCATGCAAGAATGAATGGACAAATTAAAATCAAGCGTAGATCATAACAAACATGACAAGACAAATAACTGAAACATGACACACAATTCGCACACACCACCCCTAGGGTACGCCTCACTGTTGCCTTTCGAAAGGTGATCGTCGAGTAGAGGATGTCTTAGTAAGTCCTCATGATCCGGGAACCTGGCATGAGGGTAGCTTCTAAGGTGTCTTCCTATTGCTCTGGTGATCACCACGTCCCTCAAACTCGAATTGACCCGAACACCTCCAACAGTGGTGCTACCTACCTCTCAATGGTGGGATGGCACTACTTTAAAGGACTCTTACCCAGACGAATTCCTTAGGGTAGGTAGATTCTCAAGGATACTTGCTCTCTTCAAAACAAACTGAAATCTTTTCACACCAACACTTTTCAAAAGCTTTCAAAAGCAATTTTTTTCAAACACTCTGACGTACGAGTCGATCTGAGATTTTTCAAAGAAACTTTTTAAACCCACATTGAAAAGCAAACAAACCATTTTGAAAACACATTGAGCAAGTATCTAAGAGCCCATGGATAACCATGGATAGAAAGGGTGCTAACACCTTCCCTCTCTATAACCTACCTCCCGAACCGAGAGCAATCTCTATAAGGAATTTTTCTGTGCTTTTGTCCTTTCCATTTGGAGAAAATAAAAGACGGTGGCGACTCTTGCTTCCGCGATATTTCGCGAACCAGCGTTAAACAGTCAGTTCCAGATCCACCGATCACAGGTACCATCAAGATTACTCATGTCAAGTTTCAAGCTTTGGATCGCACTTTTGATCAGTCAATTGAGCAGTTGACCTAAAAATCAGTTGTATTGGGGGAAAAGTCAACTATGGCAAATTTACAGTCAAACTTCATAATTTTTGATCCACATCAACATTTTAAAATCATATGTATCATTTGATCAAGTTTGGACAACAATTCCTCAAGAAATTTGATCAAATCTTCCAAAGGGCAAAATGGTCAAAAATAGGGTTTTGATTGGGAAAGGGAAATTTCTGATTTTTGACCTAGAAAATGATCAATTGGTTTAAGGCATAATATCAAGAGTCCAATTGCATCATTTTGACCTGATGACATGGCTCAAAATATTGCAAGTCCAATGGATTGACAGATGAATTTTGTAGTCAACTGATCAAAAGTCAACTGTATACTGAAAAGTCAAACTTTGACTTTTTGGTCAAAATACAATGTCAAATATCACAATTCATCAAAAAATGTCAAAATATGAAACTTATTCATCAAGAAATCAAAAATTCAAGATTTCATTTTGAAAAGTTAAATTTTCTAAACTTAGAAATTTTTCTAAGTGTTGTAAATTTCTTATTTTTTCATAACTTTGAGAAAACTTTTCACCATGATGCAAAGTGATTCAAGAGAAACTTCTAACATGATAGTTGTAGATCTCCATGAAATCTATAATTTGCTTTACACAACTCCTTCCAAAAGTGCTTGGATCTCAAGTTATAATTTTAAGAACATGTGGTCATGAAACAAAACACTTAGTGAAATTTTTGCCCTAATTTGGTCAGGATTTTGACCCAACTTCATGGCACTTTTTCATATAGTTCCAAGGTTAATCTTAAAAATCAATTAAAAGATGGATTATAAATCACATTACAAGATTTCCAAAATGTCCAAGAACTCCTTGAGATCATTCTTGAGTAGGGAGAATCGAAGAGATGAAGTTAGGGTTTTATCACTTGAATTACAAGTCATTTTGTGATGAACCAAATTCAAATTCAAAGTTATGATGCATAAACTCTACTTTGCAGGCCTCAAACTTGTTAGGAACTCCATAATTAATGGCTTGCACAACTGTTATAGGTCTAATTTCAAGCATTTAATGCAAGGTCGTCCTTTATATCCATTTTTGGAAGAAAGTGTACATTGCCATTTTGATAAAGTGTTTTTTTACACAAAACTTGTTCTTGAGCCTTGCACTTGTTCTCTTCTGATCATACAAGTCCTATAACTCATAAGAAACTTGTTAGACACTTACAATCACTCAGCCCATACTTGTACCTCACATTGAAACTTTGTTTCCCTCTTTTCTTCAAAATCAAGTAACCTAGCAATTAGCTGAAAACTTGTACTTCTGATTGTCCAAACCACTCCAATCCTTTTGCTTACAAACCATTTGCCACAAAAGATGAATGCTTAAGCCTTGAAAACACCTAGAGCTCAGAATCACATCTCATACCTCCATTTTCACATAAACTGACCAAAAACTTAAAACTCATAACTCCCTCATGCGTTTTCAAGCCTTTTGGTTTCTAAAGCTTCTAAACATCATTTAGAACTGATCCCACATCCTGTTATAGAACTGTAACACCATTAACACCATCCTCAGTTTTCAAAAACATAGCTTTGCACTTTGACTTCTCGAGAACTCCTCAGGTACTTTCAGCTTAAACTAAGCATTCCATTAGCTTCCTGAGAACTTGAGGAAGCTAACCCAACCATTGGAACTCCTTGAAAGCTGCTCAAACTTCAAACCCGATACCCTCTTGCAAGGTAAGTTTTCTAACTTTGGAACTTTTCATACAGGCATCATCAATGATTTATTTGTGAATGAAACATGTAGATATCATTTCCATAAAGCTAACCATGTGCATAGTTTCCATTAATTTTGCCTGAGCTTAGAGAATTTTAAGATTGAATTTTCTGAGATTTTTAGGGTTCAGAATAGGGCCATTAAAATTCATGTTTATCTTTGAGCTATAGTTTTAATGCTTTACATTTCTGAAACCGTGAGGAAATTTGCTACAAGTTTCATGTTTACTGTTTTCATTTTTGTGAAGATTTGAACAAGTTACAAAGCTTCTGGTTGGGCGTGAGGTTGAAGATGAAGTTGGCCTTAGGAACGTGTTTGCCTTATGTATTTATTGATTGATTTATATAAACAGATGTATAGCCACCCCATTGGTAGAAGCGCGCACCTGTAACCAGAGGGACCTGGGTTCGAGCCCCAGTGATACCCTTTTGATTTTCTTTACATTTTTTGCATTCAGACTTTTTTGGACAAGGCGCTTGGGCCTCCTTTGGGCTTTGGGCTTTTTCTTCTTACCACTAACCCCCTTGCAGGCTATCAACACCCTTGGCCCAATTTTTATTTTCTTTTCTTATTTTTATTTTTATTTATTTTCTTAATTATTTTTCTAATACTAAAAAAATCATAAAAAATACAAAAATAGTAGATTTATATTTTAACTTAGCTTATTTATTTTTTCTCACAAAAAATATATTTTATTTAACCATACTTTATTCATTTTACTAATTATTATTGTAAATTTAATTAAAACTAGGTTATTATTTATTTTCTTTTACACTAATTAAAATATATTATTTTAATACCAAAAAGACCAAAAATATTTTATAATGCTATAATTATTTTCAAGACCAAAATACCAAAAATACTTCTCTTAAACTTAATTTCTCTTTAATCAATTAATAGAATTAGGATTTTATTTAAAATCTTTTCTTAGTAAATTTAGGTTTAATTAACTATTTTCTTCTAGTTAATTAGGTTAAAATCAAAACCCATTTTCCTAAAAAATCCAAACAAAAACATCCATTTTCTTTACATTTGAGTTCTTGCATATTTATTCATCTTGTACATTATTTACTTCAATTTTTATACCAATTTAATATGGTTGTAATAGATTAAATAAGTTTATTTTCTTGCAATTCCCATTTACAATTTGTACACCCCCTTCCACAAGTATTGTAATAGCGTAGTAACTTTAAATTTCGTAATTTATCGCTTTATATATAACATGTTAGTAATTAGGGTTTGTATGGAAAGACTAAAACCAATGCTTAGAAACCCCTAATCAAAGACAAAATCAAGCATGAAAATAATACACTTGCACACAAGCACCCCCTAGGGTAAATCCACTTGGTTGCTTTACAAAATGGCCATATTACGCATGTGAGGTATCTTAGCAAAAACAAGCAAATATAAGATCATAGTCCCTTAATGACTCTATCTAAGTTGCTTTTCAAATGATCTTAGTCCCTAAAAGAGAATGCTAAGATACCTTGCAACATTGTTAATCATGGTTATACGATGATCCACGTCTGTCCCGTTTACATCCAAAGATATGGTTACTTACCAAATCAATGGTAACATAACAATGTCAAAGGAAAAGGAAAATGAACAAGAAAGATTTTTGAGTAGGTAGAATGCTCCTAATTACTTGCTCTATTTCAAAACCAACATCCTTGATATTTTCAAAACAAACACCTACACTTTCAAAATATCTTACAAACTTGAAAACATTTTTAAAAGATCAAACACTTTGTATACATTCTTACGAACGAGAATCATTACAAAGTTTGCCTAAACAATGGCCTCTTTACAAAATACTTTCAAAAACCACACAAAGCACAATTTCAAATAAAAGCAAGTGATCTAGCAAGTAACTAAGAGCCCATGGAAAACCATGAATGAAAAGGATGCTAATACCTTCCCTTTTCATAATCTACCCCCCGAACTCAAGAAATAATCTCAAAGGTCTTTCCTGTACTTTTGTCACCTTTCCTTTTGGATAAAAGAAAACTCGATGGCGACTCTTGCTAACCGAAACATTTGCGATAAGTAATTTCTCCCACCGTATCACACAAAGTAAAAGCGTGCATTGTGTTCCTCTTCTCTGCACCATCTGATCATTAGACAACCAGATCCAACACTCTACAAAGCAAGACCATGATGCACCTTCAAAAGCCAGCCACATAAAATCACAAACAAGGCGCTTGGGCCTCATGACCTGGGCCTTTTCTCTTTTATTTTTACTTCTTTATACTCCCATTTTACTAACAACACATACCCATTTTCTTATTTTTGTTTCATTTCTGTTTCTAACAAAAAACTGTTTTGGGTCTTTTGCTACATATAGCCTCATGTTTACTTTTCAAACACCCTAATCCATTTCTTTTTATTTTTTCTTTATATTTTTTATATTTGATTTATTTATTTATTTTTATTTAATCCAAAAATATAAAAATATATTTTCTTAAATAATTAAATTAAAAATATTTTAATGTAAATATTTTATTTTATTAAATTAGTTTTATTATTTATTTTACAAATTGATATTAGTATTAACATTCAAATTATTTTCTAAAGAAATTATTTAGACTTAGGTTTTATTTTCTTCTTAATTTCAATGAACGTAGATTTTAGGTCTTGGTAATAATTAATTAACTTGTTTTATAAATAAAACTAATTAGTATAATTAGGTTAACTATAAAACCTTTTTCTCCATCAAAAAACCCTAAAAACAGTTTTCTTCCTCTTTACATTTTATACATTCTATTATTCATATTCAATGGTTTATAATAGATAATTAGGGTTTTATTGCTTTCTTTCCCATATTCACAAACTTGTACCCCCCCCCCCCCCCCATTTCCAAAGTGTTGTTATAGCGTAGGACATTTAAATTCTGTAATTTATCATTTTCCTTATTATTGTTAGTAATTAGGGTTTGCATAACAAGACTTAAAATCAATCATAGAAAAAACCCTAATTCAAGACAAAATACATGAAAACAAAATACTTTGCACACATGCACCTCTAAGGTTAACCACACTTGTTGCCTCGGATAAAAACATTCATGTCCCTCGGATGTGGGATGTTTTAGCAAAGACCTTCGATTAAAAGATCATAGTCCCTCGATGAACTTTCAAATGTTGCCTTGGTAAATGATCTTAGTCTCTTACGGCAATTGCTAAAAACATCTTATAAGTTGCCTTCTATGACTATACGATGACCCATGCATGTCCCTCACATCTAATGATATGGCTCCTTACCAACCAATGGTAAAATATCACTATCTAAAGGAGGAGGAAAAGAACAAAGACTTTTTGAGTAGGTAGATTACTCGTAATTTCTTGCTCACAAACTAAAATCATTTTCACACCTCACACTTACATCTTTTCAAACACTCTATTTCCAAACAAATATTTTCAAAACAAACATTTTGTATACATTCTCAATGATACAAGAATCATTGCAAAATTGCCGCACCAGGACGTTTTCAAAATATTTTCAAAACAAATATTTTGTATACATTCTCAACGATACGAGAATCATTACAAAGTTACCATTTTCAAAACATCTTCAAACATCTTTCAACATACACAAACACAAAGTATTTTTAAGTGATCAAGCAATTAAGAGCCCGTAGATAACTACGGATGAAAAGGGTGCTAACACCTTTCCTTTTCATAACCTACCACCCGAACTCAAGAAAAATTCTCAAAAGGTCTTCCCAGTTATTTTCACTATTTCCTTTATTGGATAAAGGAAAACTCGATGGCGACTCTTGTTATCCGCAATATTTGCGATAAAATGCAAAACAACAAAGTCAGTTCTCCCACCGTATTACAGTGTCACTTGTTCTTCTAATATAACTTAATTTATCATATTATTGATTTCTAAATTAGAATGAAAGATTATGTTTAGTGAGTAGTTGGTGAAATAAGCATTCCACATAAATTATAATAAACTCAAGTAAGCATATCACCACAATGGGAATCTAGGACCGTAGTGAAATATTGTGTGCAAAGTCTTTTAGTAAAATGTATTGAAATCTACAAAAATTCAGGCGTTGGGCGTCAAACCAATGTACATAACCTTTTATTACAGTTGTTTTATACAACTGTAGTGGTATGTTATGTGCTTCTATATTTTTACCACGGCTAGTAATCCATGATGGTAAAGAGGGTACATACAACCATACCCTTCTTTATCACGGGTCACCATCCATGGAGGAACCCTTCTCCTAATCATGATAAAATGTGTTTTTTGTAATAGTAAAATGACCAACAATGGCAGAATCCCAAAGTTAGGCACTGGCACTAGAGTTCACGATCAATTTCTCCTACTCCCAAGTGATTTTCGAGAGCGACAATTAAAATTTCATCTCAATCATCAATGGTAGAGACACAATAAATATTAAAATGAATGGTGTGCATGCGATGATTAGTATTATCATAGGGAAGATACTACGATTAAAAAATATAGTTTTTTTCTTGTAAACATATCAAAAAATATTCTAGCCACTTATCGACCCAATTTGCGATAATATCTAATTAGAATAAACCCTTATTGTTTTAAAACCCAAGTCGAGTTAGAAATAAAAATTTGAACTTATAATGTTATTTTTAAAAACAACAAAAATCAAATATTTATAAATTTTATTTTATATTATGTTTTCTAAATATCACTATATTTTATAATCTTAAATTTTTAGGGTTAAATATGTTTTTATTCTCTCTAAGTATTTACTATTTAACTTTTAAACTTTAACAAAATTTTCTTCTAAGAATCATTCTTCTAATATTTATCGTCCATATTTTTGGTTACTTCCATCTAGTTCCACTAATAGAAACTGACTTGACTAGTCACGTTGCGCACCATGTCACTTAAAGACAACACTTTATTTAACTACAAAAAAAGTGAGATGGTGGGGTTACAACCTTTCTAAATTTAGTGATCTTTCTCTTGCTCATCTTATTCTCCTTCGCCGTGTTGTATAATGCAATACCATCACAAGACTCTGTGTTGCCATCTCTTGTTCAATCATTTTACTGCTAGTCATCTTAAACACTCCAACTTTTCCACCATCTTAAATGAAGAATCTGTCTATAAAAGCTCTTAAGGAACATGTTGATTGAGAACAATGGTTTTGGGGATACAATTCTATTGACTTAGACGTGGAAAGCTCTAGCATGGCTTATTTTTTTGGAGGCTCTTCTTTGTTGCAGAAGTCAATGCTGGAAAAAATAAGAAGGATGGTGGCAGTGACTTGTTCTAGTGTGTCTGCAAGTCAAATAAGAATGAATATCACTACTAAAAGTTGGCCTTTACTTAGATGAGCATAAATCTAGGTAATTTTATGGATTGTTTGTTCTATCTACAATTCATAGAAATGATGAAGAATATGCTTTCATTTTTGCCGTTCGATTGTTAGTTTTCATTACATACTTGAAAACATGCAGTAAGTTAAGGAATCTTTGGCTCACTTCAAACTAAATTTTTACTTAAGCTTTAAAAATCATAATGACCAAAATCTTTTATTTTTGAAATGGCTAATTGAATGGAGATTAGATTAATCGATATTAACATAGGTAAAATAGGGTTCTATCATTATTGGCAAGAAGAACTACTTTCTTTTGTACATTTTCTTTGTTGAAGCTATAATTTTAATAATTTCAAATTTTACAACTTTACTCCTCCTCTAAAGTCTATATTAAAGCCGAAATTTTCTTGATAGAGTTATGCTTAAATTTTTTACCCTTCTTTTTTATCTTACATTCTATTATTATTTATATTAAAGTTCATTTAATTAATAAAAAATTTATGGTTTTAAAACTCGTATAATTAATTTAAAAAATTAGAAATATAAATATATAATAATGTTGTTTTTGTGATCTTAAAATATTTATGATAGTGCACATCATACCATCTTAATACAATTTAATTCATAAATTAGTTATGTATTTAACATTCATGTCATCATATATTTCATTTTATATCATTTGTTATAGATGTCACCATTTAGATATATCACAATATTCTTTTTATATCATGATAATATATTTACATGAAGTTTGTACTTATCTATTTATCATTCATATGGTCATATATTTCATTTTATAAATTTATTCTAATTCTCACCATTTAGACATATCGTAGGTTATTTTAGATCTAATTTTTAAATGATATTATTTTGTTATGGATCATAACATATATCCTAAAGACATATATTAAGGATGTTATAATTAAAAATATATATATATATAAAAAAGCCTTATTTAAAGTTTTTCAAAAAATTGAAAAGATATCTCTACAAATACTCTATCTGTTCTTTTGTAATTATTATTTTTAAACTTTTTTTATATATTAAGAAAGATAATCATTATTATTACTTTTTAAACAATAAATTTTACTAATAAAGTGTTCATGATTATACAACTCACAAATTGATTTAAAAATAAAAATATATTATTTTAAACAAAGTGTTTTGTATATTCAAAGTTAAAAATATTTTATAAATTTTCTATATACTTTTTTATAGATTAAAGTATACAAATTTTATTTAAAGCATACACAAAGTGTAAGTCTTATGTAAAAAAAGTGTAGATAGTCGATGAATTTGTTTTATTATATTTTAAAAATTATAATGGTTCATTAAATTAAAAATATTCATACTAATATATATTAAATGAAAAATTTTAAACTAAAATAATTATTAATATTAATTTAATTTAATTTTGGCGTGCATCAACAAACAACCATTGTTTTAGCTTCATCAAATTCATTTCTTTTCTTTTGACATCAAATTGTTAACCAAAATAATTCATATTTAAGAGTAATGTAAATGATGAAATCATAAACTTATTCATAATCATATATGCCTCTTTAACTGACAATCTTCTTTACAAATTACTCAAAAATTTAGGATCTTAATTTATCAATAGTAATTTAGCAATAGAGTGCATACAAATAAAATAATATTATTAATCAACAACAACTTATCAAAATTTGAAAAGGTGACATGAGAAACCATTTTCTAGTGTTTCTCTTCCTCAACAAGCATCTTCATATTTGCAATAACATTGTCAATCAATGATGCGACAACATAATTTATGTTTTAACAATAACACTGAAAGCATGCACATCCGATAAAATTGAAATGATATACAGAAAATTAATATGATTCATGCACAAGACAATTCATATAAATCGAGAAATAGTTCAAATTTTAAACACCAAATTTTATTTTTAAGTAAAAATTAAATGTATGAATATCATTTCTTTCTCTTTAATATCTAAAAAAATTATTTGACATTTTCATTATACTCCTCTCAAATTATGCTATATCTAAAATTCGACGATTCAAATGAATCAAACGCCAGAACTCACACTCTAGCACTCATAGTCTTCGATATAAACAATAAAAATTAGTTGCAATATCTGAATTGAAGTAAAAGTTTGACATAATAATATGATAATTTCTATTACTTTTTAATATAATGCATAATAGACAAGCCCTAATAATATTATTTTTTAAAAATTAATTAATTTTTAAAAAAAGAAAAATCAAGTGATCCATCTTTTAATTAAAAAATAAAAAATATTAAACTTGAAATAGGGTATAAAACTAATATTTACTATGATTTTTTTCCGAAATGAAGTTAGTGGGAGGTGATACTGAGTTAAAAAATATTTGTAACTAACGAAATATTACATAATAAATTAAAAAATAAATAACTAAATAAATATAGAAAATTACTACATAAATTTTATTTTTGCGCCAAAAATATTTAAATGACTTAACAATATTTATATGTAAAGCAACAAAATTTTCACACAAGTAAATATAATAGTCTAAAGTAAATATTTTATCATTTAATAGACATGTATAATTAACATCAGTGTAAGTCTCTCACCTCTTTTAAACAAAAATCATCTCTCTAAGATGACTTTGAGATATTGTATAACACGGTATGTACTTATATGTACTCTACAAGTGTATCACCCTCTAATCATGCATGAATTGAGTCACCATCCTTATTGCATATGTCAAAATCTTTCTAGTATCACTATTACAAATAATATATTTCATGACGAAGATTTCACCTCAGCCAGAAAAAAATTGAGGTATTATGTCATGACGCGCCATATTTTATTTTTGTATAAAAATAAAAATAATATATTCCCTCGATTTTTAATAAAACCGGAAAACACAAATCAGGTAACGCTTCAAATCCCAACTATTGCAATTTATGTTTTTATTTGTTTATAAGTGAAAATTAAATGATTTATTCCTTCAGTTTCCTTAATAACTGAGGTATAATATAATTAGATTTTATTATAAACGTACTCGTAAAATAGATTTTATCCTAACCACAACTAATACGATGTCGCTCCAAACTAGTACGCATCATTTTTGGGATGGATTGCAAACCAAAAAATATCTTCAATGTTATTCTATCCTTGAACAAAATATCCCTTGAACAAAATATCTTTCTGCCCTTTCCATCTATCTCACATAATGGTATTGATGTTGTATTTTTGGAACAACTCTCTTTTAAAAATATTGGAAAAGTTCTCTATGATAGATTGCAAGTGTATAAAATTGTTCATGCTTCTAGGTTAAACAAGGAAGGTTGTTCAACCTCTGAAAAGATATATGCAACAAAATCTAGAATTGTAGCGATGATGATGAATCTAGTTTTTTTAATATTCTGTGTAAACAATCAAATGCTTAAAAAAATATTATTCACCTCGAATTTCTTCTAAAATCGAGGGGCTTACTTATTTTATTTTATTTTTCTATTTAAAATAGAAAATGCATTTCCCCTCAGTTTTTTAAAACTTAGTGAATATGTTATACAACTAGAATAACAAATCTATATCCTACATTCTTAAAGTAGCAATGCTCAAGATATTTCAAAAACATTAATCCACAACAAACTCTCTACATCCCCCGCTATATATCATTCTTATGAAAGCATTTGCCTTGATAACATTTGCTCAAGATAATAAAATTTTGGAATTTAAAAAAGTTGGAAAAATTCTCAATGGTGGATTGCAAGTGCAGAAAAAATATTTCTAATATTCTAAACTGATAACTCCACTACTACAAAACATGGAAATAACAACGCCCAAGTCACCACATCAATTTTTTTTTAATATTTAAGCCACTTTTCACCATAGTTGAAAGTTCCAACCGTGATAAAAAGTGGTTCATGGTCATGAGTTCGAATCTTGATGTTCTTGTTGTTTTACTGCTTTATTTTTTATATTGTATTCAAAGACATACAACAACGGTTATTTAATTTAACATTTGTTGTATGTAGCATGCATGATCATGAGTTTGAATCTTTTTGTTGTTGCTTTTCTACTGTTGCATTTTTTATATTTTATTAAAATACATATAACAATGGTTATTTAATACAATCGTTGTTATATGTAGTGTATTTATTGAGTTTCTTCACCATTCTTAAATAAATATCAATCCTCCATTCAGTGACTATCAACGCTCAGGATATTACTGTTAGTGATCCGCGTGAAACCTAAAACTTAGGCAAACTTCCAACTTAGACGAATTTCATCTTCTACCTTCAAACATTGTCTTTCATTTACGACAATCTATTTCTCCACTAAACCAAGCTCGAAAATATTATTTCTTCCATAAGTAAAACTCGAAAGCATCATTTATTTAATTTATAAATTTCAGAACTCTGTCATTTGTTCTTCATCTTGAATGAGACAAGGAAAGTATAGATTCAAGTTAGCAACGTTAGTTATTGTTGTTCTTATTGTTCTTTTTTTAGTTATTATTGTTGTTGTTCTTGTTGCTCTTGTTCTTATTACTGTTGTTCTTGTTCTTGTTGTTGTTGTATATTGTTATTGTTGTTGTTGTTATTGTTGTTATTGTTGTTCTTCTTCTTCTTCTTCTTGTTTTTGTTGTTCTTGTTGTTCTTGTTGTTCTTGTTCTTCTTCTTCTTGTTCTTGTTCTTGTTCATATTGTTCATGTTGTTGTTCTTGTTATTGTTCTTGTTTTTGTTCATGTTGTTCATGTTGTTCTTCTTGTTGTTGTTCATGTTGTTCTTACTACTATTGTTGTTCTACTACTATATTATTTTATTAAAATACATACAACAACTATTAAGTTAACTAACCGTTGTAATATCACACGAATTTTCCAGTATACAACAATTGTTCCAAGACCTACGTGATTATATATCTTTTTCAATCATTGTTAAATACCTTTTTCGTAGTAGTGCTCTTTACTTAGAGCAGATATCTCTTTAGAAGTTGATTGCATGCAATCCATAGTACTTTAAAAAAATAAGGACAAAATGTATCCAATAGGATCTGGATTAGAGCAAAGATGTGTTATTCTCCAAGAACAACAACTACTATGATAATACAACATTTGTTGTAATAATGTAATTGAATATTTGGTGTAAATAATGTAATGGTAAAAAAAAAAAAGCTTATGCACCTTTTACGTTGGTTTTGTAAGAAACCGAGGGTATAATTTTGGTGTGATAATTGATGATATTGATCACTGTCTTTAAACAAATTTATGTTGTCTATTTCGTGAGTATCAACGCTGAAGACACTTCCACTAGTGATCCGCGTGAAACCTAACAGACATCCATTATAAAAGTATTCTAAATATTGATAATTGTTAATGAAATCTTTGAAGCATAAAAAACTTGGTAAAGTTCTCTAAGATGGATTTAAGAGCTGAAAATAAATTGGGTTTAAGATTTGTGTTCTTCAATAATCATTTTTACAGTGTTCTTCTATAATCATATATTCTTTCATTTAACTAACTATTTTCTTGTTTTACATCATAAACAAATAAATGTGAAAGGGGTCTCAAATATATTGCACCCAACAATTTCTCTTGCACAACATTCCAATGAAACGAGGATCCAACATCTGATCTTCACCAACAGTGATGGCGATAAATCAGATTTCAAATTTGTTATATATATTTACATAAAAATTATGTGTAAACAATGTAATATAATGGGTAAATAATTAATTTATTAGTATTTTGTAGTTTGTGACAAGATTTAAAAAAAATATCAATCTTACCCCTCGGTGTTATTGATAAACGGAGAGGTTTGATATGCTAGTTTTAAAAATATTAAAAGTGCATTGGTTAGCATTTAAACCCATGTGCATAAGCATTTTCTCCATGGTGTTTTAAAAATTAAGGTGTTATGTTGATACTTTTCATGATGCCCTTCGTTATCTCGCTTCTTTTGCTGAGGTTAAATGCATTTCGCATTCGAGGTGAAACGTGTTATTTATAGTAGTGTGTGTACCAAATAAATCAACTTCTCAACTAACCTCTGATAGCCCGTAAGTACTCAAGTGAAAAATAATATTTAGAGTGGTGGTTCATCAAAATTCTCATTTTTTCAAGCTATATTCATATCTGAGAACATAATTGATTACATAAAGAATACCCTAGTAGTAAAAACATGTTGTTAACATATGTTTAATCAGTAACCAAAAAGGGATTTACATCCTCACAAAGACTTTATATCATTTGCATCTTCATCTTCTGACATAAAGTAAGTTATGAAAGAAAGTATAGATGTGCATGATTTTAATAGATAATATATTTTATAAAAGTAAAGTTTCTTGTAGCTCTTGGAACTTGTATTTGCACATCATATGAAGAGAAATAAGTGTTATGTGATAAAGCCATGATTCAAAATATTTTGGTCAATTAATGAATAATTGAGATATTAAAATGGATATTTTATTTTCTAAAAAGTACAATACGTGACAACATCTTATGATTAAGGTTTATCAAAGGTTTTAAGATATATTGTGGGATTGAGATCTAACTCACATAGGAAGTGAGAAGCTTTGTGTATGTAGTTTTCAGTGTGATAATCAAATTGTTCTCCTCAACTTTAGTGTTGAGGTATTTATAACAGAATTGAGATTGTATCATACTCCCCTTTGAAATAGTAAAATCTTTTGAGAAGATGGGGGAATGGACAGTTAATCTCTTGATATCCAAGGGAGCATGGTTAACTTCTCCATGACTCACCCTACATCGCAATGGATCGTAGACACGTTACTTTCCCATTCTCCCATGTTAGGTAGGTTATTCCAAAAATGGGTGACTTATTCAATAAAGGGGCATCACTTCAGATGAACAGGCGGTCGATCTCGTCAAAGGGCATTCAATATATTCTTATGGTGAGGCTATGCGTTGCTCTTGTCATCTCTCATAGGCTCCTTATGAATATATCAATACACAGTTCCTCAAGCACAAGGTCTTTGAAAGAGAGAATTTATTTGGTCTTATCTTTCCTATCTGGGTGAGTTCCTAAATTATAAGGTGACTCCCTTATGCAGAAGATAAGTCCTTCATGCTTAAAGCAAACTTCGTATAAGGGCAACTTTGAAGAATGTCTCCAATTTTCAATAAGGTAATACATACGCCAGCTGGGGAAAATCCCCATACAATTGTTGGTGAAATGAAAAAGCGTGAGAGACATTTAATTTTAACCATGGTGATTTAACAGTAGGACGCCAAATTGTTTTTACTCTTTCGCACGTCTCTACAGTGTGCAGAGCCTTTTCATTTATGATGGGAAACTTAAGAGGCTTTTGATTACCCCTATTTTCACTCCTCAATTAAAGGGATTCACCCCAACTCTTTCACGTTTTCACAAACTTTTCTTTATGAAGCCTTCGAAAGTCGTTTTTGTCTTCTTCAAATACTCTTGCATCTTTACGAGTTCAAGCTCCAACCTTTTACAAGTACCCTTACAATTTTCCTTTCCCATTTCCATTATGGAAATAATTAGGGATTTATATAAGAATGGAAACCTAATAGAACCCTTAACTTGTGATGAGCGCATATCCTTGTGGAATCATTATTACAGGAATGCTAAGTGTTGTCGCTTCCGCGAAAAAATAAACAATGAAGTCACCACTGAACTTTTTATTCCAGAGAGGGAAAGGAGAATATAAAGAAAACCTCAAAGAAGGGAAGAGCACGGTCTCATAACACATATCCAAGTAAGAGAGTCGATTACGCAAGGGGAAGGTATTAGGACTACTCACGTTCATTGAACTCAACGAGATTCACTCTTGTTGTTCTAATCATATGGTGTGTATATCTAAAGGATTAATTTCTAAGGGAATGCATGAATGATTTATTAAAGGGGAAAATAAAAAGTTTTTATTATTGAGCCCATTCGTGTTTTGCAACTCAGTGCCTACGTATCCCAAAGGGAGTCAAAACTTTGTAGTTTTTCTCAAAAATGTTTGTTTGTTAGGTGTTCTTTATGAACGATGTTAAGTTCTCATTATAATAGTTAACATTGTCGCTCAACCTTTGGATACTCACGTATTGTCTTACTGTGTAGAATGGAATTGGCATGTTCTTTTTGAAAAAGGTTTTAAAGAGAAAAAGGCCCTAAGGCAAAATGATTTGGATTTGCTTAAGCGTTTTTGTTGAGGATAATAGTAAATGTCACCTAATACAAGGGCACTTAGCTATTTCTCCTCTCTTAGCTTTGAAATGTTTTTTTATTTGAAATGCACTAAAGTCTATGAATGAAAAAATAAAAAGTTCGGGAATACACTCTCTCAATCTTTTCCATTGCTTAAGGATCCTAGCATACAATTTGCATATTTATTCCTAGGTGTTTTGAAATTTGATTAAGAAAACGATGTTAGAAAAAGATTTGGATATGTGTTTTTATGATAATAATGCATATATTTTATGAAGAAAAATTTTAGTTCTAATAAGTTTCTTGAGTGTGCAGATAAGAAATTCTAATTGATTCAAGACTGTTGTCTGGAGAATCAGAAATACGCCAAGAACATCAGAAAGATTGTTCACATCCACCTCTGATGAAACATCAGTAGTTTGAAAGAATGCTGAATGTTTTCCAGAAAGAAGATCATATGTGATCTTCTCAACAAGTTGCTGCTTTGGAAGTCACAAGTCACAAGAAGAAAGAATTTCTGACAAGCTGCTACTTTGAGATCAGAAAATAGATTGTACAAGAAACACACTTTCAACACAAAGTTCAGAAGTTAAGATTTATTCATCCGAAGAGTTGTTGCTCATATCTCTGAAGATAAAGTCAAGATTCTGAAGACTCGGCTAGTTCATGGAATATTCACTTCAATTCAACATCAGAAGTATTCCATCAGAAGAAAGGATCAAAGAAAGAAAGATCTTGTGGACTCACTTCAAATCAACATTATATAGTCCATTGGAAGACAAGATCAAAAGATGATATCTTATCAAGCCAATGTACTCAACAGAAGTACTATTGCAACTGTTTCTAAAGAAACATCAGCAGTTCTAAGGAATGGTGAATGTTTATCAGAAAGGAAATCGAGTATGTTCTCAGGAAAGCATTGATCTCATGATATCAGAAATGAAGATCTCATATATTCAGAGAAAAGAATTCAAGATCATAAACCAAGATGTAGCTAACTTAATTTGTTTCTTTCAACTCAATCCAAAGATTGAAATTCAAGAGATCAGAAAGAAGGAATTCAACGTCAAAATGAGATGTACTGATATAAGCTTCTGCTGTAGAAATTAGATATTAGATATGCAGCTCAGAAAAGCTAATTATCAAGAATCAAAGATCAATTCAAGAGGTCAAGATCATAAAAGCTTTCACTCTCAAAGAAGAAATTATTCCTCAGATAAGTCGTTGCTTGTATATCTGAAGACAATGTTAAAAAAATCTGAAAGACTTTAACTCTACAAAAAAGAATAATCTTCTAGATCATTATCATCCTTTAATCAGAAATCAATTCAACAAGAAAAGAATCAAAGCTCAATAACTTAAAGTCTTGGGAATCAGAAAGGTTATTACCACAATATCTGCTTTCAAGATCTAAACATCAGAAAAGCTTTTGATATCAACATCAGAAGAGATTTTGACTACAACGGCGAGACTTGTTTCTAAATATCTGAAGACAAGAATCCACTATTGAAAGATTCTGAAATGAAACATCTTCTCACTTAATCTTCATCTCTCAAATCAGATAAGAAATACACCTTCAAGACTAGTTCTAAGATAAGAAGTCAAGCTTCATGTTTCAGAAAGGTTGTTGCTAAGATGTCTGAAGACAAGTCATGGTTCTGATAACTCTGATGCTTCTATGCTACAGTAGCAAAGTAGTTTCTAAACTACTCATCAGCCAATCATCAGAAGAACGAAGATAAGTGATTGATCTCTTCCAAGCTTAATGCTTCAGAATCAGAAGTACATCATCAGAAGATAAAGATCCATAAACTTAGTCAAGAAGAATATATTACAAAAAGTACACCACAAAGTCCACTATCATGATATTGGTTGTACTACTCAAAGAAGTTATCTCCTGCCTTTTATGCTAACTACTGCAAGAAGCGGGCTAAGGAAAGTGGTGTTTCGTACTGTTTCAAACCTCTCTTGAATCTATTTGTTGGGAATCAACCTTTGGAAGGAGAAAAAACTTATCTATCCTTACAACGACTCTTTTTTAAGGCTATAAAAGGAGATTAATAAAATGAAGAAAATTCACTGGAAATCCATGGATGCAGATGTTGTTGGAGTTGTCACGCTAAACATGATGAAGCTAACCAAAAAGAAAGAAGATGAAGAAGAAGAATTCTACAAGATGATACTTAAATTCTTATCAAATAAATCTTGTTTGAAATATGAAGAAGAAAGGAGTTGTTGCTCATACCTTGC
This sequence comes from Vicia faba, assembly GCA_948472305.1. Lineage (NCBI taxonomy): Eukaryota > Viridiplantae > Streptophyta > Magnoliopsida > Fabales > Fabaceae > Vicia > Vicia faba. The sequence goes on along the minus strand of OX451736.1, from coordinate 1,169,955,747 downwards.
TCAATAAAGAAGATGGAGATAAGAAGACTACAAGATGTTGCACTCAAACTTAGATTATATTCATCTTTGTAGAATCATGTAAATACAAGAGTTGTTGCTCAAATTGTGTTATATCTTAAGTTCTTCATGTAAATTGTTTAAATACAATAGTTGTTACTCATAACTATGTTAAACAATATGTACTTAAACTAGGAGTAATCTGCTTGTTAAGAAGCATTCATGTAATCTCCAGAAAAATAACTCTGTTTAGAATTGGTGTTGCCTCAAGTGATCTAGTGAAGATCTGATACTTGGGAAGACTTTGGTTGCAGTCATCATTGAGAAATCCCCTCTAGAAAGACTAAGTTGGTCAGATTTATTATAGGGTCAATGATCGTTATATCTCGTGGAGATTATTGAATGCATCATTGTATTGTTCCTTGAGAGACTCGGTTGAGTCGGGATTCTCAAGAAGGCATAGGTTGCGGTCTTTGCAGAATTGGAAATAAGGATTAGCTGAACTTGTTGGGGTTGTCAGCAAGGTTGATTAGACTTATTATGGTCATTTGTAATCATATTTGGTTATAGTGGATTAAGTCCTTGTTGAAGGCAAAATCACTTGAGGAGGGGGGACAAGATGTAGCCTAGTTATAGGTGAACTTGGATAAACTAAATGTGTCTCTTTATATTTCTAGCATTCTATATTCCTTCATAGTTTTATCAAATAGTTTTCAAAAGGTGAAAGTTTTAAAAACCCAATTCAAACCCCATTTCTTGTGTTTTTCTATACCTTCAAATGAAAGTTTTTTTTTTTAATTAGATGCAATGCAAAAGAAAGAAAGAAAAAATCTAAAGGGGAACTTGATCCTAATTGTCATCATGCAAAGTGGACTTAAAGTTGAGATTGAAAGGGAACATTTGTCCTAGAGTTATCATGTAATTGGTCCTAAGATTGAGTTTAAGGGAAACTAACCTAATGATTTGTCATGCATGGATTTATCCTAAAGTATAATTCAACACAAAACGATCAAAACAAAATTAATCGCTTCATGGAATCACTTAAGGGAACAAGTTATCAAGAATCAACAAAAAATTCTAACAAAATAAAAGAAAATAAAATTCTAACATTTTTTGTGATTTTCAAGCAAAAGAAATATTAATATAAAAAAGAAATAAACCTATTCAAATATTTTTTGGCATTTTTATCCTACAAAGAAATTAAATCAAAATCAAAGCAATTAATAAAATCAACAAACTAAAATAAATAAATTAAAGAAGAAACACAAAGGGGGGCATGCTAAAATTCCAGGGGTGTGTTTCAGAAGAAAAAAAACATAACTTGGGCGCTAAGCTCGTCATAAAAGGCCCAAGAGGCTTTTTTTTGTTCAATTACAAATCAGTTCCAAAAATTGGAGTATGAGCTTAATGTTCAAACAACCACGAAGGCCCAAAGGGATCGGTCCAGCAAGAGTTTTTGTGTTGTCAAAAAAGAAAAAAAGTGTGTTAAGTGACTGGGCCGGGTTGGTTCAGATTAAATGGCCCATATGAAACAAGTTAATGAAGTAAACCCTAGAAACTAACTTGGTTGTTCACTCTCATTGGTTCTCTCACCAACTTAATTGAAAGGGTCAGATTGATTCTTGGTTATTAAGTTTTGGTACAATTTTGTTTCTTGTTTTCTACTCTCTTTCTTTTCTTTTTGATATTATCTTCCTATCTTGTTTTACTATTTTATTGCTTTTTATACAGCAGGTTTTTGCTTGGTACATTTCTTACAAGTTTTTGGATAGTGCACAACAGCATGGCAAGGTTTTCAAGAGCAAAGTTGCAGGTTTTTTGGGCTGGTTTGGACATCAAGGTTGTTTGTGTTTACAAGACTGAAATTTGTACTGGTTTTGTTGTAGGTTTTTGGTTGGATACATATTTGCAAAGGGAGCTCGGTATTGGAGCTTGGTTATGATAAGTAATGGAAGACATGATAATACTCATGGGAGCTTGACATAAGGATTATGAAGATGAAATTATCCACGGATTTGTGTAGATAGTAGGTTTTAGCATGAAAAGTATTGAATAGAAATGGTGATAACGTGAAGGCATGTGGTGAAATGAGTCTTATCAATTTTAGGTTTCAAAGCATGCTTTGTTGTAATATTTGTAAAGAATCATGAATGGCGTTGAATGAATATGGATAGTTTTAAACTCAATGGTATAATCCAAATGTTCAAAGCAACTTTCTTATTCAAATTAAAACTTGGAAGTTCTCAATTTCGAAAATTGAATGAACATGTAACCTCCTACTTGTGACTTTTGAAAATTCAAAAAGACACAATTCTTTAAATATTCAAAGTGTATTCTGATATTGCTTTTGAAGTTATAAGTTCTTTCCTTCTCTACTTTTTTACATTTGAATGGACCAAGTGATACCAAATTGACTCATTGTGTCTTAAAGTGTCTTCATGTAATAATCTTTATATCCTCATCATGTTAGATCCACAAAACCATAATACTTCACAGGACACTTTAAGCTTTAATATCAAGTAAATTAAAATGAAGTCCCAAATAAGACTCGAGTCACAAGTAAACCATGTGCTCATATGAGATGGCTTTACATCAAGTATATATTCCCCTAACCTCCATAGATGAGACACTCTTGAATATTAACCTTCTTGCATTGCATAGTGGAGAAGTAGCTTGATATGAAAGGAAGTGAAACAACAGTTCAAAGCTACCTCATTTGGAAGCAGTAACGAAACTCTAAAGAATGCACATAAGTGACACCCTAACGTCTTGCTTCTTTGATGGAAGATAGCCTTGTAGCTTGTCAAACAAGATGCTCATAATAATCATGAATCCAAATCGTAGCTCCACGGTATGAATGATGTAGAAACCAAATGAATGACACTTGAGTGAAGTAAAAGCCCCAAAGCCTAAGGAAACCCTGATTTTTAATCTCGTTGCTTGATAATCCTCAAGAAGAACCTTAGTTAAAGCACAATAGTTGAAAAAAAATAATCTTTGATCTTGGGTAGGGAAACAAACCATAACCATTGGCATTACTGAGATTGTATGAGAAATATACTTTGTATCTTGATGAAGCAGAAATACATGATAACCATAGTTCAAAACCTAATCCCACAGTTCAGTGCTCAATGAAGAACCAGAGAAATCAACCTTATTGGATTTAGAAGCCTCAAACCCATATGAAACCCTAATCTTGCACAAAATGCTGATTATTTGAACCCATGTCTTAAGGAATGCGTGATATGCAAATGACCTTGTGGAATATATGCAGATGAAATGAAAAAACATAAGCCTGCTATATAGCAAAAACCAGGAGGGCAAATTTTAGGGTGCTATAGCTACCCCTAATTAATCATCTTAAAACTAAATCTAAGATTGATGCTAGCCTTTCGAGCATTTAAGGTGTAAGGAGATTAAATACTAAAAGAACCATGAAATTTGCTTTCTGGGGGAAAATAAATGATGTGGGTGTTTGTGATTTTTGCTAGGGAAAGAATTTTTATGTTTTTCTGGTGAAGAGGTGACCAAATAAGGTTGAATGGTAATGACTTGTAATGTGGTAGCAGTACCAATACAAGATGTATTTGTAGGTAGGTAAGATTGGCTAACACAGACGAGTGCTGGAGATTAACACAGGCAAGTGTTGAGATTAACACGGATGAGTGTTGAGATTAACACAGATAAGTGTTGGAAAAATTAACACAAATGAGTATTGAAAGAGGGATAACATGGACGAGTGTTGGAAATATCAACACAGAAGAGGATTGAAATAGTAATTCTATTGGGGATTTTTAGAGAGAATTTTAACACAGACGAGTATCGAAAGAAGATACGAATGAGCATCAAGGAAAAGATTAACACAGACGAGTGTTAAAACCAATACAGATGAGTATCGGGAGAAGATATAGACAAGTATCAAGAAAAATATTAACACAGACGAGTGTTTTGAAAAAAGGATAACACAGACGAGTGTTTTGAGGATAATGACTTCTCTGGGGATTTAAGGAAACGATCGACACAGACGAGTATTAACATAGACAAGTGTTGAAACTAATACAAACTAGTATCTAAAATGAGGTATAAACAAGTATCAAGAAAAGATTAATACGAATGAGTATTTAATGAGTCGTAGACGGGTATCAAAAACAAGATACAAACGAGTATCAAAGAAAGGTTAACATAGACGAGCGTTGAATGAAAGAGAGGCTCAGGCGAGTATTTAGATCAACACAGACAAGTATCAAAAACAAGATACGAACAAGTATCAAAGAAAGGTTAATATAGACGAGCTTTGAATGAAAGAGATACACAGTCGAGTGTTTGAAATGTAATCTGTTAGGGTGTAGAAGAGCAAGTCTTTTTTAGTGAAACATCTTGAGAAATCTGTTGGAGATATCACTTGGAGAATTTTAGGGATAAATTCCTCTTAGGTAATGTACTAATGTTTTGATTGATGATTGATTCGAGCCTTCGTGCAAGGTACCAAATCTGGCTTATGCTACGCATGCATGTTTGAATTTTTCCATGATGTAATTATCATTTTTATGGGATATGCTACGCATTTTGAGGATGCAATGTGATATAGTGATTACTATATGCAAGGATATATGAAAGGAAACTCTATTGGGGAAAAGCATGGTGATATGATTGTTGTTGGGAATAACAAAATGAATTATTAACAATCATTTGGCTACAAACTCTCTTTGGGAACTGCAAACTGAATTGCCAAATCTGAGGGGAAATGCCAATGAAGATTGGACTTTGACTTGCTGAGAAAAATGTTGAGAGCACTGAGGATTCCAATAACCTATGGGCTTTATTTACATGGAATACCATAAGATCCTAACATGTGAGGAAGAGAATACCTCTGACTTCTCACCATCTGCAAACTGCTTGGGGAATATTCCATCATTTCATGCTTCTGGGGAATTAGATACCCTTTTAAGATAACTTTGGTTGGGGAAGAACCTTTGCAAGGATATGAAACCATTAAAACTTATTGGTAGTAACCTTGTTGCCCTAAGTTATCCATGTTGATGAATTTCGCTCATTATTATGACTAATGACAATTCCTCTAACTCATAATTGGTGCCCCCAGACTGTAAGGCATGTTAGGAATTTTTCCTCAGAAAGACTTCTGGAATATGTGCATATGAGATAATATGCCCTACTATCTTCAAGTTTCTAAATATTTCCTCCGGTTGACAGATCTTTTGAAAAAGTACCCCTGAGTGACTGATACCTGGAGTGGTTTTACTAATTCTGAAGCGACTCCTTCTGATTGCCTGGCTCTTGGAGAGATTCGCCGAACCTCGACTTAACTTCCCCAGATCAGCTAATTCTTTGAGGGAATTGAATATTGACTTGATTTCTCTAGATTGACTGAACTCGACATATCCCTTGCGCAACAGAGACTCCAAACTCCTTCCCCTTTAGGGTAATTAAACTGTGAAAGAAAATTTATCATGCTCAACAGAGTCTCTAGGCGCCATGCCCCTAGTTATGACCATCCTTGGAAATGGTGGGCTCTCGACTCAACAAAGTTCATATGATTAAGCTTTTCCACTAATTTTCATTATGTAAGCTTCCTTGACATTAAGAAAATGTTTGCAAACAGAAATGTGTTTATTATGAGAATGATAATTCTAATGCAACACTTATGTTAGTCTTGAAGTTTACATCCTTATTTAAATTATGTTGTGACCCTCTCATGAACGAATCACATCTTAGAGTGCAACATCGATTTTTATTTTATTTTGAAAGATAAAGAGAGCATATGATACCAACACGACTATCTTAGAACATCTCCTGAGAGTCAGTTAAATGCTATCTCATTGTAGCATGCTTTCTAAATAAACCCTTCTTTAATTAGGACTTCTAAGGGTTGTAATGTGGCCTAGTTCACGGCTTCAGAAAAAAGGATTTAAGGCTTAAAGCTTATTTGTACCCACCCATTTTCCTTGATGTTCTTTAATCCTATGTTCAGCTAATTTGGCATAAGCACTCTCCTCTCAAAAGGTTTTTGTGATGGTTAATGAACCGATGAGGCTTTTGGAGTGGCAATCATTGTTTTTGTCATGGTGCTTGTAGTCACACGACTATGTTCTTGTTTGAGGATTTTTGTTTTGTAATCCTTTTTCACTTTTTCATGATTTTATTTTTTTCTTTTTGTTTCCCTAATTTTTGCCTGAACTGATTTTTTATTTTAAAGTCCAGTGGGATGCCCTAATTTTTTGCCTAAGTCACTTGTTTTTCAAGTTGTTGAATTAATGGGCTTTTCTCTTCTTCTTTTTTATTTGAACAAATCGTCTGACACATTTAGGTCAAAAAAACACATTTTTAGGATATGGTTGAGTATTTTTTTCTCCCACTTCAACACCAAACATTCTTTTGATTCTTGATGATTCTACAACACTTATGGAGCTTACAACTTTTTGGATTGGAGATGGATTCTCAACAATCTTCGTGACAACTCGAGAAGTGTCGGTTTATCTATTTTTCTCTCTTTGTAATCTCTATTCTATTGGGGTTTTGTTTGTAAATATGTTTTTTCTTGTATGTATATTTATTACTCATGGTGTTGTATGAGGCTTTATTTACAAATCTTTATTGATGTTTATCCTTTTTAGCTTGCTAAGTGTTTGGGTTTGAGTTGCTATAGACATATACAGTTTGAATCAGAATTTAGGATGATTATATGGTAGGTTCTAAACTCTAGAGATAGCTTTAGGCTTAATAATCACTTAGATATCGACTCTTAATGCCTGTGTTGTTTTGTGTTGCGCTGAGAGATTGTCGGTGCAGAGCAATACAGTTGATATCTCACTTTGCGTTAGAGATAACCTATGTGTGAGAGATACATGATGATATCGACGAGTAATTTATGTTAAGTGAAATTGGGTAGTGAGTTTAAGTATTTTACGGATATATGAAATTCAATCCCGAGAGTTCTCTCATTTACGAAGAATGTATTTATTTCTTGTTCATATGTTTAATTCTCGCACCTTAAAATTTAAACCCATTTTAATCCAAACTCATAAACGCAATTCAGTAGCACTAATCCTTGTGGAGACGATATAATATAACCTATAAAAATACTTACTTTTGCTTGCCGCTTTACGCCTTCAACAGTGACCCTGAGTCGTTTTGACTTATTGGAAGTGTTGTGACTGCCTCGTTCCTTGGTTGATATGTGAAGGATAACCATCGTGATTGATCCTTGGACGCATACTCCTTTTGAACTTTTGATGTTCCGTCAAATCAATTGAAAACTACTCTTCCCCTGGTTAAATGTGATGGTTTTTTCATTTTGAAAAGAAACTCGTACTTCAAGGCTCAAAGGGGTTGACGAGGGTTTCATTCCCTTATATCTCTGGTGTTTGGAGATTTGAAATAATGCATGTATATCATCAGTAGGTTCTTATTCAAAAGCATACAATCAGAGATTTTATGTTTTTCAATTGTCATCATCCCCCCCCCCCCCAATCTTTGCCTAAGAAAATTTTTGGTATCGTAATGCAGAAAAACAAAACAATTATGAGTGAAACGAATGGATTACTTCAAGGAAAACATACTCATTGTATTAAGATTTTCATTTTAAAACAAACGGGTTTTTACAAGCAAACAGTGTGAAAACAAACAAGAAATATTACACATGAAAATGCAATAATGAAAAGAAAATTAATGTTGAGGATGCTTGACTCCGTATGGACTTCTTGCTCTTGGCTACTTTCTATAGTCTTGGATTCACTTGGGCAAGGACTTTAATTTATGCGTAAACCACTGACACGCTGCAAGTGCACGACGATGTTAGAGTAGTAAAAAGTTATCGAACCACAAGGACCAATGATTGAGTACCGAACTATGTTCTAACGTTGTATATCTAGAGCAATCAAACTTTGGTATTTTAGGAACAACTTAAGTGGAAAAAAACACTTAAGTGGAAAAATAACTTAAATAAAAAGCACTTAAAATATATAAAGCAAACTGGAATTTAGGGTCATGACTCATATTTCCGAATTATCCACATAACTTAAGCACTTCAATTACGAGAATTTCAAAAAAAATTATAGAAAAATAGACTATTATGGACAATACCTGCTTTCGCTCGTGTATTGTCCTATCTTTGATGAATACATCGCTCGTCGGCTTTCGCTCACGCAGAATTATTCATCAAAGATCATTAATTTTGCACAACTATTAAAAATGGGACATTTCTCAATTTCATTCGAGCACTTTCGTGTCATCGAACTTAATTGTTTGAAAACCTGTTATCGGGTATTAACACATATCCTTTCAGACTACGGTTAATGCCTGAGAATACTCCTACTTTCGTAGCGAGGTTTGAATTAAAACTTAAGTTTTAAAATAAAATAGTGAAATTCTCATAATCGACTTATGTTAATTTTAACGAATAATCGATAAACAGGGTTCATGATCCCTAGTCGCTAAATATCTACTCACTCATGGTAAGGAATAACAATAACAGAACCAAGTTTATCACATAAAACATAGTAAATAATAATAAAACAATTAAAATAAAGCGATAAATTTGAAACCTAAATTATATTGATTCAGTGCTCCAAACAGAGACTTGAGTTACATAGCGTAAAAATAAAATTGGAATAGAAAATTTGATCCCCTAAAACTCAACTACCTATGAGGTTTATAATGAAATTCTAAATATGGAACAGAAAGTCAACATCAATGCCCATTAAAAATAGAATCATCTTAATTTGGAATGTGCAAAATTCCCAAAACAACGATTAATTGAATCGAAAAAGGAAACAAAAATAGTGAAAGCAAGCTTGTCTGTTACGGGTTGTAACACGCATTATGGGCATCCGTAACAGGCCACGCCGCAAGTGCACGATTATGCTAGAATAGTAAAAAGTTAACAAACCACAAGGACCAATGGTTAAGTACCGAACTATGTTTTATCATTGTATATCTAGAGTAATCAAACTTTGGTATGTTAGGATCAACTTAAGTGGAAAATAGCTTAAAAATAAAAAGCACTTATAATATATAAAGCTAACAGGACTTTAGGTTCATGACTCATATTTCTGAACTATCCATATAACTTAAGCACTTATATTATGAGAATTTCGACAGAAATTATAGAAAAATAGACTATTATGGACAATACTTACTTTCTCCGGTGTATTATCCTATCTCTAACGAATAAGTCGCTCGTCGGCTTTCGCTCGCGCATAATTATTCATCAAAGATCATCATTATTGCACATCTATTAAAAATGGGGCATTTCTAAATTTGATTTGAGCACTTTCGCGTCATCGAACTTAATTGTTTGAAAACCTGTTATCAGACTTTCACACATATCCTTTCAAATTACGGTTAATGCCCGAGAATACTCCTACTTTCCAAGCGAGGTTTGAATTGAAACTCAGGTTTTAAAATAAAAATAGTGAAATTATCGTAATCCACTTATGCTAATTTAAACGGATAATCTATAAACAAGATTCATGAACCCTAGTCCCTAAAGATCTACTCACTCATGGTGAGTGTTGTCCCCCAAAATTTGCCCACTCATTTTTTACAAGATCTTCTCTTACATGGGTGGTCACAAACACTTGCTTGAATAAAAATAACAATTTTTGAAGTTGGTCAAAGTGTCCTTCGATAAGGTGTACTTCGAAGGCATGGTAACACAATGTCATTCGATTGGCATCTGAGCAAAGGCGTCTTCGATTTGCATTTTAACGTCGCTTCGATTGGTCCCAACTGAAGGAAATTGAAGAGAGCAGAATAAAGTTTTCGAGCGGTCAACAAGATCCTTCGATTGGCTTGTTAACAAAGCCTTTCGATTGGCATTCTAACAAGTACCTTTTAATTGGCCTGTTAACAAGGCCTTTCAATTGGCCTTTACATGGTACCTTTCGATTGGCATGGTAACAATGCCTTCCAATTGGCATCTCCAAAATGCCTTTTAATTGGCATCTACATAGCGCCCTTCAATTGGCATTCCAAAAGGTCCTTCATTCGAAGGAAGTATCAAGACTCATTCGAAGGGTGTATAAGAGGTCCATTCGAAGAAGTGATAAGATGACTCATTCGAAGGGTGTATAAGAGGTCCATTCGAAGAAGTGATCATATGACTCATTAGAAGGGTGTATAAGAGGTCCATTTGAAGAAGCAATTAGATGACTCACTTGAAGGGTGTACAAGAGGTCCATTCGAAGAAGCGTTCAGATGACTCATTCGAAGGGTGTATAAGAGGTCCATTCGAAGAAGTGTTCAGATGACTCATTCGAAGGATGTATAAGAGGTCCATTCGAAGAAGCGTTTAGATGACTCATTCGAAGGGTGCATAAAAAGTCCATTCGAAGGAGGCAACTCACAGGCCAATCAAAGAGAAACGCTGGAGGGTGCTCGAAGGAGTTAATTATCCAAGTTCATCCAAGATTTCCAAAGAGACATGAATTTTTCAAAAAAGGAATGCTTTTAATTTGTCTGATTCTTGTCTCGTGGCTTTACAGGCCTGTTTAATTGGTTGTCTCTGGCCGTTACTGGGCGCCATCATACTCCTATAAATACAAGAGAAATCACACAGTACGAGGGGGCACGAAAGAGAGGACATGGGGAGACGAACACGCAAACATACTGCACACGAAGAGACCATGCATACGCACTGCTCAATCGAAACACCTTTTGCAGTTGCCCTCATCCATGAGTCCACCCCAACTCCTAAGCAAACATCTCCACACCCAGAGCCACATATCATTATCTTTGATTGGTAAGGGTTTGCAAAACCAAAATTGCACCTTCATGACATTTAAATACACCTTGCACATATATTATTGTTATTATTGATTATGCTTCATGTAAGCTAAAGCGCAGAGATGGGATCGTGCCATTGCTGGGGCACAATCTAAATTGTTCCTTCGAATCCCAGGATAAAATGAACCCAAACTCAGCAGATTCGAACTGAGGAAGGAGTCGAATTAGGAGGAGATTTGAATCAGTGGGGTAGAATCTCCCCTGGATCTCTAACATTTATTTTGTTTTGCAGGAAACATCTTCTCAGAACCTTGTTCATAGCTTTGAAGCAGTTCGGCATCAAACTAGATCCAGGGATCCCAGATCGAAGGATGACATATCCAGATCAAATACCCCAAAGTACAGCCCCTCATGCACCTTCGATCAAGCCTCTTCACTGGATCGAAAGACAGCCCAAGCCTATTTCGATCCAGGCCTCCAGAATTACTCCTTCTTTGATTTGTTGCCAGATCCTTCGATTTCCTCTATGTCTTGACCATTTTATTTCTTTTGTTTTACCAACATAAAATCAATCTAGAAACCACAAAAAAACATTAGGATAGTTTTTTTTCATTAAATTAATTTGGTTAATTAATCATTTAATTATCTTAACATATTCTCAAAAAACTAAAATTAAGTAGATTTAGATCATTTTCCCAAAATAAAATAAAACAACAAAAAGATTTGATTCTTAGGATTTTTAGACGTTATTTTCAAATTCGCGCGCATTTTATTTTATTGAGGACCGATACAAGAGTTAAACACAAAGCAAATCTCCACACTAAGGCTTTTCAAAACATTTTCAAACACACAAAGCACAAAATCATCTTAAAAAATGAGCAAACCTCTAAGAGCCCATGGAAAACCACGGATGGAAAGGGTGCTAACACCTTCCCTTTCCATAATCTACCCCCCCCCCTTACTCAAAAACATCTCGAAAAGGTCTTTTTTTTCACCCTTTCCTTTGTTGGATAAAAGAAAAGACGGTGGCGACTCTTGCTTACCGCACATCTGCGAACAAAAAAACACAAAACCAGTATATAACAGTCGATTCTGCCACCATATCACAGAATTGGAGACTCTGCTAGGGAATATAAAAAGTGGGGTTTACCTTAGAGTTAGTTCATTGTTAAATTGCTTCATTGTGTGTTTGCTTACTTTATCTTTAAGGGTTTGCTTGGGTTGTTACTAAAAGATCCTACACCCGGATCTGGGGCACCTTATTAGGTAAGTAGAAATAAACCATGGAGGTTGTACGGTGTAGACCGATACGGACGAAGTGGTGGCTACGTTAGCGCGATACTTTGGATTGTACTAATGTTCCTTGAGTAAGTTAAGGATAACATTAGGCTTCCTCATAGTGTCACTAAACGTTAACTGGCCTTTAGAACCTTTAATTGACCCATCCTAGCCGTTAGGAAGTAGTGAGATAACCGGCTTTGGTTCTGACCAAATATTGGTTGATACTCGATAATACACTCATTGAGGCTGGACTTTCAGGATTTTTTGGCCGCAATACTTCGGTGCGGAGCTGAAACAATTTATGAAGGGAAGGTCAGTGATATTAAGGCTCCTTAGAACTCGATTACTATTAATAGGACAGGTTGAGCCAACTAAACTTCAATAGGGTACTTACCTATGGAATCCATGCAAGCCTAAACCTAAGGCTACTTGTGTGACTTGTTTGCTTTCTTTGCCTAAACAATTTGAACTCATTGCAGGGATTTATTTATATTCCTTGCAGGACCTTGTTTATATAAATCCAATAAATTGGTTTCTTACCCTGCATTTTTGCTTAACGCATAGCATACACATCATAACATCATGCCATAACATTTCCTTAACCATTTCAAGGATCTCAAGGGTTTGTGATGCAGGTTAGGATAAATCAGATGTCTAGCAAGGGGAAAGGGGATTTATTTTCCTCTAGCCAATGCCGTCAAAAGATCAAATCTCAACAACTTGGATCAGTGGCTATGACCCACTTGATATGGTGAGCTTAACTCTTGTAGAAGGACACTCTACAATATGAATTTCTTCAAAGCTACAAACTTCAAGTACTGGCATCTTCTTGTTTACCCCACGACATCCTTGAAAATATTACATACGCATATCATACATGTTATTGCATAAACAGGTTTCAAAGCAGGGTCCTCATCTTCTTCGTTGTTTATTTCAGCAAGAATAAATGGCTCTTGAACAAACAATCAAAGACCTCCAGGCTCAAAATGACCAGTTCCAACAATTGTCCCTGACTCTGACCCAGGGGCAGGAAGAGTTGAAAGCACTTCTCATTGGGGACCTGGCCAAGAAAAGTCCTGAAGACAATAAGGACGAACGGTTGGAACAATTGCAAGTTGAGGTAGAAGCAATGAGAACCCAGATGCTGGGGAAGATGGCTCTTATCCAAGGCCTAGCCCGGGGACAAGAAGAGTTGAGAGCCATTATCAACAAACTTCATAAAGACGGATACAACCGTATGAAGCAAGCAGTCAGGGCTGGGGACCAAGTCATTGATCAACCTTCAAGAAGATAATAGTTTGGTTTGGTGAAGAGTAGACCTTTCCAAATTTCTACTACATCACGGGTCTAACAACAACCTCGCCAAAAACAACGGGTTAATCAAAGTAAGCCGGATACACCCAAGAGGCAGTTTACCAAACCTAATATGTTGTTGTCGCAAGTCTTACAACACATGTTGAAGTTGAATTTGGTCACACTGAAGGATCCTCCTCGGAATCCTAATACTTCTGCTTCTACTTACAATCCTGATGCAATATGTCCATATCACTCCAACAGTCTGGGGCATGACACTGATAACTGTTGGACGTTGAAATACAAAATTCAAGACCTGATTGATGAAGGAGCATTGGAATTCACACAAGATGGTCAACTGGACTTTTTTTGTCATTCCTCCAAGGCACACCATCTGAAGTGACAAGTTCTGACAAGAAGGATTTTCGTTCATTAGAGTTTTCAATTTGTAATTGTCTTTTGATTTGTTCGAACATTTATTCATGTCAAACTTTGCTACTTTATTAATGCATTGCATATGTCTGTTTTAAATCAATTCATTCGTATTCACTATATGTAAATTGCTTTCCTTTTGTGATATTCAACTCTCAATCAAAAGCTCTAAGCCTTTAGAGGGAGGATGACGAAAACGATACCACAATCCATACAGTGTGCTTTTGAACAGACCTTGCTGAAGATGTACAGGCATTGTTTCAAATCCCAAATAGTGGAGTTATAAGGAAGATAATCCCAAGTCAACCCCTTTGAGCCAAAGAAGTAGGAGTTTTTCTTTGCACACAAATTAAAACCCTTAATCATAACCCGAGGCAGGGTAGTTTCTCAGTTAATTCAGACGCGCATTTAGTCGCAATCTTCCGCTTCATACACAATGAATGGCATCAAAGACGTCCTCCCAAATCAAAAGATGGTGATGGTTCAGCATAATCGTCAAGGCAGACAGCCATTATCTCTCAATAAAAGCCCGCTAAGTCAAAACCTATGAAGGAGACTTAAGAAAAACTGGGGCATCCCGCTGACTGTAATCACAAAAAGAAACAGCGTAGCAAAAAGAAGGGATAACGAAAACCAAAAAAAAAGAGGTCCTACAAATCCTCGACAAAAAAAAGAGAGATTACAAAATAACCGCCTCTTTCAAATAAATTGTCAGTATCCGAACCATCATCGGGACATCAAGGACAAGATGTCGAACTCAATTGGGATCTAAATGCACAATTAACTGAGCATAGGACTGAAGAACATAACGAAGAACGGGTGGGTACAAATAAATTTTGAGCCTTCATCCTTTGTTTCTTAAACCGTGAACCAGGTCACATTACAACCCTTAAAAGTCCTAACTGAAGCATGGGTTAGTTCGGAAGCATACTATTACAAAAGGTATCCTGACTCCTGTAGGACTTGCTATAAATTATGAGTTTATATCAAACTTTTACAAAATTTGTTTTGTTTTACTAAAAAATTAATTTTCAAACTTCAAGACAGACATAAGCTCTGCATTCTTAAAATATCATTGTTTGCATATGACTATTTGTTCAACAGCCGAGAAATTCGCACGACGGATATTCGATGAACATAAATCTTCTCAATGGACAGAATCACCTCAGATGGAAAGACATTCCATTGGTAGGTCTTTCATAATCCAAGGGTATAGCATGGTGTCCAGCTGATCTGGGGCAGTCAAGTCAAGATTCGGGGAATCTCTCAAAGATGCCAAATAGCCAGAGGCAGATCTCGATCTGAATCACTTGGGGAATTGGGCATGAATTCCAACAATGATTCTTGTACGATCAAACAAACACCTTCTAGCAGTGTTACAACACTTACTACTATGGACAGTGACAATTTTCTGTACCCAGTGAACATGGACATAGTCAGAAAATACTCTGCATGAACAAATACTCGCTAGGTTGACTGGCCTAGGAAAAAATAAGGGCAACCCCTCGAACCAAAAGGGTTCGGGTAAAAATTAGGGATAAAAACAAAAAATCTATACACCCGGCAAGTCGAAAACCTGAAAAGGTGGCTTGGGCAAAAAAGGGTATCCCGATGGACTGAAAATCTGAAAAGACAGTCCAGGAAAAAGTTAGGGATTAAAGCGAACGACTACATCCTGTCATCTTGTCATTTGTTCATCAGTAGAATACTTATCATCTTGATCACCGTCTACAAAATCCCCGATTGATATTTTCTACAACAAGTATCGAGACAGGAGAATTCTACTACAAGATCACTGCCATGTTCTTAGCATGCATCCTATTGAGGCCAGGTGTTATCGTACCTTCGGCATAGAAAAATCTCCAAATTACTGCTCCAACGAAAATTCCCCAATGAAGTCGCCAAGCTTCTCAGGATTCCCCTAGCGGATTACAGAGTTTCACTTCCTCAACGGACACATTCTGAATAAAGCAGATTCTCATCTAGAAACAGTTCAGGTACGATCCAAGAACAGATGTCATCCTAACACTTACTCCAGATTCTCATCTAGAAACGGTGAAGATACGATCCAGAGATGAATGTCATTCTAACACTTATTTCAACACATCATCTAGAAACAGTTCAGATATGATCCAGAGACGGATGTCATTCTGACACTCACTCAACATGTGTTTCAAGTATATTTCAGATACGATCCAGAGACGGATGTCATTCTGGCACTCATTCAACACATGTTTCAAGTACAGTGCAGATACGATCCAGAGACGGATGTCATTCTAACACTCATTCAACACATGTTTCAAGTACAATGCAGATACGGTCCATAGATGGATGTCATTATGACACTCATTCAATCCATGTTCAAGTACAATCCCGACATAGATCCATCCGCAAAATCACCAGCAGACACAGGGGCAGAAACTTCCTGATGTGAAGTCATCATCGTATCCTCAGTGTACGACCAAGTGACATCTATGTTCCCCACAGAGCAGAAACAACCAGAATTTTGATCTCCTTCATCCCCAAGCATGAATTACCTACTCCAATAAACTTCATCCAGCAGAGAGCTGAAATCTGTGTTCCCCAACCGAGCTTTATAACCTTCTCCAACTGAAGTCTATTTTCCCCAGCCCAGTTTAAACAGTTATAAAACCTCCTCCTGTGTAGATTTTATTTCACAAGCTGCGGAAGCTCATTCCCCAACAGAGTTTATTTCTCTACATCGGCAGAATCTTCCAACAAGCATCTCCCTCCACGAGTTATTCTCAAGCAGAATCAATTCTCAAGTAGAATTAATTCTCAAGCAGAGTCAATCCCGGCAGAACATCCTAAAACAGAAGGAGGAAATCCCCGACAAATCATATCCATTCATCATCCCCAATGGAAATGAAGGATTCAGCCCCCCTGTACTCTCCGGCAGCAGTCCGAGATTCATTTTCCCATACCAGAACAGCTCAATAGCATCCCATATTCATACATCATGGCATGCGCGTACATATTGTATACAGCATAATCTCATTTATTTTGAGAACATCATCACAATGATTTCATACATCATGACATTGCATGTGACTAATTCTTTACCTTTTTCAGGGACAAGATCAAGTCAACAAACACCGCTGACTACTCATGTAACCTGATAGTCTTCTCAAAAGCTACGCCTGATGAAAGGATATTTCATCATCTTCCTCGGTACGATGTTCTCAGAATACCTTCTCTGGTTCAGTCAGATCGACACTAAGATCTCTCTGAATTCTATTCCAATTGAAGATGACCCAAGACTTTTGTCTGGTTCAGTTAAATCGATCCTAAGATATTTTTGATTCTTATCCAATCAAAGTTAATCCAATACCTTATCTGGTTCAGCCAAATCGACACTAAGATCTCCCTGATTCTTATTCCAGTTGAAGATATTCCAAGACTTTTGCTTGGTTCAGTTAAATCGACCCTAAGATTTTTCTGATTCTTATCCAGTCAAAGTTAATTCAAGATCGTCTTTGTTCAGTCAGATCGACACTAATATCTCCCTAATTCTTATTCCAGTTGAAGATATTCCAAGACTTTTGTCTGGTTCAGTTAAATCGATCCTAAGACTTTTCTGATTCTTATCCAGTCAAAGTTAATTCAATACCTCTGCTGGTTCAGTTCAAGTCGGCCGCTGATTTGTTACTGATTCTTTTCCGGTAGACCTTTACTGGTTCAGTTAAATCGATCCTAAGATTTTTCTAATTCTTATCCAGTCAAAGTTAATTCAATACCTCTGCTGATTCAGTTCAAGTCGACCATTGATTTGTTACTGATTCTTTTCCGGTAGACCTTTACTGATTTAGTTAAATCGATCCTGAGATTTTTCTGATCCTTATCCAATCAAAGTTAATTCAAGACCTCTACTGGTTCAGTTCAAGTCGACCATTGATTTGTTACTAATTCTTTTCCGGTAGACCTTTACTGGTTCAGTTAAATCGATCCTAAGATTTTTCTGATTCTTATCCAGTCAAAGTTAATTCAAGACATTTGCTGGTTCAGTTCAAGTTGGCCGCTGATTTGTTACTGATTCTTTTCTGGTAGACCTTTACTGGTTCAGTTAAATTGATCCTAAGATTTTTCTGATTCTTATCCAGTCAAAGTTAATTCAAGACCTCTGCTGGTTCAGTTCAAGTCGACCGTTAATTTGCTAATGATTCTTTTACGGTAGACCTTTATTGGTTCATTTAAATCGATCCTAAGATTTTTATGATTCTTATCCAGTCAAAGTTAATTCAAGACCTTTGTTGGTTCAGTTTAAGTCGACCATTGATTTGTTACTAATTCTTTTCCGATAGACCTTTACTGGTTCAGTTAAATCGATCCTAAGATTTTTCTGATTCTTATCCAGTCAAAGTTAATTCAAGACATCTACTGATTCAGTTTAATTCGACCATTTATTTGTTACTGATTCTTTTCCAGTAGACCTTTATTGGTTCAGTTAAATCGATCCTAAGATTTTTCTGATCCTTATCCAGTCAAAGTTAATTCAAGACCTCTACTGGTTCAGTTCAAGTCGACCATTGATTTGTTACTAATTCTTTCCTGGTAGACCTTTACTGGTTCAATTAAATCGATTCTAAGATTTTTCTGATTCTTATCCAGTCAAAGTTAATTCAAGACCTCCGCTGGTTTAGTTCGAAGCAACCACAGATTCGTTGCTGATTTCTTAACAGTTTAGTCTCATTTCCCCAGTAAGTCATTGTGAAGCCTGGATCCTGACCAGATAGCAGTCCACTTTCGTCTCTTCAATCAAAAGATGACTCCCCAGTAGAGTAATGGACAACTGAAGCTCCTAAACTCTATTTCCCAAGACAAGGATCAACATTCCTTAGTGGAGTCCTCCTCAACAACAGGAATAGGGATTCCCACAAAGGAATATCTCATGAAATCAACAATCTTATGGATGGCATCTTCAAGCCCATCTCCGACGAATCTCAGTCACATTCAGATGGCATCTTTAAGCCCATCTCCGAAGATCTCCTGTCATCTCTTCCATTCCCAATAATATCTACACGGTCAAGTATCATCTTAGACGAGTACAAATTTTTGGGCACTCTAGTGTTCAATCATCTTCCACCTTCAGATAACGAAAGGCAGACAGGCCAATCTACATCTTCAGGTTTAAGAAGATTGAACAGGGGCAGTTGTTGTCCCCCAAAATTTGCCCTCTCATTTTTTACAAGATCTTCTCTTACATGGGTGGTCACAAACACTTGCTTGAAGAAAAATAACAAATTTTGAAGTTGGTCAAAGTGTCCTTCGATGAGGTGTACTTAGAAGGCATGGCAACACAATGGCATTCGATTGGCATCTGAACAAAGGCGTCTTTGATTGGCATTTTAATGTCGCTTCGATTGGTCCCAAATGAAGGAAATCGAAGAGAGCAAAACAAAGTTTTCGAGCGGTCAACAAGATCCTTCGATTGGCTTGTTAACAAAGCCTTTCGATTGGCATTCTAACAAGTACCTTTTGATTGGCATGTTAACAAGGCCTTTCGATTGGCATCTACATGGTACCTTTCGATTGGCATGGTAAAAATGCCTTTCGATTGGCATCTCCCAAATGCCTTTCGATAGGCATCTACATAGCGCCCTTCAATTGGCATTCTAAAAGGTCCTTCATTCGAAGGAAGTAGCAAGACTCATTCGAAGGGTGTATAAGAGGTACATTCGAGGAAGTGATCAGATGACTCATTCGAAGGGTGTATAAGAGGTCCATTCGAAGAAGTGATCAGATGACTCATTCGAAGGGTGTATAAGAGGTCCATTCGAAGAAGTGATCAGATGACTCATTCGAAGGGTGTATAAGAGTTCCATTCGAATAAGCAATCAGATGACTCATTCGAATGGTGTACAAGAGGTCCATTCGAAGAAGCATTCTTATGACTAATTCGAAGGGTGTATAAGAGGTCCATTCGAATAAGCGTTCAGATGACTCATTTGAAGGGTG
Organism: Vicia faba; assembly: GCA_948472305.1. NCBI lineage: Eukaryota > Viridiplantae > Streptophyta > Magnoliopsida > Fabales > Fabaceae > Vicia > Vicia faba. Next base: position 1,169,936,025 of record OX451736.1, on the reverse strand, counting down.
TATAAGAGGTCCATTCGAAGAAGCGTTCAGATGACTCATTCGAAGGGTGCATAAAAGTCCATTCGAATGAGGCAACTCACAGGCCAATCGAAGATAAACGCTGGAGGGTGCTCGAAGGAGTCAAGTGTCTAGGTTCATCCAAGATTTCCAAAGAGATGTGAATGTTTCAAAAAAGGAATGCTTTTAATTTGTCTGATTCTTGTCTTGTGGCTTTAAAGGCCTGTTTAATTGGTTTTCTATGGACGTTACTGGGCGCCATCATACTTGTTGTACCCCAAAATTTTCCCTCCCATTTTTACACAAAAAACATACTCCTATGAGTCCTCAATTGCTCAAGTTGACTAAGGATTGACCAGACAAATCCTTCTCCTAAGACAATGAGCCCCAAACTAGGGTTTCACTCCTCATTAAGATGTTTGAGTTCTAAGGGTACTAAATGATTTCCATTTCCCTAATATGTCCTCAAGATCATCCATGCCAAGTTTCATGCCTTGTACAAGAAGTTTGCTCAGTCAACTGCTCAGATGCCTGAAGATCAACTATACTAGGTCAAAAGTCAACTATGATCCACATGCAGTCAAACTTCAAGATTTTTGGTCAACATCAACATTTTAAAGTAACATCCATAATTTGATCAAGGGTTGATCATGATTCTTCAAGGAATGCTCCTAATTCATCAAAACCCAAAAGCTGCTAAATTAGGGTTTCTATAGGAAAAGTCAACCAAACTTTGACCAGGCATAACTTCCTCATACTTTATCAGAAATTTCTTATCCAAAGCTTATTTTGAAGATAATCCATGTCCCTATAACTCATCTTTAGCCCTCAAGTTTAAAAAATGCACTCATGAAAAGATATAAATTCAGACATTATAGGTCATTTCAAAAAGTCAACAAAAACACCTTTTGGGTCAAAGCTTCTTACATGAACATGGAAGACCCAATTGATATGAAAACAAAAGTGTTGTTTAGACGACATCCTAAGCTTTCTAAAAAATTCAAGAACACCCTCTTAGGGTCAAAATTGAAGGAGATATGCATTGTCAAAGTTGGCCATTTTTGGAAATTTGCCCAAAAGTCAACAATGCTCAAAATTGCATTTTTTTCACATGGGCCCATTTTTTCAAGTTTGAATCTCATTCCTAGCATGGTCCACGACCTATGGGACCCTCCATGCCTTTTTATTTTTTTTATATAATTTATTTTGATTTTGATCCATTTAAATTCAAATTAAATCAAAATAAATCAAACTTATAGAATGAGATTTGTTTTGCATTGAATTATAGATCATGCAAGTTGTATAACCTCAATCAAAATCGTGCAAGCTCTAAAACAAGAAGAAATCTCCAATTTTGAAAAGATTTGAATCAAAAATTCAAGACCATCAATCTCTTGATTCTTTCCAGGTTTTATTGACCTAATTGGATTCACTACTTATACAAAAGCTTTGTGAACCCTAGAAAGAGAATATACATGCAGCCTGCCTCTCAAGAACAAGAATAAAGTTCAACTTTTTTTATGAAAAAGTGCAGATCGGATTCCTTTCTACAGGCTGTTTCAAGTCATTCCAATGATCAAAACACATCCCTGGGCATCCTCTGAAGCGATTGCAATCATCTCCAAGTCTCCACAAGCCCAAAAACGCACTACACGAACATCACGGTTTTCCCTTCTTTCCAAAAACCGATTACCATGACTCTTGCATCATAAACATGTTTTAATTATATGTCTGTGCTTGTTATCGTATTTTCAATGTACTTGATTGGTTTGATTGAAGTTTGAGTGCAGGTATGGACATCTTCCATGGCTAGGGTTCCGGAGCTCCAATTTGGGGAACCCTAGTTAGAGGAAAAATTAGGCCAAATTGAGGACCCTTCCATGTTCAGGGGTTAATTTGAAAATGATCCATGGCTCTGGATGGAATTTATTCGGCTTGGATTGCATTTTTTATGTTTACAGGTTTGTAGCCACGCACAAAAACCGTCACTATAGACTATAGTGACGAGTTTGTCTGTAGGTAAAAGTTCTCTCTAAAACAACAGTCCCTGGGGAAGAAGATGAAGGTGTGGCAATACCTGAGTGGATAGTTTGAAATTCACACGTTTTGCCTATTCCTACTGACCATTATTCTATATAATATTTATTTTGTGTTTGTATTAATGATTGAGTAACTTGGTCTAGTGGCAAAGGGGAAGAGTTTCAGGGTACGCGCTTGTAGGAGGTTGGGGGTTCGATCCCTGCCTCCTACATGATATTTTTCCTAACATTCATCTGCAGATTCAGTGGTCTCTTCCCAAGCGTGTACACCATAGGCCTCAAGATCCATCACTATTGGATCATCCTTGCCCAGATCCAAACGTCCAGCAAAGAGCAGTGCATAGTATACTCCCTGAAGGTGATCCCCACTGGATCCAGCGCAAACGGGCCAGCTATCCTGGGCCCTGGAAATTCAGCATGCACCTCCCAAAAATACTTTCACACCAGGCCCAATCTAAGTTTTTTTCTTTTTTAATTTCCTTTGTTTGTTTTAATTATTATTTTTAATTGCTTTAAAAATCATTTTTTTCAATTAAATCAAAAAAATCACAAAAACATGAGAATTAGATTTTTTCATAAAATATTTTTTCATTAATTAATTAATAATTAGAATAACTTAAATTATTTTTTTCCATAATAAAAAAAACAATTATAAGTTAGGTTAATTTGTAAAATTAATTATTTTTTCTCAAAGATCCAAAAAAATATTTTTATTTATTAAATTAAATATCTTTGAATCTAATTTTAATTCCATATTTAGTTTCATCGCGCATTTATTTATTTTTCGATTAATGTAATTGCTCCGAGTTTGTAATAGTTTAACTTAGGTTTACTATTTTCATTTACTATTCTCCCCCGGTTGTTGATTATGTGTAGCGATAAAAAATGTAGCGGGGTAAATCGGAGATCGAATTATTGATTAATTCGTCTCACAAAAGCAAGAGTCGCCACCGCGCTTTATTGTTTCCAAGGGAAAAGGGGAAAGAGCGAAATAAAACCCTAAATATGCAATGTAAATAATACTTTTAAAAGTAATAAAAATACAAGGCGTTTTTGAAAAGAGATCTATGGTTCGGGGGTTGGTTATACAGTGGGAAGGTATTAGCACCCAATGTATCTATAGTACTCTATAGGAACCTTTTGAAATATCTGTTTATTAAAATTGTTCGTTCGATTGAAAAATAAATTGTTTTGGCCGAAAGGGGGTACGGACGGGTTTTGAAGATGCGACGACCTAATGTCGAAGTTTTTGCTTAAAGGGTATAAGTTTTGAAAAGATTGAATATTTAAGGAAAAATTATCCTAAGTTTTGATGAAATGCGAATGTTCGCGCGATTAGACTTGAGGACATGAAGTCGACAAATTTAATCGTTTTTTCCTCGGATTTAAACGTAAACAGAATAAACAAGTAAATATGAAATAATTAAACAGAAAAAAAAATTATGCGGATAATGATTAAATAACAACAGTTAAATAAATGACCAAATGGTGTAAATATGCATTTTTGGATTTTTATTTAATATTAATGGAAAGAAAATGTTTTTAATAGTTTTCATTTTTTACGCATTTTTTACATGGATAAAAGTAAATGAGAATTAATTAAGGAAAACAAAAATATTTTTTAAGTTTTAAGACTTTCTATTTTTTTATATATATTTTTTAGGGTTCTATATAAGGCATTATTATATTTAGTAATTATTAAATAAACAAACTAAATGGATACTTAAAAAAACTAACTTAAACCTAGTTAAAAAAAGGGATATTTAAAATTACCAAATAAACCTAAAATTAAATTTAACAAACAAAAGGTAAAATGATTAAAATGTTTTAACTAAATTATTAATTGATTAAGCTACTAATTAATTTAAACTAAGTTAATAATATTTCTAAAACTAAAAAAAAGAATAAATGGAAAAAAGTAAATTAAAAAAAGCTAGAAGAACAATTATATGGGCCAAGGGTTTTAAGGTGATCCAAACCAAAACTGAAGACAGGGGGGGGCATTATGTAAAATTCGTTTGGGCCATGTGTTTGGGGTTCAGTCCAATTATTTCACAATTGTTTTAGGGTAAACACGATTTGGTAATTGGGATTAGGGATTTAGGTTTTGTGACCATGGCGCCGTTCTTGCTTGTCTTCTTCGCGTGACTCATCTCTTCGTCTCTTGCTTCGCTACTGTGTTCCACAACCCAAGCCACTGGCATCTCATCCTCCTCTTCCCTCCAGTCCAAGCATTAGGGCGACCGTCACGAATCCACGGTACAAACATTATCTCTCAAATCTTTATGTTTTGGTTACGGTTTGCATGCTCGTGATTTTGATTCTGTTTGTTTTATTATGTTGTTTTGAGGCATTTTTTATGAAAAAAAGAGAAAAGAGAAGAGATACCTTGGGGACGGAGGAGAGGTTGAGGTGAACTAGGAGGCTGGGCAAGGAAGGACGGTGGAGGCGCTGTGAGCTTGCTTCGGATTTACCGGTACTTCGTTCCTTTTGGCCCTTTTGCTTTGCTTTTTCCTCTTCTTCTCTTGCTACTGCTACTTGCTATTGTATGCTTTCCGTTGCTTTGAACATTTTTTGAATGCTATGTTGAAAAACTATTTTTGACTAGCTTGATGATATTGACACTTTTTCTTCTTCTTTCTGATTTCGCTACTGTATACTTTCCGTTGCTTTTTGTTGGCCAGTGATGAGGTAATCTGAGGCCATGATGATATGCTTGTTATTGTTTGGACATTGGTTTTGGTTCTACTGGTTTTGTGCAGTAGGAAGGGTTTTGGAATGGTTTAGGCCATTTGTTTTTAGGCCATGGTCTTGACAGGTTTATGGTTCTGATATGGTTTGATATTTGAATTGGTTTGTTGGTTGGACAGTATATTGAAGGTTTTGGTAATGGTTATGCAGGTTAATTGTTTTGGGCCATGTGTTTTACTTGTTTTTCAGTAGGCTATGGTATATGGCATTTGGTTTATGGTTATGGTGTTTTTTTTGGTTGTGTTGATGGTTCTACTGGTTTTACAGTAGGTTATGGTTTTTGAAATGGTTGAGGTTTTGAAAAAGGGTTATGGTGTTTGATTTTGGTTGTTCTGGTTGATGCAATAGCAGGTTTTGGTAATGCAGGTTCTTACTGGTTTTAGGCCATGGAGGTTTGATGGTTTAGACAGTAGGAATGGAGTTTTGGTTATGAGAGGGTTCTACTGGTTTTTACAGTAAGAATGGTTTTTTGATTGCTTAGGCAGGCTTGACTCTCTTCTTTTTCTTGAAGGGGCTCTTCTGTTATGTTATACAGTTACTTGGCATTGTTTACGTTATAGGCTTGGGTTTGAATATTTTACAATATTCTCTTGGCCAATCTGCACATCTGCTTCAATGGTTTGTTTGTATTCCTCTTTCATGCTTCTTTTTCTACTGAGTTACTGCTGTAGCTTTGTTTTGTATCCACTTCTGCCTAAACCAAAACCTGTAAAAACCATATTTCTTTCTCTCTTCTCTCTCTCAAGTACCATGAAGCACTAAAATGTGTGTGTACTGTACTGTTCTGAAATTGCAAACATGCTGGAAAATGATGAAAATGGGAAATATATTATGCTTGCATATTTGTTTAAACTGCACACTTGCTCTTTGTCTTTGCATGGAAGCCTAAGTTTTGACTTCCTCCTATATGGGCATGTTATGTTTACGTTGGAACTCCTTTGAACAATGCATGTTTATGCATATGCTGTTACTTTTTGTATGCTGTGTATATTTTAAAATATGCATTTTTTGACAAAAGAAATTATGCATATGCAGTTTTGAAAAATAAGATGAATTTGTGCATGTTTGAAATTGTGCATTCATTTATGAAAAATAAAAATTCCCCCCTTTTTTGTGAACCGGGAGAAATCCCGTGATTTGCAAAAAATGGTAAACTGATTCCAGCCGTTTGCTTTTAATGATGAACACTAATAAATAATTTTCTACTTTTAATTATTTATTCAATTCTGACTTTTCTTTTTAATTGTTTTTGCAGGTAAAATCAAATGAGCAGACAAAAGCATTGGATAGAAGATTTAGAATTAGAAACTTAGAAATATAGTTCTATTTTACTTTAAACTTTTATGTAATTTATTATTATAAATATTTGTAAATAATACAATGTTTAAATAACAATTGTAATAAAATAGAATAAAGTGAAATAAAAATTCTATTATTTCCCCGTCAATTCTTTTCTTTCCAATTATTTTATTTATCGTTTATAATTCTTTAAATTGTATAATAATTGAAAATCAATTTCAATCACTTAAATTCAGAATAATAAACGCATAAATAAACATCATTGATCAATTAATAATTTCAATTATTTAATTCGTTATTCATAATTTCCTAAATTATAATAATTAAAATAGAATTTCAATTATTTAACTTAGAATGATAAATAATTAAATAATCATTATTGACCAATTAATGAACTTCTTTTCAAATATTTATTATATTATTCATAAATCTTTAAATTATGTAATAACTGAAAATAAATTCCAATTATTTAAATTTAAGATAATAAATAATAAATAAACACTGTCTGGACGATTAATATGCCTCTTTTCAAATATTTATTTTATTATTTATAGATCTTTGAATTATATAATAATTGAAAATAAATTCCAATTATTTAAATTTAAGATGATAAATAATTAATAAACATCATTTAAGTCTTGATCAGTTAATAAATTTAGCGTTTAAAAATAAACAGCTCTCGACTCGAAAAAATTATGAATTTTTAAAAATCAAAAGATCAAAACGCTTGCAATGTAATGATGCAGATGGGAGATGGTATCTTAGGTCAAAATTTGGGGTACAACAGCTGCCCCTATTTAAGTCTCTTCTATCCGGAGATATGAAGATTGAAATCTTCGTTTCGACGAGATTGGAGGTACTTAAATACATAATTACGCAAATTTTGTCCTAAGATGTCGCCCTTATGTTTGATATGAATGCAGTGATTGAATTCACAGAGAAAGATATTGTATGAAACAAGACAATGTTGGAGGAATCGAACACCAACAAAACAGAGACATGGATTATACATTACTGGGGAAACAAGCTACCGACTTCAAACGACAGACTCTTGACAGCGAATAAAATTGAGGGAATACGACCTCTGACCCTAACAAAGAAGGCATCTTGCATAGGCCATAAAACAGATTATTGACCCAAAACGGTGAGTTCGCAACCCAAGGTTAAAGATAGACGAAAAACAATCAATCTTGCTGATGATGGATTACCAACTTCCGAAGGTAATGATTCATGACAAGCTTCTCTGCGAGATTTCCGGAGACATACTCATTAATGCTGATATAATAATATTGTAGATACGCAAGTTGTTCAAATAAAGAAACTGCCACTTGCCGTCGTTCAAAGAAAATACCGATAACGTACAAGCTGCTCAAATAAAGAGGCTGCCGCTTGCTGTCGTCCAAAGAAAATACCAATAACATACAAGCTGCTCAAATAAAGAGGCTGCCACTTGCTGTCCTCCAAAGAAAATACCAATAACATACAAGCTGCTCAAATAAAGAAGCTGCCACTTGCTGTTTTCCAAAAATAATAATGCACAAGTTGCTCGTGAAGAGCTGCCGCTTGTCGTTTTCCACAAGATAAAATGACGTACAAGTTGCTCGTGAAGAGCTGCCGCTTGTCGTTTTCCAAAAATAATAATAATGCACAAGTTGCTCGTGAAGAGCTGCCGCTTGTCGTTTTCCAAAAATAATAATAATGCACAAGTTGCTCGTGAAGAGCTGCCGCTTGTCGTTTTCCAAAAATAATAATAACACACAAGTTGCTCGTGAAGAGCTGCCGCTTGTCGTTTTCCGAAGAGTAACTCAGAAAGAAGTTGCGATGACACCGGCAGAGAATAAAATCTTCGTCAAAGAGAATCATGAATCAGTCCATTCCCAAGGATATCACATATAAATGTGCAAAATAAATGCACCATCTGTCTAGGTCGCGATTTCACTGGGAAAAATCATGAGATAGCCTATGCAAGAGACAACAACTTCATCCAGGAATAAATAAAGAGAAAAACGATCAAACAAGACTCCACCCAATGAGAAAGCAACTTGATCGGGGAATTCATCCTATCCAGAAATGGACAAGGTGAGCTAAATCAAAAATCATCCATGAGGATTAGCTCAGTTGGCGAATTTAGAAAGGAAGCACATTTTCTGCTTAAGCTAACCTTCTACTTGGAAAGAAACATGTACGTTATTTGAATAAACAAAGTACAACCCAAAAGTCAAACGGCAAATGTGAGTATGCGTGCATGATATAAGTGTATATGAATAAATGAATGTTATGCTGACAAAATGAACAGATGGAATATCCTAGAGACGATAAGATGCCGCGACAAGATGGATACTTGGCCAATCTTAAAAATACGGAAGATAACTGGAACTGGAAACACAAAGCAACGTCGGAGCGTAACACGCCACAAAGCTCAAGTCTTCTGAGGAGAAAAGCACTCAAAACCAATCTTCCAAAACCAAAGGACCACTGGCAAGAGACGAAACGCACCATACTTCCGAAATCTCCCAAATAAAGCCAACTGAAACAAATCTTAACTGGTACACTCGGGGAGTCACCAAACTTAGTACCACCAGAAACACGAGCTTACACAAATAACACCTCATGATGATTTCAAAAGAAAACAAGCTCATCATGCAAGGATAAAATACTGTACTGTTTTGCATTTCGTGGCCTGACCATCCTCGGAACAACTGTTAATATTCCTTCCATTATTCACGACACATTTTTTTTAAAATAAGAATACTTTAAATAACTTTGTTTCAAATATTTACGAAAAAATTAAAATTTTGCCCCCAAAAGGTAAATGCTCAAATTTCATTAATAAGATGGTAGTTTGCTAACAACGCGACTCCAGCGGTTTAAAAAAGTTTGGGAAATAGTACATGAAATAAAAAGGTTACACAAAACAATGATCGCTATTCTCCCTAACAACTTTGAATTCCAAAATGTGCTCAAATGCCAAGACTGGTCTGACCAAAAGCCTGCCTAAGCGAAATACTTCTTGACTGCATCGGCGTTCAAGGGACGCGGGAGTTCTTCACCGTCCATATTGGTGAGAATCAAGGCACCTCCAGAGAAAACTTTCTTAACGACATACGGTCCTTCATAATTCGGAGCCCACTTGCCCCTTGAATCAGGTTGGAAAGATAATATCTTCTTGAGCACAAGGTCGCCTTCTCTAAACTCGCGTGGTCGAACCTTCTTTTCAAAAGCCTTCTTCATTCTCTGCTGATACAATTGACCGTGACACAACGATGTCAATCTCTTCTCTTCGATTAAATTCAACTGATCATATCTACTTTGACACCATTCGGCCTCAGAAAGTTTAGCTTCCATCAACACTCTCAGAGACGGAATCTCAACCTCCACGGGGAGTACAGCTTCCATACCATAAACTAGGGAAAATGGAGTTGCACCTGTTGAAGTTCAAACTGAAGTACGGTACCCATGTAAAGCAAACGGAAGCATTTCATGCCAATCTTTATAAGTTACTACCATCTTCTGGACAATCTTTTTGATATTCTTGTTAGCAGCTTCAACAGCCCCATTCATCTTCGGTCTGTAAGGAGAAGAATTATGATGTTCGATCTTGAACTCCTCACAAAGCTCTCTCATCATCTTGTTATTCAAATTCGAACCATTATCAGTGATAATCTTGCTCGGGGTGCCGTAACGACAAATGATCTGATTCTTGATAAATCTGACTACCACCTGTCTGGTTACATTAGCATAAGATGCTGCTTCCACCCATTTAGTAAAATAATCGATCGCTACTAAAATGAAACGATGACCATTTGAAGCTTTGGGTTCAATCATTCCAATCATATCAATGCCCCACATAGAGAAAGGCCAAGGCGAAGAGATAACATTTAGGAGGGTCGGCGGCACGTGCATCTTGTCCGCATAAATCTGGCATTTATGACACTTCTTCACATACTTGCAGCAATCAGATTCCATGGTCATCCAATAGTAACCAGCTCTCAACATCTTTCTTGCCATCGCATGTCCATTGGCATGAGTGCCAAAGGATCCTTCGTGTACTTCTTGCATCAGCATGTCTGCTTCACGTCTGTCTACACATCTGAGCAAGACCATGTCATAATTCCTTTTATACAAAACTTCTTCATTGAGAAAGAAACTGCTTGCTAATCTTCTCAACATCTTCCTATCTTTATTGGATGCCTCAGGCGGGTACTCTTGAGTTTGAAGAACACGTTTAATGTCATAGAACCACGGTTTGTCGTCGGTAACCTCTTCTACTGAGAACACATGAGCAGGTCTGTCAAGGCGCATAACTCTGATTGTAGGCACATCATTCCAACCATTCACTTGAAACATTGAAGACAAAGTAGCTAAAGCATCAGCCATTTGGTTTTCATCTCTAGGGATATGGTGTAATTCCACTTTGTTGAAGAAAGTTGACAATCTTCTAGCATAGTCTCTGTAAGGGATCAAACCAGGATGACGAGTCTCCCATTCTCCTTTGATTTGATTAATCACCAATGCTGAATCTCCGTAAATATCAAGAATCTTAATCCTTAGATCCACGGCTTCTTCGAGACCCATAATACATGCCTCATATTCCGCCATGTTGTTCGTGCAATCAAACTTCAATCTTGCCGTGAACGGGATATGAGTGCCTCGGGGAGTGACGATGATTGCCCCAATTCCATTCCCATAAGAATTCACAGCTCCGTCAAATATCAAACCCCAATGCAACTCAGGATCAGGTCCTTCTTCAGGTAACGGCTCTTCACAATCTTTAGCTTTCAAGTACATAACATCTTCATCTGGGAAATCAAACTTGATGGATTGATAATCTTAAATTGGTTGGTGAGCCAAATGATCGGCTAAAATACTCCCTTTGATTGCTTTCTGAGTGTGATACTCAATGTCATATTCAGACAACAACATCTGCCAACGGGCTATCCTTCCAGATAAGGCGGGCTTCTCAAAGATATACTTGATCGGATCCATTTTGGAGATCAACCAAGTGGTGTGGTTAATCATATACTGGCGCAGAAGGCGAGCAGCCCAAGCTAAAGCACAACAGGTTTTCTCAAGCAATGAGTACCGAGATTCACAGTCTGTGAATTTCTTACTCAGATAGTATACAGCATGTTCCTTCCTTCCAGTCTCATCTTGTTGACCAAGCACACATCCCATGGAATCTTCCAATATAGTCAGGTACATAATCAAAGGTCTTCCTTCCACCGGAGGAATCAAAATGGGAGGTTCAAGCAAATATTCTTTGATGCTATCAAAAGCTCTCTGACAATCTTCTGTCCACACACATCCTTGGTTCTTTCGGAGAAGTTTGAAAATTGGCCCACAAGTAGCAGTCATATGAGATATAAACCTAGAAATGTAGTTCAGTCTCCCAAGGAATCCCCTTACTTGTTTTTCCGTCTTGGGTGCGGGCATTTCTCGAATAGCTTTGACTTTATCAGGATCTACCTCAATACCTTTCTGACTGACAATGAAACCCAAAAGTCTTCCAGAACGAACACCAAAAGTGCACTTGTTGGGATTCAAACGGAGTTTGTACTTCCTCAAACGCTGGAATAACTTCAACAAATGCTCCAAGTGATCTTCCTCAGTCTGCGATTTGGCAATCATGTCATCCACATACACTTCGATCTCCTTATGCATCATGTCATGGAACAAAGCAGTCATGGCCCTTTGGTATGTTGCGCCAGCATTCCTCAAACCAAACGGCATAACCCGATAACAGAAAGTTCCCCAAGGTGTAATGAAAACGGTCTTCTCCATATCTTCCGGCGCCATCTTGATTTGATTGTAACCAGAGAAACCATCCATGAAAGAGAAGACTTTGAACTTGGCGGTACTGTCGACCAATACGTCAATGTGAGGTAATGGGAAGTCGTCCTTTGGACTAGCTCTATTCAGATCTCTGTAGTCTACACACATCCGAACTTTGCCATCTTTCTTTGCAACAGGCACTATATTGGCTAACCACTGAGGATAGACTGATGTCACAAGGAAACCTGCATTAATTTGTTTCTGAACCTCCTCTTTGATCTTGTCAGCCATGTCGGGACGAGTCCTTCTCAGCTTCTGCTTGATAGGCGGACATTCAGGTCTCAACGGTAAACGATGCTCCACAATATCATTGTCCAAACCTGGCATATCTTGGTAGGACCAAGCAAACACATCGACATACTCTTTGAGAAGCTCCCACATCTTCTCTTTAACTTCCGGGATAAGCAATGCTCCGACTTTGACTTCCTTTCTATCTTCCTCATCACCCAAGTTGACCAACTCTAAAGGTTCTTCAAACGGTTGAATGACCTTTTCATCATGCTCAAGCAAACGGGAAATCTCAACAGGAATCTCTTCATCATCCTCTTCTTCGGCTCTGAACACAGGGAATTCAAAGTTGGGAGAGGGCATAGGATCATTGTTTTCGATGGTTAAGTCATGGATTAATCTGCACATATGATTATGCTTTATTTTAGAAATCGATTTGTGCAAATAAAACAAAAGGTTATTATATTTTCCTATTACTACCAATTAATTTCATTGCTATTTCCCAGAAAAAGTGAATTATAAAACAGTAGTGGACAAAATAACATTTTTATTCATTGAAGGGAAATACTTGAAACAAAGGGCCCAGACATTTCTCTTTTGCCTTGGGCAGAGCAAAAGGAATTATTTTTCATAGCCTGACACAAAATACTTTTTGCCTTGGGCAGAGCGAATTTTTTCAAAGAAAAACAAAACAAAACATTACTCGGAAATGTGCATAACAATGGGAACATCAACAGCTATCCAGTTTTGGCAAGCCAATCCAGGCGTCACAAAATCGGGAAAATCTTCCTCGGAATCGTCATCTATGATAGCATCAACCTCAGGATGTATAAACCCTGCACTTCGGAAAACCTCTTGAATCGGACGAACAACCACCTCCTTCTTGACTCTTGCAGACACTAGACGAAAACCAAGACCTTCCCCAGATTTGTTCTCGGGCAAAGTCAACACCTGGCCCCATCCTTCGGCCGAACCACTTTCCACCACTCGCCGCGCATCCTCAAAAGAAGAAATGGATGCCCCTGGCTTCTTCACTGCATTATTGGCAACAGAAAGACCTTGGAACTGGGTTCCAACATCCTCGTCAGCATCAATAAAAGAGAAGGATGATAAATGGCTTACCACCATAGCTTGCTCTCCACCGATCATTACTAGCTTCCCATGCCTTACAAACTTTAGTCTCTGATGGAGCGTAGAGGTGACTGCCCCTGCATCATGGATCCAGGGACGACCCAATAAGCAACTGTAGGCAGCACGGATATCCATCACTTGGAAAGTGATTTGAAAAGTATGGGGACCAATTACTATAGGAAGATCCACTTCACCAATGACTGTCTTCCTAGAACCATCGAACGCTTTAACAATTACTCCACTAGGTCTCATGGGAGCACCTGGATATGAAAGTCGAGACAATGTAGTCTTCGGCATCACATTCAACGACGAACCTGTATCCACCAACACACTTGATAAGGTATCATTTCCGCAACTTACTGAGATATGCAAAGCCATATTGTGGTTCCTCCCCTCCTCTGGGAGTTCTTCATCACTAAAACCAAGATTGTTACACGAAGTAATATTTCCCACAATCCCATCAAACTGGTCAACCATCACATCATGATCCACGAACGCCTGGTCCAAGACCTTCATCAAAACTTCTCTATGGGCACCAGAATCTCTCAGTAAAGCAAGCAAAGAAATCTTGGAAGGAGTTTGCAAAAGCTGGTCTACAATCTTATATTCACTTCTCTTGATAAGCTTCAAGATCTCATCGTCCTCAGGGTGAGGGATAGGTTCACAGGATTGGCCTATCTCAACCCTTGGTTCAACATTTCTCACTGGAACTTCTGCAGGTATGGGTCTCCTGACTTGAACTTCTGGTCTCTTCAAAGGTACTGCTGCAAAAACACGTCCACTTCTCGTAACTCTACTCACATCAGCAATGTTAACAAAAGACGGTCTTGTTGGTATAGGGACTTCTACCCCATTCTCAATCATTGTGGCATTATACTTATACGGTACAGCTTGGTCTAAGTTGTAAGGCACAGGACCAGGTGGGTAAATAATCAAAGGATCGACAGGTGCAGTCTGACTGTCGTAAGCGATCTCTACCGATTCAGGCAAATTGAATTGGGTATGATAACATTCACTTCATCCTCCGGATTTCTGTCATACGTAATAGTGATAACTCTCTGGTCTAGCAACTTCTGAATATCCTCCTTCACAATGGGGCAATCAACCTCTCTTGAACAAAACTCACAATCATCATAATCATGCTGGTGCCTAACAAAGGCAAGTCTTCTCAAACTCTGATGTAACCTGATCAACGACTCTCTTATGTGTTCAACTTGAAAAACTCGAAACTTTCCCGGACAACCTTCCACCATATTCACTGAAGCTGCCCCATGTCGAGGCAAAGGATTATCTCTAACATTTGGATTAACATCCTTGAAAGACAAGATACCATTCTTAATCAATCTCTGCACGTCCGCCTTCAAAGCAAAACAGTTCTCAAGGTTGTGCCCCGGCGACCCTTGATGATATTCACAAAACTGATCCGCCTTGTACCACAGAGAAATACTATTCGGTGCGACAGGAGGAGGCTTTGTCATTATGAGATTCTTTCTGATAAGAGCAGGGAACAATTCCGTATAAGTCATAGGAATGGCATCGAACTGCGGTTTTCTGGGTGAACGGTTCTGATTGTTGAATGGATAAGCCTGTTGTCGAGGCTGCTACTGAAATGGCCGTTGTTGAGTTGGTGGGGTTTGATGAGCTGGGGTCATCAAGGCTGGGCGGACAGCCGGAGTGACTGCCGCAACGTGAGAGTAACCTCTCCTAGGTCTACCTGGAAACAAAGCGCTGACATCCTGCTCTTTTCTTTTCGAGAAAACGCTTCCAAACTTCTTAGTACTGCTAGACGGACTTCCTTCTTTAACCAAACGCCCTTCACGAATCCCTTCCTCTAACCGCATGCCCATGCTTACCATTTCGGTGAAGTCACTGGGTGCGTTGGCTATCATTCTTTCATAGTAAAAGGAACCTATAGTCTTCAAAAATATCTTTGTCATCTCTTTCTCCTCAAGAGGTGGATAGATTTGAGCAGCAATTTCACGCCACCTCTGGGCGTACTCCTTAAAAGATTCTCGGTCTCTTTGCGACATCGCCTGGAGTTGATCCCTGTCCGGGGCCATGTCAACGTTGTACTTATACTGGTGAACAAAAGCTTCGCTAAGATCGTTGAAGTTGCGGATCCGAATACTGTCTAAACCCATATACCACTTTAGAGCAGCACCCGTCAAACTATCTTGAAAATAATGAATCAACAAGTCATGATCATCGGAATACGTAGACATCTTTCTCACGTACATTGTCAAATGACTTCGTGGACACGAATCACCCTTATATCTCTCAAAGTCTGGCACTTTGAATTTTGCTGGAATCTTGACATTCGGAACTAAACAAAGGTCATGCGTGTTCTTCCCAAACAAATCTTTCCCCTTTAACGCTCTAAGCTCCTTCTGCATTTCCTGGAACTGATCTTGAAATTCTTCCATTCTGTCAAAAAGACCCAAACTTTCAGCAGGCTCGGCAGGATAGGTAGGTTCATTCAAGTATGGCACGGAGTGGACCACAGGAGCGACAGTTGTCATAATCGGTTGCGGAAAAGGTGTCACAGACGGAATTATTGGCGGCATGGCAGTTGTCTCTGGTTGAGGAAGAGACAAAGCAGGTTGAAACAAAGGCTGTACGACAGGCTGATACCCCTCTGGCACAAAGTTGTAAGTCATTCCCCACGGAAAACCTTTCGGCATCTGATGTTGAAGCGGAGAGTTGATTTGAGTCACAGAGGTTGGAACGGTGACAATCTCGGAAACCACTGGAGTTGAAGTCTGAATCTCAGCAACTGTAGTCGATGGCTGATTCTGAACAGCCACCAAACTTTCCACTAGCGCAGTTAACTTTTCCATCTCGATACGAAGGGTAGCAACTTCCCCACGAAGCTCATGGTTTTCCTGTTCCAGATCTTCCATTTTCCTCTGACGATTGGCTCGAGTGTCGTATCGGTGAGACAGCTTGACAACCTTTGGAGTGGAAAAAGAACAAGGATAAGACTCTAACAAAGTGTGAAGTGAAATGTTGAATGATGCATGATGTGTGATGCAAATGATGATCCATTTTAATAGTTTTTCAAGGAACCTTGATAATTTTGAATACAACAATGGTAAAGGAATTTGGAACAACAAAAACTTAATCCATTAATCGAAAGCGATAAATTACAGCTTACAATTTTGGAATATCAAAACAGTAAATTACAACTTGGGATAATAAAAGCAGTAAATTACAGCTTCGAAACATGAAATCCATAATAAAGCGATAAATTACAATTTTAAAACATGAAGTCTAAAATAAAGCAATAAATTACAACTTTGGAGCATGAAGCCCATGATAAAGCAATAAATTACAACTTTGGAGCATGAAGCTCTTTTACATAGTTTTACAAAATGACATCAATAAAATAAAACTAAAGCTAAAGATCACTCAGAATCCTCAGATGAAGGACCAAACACCAACTGTAACCGGAGCTTCCTGATCTTCTCTTCATAAAAGTCTTCCATCTCTTTCTTTTCAGCTACCAGTCGATCAATGATTTCCTTCTGCGGATTAGGAACGAGAGCCACGCTTACCGAACCTTCCTTCTTTCTCTTCCTTTCACTAGCATACTTCTTCAGTAAAGCATCCTTTTGACGAAGCTTCTCATCGTGATCAATAAACCAGCCGTCTTGAATAAACAGCAACTCCTCCTTCTCCTTTAACTGTCGAGTCAGGACTCGATTCTCATATTCAGACATATGGTACTTTTCTTTCCAAGCATCCCTCTCGGACTTCATCCTAGCCAGATTTCCTTGGTATTCTCATATATTCGCGATAGGGATAACAACAGATGATGGTGCAACGGTGGGGAATAAAGTTTCTCAAGTTTATAGGGCATCTTGAGATCACAAGCCCTAGCACGGACCCACTGTAGGTAAGGCTCCAAAGAAACGGCACCTCTATGTCCTAACATATCTCTCCCTTTCCTATGGATGTGGCGCCAAGCTCCTTCGATCTCCCTCTTAGCTGCCTGATGATCTTGTCCTTCCTGTAGAAAGAAACCACTCACATGGATGTTGTTTGGCTTATCTCTCATCGGGTACCCAAACTGACGGCGCGCGAGAACAGGGTTATAGTTGATTCCACCTCTCGTACCGAGAAGAGGCACGTTAGGAAAAGCACCACAGCTATCGATGATCTTCACGTCGTAGTAAACTCGATTATACCAGTCAATGTCGAAATGAGTGAGAGCCATAATCTTTGGCGCCCAACGCGGTTCCTTCTCGAGATCCCAGAAAACATCAGACCCAGGTAGATGCGAAACATACCACTGATACAACAACGGTGCACAACAAATAATCATTCCTCCTTGATAAGAGTTTCGAAGATGGATGGAGTAGTAGGTATCTCCTAGAAGCGTAGGGACCGGATTTCCAATCAAGAAAATTCTGATGGCGTTGATATCCACAAATTTATCAACGTTAGGGAACAAGAATAGACCATAAGCGAGTAAAGCAAACACGTCTTCGAAGGCAACAGTATCTTTTATCTCAGCAAAATGACGAGCTTTCCTCAACAAAAACTGCGCAAACAAACCTCGGATCCCCCCTTTTGTAGTCATGTTCTCCTCTATCTCTGACTTCTTCAAGTGGGTGATGGTCGCTATCTCGTGAGAATTGGGCTCCTCTTCTAATCCAGAAAAAGGAACACAGTCGGTGATCGGCAAACCAAGTATGTAGGAATACTCTTCTAAGGTGGGCATCAACTGGTAATCCGGAAAGGTGAAACATCGGTACAAAGGATCGTAGAATTGAACCAACGTGTTAAGAATGCCTTCCTTCATCTGGCGCTTCATGAGAGGTATAATGGACCCATACTTCTTCTGAAAATCCGTCGGGTTCTCGATCTTCGGAATCAAACTCTTCAGTTCTTCAATCTCGGGCTCCTTAAAACTAAAGCTTCGAGTATTTCTTCTTCCAAATTCCATAATACTTTAGATGTCTGCAAAAATCATTCCGAAGTTCCTTGAAAAACAAGTTTTTTACAAAGATGTTGATGAATGCATGGATGAATGATAAGGCAACAGTTACACACAAGTTTGCAAACATGGTGTTCAAAGGTTCAACATTCAGCATGGAGTCAAGGGTAGAGCCCACCCAAAGGTATGTACTAACGGTTTAATCGCACCTGTAAGACAGTGTTCTAAGAGTTCCAGAGTCTACATTCCTCCTTCGGATATTACCAACGTCTTGATTACTCAATAATTAGCAATATTCTCAAGAGAAATTCGTCCGAGCATCGCGTAACAACTACTTCTGAATTACTCCGTTATAGTCTTCGCGCTACACCTAAAAAGGCCAAGAGGGGTTAGGGTTCTACGATCCTCAACTTCTCGGGCTCCTAGGTCGAAAATAATAATGTCTTCCCGATTACTCGGTAAACAAATATTAAGTTCAAGAGGGCCTTCCATTGAGTGGGGGATCTCATGCCTCCTTCTTCGGGATTACTCCCTCAAAGTTAACATGACTGTACCGCCCGTCCTATTCCTTAAGTGTTACTTAATCCGGGTATAGGATTCGTCCTTTGCAAAAAACCAAACACCCCAATTTGAACACATAATCAAACAAATCAAATAATAGTAAACAGATAAAACAAATTAGGCTTAACCCACTTAGGGATGGACCAGCAAAAGGTCAATCTGTCCCCAGCAGAGTCGCCAATTCTGTAGCGATAAAAAATGTAGCGGGGTAAATCGGAGATCGAATTATTGATTAATTCGTCTCACAAAAGCAAGAGTCGCCACCGCGCTTTATTGTTTCCAAGGGAAAAGGGGAAAGAGCGAAATAAAACCCTAAATATGCAATGTAAATAATACTTTTAAAAGTAATAAAAATACAAGGCGTTTTTGAAAAGAGATCTATGGTTCGGGGGTTGGTTATACAGTTGGAAGGTATTAGCACCCAATGTATCTATAGTACTCTATAGGAACCTTTTGAAATATTTGTTTATTAAAATTGTTCGTTCGATTGAAAAATAAATTGTTTTGGCCGAAAGGGGGTACGGACGGGTTTTGAAGATGCGACGACCTAATGTCAAAGTTTTTCCTTAAAGGGTATAAGTTTTGAAAAGATTGAATATTTAAGGAAAAATTATCCTAAGTTTTGATGAAATGTGAATGTTCGCGCGATTAGACTTGAGGACATGAAGTCGACAAATTTAATCGTTTTTTCCTCGGATTTAAACGTAAACAGAATAAACAAGTAAATATGAAATAATTAAACAGAAAAAAAATTATGCGGATAATGATTAAATAACAACAGTTAAATAAATGACCAAATGGTGTAAATATGCATTTTTGGATTTTTATTTAATATTAATGGAAAGAAAATGTTTTTAATAGTTTTCATTTTTTACGCATTTTTTACATGGATAAAAGTAAATGAGAATTAATTAAGGAAAACAAAAATATTTTTTAAGTTTTAAGACTTTCTATTTTTTTATATATATATTTTTAGGATTCTATATAAGGCATTATTATATTTAGTAATTATTAAATAAACAAACTAAATGGATACTTAAAAAAATTAACTTAAACCTAGTTAAAAAAAGGGATATTTAAAATTACCAAATAAACCTAAAATTAAATTTAACAAACAAAAGGTAAAATGATTAAAATGTTTTAACTAAATTATTAATTGATTAAGCTACTAATTAATTTAAACTAAGTTAATAATATTTCTAAAACTAAAAAAAAGAATAAATGGAAAAAAGTAAATTAAAAAAAGCTAGAAGAACAATTATATGGGCCAAGGGTTTTAAGGTGATCCAAACCAAAACTGAAGACAGGGGGGGCATTATGTAAAATTCATTTGGGCCATGTGTTTGGGATTCAGTCCAATTATTTCACAATTGTTTTAGGGTAAACACGATTTGGTAATTGGGATTAGGGATTTAGGTTTTGTGACCATGGCGCCGGTTCTTGCTTGTCTTCTTCGCGTGACTCATCTCTTCGTCTCTTGCTTCGCTACTGTGTTCCACAACCCAAGCCACCGGCATCTCATCCTCCTCTTCCCTCAAGTCCAAGCATTAGGGCGACCGTCACGAATCCACGGTACAAACATTATCTCTCAAATCTTTATGTTTTGGTTACGGTTTGCATGCTCGTGATTTTGATTCTGTTTGTTTTATTATGTTGTTTTGAGGCATTTTTTATGAAAAAAAGAGAAAAGAGAAGAGATACCTTGGGGACGGAGGAGAGGTTGAGGTGAACTAGGAGGCTGGGCAAGGAAGGACGGTGGAGGCGTTGTGAGCTTGCTTCGGATTTACCGGTACTTCGTTCCTTTTGGCCATTTTGCTTTGCTTTTTCCTCTTCTTCTCTTGCTACTGTTACTTGCTATTGTATGCTTTCCGTTGCTTTGAACATTTTTTGAATGCTATGTTGAAAAACTATTTTTGACTAGCTTGATGATATTGACACTTTTTCTTCTTCTTTCTGATTTCACTACTGTATACTTTCCGTTGCTTTTTGTTGGCCAGTGATGAGGTAATCTGAGGCCATGATGATATGCTTGTTATTGTTTGGACATTGGTTTTGGTTCTACTGGTTTTGTGTAGTAGGAAGGGTTTTGGAATGGTTTAGGCCATTTGTTTTTAGGCCATGGTCTTGACAGGTTTATGGTTCTGATATGGTTTGATATTTGAATTGGTTTGTTGGTTGGACAGTATATTGAAGGTTTTGGTAATGGTTATGCAGGTTAATTGTTTTGGGCCATGTGTTTTACTGGTTTTTCAGTAGGCTATGGTATATGGCATTTGGTTTATTGTTATGGTGTTTTTTTTGGTTGTGTTGATGGTTCTACTGGTTTTACAGTAGGTTATGGTTTTTGAAATGGTTGAGGTTTTGAAAAAGGGTTATGGTGTTTGATTTTGGTTGTTCTGGTTGATGCAATAGCAGGTTTTGGTAATGCAGGTTCTTACTGGTTTTAGGCCATGAAGGTTTGATGGTTTAGACAGTAGGAATGGCGTTTTGGTTATGAGAGGGTTCTACTGGTTTTTACAGTAAGAATGGTTTTTTGATTGCTTAGGCAGGCTTGACTCTCTTCTTTTTCTTGAAGGGGCTCTTCTGTTATGTTATACAGTTACTTGGCATTGTTTACGTTATAGGCTTGGGTTTGAATATTTTACAATATTCTCTTGGCCAATCTGCACATCTGCTTCAATGGTTTGTTTGTATTCCTCTTTCATGCTTCTTTTTCTACTGAGTTACTGCTGTAGCTTTGTTTTGTATCCACTTCTGCCTAAACCAAAACCTGTAAAAACCATATTTCTTTCTCTCTTCTCTCTCTCAAGTACCATGAAGCACTAAAATGTGTGTGTACTGTACTGTTCTGAAATTGCAAACATGCTGGAAAATGATGAAAATGGGAAATATATTATGCTTGCATATTTGTTTAAACTGCACACTTGCTCTTTGTCTTTGCATGGAAGCCTAAGTTTTGACTTCCTCCTATATGGGCATGTTATGTTTACGTTGGAACTCCTTTGAACAATGCATGTTTATGCATATGCTGTTACTTTTTGTATGCTATGTATATTTTAAAATATGCATTTTTTGACAAAAGAAATTATGCATATGCAGTTTTGAAAAATAAGATGAATTTGTGCATGTTTGAAATTGTGCATTCATTTATGAAAAATAAAAATTCGCCCCTTTTTTGTGAACCGGGAGAAATCCCGTGATTTGCAAAAAAGGGTAAACTGATTCCAGCCGTTTGCTTTTAATGATGAACACTAATAAATAATTTTCTACTTTTAATTATTTATTCAATTCTGACTTTTCTTTTTAATTGTTTTTGCAGGTAAAATCAAATGAGCAGACAAAAGCATTGGATAGAAGATTTAGAATTAGAAACTTAGAAATATAGTTCTATTTTACTTTAAACTTTTATGTAATTTGTTATTATAAATATTTGTAAATAATACAATGTTTAAATAACAATTGTAATAAAATAGAATAAAGTGAAATAAAAATTCTATTATTTCCCCGTCAATTCTTTTCTTTCCAATTATTTTATTTATCGTTTATAATTCTTTAAATTGTATAATAATTTAAAATCAATTTCAATCACTTAAATTCAGAATAATAAACACATAAATAAACATCATTGATCAATTAATAATTTCAATTATTTAATTCGTTATTCATAATTTCCTAAATTATAATAATTAAAATAGAATTTCAATTATTTAACTTAGAATGATAAATAATTAAATAATCATTATTGACCAATTAATGAACTTCTTTTCAAATATTTATTATATTATTCATAAATCTTTAAATTATGTAATAACTGAAAATAAATTCCAATTATTTAAATTTAAGATAATAAATAATAAATAAACACTGTCTGGACGATTAATATGCCTCTTTTCAAATATTTATTTTATTATTTATAGATCTTTGAATTATATAATAATTGAAAATAAATTCCAATTATTTAAATTTAAGATGATAAATAATTAATAAACATCATTTAAGTCTTGATCAGTTAATAAATTTAGCGTTCAAAAATAAACAGCTCTCGACTCGAAAAAATTATGAATTTTTAAAAATCAAAAGATCAAAACGCTTGCAATGTAATGATGCAGATGAGAGATGGTATCTTAGGTCAAAATTTGGGATACAACATTATGTAATTCTCCTCCCTAAAGCCTTGTAATAGTTAGGTTTAAATCTCTCGCACTTTTACTTTCCGGCATTATAAACTGTTAGATGATTGATAATAGGATTGTATGCGAAAGATAAAGTTCATAATTTAAAACAGTAGAAAACCCTAAATGTGCAAAGACTAAATTAATTGAAAAATAAACACTTGCACATGCTCACTCCTAGGGTTTTCCCCACTTCAGTTGCCTTCGGTAAACGGTTATGAAGTATAGGGAGTTTTAGGGGTTGCCCTTTAGTCCCGAAAGATAAAAAATGTCCCGTTCGAATGTTGCCTCGGAAAGATCTTTAGGACTTTAGGGTAATTACTAAGGTTTCCTAACTATTGCTTTAGTGATCGTCATTGTCCCTTTCGTCCCTTTCGATTGTCCCTTAAACTCCAACGATGGAGCTACCTACTCCTTAATAGTAGGATAGAGCTGTCTTAAGGAAATAAGAAAATGAACAGAATTTTTCAAGTAGGTAGAAACTTTTAGGTATTTGCTCAAAACAACAAATTTATACACATACACTTTCAAACAAACTTTTCAAACTAAAGTTTTCAAAACATTTTATCACACCCTTGAGGACTGATACAAGGGTTACCATAAAGTGAAACGCCGCACTAAGGCAAATTTCAAAACTTTTTGTACACAAACACACAAAAAGAAATTTTAAAATTGAGCAAGTACCTAAGAGCCCATGGAAAACCATGGATAGAAAGGGTGCTAACACCTTCCCTTTCTATAATCTACCGCCCGTACTCAGAAACATCTCGAAAAAGGTTTCTTATGTTCTTTTTCCTTTTCCTTTGTTGGATGAAATAAAAGTCGGTGGCTTCTCTTTCTTACCGCGACATTTGCGAACAAAAAACGCAAAACCAGTAGTAACTAAAAAACAGTCAGTTCTGGCACCGTATCACAGAACTGGCGACTCTGTTGGGGAATTAATAAAGTGGGGTATACCTTAAGATCTAGGTCATTTTTTAAAATTGCTTTCTTGTTTCTTTTGTCTGCTTTATCCTTAAAGGTTTTGTTTGGGTATTGTTGAAGATCCTACACCCAGATCTGGGGGGAACTTTTTAGGTAAACAACAATAGATCGTGGAGACTGTACGGTGTAGAACGATATGGTTTAAGCGATGGTTGTGTTGGTGTGAGATTTTGGTTGGTACCAGTATCCTTCGTGTGGAAACAAGGAAAATACGGGGCCGCCGCGTGGTGTCGTGAAGCACTAACGGACCTTAGAACCCTAGTTGAACAAACTTAGCCATTAGAAAGTAGTGAGATAGTCGGCCTCGGTATAAAGCTAAGGATTGTTTGATACTCGATGCTACACTCATTGAGATCAGACTTTCGGGATATTTTGGCCGCAAGAAAAGATTGCATGAGCTGAAATAATACCCGATAAAGGATGATCAGTGATATTAAGAATCCTTAGAACCCGTTTACTTTTCTAAGACAGGTTTGAAACCAACTAAACTTCAAGAGGGTACTTACCTTTAACCTCATGCAAGCCTTTGAACCTAAGGTCTATTTGTGTGTTTTGCTTGTGTGTGATTTACTCTGTTTGAACATAACATCATGCATCATAACATAGCATCCATTCTTATTACACTAACCATTTCAAGGATCGAGGGAATTTATCTTTGTTCTGTTTTGCAGATCATGGCTTCCGCTCGTAGAAACACTATCTGAATCAGCTTTGTGAGCATACCTCTCCAAATCAAAGAGATAGTATCAAGGGTTCCTGAAACTTCTTCGTTCACTAAGAGATATGGTCGACTTATCAAACTGGTTACTTCGAGCTTTGATGAAAATATGATGGGTGTACTTTTTCAGTTCTTTGATCCCAAGCACCATTGCTTCTCCTTTCCAGACTATGAGTTGGTGCCTACCATGGAAGAGTTCTCTCAGTTATTGGATCTACCTATTCTTGACCAGATGCCTTTCACAGGTTTAGAAGAGGTTCCTAAGCCAGAGGCCATTGCCTCAGCCTTGCATCTGAAACAGGCGGACATGGTATCCAATTGGGAGACAAGAAGCGGAGTCAAGGGTTTTCTAGCCAAGTTCCTAATAGAGAAGGCCCATCTACTTTTGGATGATTTGGATTTGCAGGCTTTTAAGGAGGTCTTGGCCCTTATAATCTATGGGCTAGTATTGTTCCCTAATCCAGACTTACTCATAGACGTGAATGCTATCAAGATCTTCCTCTCTCGCAACCTTGTGCCTACTTTGCTCGGAGATATCTTGCATGCTCTCCACACTCGTACTATGAAGAGAAGAGGGGTTCTTATGTGCTGCATGGTATTACTGTCGAGGTGGTTTATTTCTCACCTCCCTAAGTTAGTGCTGAGGAATGAAGAAGTTTTGGGTTGGTCGCAAAGGATAATGTCACTTTCTTACGCAGATATTCTTTGGTATTCCTGATCTATGGGAGATATTTCTATTATTGACCGCTGCGGGGAATTCCCTAATGTCCCACTACTTGGCATTAGGGGAGCTATAACTTATAATCCTTCTTTGGCTCTGCGACAATTTGGTTACGCTCGAAGGGGCGGTCCTCACGAGATGCTTATCCAGGGCATTATGTTCAACTATGAGGATGATGTTCAGGGGTATCGCCAGAGGTTCATACGAGCCTAGGGCATGATAAACAGATCTGATGTCAAGACTTTGGGACCGAAGGCATCCATTCCTATGGAACCTTATCTCTAATGGGTACGAGCTTGTGCTCAGAAACTGGTGATGCCATACATAGTCGTCTTACCAGTGATTGTGGAGCCCATTGCTGAAGGGGATATTCCCTACACGGTTCTTCATCCAGATATGCCCACTGATCTTGAAGAATTATAGAGTCTTGGATTCAATTGAAGATGGAACGGGATACTTATAGGGACCAGTTATATTCCCAGGAGAAGAAAGTTTTAGAGCTCACAAAGCATCTTCATGAGGAAAGAAGCCTTAATGTCTATCTCGGCACGAAGAGGAAGCATCCATGGGAAACTTGATCGTTTTAGTTTTTTTAATTTTCAATTGTAACGCCTAAAAGGCAATTGTATTTTGAATTCTACTAATAAAATCTTTGTTTCATTTTGGTTCGCAAATTTAAATTGCTCAAAATCCTTGAAATCATTGCATACACATATCATCTATGGCATTGCATAAACAGGTTTCATAACATGTTTCTCATCTTCTTCGCTGTTTATTTCAGCCCAATAATGACTTCTGAACAAATTATCAAGGATCTCCAGGCATAAAATGCCCAATTTCAGCAAATGTTCGTAGCTTTGGAAAAAGGGCAGGAAGATCTGAAGGCCCTTATTTTGAAAGAGAAAAAGAAGAAGACAAAGAAGACTGTTGGTGTCCTGAATCTGGGCAGAAGATTCAAGGGACTGTTGAAGTAATCGATTGATCTGACCTCCTCATCCAAAGAAGGGGAGAATTAAGAGGGAGAGACAAGGGAGGAGGACCCTAGCCCTGAGGTTTCTGATAATGACACTGAATACAATGATGAACAGTATCCTCCCGCTGAGGATAGGTACAAACAGTTAGAGGATCGTCTGAGTGCAATGGAGATCCAAAGAATACCAGGGTTGGATTTTGAAGAGTTGGGTTTGGTATCTGGGGTTATCATCCCACCGAAGTTCAAGGCTCTGGTATTTGCAAAGTATGATGGGGTGTCTTGTCCCAAGCTTCATCTCCGTTCTTATGTGAGGAAGATTCAGCCTCACACTGCTGATAGGAACTTATGGGTCCATTTCTTTCAGGACAGCCTGTCCGGGACTCGGCTTGAATGGTTATATCAGCTGGAGGGAACCAATGTCCACAACTGGGAAGATCTGGCTGCTGCTTTTTATAAGCAGTATCAATATAACGTTGACCTTGCTCCTACCCGTACTCAACTCCAGAGTATGTCCATGGGTGCAAGTGAAGGTTTCAAGGACTATGCTCAAAAGTGGAGAGATTTGTCAGGGAGAGTCCAACCCCCTTTCTCTGATAGGGAGTTGGTTGACATGTTTCTGAGTACGCTATCTGGTCTGTTCTTCAATCATCTGATTGGTAGCTCCTCAGCTGGTTTTACTGAGCTAATATTGACTGGAGAAAGGGTAGAAGTTGGGATCCGAAGTGGAAAGATCTAGAAAGACACCTCTTCAAGTACAGTGAAAAAGCCATTCATGGGTAAGAATGAGGTAAATGCTATCTACAATCCCAGAAGTTAGAATAGAACCGAGCACCGTCAAGCGGTAGGGGCTGTCATGATCTCGAAGTCTGAACCTACCCAACAAAGGAACAATCAACCAAGGACAGAAAGGCCGGTAAGACAGTACACTCGGATAAACATGACTCTGTCTCAAATCTTGCCACATTTATTGAAGACCAATATGGTAACCCTGAAGGAGGCTCCGAAGAATCCTAACACCACATCTCCTCGTTACAATCCAAACACTCGGTGTGCTTACCATTCTGAGAGTCCAGGCCACGATACCAACAACTGTTGGTCTCTGAAGAACAAGGTGCAGGATCTGATCGAGGAAAAGGAGATTGAATTTGATCCCCCTGAGACTCCCAACGTCATAACTGCACCCATGCCCAAGCATGGCTTAGGAATCAATGCTATTGAGGTTGTCTCCACTACGGAAGATGCTGATGATGAGGATTCTGATATTGACAGTTGGATCTACCCTACTACCAACGGTGGACCTAGTAACTGGACGGCCAAAGATTTTGTTCCTATTTATTTTGTTCAGCAGTAATTGTCTTACTTGTTTTTCGAATTTGTAATAAACAATATAAACTCTATGGCCTTGTGTATTACCCGAGGCACATTGATTTATTTGTGAGGATTATTATATGTCATTTTCATATGTCATCAATAAAACATTGGATGTTTCTTGCATACAAATTTTGTGCTCTCTGTTTTTTCTTTTCTTATTTTCACTTTATCAATACAACTATGCTCTTACACACACTCACATATCAAACTGCAGATCCATATCCACTCTGGATCCCATTGATAACAGTTCTGCTATTTCCAGTTATAACTTTGAAAATCTGATCAACCAAGCCGAGGACGAAGGTGAGGAAGATTGTGAGGTTCCTGGAGAACTTGCTAGACTGTTATAGCAGGAGGAGAGGGCTATACAACCTCATGAAGAGCCAGTTGAGACGATAAACTTAGGCACAGAGGTAGACAAAAAAGAAGTCAAGATTGATGCAAATCTGGAGATGAATGTCAAACTGCGGTTAATACAAATGTTGCACGACTATGTTGAGATCTTCGCCTGGTCATATGAAGACATGCCTGGTTTAGACACTGATATTGTGGTACATCGTATGCCGACTAAAGAATATTGTCCTCTGGTTAAACAAAAGGTCACCGTATGTGTCCTGAAATGTCATAGAAGATCAAAGCAGAGGTTATGAAATAGTTCAACGCTGGATTCTTAGTTGTCACCTCCTATCCACAGTGGGTCGCTAACGTCGTTCAGGTACCTAAGAAGGATGGTTAGGTACGGATGTGTGTGGACTGCAGAGACTTGAACAGGGCAAGCCCAAAGGATGACTTCCCGCTTCCCCACATCAATGTTCTGGTTGACATCACCGCACAGCACAAAATCTTTTCCTTCATGGATGGTTTTTTTGGCTACAACCAGATCAAGATGGCTCCTGAAGACATGGATAAGACAACCTTCATCACACAGTGGGGCACTTTCTGTTACAAGGTGATGCCTTTTGGGTTGAAGAATGCTGGGGAAACTTATCAGCGGGCCATGGTAGCTTTGTTCCACGATATGATTCACCATGAGATAGAGGTTTATGTTGATGACATGATAGCCAGGTCTCAAACTGAGGAAGAACACCTTGATCATCTATAAAAGTTGTTTGACAGGTTGAAAACATACAAGTTGAGGTTGAATCCGAACAAGTGCACCTTCGGGGTAAGTTCTGGTAAACTTATGGGGTTCATCGTCAATGATAAAGGTATTCAGGTAGACCATGCAAAGGTTAAGGCCATATAAGAGATTATGGCTCCCCGTACTAAGAAGGAGGTTAGAGGTTTCTTGGGACGCCTAAATTATATCTCCAGGTTCATTTCACATCTGACTGCTACTTGTGAGCCAATCTTCAAGCTCCTGAAGAAAGAGCAAGTGGTAAAGTGGAATGACGAATTCCAGACCGCTTTTGAAAGAATCAAGGAATACCTTCAAGAATTACCAATTCTGATGCCTCCGATTGAAGGAAGACCATTGATATTGTACTTAATGGTGCTAGACAATCCAATGGGGTGTGTGCTAGGGCAACATGACGAGTCTGGTCGAAAAGAGCACGCAATATACTACCTTAGCAAAAAGTTTACCGATTGTGAAACACAATACTCACTGCTCGAGAAAACTTGATGCGCTTTGGCATGGGCTGCTCGCTGACTGAGATAGTATATGTTGACCCACACTACTTTGTTGATATCTAAGATGGATCCAATCAAGTACATCTTCGAGAAGCCCGCTCTCTCTGGAAGAATAGCAAGATGGCAGATGATCTTAATCGAATACGATATATAATATATAACCCAGAAAGCAATCAAGGAAAGTGTATTAGCTGATCATTTGGCCCATCAGGCCGTGGATGACTACCAGTCCATGAATTTTGAGTTCCCGGACGAGAATATTATGCTAGTGACTGACTATGAAGAACCTGGACCGGATGAAGGACCTGAAGAAGGATCCCAATGGACCATGGTTTTTGATGGAGCCTCGAATGCACTCAGTAATGGAATTGGGGTTGTAATTATATCTCCCGAGGGCTGTCATACTCTCTTCACCGCCCGACTATGCTTCAACTGTACTAACAACATGATGGAGTATGAAGCTTGCATCATGGGTCTCAAAGCTGTTATTGACTTGAGGATCAAGTTCCTAGACATTTTCAGGGATTCAGCCTTGGTGGTAAGTCAGATCAAGGGAGAGTGGGATACGAAGCACCCGAATCTCATCCCATATAAGGAACATGTACTGACATTGCTCCCACACTTTGAGGAGGTAACCTTTGAACATTTCCCACGAGAGGAGAATCAGTTAGCGGACGCACTGGCTACTATGTCTTCTATGTTCAAAGTTAAATGGGACAACGAAGCTCCCCGAATTACTACCGAGAGGTTAGATGAACCAGCATACTGCTGTGAGATTGATACAGAAGAGGTAGCAGATAAACCTTGGTTTCATGAAGTAAAAAGGTATCTTGAGGCTCAAGAGTATCTCGAGGGAGCATCTGTCAATGACAAAAAGTTTCTGAGAAGGTTCACCGCGAATTTCTTCCTCAGTAATGGAATCCTCTACAAGCGCAACCATGACTCTACCTTACTGCAGTATGTAGACGAGAGTGAAGCAGAGAGGATTATGACAAATTTACATGAAGGTGCCTTTGAAATCCATTAAAGTGGACATACCATGGCTAAGAAGATCCTACAGGCAGGATACTATTGGTCTACCATGGAAGCAGATTGTTATTAGCACTCCTGAACTTGTCATAAATGCCAAATCTATGTTGATAAGGTGTGTGTGCCTCCGGTTCCCTTGAACATCTTGACGGCTCCTTGGCCCTTTGCAATGTGGGGCATTTACATGACCGGAGAGATTAGACCTACCGCTTCTAATGGGCATTGCTTCATCCTGGTGGCCATTGATTACTTCACGAAGTGGGTTGAAGTTACCTCCTTTGCTACTGTGACCAAGAATGTGGTGGCACGGTTTATCAAGCATAACCTGGTTTGTTGTTACGGTGTCCCCGAAAGAATCATCACGGACAATGGTACGAATCTCAATAGCATGATGATCATCAAACTCTGTAAGCAA
The DNA here is from genome assembly GCA_948472305.1 of Vicia faba. Classification (NCBI taxonomy): domain Eukaryota; kingdom Viridiplantae; phylum Streptophyta; class Magnoliopsida; order Fabales; family Fabaceae; genus Vicia; species Vicia faba. The sequence continues at coordinate 1,169,905,233 of OX451736.1, read as the reverse complement.
TTCAAGATATAGCACCATAACTCTTATCCCTACAAGCCGAAGATGAATGGTGTTGTAGAAGCTGCTAACAAGAACATCAAAAAGATCATATAGAAGATGACGGTGACATACAAAGACTGGAATAAGATGTTACCATTTTCTCTTCATGGGTATCGCACGTCTGCACGAACATCAACAGGGGAAACACCCTACTCTCCGGTATATGGCATAGAAGCAGTCCTACCTATTGAGGTCCAGATCCCTTCTCTGAGGATTATGAAGGATGCGGGCTTGAACGAAGATGACTGGATTCAGACTCGACTTGATCAATTGAATCTGATCGATGAGAAGAGACTTATTGTTGTCTGTCATGGTAAAATGTATCAAAAACGGATGATCAAGGCTCTCAACAAAAAAGTCAGACGCCAAGAATATCAGGTCGTGGATCTAGTGATCAAGCGCATCATACTGACGCAAGGTGATCCCAGGGGCAAATGGACTCCCATATACGAAGGTCCATTTGTGATCAAAAACATTTTTTCGGGTGGAGCCATGATTCTGACCACCATGGATGGTGAAGACCTTCCTCACCCTGTCAATGCGGACATAGTGAAAAAATACTACGCATGATTAAAGACCCGCTAGGTTGACTGGCCTAGGAAAAATAAGGGCTTCCCGGTGAACCAAAAGGGTTCGGGCAAAAATAAGGGATGAAAACAAAAAAATCTGTACACCCGGCAAGTCGAAAACCTGAAAAGGCGGATTGGGCAAAAAAGGGTATCCCGGTGGACTGAAAACCCGAAAGGGAGGTCCAGGAAAAAGTTAGGGTAAAGCGTATCACTACATCCCATTGGATCACCTTACGACCAGACCTCAGTATCAACTATCAAGCTCGAACGGCACCATTCAATCCAGTCAACTTCGGACAAGCAAGCAAAGTGATGAGACGCTCGAAGACATGGCGGCAATAGCATAATTGAAACCCAATGGGATTATTTCACTTAGCTGTTTTCTTTTCTTTGTATACAATATTGTATAGCTTTCATTTTCGGCGGCATTCTCTTACTATAGTGTCAGCTTCCTTGTACAAAAACGCCTGTTACGGGCCAACTTTAAGAAATTAATACAAGTCATTTTTACAAAACCATTTGTTTTTTCTTTTTCTGTTTTGTTTTGCAAAAACGTCCAATGACTTATCCTTGACATATGCATTTGAATATGATTGCTATTCACAAATATTCGCATGAGAAATGGAAAGACAATTGCTCGTGACTTAAGAAACAGGGGCAAAAACTAAAAGAAATCATGTCAAGACCGACAGTTACTCCATTCAGCAGGTACAGGGGCAGAACCAGCTTTGAAACAAGGTCATCAATACATGCGACCCCGTGGCGCCTACACTCCCCACAGAGTAGGGGCAATTAAAACATTGATATCAGTTTCCCCAAACAGGAGTTACTATCCCCCAGCAAGGATCCCTCGGAGAGTCGGCATTTATATTCCCCAGCCGAATTTTATAATCACAAGCGGGTCATAAAGTTTTCTCTCGAGCAGAGTTTATTTCTCTGAATACAGAAGCTCAATCCCCAACAGAGGTTATTCCAACAGATACAGAAGCTCATCCCCCAGCGGAGTTTATTTCTCCGAATCAGCAAAGCATCTCCTCTCGCAAACAGAGATATTCCCCCGCAGAGTTATTCTTAAGCAGAGTCTCTCCCCGACAGAATATTCGTAAACAAGGAGCAGATCCCCAACATAGTCATCTTCGATTCACCATCCCCAGCGGAAGTAGAAGAACCACTTTTTTCTATAACGGTCAGGAATTCAATTTCCAGTCCTCTCCAGCAGCAGTCAAGGATTTATTTTCCCAGACTCGAATATGTCACAATAATATTTCATGTTCATACATCATGACGTGCACATACATTTTGCATGCACCATAACCTCATTTACTTTGAGAACATCATCACGCAATGCATTGCATGCATCACATATAATTAACCCTCTACCTTTTCAGGAAAATGGTTATCATCAACAATTCCAACAATTCAAGATGAAATCCATGAAGTTATACATGTCACATCTGCAGACAACTAATAGAAAATCAGTTCCCAAAACCAAACGGATCAACCAATCTACGTGATCAAATGAGGCAAGACCTACTATCAAGGCTTTCATTTCGAAGTAACCATACTATCCAGGTTCCTTCTCATAGCCCTATTATCCAGGCTTTCATTTCGAAGTAAACCTACTATCCAGGTTCCTTCTCATATCCTTATTATTCAGGCTTTCATTTCTAAGTAACCCTACTATCTAGGTTCCTTATCACAGCCCTACTATCCAGACTTTCATTTTGAAGTAACCCTACTATCCAGGTTCCATATCATAGCACTACTATCCAGGCTTTCATTTCGAAGTAACCCTACTATCCAAGTTCTTCTCATAGCCCTACTATCTAGGCTTTCATTTCGAAGCAACCCTACTATCCAGGTTCCTTCTCATAGCCTTACTATCCAGGCTTTCATTTCAAAGTAACCCTACTATCCAGGTTCCTTCTCATAGCCCTACTATCCAGGATTTCATTTCAAAGTAACCCTACTATCCAGGTTCCTTCTCATAGCTCTACTATCCAGGCTTTCATTTCGAAGTAACCTTACTATTCAGGTTCCTTCTCATAGCCTTACTATCCAGGATTTCATTTCGAAGTAACCCTACTATCCAGGTTCCTTCTCATAGCCTTATTATCCAGGCTTTCATTTCTAAGTAACCCTACTACCCAGGTTCCTTCTCATAGCCCTACTATCCAGGCTTTGATTTCAAAGTAACCCTACTATCCAGGTTCCTTCTCATAGCCCTACTAATCCAGGCTTTCATTTCGAAGTAATCCTACTATCTAGGTTCCTTCTCATATCCCTGCTATCCAGGCTTTCATTTCGAAGTAACCCTACTATCCAGGTTCCTTCTCATAGCCTTACTATCCAGGCTTTCATTTCGAAGTAACCCTACTATCCAGGTTCCTTCTCATAGCCTTACTATCCAGGCTTTCATTTCGAAGTAACCCTACTATCCAGGTTCCTTCTCATAGCCTTACTATCCAGGCTTTCATTTCGAAGTAACCCTACTATCCAGGTTCCTTCTCATAGCCCTACTATCCAGGATTTCATTTCGAAGTAACCCTACTATCCAGGTTCCTTCTCATAACCTTACTATCCAGGCTTTCATTTTGAAGTAACCCTACTATCCAGGTTCCTTCTCATAGCCCTACTATCCAGGCTTTCATTTCGAACTAACCCTACTATCCAGGTTCCTTCTCTTTTATCTCCAGACAACGAATACGGTCGATTTCATATTCCCTAGTAAGTCGTTGCGAAGCCTGGGATATGACCAGATAACAACTTATTTTTGTCTCATCAATCAAGAGTTAATTCCTTATTAGAGTAATGGAGAACTGAAGCTCCTAGACTCTATTTCCCAGGACATCAATCAACATTCCCCGGCGAAGTCCTCCTCAATGGCAGGTACAAGAATTATTGCAAAGGAATATCTTATGCAACCGATATCTTTTCTGGATGGCATCTTTAAGCCCGTCTCAGACGATTCTCCATCACCTTCCAATTGGCATCTATATATCCATTCCTGATATTATCGATCAGTATTACTTCATGCGAGTGCAAATTTCTGGGCACTCTACTGTTCAATCATCTTCCACCTTCAGATCTCGAAAGGAAGACCAGCCAATCTACATCCTCAGGTTTAAGAAGATTGAACAGGGGCAGTTGTTGTACCCCAAAATTTCCCTCCCATTTTTACACAAAAAACATACTCCTAGAAGTCCTCAATTGCTCAAGTTGACTAAGGATTGACCAGACAAATCCTTCTCCTAAGACAATGAGCCCCAAACTAGGGTTTCACTCCTCATTAAGATGTTTGAGTTCTAAGGGTCCTAAATGATTTCCATTGCCCTAATATGTCCTCAAGATCATCCATGCCAAGTTTCATGCCTTGCACAAGAAGTTTGCTCAGTCAACTGCTCAGATGCCTGAAGATCAACTATACTAGGTCAAAAGTCAATTGTGATCCACATGCAGTCAAACTTCAATATTTTTGGTCAACATCAACATTTTAAAGTAACATCCATAATTTTATCAAGGGTTGATCATGATTCTTCAAGGAATGCTCCTAATTCTAAAACCCAAAAGTTGCTAAATTAGGGTTTCTATAGGAAAAGTCAACCAAACTTTGACCAGGCATAACTTCCTCATACTTTATCAGAAATTTCTCATCCAAGGCTCATTTTGAAGAGAATCCAATTCCCTACAACTCATCTTCAGCCCTCAAGTTTAAAAAATGCACTCATGAAAAGATATAAATTCAGATATTATAGGTCATTTCAAAAAGTCAACAAAAATACCTTTTGGGTCAAAGCTTCTTACATGAACATGGAAGACCCAATTGATATGAAAACAAAAGTTTTGTTTAGACGACATCCTAAGCTTTCGAAAAAATCCAAGAACACCCTCTTAGGGTCAAAATTGAAGGAGATATGCATTGTCAAAGTTGGCCATTTTTGGAAATTTGCCCAAAAGTCAACAATGCTCAAAATTGCATTTTTTTCCACATGGGCCCATTTTTTCAAGTTTGAATCTCAGTCCTAGCATGGTCCACGACCTATGGGACCCTCCATGCCTTTTTATTTTTTTTATTTAATTTATTTTGATTTTGATTCATTTAAATTCAAATAAAATCAAATTAAATCAAAATAAATCAAACTTATGGAATGAGATTTGTTTTGCATTGAATTATAGATCATGCAAGCTGTATAACCTCAAGCAAAATTGTGCAAGCTCTAAAACAAGAAGAAATATCCAATTTTGGAAATATTTGAATAAAAAATTCAAGACCATCAATCTCTTGATTCTTTCCAAGTTTTATTGACCTAATTGGATTCACTACTTATACAAAAGCTTTGTGAACCCTAGAAAGAGAATATACACGCAGCCTGCCTCTCAAGAACAAGAATAAAGTTCAACTTTTTTTTGTGAAAAAGTGCAGACCGGGTTCCTTTCTACAGGCCGTTTCAAGGCATTCCAAGGATCAAAACACATCCCTGGGCATCCTCTGAAGCGGTTGCAAGTATCACCAAGTCTCCACAAGCCCAGAAACACGCTACACGAACATCATGGTTTGCCCTTCTTTCCAAAAATCGATTACCATGATTCTTGCATCATAAACATGTTTTAATTATATGTTTGTGCTTGCTATCGTATTTGTAACATGCTGGATTAGTTTGATTGAAGTTTGAGTGCAGGTGTGGACATCTGCCATGGCTAGGGTTCTAGAGCTCCAATTTGGGGAACCCTAGTTAGAGGCAAAATTAGACCAAATTGAGGACCCTTTCATGTTCAGGGGTTAATTTACAATTGATCCATGGCTCTGGATGGAATTTATTCTGCTTGGATTGCATTTTTTATGTTTGCAGGTTTATAGCCACGCACAAAAACCGTCACTATAGCCTATAGTGACGAGTTTGTCCGTAGGTAAAAGTTCTCTCTAAAACAACAGTCCCTGGGGAAGAAGATGAAGGTGTGGCAATACCTGAGTGGATAGTTTAAAATTCGCGTGTTTTGCCTATTCCTACTGACCATTATTCTATATAATATTTATTTTGTGTTTGTATTAATGATTGAGTAACTTGGTCCAGTGGCAAAGGGGAAGAGTTTCAGGGTGCGCGCTTGTAGGAGGTCAGGGGTTCGATCCCTGCCTCCTACATAATATTTTTTCCTAACATTCATCTGCAGATTCAGTGATCTCTTCCCAAGCGTGTACACCATAAGCCTCAAGAACCATCACTATTGGATCATCCATGCCCAGATCCAAACGTCCAGCAAAGAGCAGCGCATGGTATACTCCCTGAAGGTGATCCCCACTGGATCCAGCGCAAACGGGCCAGCTATCCTGGGCCCTGGAAATTCAGCATGCACCTTCCAAAAATACTTTCAAACCAGGCCCAATCTAATTTTTTTTTCTTTTTTTAATTTCTTTTGTTTGTTTTAATTATTTTTTTAATTACTTTAAAAAATCATTTTTTTCAATTAAATCAAAAAAAATCACAAACATGAGAATTAGATTTTTTCATGAAATATTTTTTCATTAATTAATTAGTAATTAGAGTAACTTAAATTCTTTTTTTTCCATAATCAAAAAAAACAATTAGAAGTTAGGTTAATTTGTAAAATTAATTATTTTTTCTCAAAGATCCAAAAAAAAGTTTTTATTTATTAAATTAAATATCTTTGAATCTAATTTTAATTATGTATTTAATTTCATCGAGCATTTATTTCTTTTTCGATTAATGTAATTGCTCCGAGTTTGTAATAGTTTAACTTAGGTTTACTATTTGCATTTACTATTCTCACTTGGTTGTTGATTATGTAACCCCCCCTCCCCAAAGCCTTGTAATAGTTAGGTTTAAATCTCTCGCACTTTTACTTTCCGTCATTATAAACTGTTAGATGATTCATAATAGGATTGTATACGAAAGATAAAGATCATAATTTAAAACAGTAGAAAACCCTAAATGTGCAAAGACTAAATTAACTGAAAAATAAAAACTTGCACATGCTCACTCCTAGGGTTTGCCCCACTTCGGCTGCCTTCAGTAAACGGTCATGAAGTATAGGGAGTTTTAATGGTTGCCCTCTAGTCCCGAAAGATAAAAAATGTCTCATTCGAATGTTGCCTCAGAAAGATCTTTAGGACTTTAGGGTAATTACTAAGATTTCCTAATCATTGCTTTAGTGATCGTCATTGTCCCTTTCGTCCCTTTTGATTGTCCCTTAAACTCCAACGATGGGGCTACCTACTCTTTAATAGTTGGATAGCATTGTCTAAAGGAAATAAGAAAATGAATAGACTTTTTCGAGTAGGTAAAAACTTTTAGGTATTTGCTCAAAACAAAAAAATTTTACACATACACTTTCAAACAAACTTTTCAAACTAAAGTTTTTAAAACATTTTATCACACCCTTGAGGACTGATACAAGGGTTACCATAAAGTGAAACGCCGCACTAAGGAAAATTTCAAAACTTTTTTTGCACAAACACACAAAAATAAATTTTAAAAATGAGCAAGTACCTAAGAGCCCATGGAAAACCATGGATAGAAAGGGTGCTAACACCTTCCCTTTCTATAATCTACCCTCGTACTCAGAAACATATCGAAAAAGGTTTTTTTTGTTCTTTTTCCTTTTCCTTTGTTGGATGAAATAAAAGTCGGTGACGACTCTTGCTTACCGCGATATTTACGAACAAAAAATGCAAAACGAGTAGTAACTAAAAAATAGTCAGTCCTGCCACCGTATCACAATAATCCTATAAATACAAGAGCAATCACATAGTACGAGGGGGGACGAAAGAGAGGACATAGGGAGACGAACACACATACATACTGCACACAAAGAAACCACGCGCATGCACTACTCAATCGAAACACCTTTTGCAGTTTCCCTCATCCAGGATTCCACCTCAACTCCTAAGCAAACATCTTCACACCCAGAGCCACAGATCATCATCTTCGATTGGTAAGGGTTTGCAAAACCAAAATTGCACCTTCATGACATTTAAATACACCTTGCACATATATTATTGTTATTACTGAATATGCTGCATGTAAGCTAAAGCGCAGAGATGGGATCGTGCCATTGCTGGGGCACGATCTAAGTTGTTCCTTTGAATCCCAGGATAAAACGAACCCAGACCCAGACTCAGCAGATTCGAACTGAGGAAGGAGTCGAATTGGGAGGAGATTCGAATCAGGGGGGTAGAATCCCCCCTGGATCTCTAACATTTATTTCGTTTTGCAGGAAACATCTTCTCAGAACCTTGTTCAGTGCTTCGAAGCAGCTCGGCTTTGAACTGGATACAGGGTTCCCAGATCGAAGAATGACATATCCAGATCGAATACCCCAAAGTGAAGCCCCTCATACACCTTCGATCAAGCCTCTTCGCTGGATCGAAAGACAGCCCAAGATTCTTTCGATCCAGACGTCCAAAACTACTCCTCCTTTGATTTTCTGCCAGATCCTTCGATTTCTATGTCTTAACAATTTTATTTCTTTTGTTTTACCAACATAAAATCAATCCAAAAACCACAAAAAAACATTAGGATAGTTTTTTTTCATTAAATTAATTTGGTTAATTAATCATTTAATTATCTTAACATTTTCTCAAAAAACTATAATTAAGTAGATTTAGATCATTTTCCCAAAATAAAATAAAACAACAAAAAGATTTTAATCTTAGGATTTTTAGACGTTATTTTCAAATTTGCGCACATTTTATTTTATTGTAACTACTCACAATTGTAATAGCTTTAGATTTAAAATTCCGTATGTTGTACCCCAAAATTTGCCCTCCCATATTCTTCAAGAATTGCAAAGTCAAAGGTCCAAACATCTCCCCAAGGGTTGCACAGTTCAAGGGCCTCCTAACAGTCAAAATTAGGGTTTTGGTTCTGGCAAAGAAAATGAAGTTTCCAAGGGTCCAATCAAGTCTCACATGCCTACAAACATGGTCAAGCATCCTCATACCAAATTTCAAGACTTTCAGCACAAAATTGCACAGTCAACAACCCTAATTGCACTACAGTCAACTGTAGGGGCAAAATGGTCATTTGACAGTCAAAAGTTCAAAATTTTTGGTCAACATCTCATTTTGAAGCCACAAACATCATTTGATCAATGCTTGATCATGATTCTCAAAGCTTGGCTAAAAAAGTCTCAAGATGCAAAAGTTTCCAAATTTGGACAGTTGAAAAAGTCAACTGTAACTTGACCAGGGCATAACTTTCACATGTATTATCAGAAAAATTCCATCCAAAGCTCATTTTGAAGAGGAAGACATTTCCTACAACTCCTTTTCACACTTCAAGTCCAAGAAATGCTCTCACAAAAAGTTATCAATTTCAACATTATAGGTCATTTTCAAAAGTCAACAAAAAGGGACTTTAAGTCAAAGGCCATAACTTGCGATTGGTAAATAAAAATGACATGGGACCAAAGGCATTGGTTAGAGTACTCAAAGACCTTTCCAAAATGTCCAAGAACATGAGCAAATCTTAAAAATTGAGCAAGTTGTGCCTTGTGGAAGTTGGGCAATTTTTGGATATTTTTGAAAAGTCAACATTGATTCAAATGACCTAAAAATGCTAATGGGCCTCTTTTCTTCCACAATTCATCATCCAAGGCATGTGCACGACCATGTGGCCCAAACGGAAGTTTTTATCATTTTTTATTTATTTATTTGGATTTTTAATCATTAATAATTCATTTAATTAAAATAAATAGGTAAAAAATACTAAACCTAACTTTTTGAATCTTTTTGTGCATAAAATAATCTCAAGATTTTGTGTATAATCAGATTTGGAAAGTATCTTGGTGATTGAACATGATTTGGAATAAGTTTGCATGAAAAAGATTGAAATAATAATGCCATAAAAATCAAATATTGATTCATCAATTCAAGGATTCTTTGATCAATTTTCTTAACCTAAATCATCCACACATAAATACAAAACGCAACCCTAGTGATCATAACCATAAAGCTGCGCAGAAAAGCCATATGCAAACTTGGAATTTTTCAAGAAAAACTCAAATCTGAAAACCAAGTTCTAGGTCGATTCAAGCAAGGAGACTTATTCCATCACCTTCCTGAGGATTCAAGGAAGGAATTAGAATCAAAACCATAAGCTTTGACACATAGAAACGTGAGAACGCGGGTGTCCTGTACAGAAAATTTTTCACTTTCTTGCATCACGATTCACGCATCTTTCATAGTTTTTGATATTTAATTTACGTTCATTATTCAATTCTGAAGCTAATTGTATGGTTTGATTTTGTTTTTGTGCACTACACGCGATTCCACCATTGTTATCTTTTAGGGTTACCAAGCTTTTGATTTGGGCGTTTCCAAACGCTGTAAAATTAAAGGATCACAATACCATGGTTAAAACTAGCAGGCTTGGACGATCTAGAAACGACCCTCGCGCCTAATTTATGTGGCCGGACGGCCTATTCGCTATTTTCAGACATGGCTTGTTTTGGGGGGGTTCAAAACCCCCGCTAACTCTTTTCTATTTTCAGGGAAAAACAGAGCAACGAAGAAGATGATTATGTGGCCAAGGCTGATTGGTTCGTTTAAACTTTCGCGCGCAAAAAAGCATTAACTTTTGTTTTATTTTATAATGTTTGTTGTTTATATGATAGACAAAGAAACCAAGTGGCACGATTGGCAGGCATGTACGTTGATAACCAACAGGACCTGGGTTCGATCCCAGGTCCCTCACCCTTTCAATAATGTTTTTTCTAACTTAATCCTATGCAGATTCGCTTCCAGGTTCAACCATGCATCCATCTTCTAGGCGTGCCACGCGTATAGCAGGATCGTTCAAAAGGTCCAAATCTGAAGAACATGATAGGCTGCAGTCAACCCCTTCATACGCTGGCAAAGAAAGTCAAAAAAGGGCCTTAAAACCTTGGGCCAGCAATGCCAATAATACCTCTCAATTGGGGGCAGACTCCCCATGGTTTGAATTTTCATCTTTTTTTTCTTTATTTTAATTATTTCAATTATTGTTTGTTTTTCTTTTAATTCTTTAATTTAAATATTTTCATAAAAAATATAAAAAAACAATATAAAGATCATAAAGACAAAAATAAGTACTTTTTATTTAATATTTTAGTATTTTGTAAATAAAGCCTTTATTAATTAATTAGTTTTAATCTAGGGTTAACCTTAATATTTTTCAATAAAACTTAAAATTTGGTAGAATTAGGGTTTGTAATAATTTTTTTTCTCTTTCTTTTTATTCACTAATAATTAAATATTATTTATTTTTGTAATTAAATTACCATGTAATTAGTTAGGTTAACTTAGGTTTAAACTTTAATATTTTTTAATAAACTAACAAACAATTAGAATTAGGGTTAGCATTTTAATTTCAATTAATCTCATTAAATGCTCATAAATACAAAAAACCCAAAACTAATTTCCTTTCACATTTAATTTAATTAATTTCGTAATTTTAATTCAATTTCTTTTTCTTTAATCTAATTAATTTAACAATTTAATTTAATTCCATTAAAAAGGGTCCAACGCCCTCGTTTCAATTTAAAATTTCAATTCGCGTATTTATTTCTTTTTCTTTTAATATTTATGTACCTCTCCCAAAGCCATGTAACATTTATCTTTCGCACCTTTACTTTATTTCTTTATTTTTTCTGTCAAATCGGGTCCTGGAAATTTTGGCGATGTGGACCCGCGCCTTTTGTAATAGTTTAGAATTTTACCTTTCCGCAAATTTTTTAACTGTTAAATAAATGCATGCAAGAATGAATGACGAAAATAAAAACAAACGCTTAGATCACCAATGACATGACAAGATAAAATAAATGAACACGACACACAAATCACACACCACCCCTAGGGTACGCCTCACTGTTGCCTTGCCTCGAAAGGTGATCGTCGAGTAGAGGATGTCTTAGTAAGTCCTCATGATCCGGGAACCTGGCATGAGGGTAGCTTCTAAGGTATCTTCCCATTGCTCTGGTGATCACCATGTCCCGAACCTCGAATTGACCCGAACACCTCCAACGGTGGTGCTACCTACCTCTCAATGGTGGGATGGCATTACTTTAAAGGACATTTACACAGACGAATTCCTTAGGGTAGGTAGACGACTCTAGATACTTGCTCTAATTTCAAAACAAATCAAAAAATACTTTTCACACCGACACCTTTTCAAAAAGCTTTCGAAAGCAATTTTTCAAACACTCTTGAGGACCGATACAAGAGTCGAACTGGAATTTTCAAGGAAACTTTTTAAAACTCACAGTTGAAAAGCAAACAAACCATTTTTGAAAACACAGTGAGCAAGTATCTAAGAGCCCATGGATAACCATGGATAGAAAGGGTGCTAACACCTTCCCTTTCTATAACCTACCTCCCGAACCGAGAGCAATCTCTTTAAGGAATTTTTCTGTGCTTTTGTCCTTTCCATTTGGAGAAAATAAAAGACGGTGGCGACTCTTGCTTCCGCGACATTTCGCGAACCAGCGTTAAACAGTCAGTTCCAGATCCACCGATCACAGAACTGGCGACTCTGCTGGGGATAGGAATACTAATAAAGTGAGGTGTACCTTAGGGTTAGTTCATAACTGTGTTTTCAATTGTATTGATTTGCTTGCTGTAAATTGTGGGTTGCTTGGGAGTTCTATAGATCCAAACCCGGATCTGGGGATACCTTCTTAGAAAGTAGCAACAAGGCTGTGAGGGAACTGTGCGGGGTATACCGACATGGTTGAAACAGTTTGCTACGTTGATGTGGCACTTTGGTGTGTACCGGTAACCCTTGAGTTCAGTCAAGGAGAGTACGGGGCCTCCGCGTGGTGTCGTGAAGCATCAACAGACCTTAGGAACCTTAATTGAACTATCTTGGCCTCTTTAGGGTAGTGAGATAACTGACTTTGGTGCAGTCCGAGGTTGGTTGATACTCGATACTACACTCAATTGAGGGTTGCTTTCCTGGAATATTTCGGTCGCCAGTTCAGTGGCTAAATCGAAACGATGAACAATGAAAGCAATCCCGTGATATTGGGACCCTTAGAACCCGGTTACTTCTAATAGGACAGGTTGAACCCACCAACTTCAAGAGGGTAATACCCAGACCCCATGCTGGCCTAAACACTAAGGGCTTGTCATGTGTGACTTGTGTGCCTTCGTACTTGACTACTTGCATGCTTTATCTGACACATGAACTGCTTGCAGATTTTGTTTTAGTCCTTAATTGGGACACATGACAGGGCTTACTAAGTTTCTTGCAGGTTTTGTTTATAGTCCTTGATTAGGATTCATAACAGGGTTTACTAAGTTTCGTGCAAGTTTTGTTTATAGTCCTTAATCGGGACTCATGACAGGTTTTACTTGAGTTTCTTGCAGGTTCTGGTTTGCAGTCCTTAACTAGGACTCATAACAGGGTTTACCCACATTACCCCATGCATACCATAACATCATACCATTGCATACATTCTAATCCATTTCAAGGATCTCAAAGGCTTGTGATGCAGGTCATGATGAACAAAATGTCTAGCAAGGGGCAAAGGGGATTTATTTTCCTCTAGCCAAAGTTGTCAGGGGCTATGACCCACTTGATATGGTGAGCTTTGACTCCTGAAGAAGGTTCCCTTAACCAAGGTTGTTTGGAAATTAAAACCAGACATGATGACTCGAGTCAGAGGCTATGACCCACTGGATATGGTGAGCCTTTGACCCTTGAAGAAGGACTCTCAACAACATGGGTGTCTTTCAATCAAGCTATAAATTCCAATGCTAACAATTTTTTTGTTTACCCTGCGAGGTCCTTGAAAACATTACATGCATGTCATACACATCATTGCATAACAGGTATCCTTGTTGCAGGTCACTTACCTTTGTCGCTGTTTATTTCAGCAATGACTTCCCAACAAGATAACCAGGACCTTCTTGCTCAAGAGACTCAGTTCAAGGAGATCTTCCTAAGCCTATCCAAGGGGCAGGAAGAGTTGAGGACACTCCTCATGGGGAATCTGATCAGAAATAGTCCTGAAGATGACGAGGACGAACGGCTGAAACGTCTACAAGCTGAAGTGGATGCAATGAGAGTCCATATGCTGGGGCAGATGACTGCCATTCAAGGGTTAGCTCAAAGACAAGATGAGCTCGGAGTTCTCGTCAATCAACTGCTTCAGGGTAACCAACTGGGGCAAACGTCTAAGGGTAAAAAGCCAGTCGTCGTTCAACCACCGTTGAGACAAGGAGGTAAGGGGAGAGTTCCTCAAATGGCTCCAGTGTCACAAATTCATCATCAACCTCACCAGCTTCAGCCAGACAAGCCCAGGAGGCAATTCACCCAGCTCAACATGTCGCTGTTTCAAGCTTTACAACGCCTGCTGAGATTGAACTTGATCACATTAAGGGCTCATCTCCAGAATCCTAACACAGCACATCCTACTTATGATCCCAATAAAAGGTGTGCCTACCACTCTTCCTGTCCAGGACATGATACAAATGAGTGTTGGGCTCTGAAGAACAAAATCCAGGACCTGATTGATGAAGGGGCATTGGAGTTCACACAAGATGGTCAGGCTGAATTTTTATACCATCCCTCCAAGGATCACCATTTGAAGTGACAAGCCCTGAGATGAAAAGACTTTTGTTCATTCGAAGGTTCAAGTTGTGTTGTTCTTTGATTGTTTATACATTTATTCATGTTAAACATTGTTATTCCATTAATGCATCGCTTATGTCTATTTTGAATCAATATATTCGTATTCACTAAATACAAACTATTTTCATATTTTTCTGATGATCAACGCTCGATTAATAATTCTAAGCCTCTTGAGGGAGGATGACGAAAACGATACCACGATCTTTACAGTATGCTTTTGAACAGACCTCGCTGATGAGGTACAGGCATTGTTTCAATTCCTAAACACTGGAGTTATAAGGAAGATAATCCCTCGTCAACCCCTTTGAGCCAAAGAAGTAGGAGTTTTTCTTTTCGAAATTTAAAACCCTTAATCATAACCTGGGGCCGGGTAGTCTCTCAGTTGATCCAAGTGCATAACGAATGGCACCAAAGAGGTCCTTACAAAACAAAGAAAGACAGTGATGGTTCCGAATAATCAATAAAGAAAGGCAGTCATTATCTCAAAAAAAATAAAAATAAAACCCATTAAGTCAAAACCCATGAAGGAGACTTACAAAACTGGGGCATCCCGCTGACTGTAATTCCAAAAAAGGAAACAGTTCAGGCAAAAAAGAAAGGGATAACAAAAAATCAGACAAGAAAGAGGTCTTACAAACCCTCAACAAAAAAGGAATGACTGCCTATTCAAAATAAGTTATCAGCATCCGAATCATCACCGGAAAATCAGAGCAAAGACTCAAACAAGGTCTAACGTATGATCAACTGAGTTTAGGTTTGGAGAACATCACGAAGAGCGGGTGGGTACAAATAATTTGAGCCTTTATCCTTTGTTTCTTAAACCGTGAACCAGACCACGTTATAACCCTCAAAAGTCCTAGCTGAAGCATGGGTTAGTTCGAAAGCATACTGTTACGAAAGGTATCCTGACTCCTTAAGGCCTACGGTAAAATACGGAGTTGACATCACGTTTTACAAACATTCCTTTGTTTTATGAAAAAGAATGCATTTTCAAAATCTTCAAGACAGACATAAGCTTTGCATTTTTAATATAACTTTGTTTACATATGACTTTTTGTTTGAACAGCATAGAAGTTCACACAACGAAAGCCTAATGAACAGAAGCACTTCCAATCAAGGGGCATGGCATGACTATTGTCCATCATCTGGGGCAGTTAAGTCAAGATTCGGAGAATCTCTCAAAGGCTAAATAGCCTGGGGCAAATCTCCGCCTGAGTCACTTGGGGCATTCCAACAACGAATCCTGCCTGATCAAACATCTTCTGGGGGTATGACAAAACACTTCTAACAGGGGAAACTCCCTACATTCGGAGAACATGGACATAGTCGAAAAAAATACTACGCGCAATAAAAGACCCGCTAGGCTGACATGCCTATGCAAAAATAAGGGCTTCCCGGTGAACCAAAAGGGTTCGGGCAAAAATAAGGGATGAAATGGAAAAAATCTGTACACCCGGCAAGTCGAAAACCTGAAAAAGCGGCTTGGGCAAAAATGCGTATCCCGGTGGACTGAAAACCCGAAAGGG
Source organism: Vicia faba (assembly GCA_948472305.1). Lineage (NCBI taxonomy): Eukaryota > Viridiplantae > Streptophyta > Magnoliopsida > Fabales > Fabaceae > Vicia > Vicia faba. The sequence continues at coordinate 1,169,889,468 of OX451736.1, read as the reverse complement.
CGGTCCAGGCAAAAGTTAGGGATTAAAGCGTACGACTATGTCCCGACATCTTGTCACTTGCCTACCAGAAGAAGGTTTGTCCATCAACCACTATCAGCGCCTCACAGGTCTTCCTCTCCCACCTCAGAAACATGGGCAATAAAGAGTTGCCTAAAAGCAATCTAATTGTTCTGTCCTCCAGGGTACCAAGATGGGTTCAGCGGAAGAACGTAACCAGATATCTTAATCCCCCAGAGAGTGAGCCAGCAAGTCAGTGCACTCTCCCCAGACAAAGCTATGGTATCAACCTTAAGGAAGTTGGGTATCCTCCAGCAAACCTCAACATTCCCCAGCAGCAATATACATATTCTTAACAAGCATCCTCGGCAGTCTTGGTCTAAAGATTGTTCCCCGACGGTATATCAAACATTCAACAGAGTCACTTCCCAATGCAGTTCTAAACTTCCCCAGGAGAGTCCAATCTAGTTCCCAAAGAAAGTTGGAATCCATCTCCCCAAGCAGTAAGCTTATCCCCAGTAGATTCTGGAAGCTTATCCTCGCAGAGCACGAACGCGTCTCCCGGCTTTATTCAAAGAGTTATTTCCTTACCAGGATATAACTGGGTTATCCTCAGCCAAAAGCCACGGAAAGATCGTCCTCGACGAAGTCTTCTTGCCCCCAGCGAGGTCTATTAACACTTCCAACACAACAAGGGTATCCCCCAGCAAGTCATTATCAACAACTCAAGTCAGTACCTCTCTCCCCACAGAGTATTGTTTCCCAGCAAGATCGTCAGAGTACCCCTCTCCCCACAGAGTATTGTGTCCCAGCAAGATCGTCAGAGTATTTCTCTCCCCACAGAGTATTGTGTCCCAGCAAGATCGCTAGAGTATCTTTTCTCCCCGCAGGATAATCCATTCGCCAAGTTTATTTCCCAACGGAGTTATCTTCTCCTACCGGTATTCTTGCAACTATCATCCCCAGCGGAAGCAAAGATCTATTCTTCAACATCAGCCCAGGAGCGACTTCCCGGCACCCGTCAAGGATTTATTTTCCTAAGACGAAAACATATGTTCATAAACGTCATATTTTCATACATTATAGCATGCATCTATGCATCATATCTCACAAATCTCATTTATGTTGAGAACATCATTGCTTGAATCATATCATGCATTGCACATGACTGACCTTCACCTTTCAGGAAAGATCCAGTTAAGTTCTCAGCTATTTCAAGACCTAGACCGGTTCAGCTAAATCGACCCTAAGATTTTACTGTTTCTTATCCAGTCCAAGGCCTTCTCTGGTTCAGTCAGATCGACCCTAAGATCTCTCTGTTTCTTATCCAGTTGAAGACATTTCAAGACCTAGACCGGTTCAGTTAAATCGACTCCCAAAGATTTTCCCGGTTATTATCCAGTCAAAGGCCTTCTCTGGTCTAGTTAAACCGACTCCTAAAGGTTTTTCTTTTGAAGACTCAGTAGAAGTTATCCAAGATTCTCTCAATGATTGCTATTGAGGTTGTAGTCGCCTATGGTTCTCTCCCCGATACTGCGAAGGTGGTAATCCCAGGTTTCGCTCAACGATTGCTGTTGAAGTTGAAATTATCCAAGATTCTCTCAATGATTGCTATTGAGGTTGTAGTCGCCTATGGTTCTCTCCCCGATACTGCAGAGGTGGTAATCCCAGGCTTCGCTCAATGATTGCTGTTGAAGTTGAAGTTATCTGAGATTCTCTCAATGATTGCTATTGAGGTTGTAGTCGCCTATGGTTCTCTCCCCGATACTGCGGAGGTGGTAATCCCAGGTTTCGCTCAACGATTGCTGTTGAAGTTGAAATTATCCAAGATTCTCTCAATGATTGCTATTGAGGTTGTAGTCGCCTATGGTTCTCTCCCCGATACTGCGGAGGTGGTAATCCCAGGCTTCGCTCAACGATTGCTGTTGAAGTTGAAGTTATCCAAGATTCTCTCAATGTTTGTTGTTGAGGTTGTAGTCGCCTATGGTTCTCTCCCCGATACTGCGGAGGTGGTAATCCCAGGCTTCGCTCAACGATTGCTGTTGAAGTTGAAGTTATCCAAGATTCTCTCAATGTTTGCTGTTGAGGTTGTAGTCGCCTATGGTTCTCTCCCCGATACTGTGGAGGTGGTAATCCCAGATTTCGCTCAATGATTGCTGTTGAAGTTGAAGTTATCCAAGATTCTCTCAATATTTGCTATTGAGGTTGTAGTCGCCAATGGTTCTCTCCCCGATACTACGGAGGTGGTAATCCTAAGATTCGCTCAACGATTGCTGTTGAGGTTGAAGTTATCCAAGATTCTCTCAATGTTTGCTGTTGAGGTCGTAATCGCCCAAGGTTCTCTCACCGTTCCTGTTGAGGTAGTAACCATCCCTGGTTCATTCATCACCATTTGAAGCTCCAGATACAGCTCCTGTAACCAGTCAGGACACATCTATACAAGGAATTTGAAGACCAGCTCCAGTAACGGGTCAGGTAATCATTTTCTTTTTTGCAGGTATGTAAGTTCTCGCTAAGGAATCTCTTACGCGATCAACACCCAGATGGCATCTATAAGCCCATCCACATTCCATCACCTCTTAGCATGGCATCTATAAGCCCATCATCCTATCCATGACTCTCCAAATGGCATTTGTAAGCCCATTTCTACCATCATACTACTATGTGAGCGCAAATTTCTGGGCACTCTAGTGTTCAATCATCTTCCACCTTCGGATTACGAAAAGCACGTCAGCCAATCTGCATCCTCAGGTCTAAGAAAATTGAACAGGGGCAACTGTTGTACCCCAAAATTTTCCCTCCCATATTCTTCAAGAATTGCAAAGTCAAAGGTCCAAACATCTCCCCAAGGGTTGCACAGTTCAAGGGCCTCCTAACAGTCAAAATTAGGGTTTTGGTTCTGGAAAAGAAAATGAAGTTTCCAAGGGTCCAATCAAGTCTCACATGCCTACAAACATGGTCAAGCATCCTCATACCAAGTTTCAAGACTTTCAGCACAAAATTGCACAGTCAAAAACCCTAATTGCACTACAGTCAACTGTAGGGGCAAAATGGTCATTTGACAGTCAAAAGTTCAAAATTTTTGGTCAACATCTCATTTTGAAGCCACAAACATCATTTGATCAATGCTTGATCATGATTCTCAAAGCTTGGCTCAAAAAGTCTCAAGATGCAAAAGTTTCCATATTTGGACAGTTGAAAAAGTCAACTGTAACTTGACCAGGGCATAACTTTCACATGGATTATCAGAAAAATTCCATCCAAAGCTCATTTTGAAGAGGAAGATATTTCCTACAACTCCTTTTCACACTTCAAGTCCAAGAAATGCTCTCACAAAAAGTTATCAATTTCAACATTATAGGTCATTTTCAAAAGTCAAAAAAAAGGGACTTTAAGTCAAAGGCCATAACTTGAGATTGGTAAATCAAAATGAAATGGGACCAAAGGCATAGGTTAGAGGACTCAAAGACCTTTCCAAAATGTCCAAGAACATGAGCAAAGCTTAAAAATTGAGCAAGTTGTGCCTTGTGGAAGTTGGGCAATTTTTGGATATTTTTGAAAAGTCAACATTGATTCAAATGACCTAAAAATGCTAATGGGCCTCTTTTCTTCCACAATTCATCATCCAAGGCATGTGCACGACCATGTGGCCCAAAGGGAAGTTTTTATCATTTTTTATTTATTTATTTGGATTTTTAATCATTAATAATTCATTTAATTAAAATAAATAGGTAAAAAATACTAAACCTAACTTTTTGAATCTTTTTATGCATAAAATAATCTCAAGATTTTGTGTATAATCAGATTTGGAAAGTATCTTGGTGATTGAACATGATTTAGACTAAGTTTGCATGAAAAAGATTGAAAGAATAATGCCATAAAAATCAAATATTGATTCATCAATTCAAGGATTCTTTGATCAATTTTCTTAACCTAAATCATCCACACATAAATACAAAATGAAACCCTAGTGATCATAACCATAAAGCTGCGCAGAAAAGCCATATGCAAACTTGGAATTTTTCAAGAAAAACTCAAATCTGAAAACCAAGTTCTAGGTCGATTCAAGCAAGGAGACTTATTCCATCACCTTCCTGAGGCTTCAAGGAAGGAATTAGAATCAAAACCATAAGCTTTGACACATAGAAATGTGAGAACGCGGGTGTCCTGTACAGAAAATTTTTCACTTTCTTGCATCACGATTCACGCATCTTTCATAGTTTTTGATATTTGATTTACGTTCATTATTCAATTCTGAAGCTAACTGTATGGTTTGATTTTGTTTTTGTGCACTACACGCGATTCCACCATTGTTATCTTTTAGGGTTACCAAGCTTTTGATTTGGGCGTTTCCAAACGCTGTAAAATTAAAGGATCACAATACCATGGTTAAAACTAGCAGGCTTGGACGATCTAGAAACGACCCTCGCGCCTAATTTATGTGGCCGGACGGCCTATTCGCTATTTTCAGACATGGCTTGTTTTGGGGGGGTTCAAAACCCCCGCTAACTCTTTTCTATTTTCAGGGAAAAACAGAGCAACGAAGAAGATGATTATGTGGCCAAGGCTGATTGGTTCGTTTAAACTTTCGCGCGCAAAAAAGCATTAACTTTTGTTTTATTTTATAATGTTTGTTGTTTATATGATAGACAAAGAAACCAAGTGGCACGATTGGCAGGCATGTACGTTGATAACCAACAGGACCTGGGTTCGATCCCAGGTCCCTCACCCTTTCAATAATGTTTTTTCTAACTTAATCCTATGCAGATTCGCTTCCAGGTTCCACCATGCATCCATCTTCTAGGCGTGCCACGCGTATAGCAGGATCGTTCAAAAGGTCCAGATCTGAAGAACATGATAGGCTGCAGTCAACCCCTTCATACGCTGGCAAAGAAAGTCAAAAAAGGGCCTTAAAACCTTGGGCCAGCAATGCCAATAATACCTCTCAATTGGGGGCAGACCCCCCATGGTTTGAATTTTCATCTTTTTTTTCTTTATTTTAATTATTTCAATTATTGTTTGTTTTTCTTTTAATTCTTTAATTTAAATATTTTCATAAAAAATATTAAAAAACAATATAAAGATCATAAAGACAAAAATAAGTACTTTTTATTTAATATTTTAGTATTTTGTAAATAAAGCCTTTATTAATTAATTAGTTTTAATCTAGGGTTAACCTTAATATTTTTCAATAAAACTTAAAATTTGGTAGAATTAGGGTTTGTAATAATTTTTTTTCTCTTTCTTTTTCTTCACTAATAATTAAATATTATTTATTTTTGTAATTAAATTACCATGTAATTAGTTAAGTTAACTTAGGTTTAAACTTTAATATTTTTTAATAAACTAACAAACAATTAGAATTAGGGTTAGCATTTTAATTTCAATTAATCTCATTAAATGCTCATAAATACAAAAAACCCAAAAATAATTTCCTTTCACATTTAATTTAATTAATTTCGTAATTTTAATTCAATTTCTTTTTCTTTAATCTAATTAATTTAACAATTTAATTTAATTCCATTAAAAAGGGTCCAACGCCCTCGTTTCAATTTAAAATTTCAATTCGCGTATTTATTTCTTTTTCTTTTAATATTTATGTACCTCTCCCAAAGCCATGTAACATTTATCTTTCGCACCTTTACTTTATTTCTTTATTTTTTCTGTCAAATCGGGTCTTGGAAATTTTAGCGATGTGGACCCGCGCCTTTTGTAATAGTTTAGAATTTTACCTTTCCGCAAATTTTTTAACTGTTAAATAAATGCATGCAAGAATGAATGACGAAAATAAAAACAAACGCTTAGATCACCAATGACATGACAAGATAAAATAAATGAACACGACACACAAATCACACACCACCCCTAGGGTACGCCTCACTGTTGCCTTGCCTCGAAAGGTGATCGTCGAGTAGAGGATGTCTTAGTAAGTCCTCATGATCCGGGAACCTGGCATGAGGGTAGCTTCTAAGGTATCTTCCCATTGCTCTGGTGATCACCATGTCCCGAACCTCGAATTGACCCGAACACCTCCAACGGTGGTGCTACCTACCTCTCAATGGTGGGATGGCACTACTTTAAAGGACATTTACACAGACGAATTCCTTAGGGTAGGTAGACGACTCTAGATACTTGCTCTAATTTCAAAACAAATCAAAAAATACTTTTCACACCGACACCTTTTCAAAAAGCTTTCGAAAGCAATTTTTCAAACACTCTTGAGGACCGATACAAGAGTCGAACTGGAATTTTCAAGGAAACTTTTTAAAACCCACAGTTGAAAAGCAAACAAACCATTTTTGAAAACACAGTGAGCAAGTATCTAAGAGCCCATGGATAACCATGGATAGAAAGGGTGCTAACACCTTCCCTTTCTATAACCTACCTCCCGAACCGAGAGCAATCTCTTTAAGGAATTTTTCTGTGCTTTTGTCCTTTCCATTTGGAGAAAATAAAAGACGGTGGCGACTCTTGCTTCCGCGACATTTCGCGAACCAGCGTTAAACAGTCAGTTCCAGATCCACCGATCATACCGCACTTTAGTTTCTCGCATTTTTTATGTAACTATCATGAAGCCTTGTAATAGTGTAGGATTTACAATTCCCGCACTTTAAATTCCTGTACATATATTAATTGCTTAGATGTGTGCTAACTAGGATTGCATAACAAGATCTGAAAACGAACGGTAGAACACCTAATTGTTTAAATATAAAATAACTGAATTGAACACACTTGCACACAAGCACCTCTAAGGTACGCCCACTTTGGTTGCCTTTAAAAAATAGTCATGGGGCAGAAATGCTTTAGCCAAGACCCGTAAAATCAAAAGATCATAGTCCCTCGATGACCCTTACAGTGTTGCCTTTCGGTAAATGATCTAGTCCCTTAAACAAAATTGCTAAAGCACCTCCGTATGTTGCCTTTATGACTGTAAAATGTCCCTTCGAATGTCCCTCAACATCCAACGACAAGGATACCTACTCATTAATAGTAGGATAGCACTGTCTAAAGGAAAAGAGGAAAAGAACAACCTTTTCGAGTATAAAAGTAGATAGTTGTTAGAAGTTTGCTCAAATTATTTTGCACTTACACACAAATACTACTTTTCAAAAACAATTTCAAAACATTTGCTTTGTTAACACTCTTGAGGACCGATACAAGAGTTAACCACAAAGCAAATCTCCGCACTAAGGCTTTTCAAAACATTTTCAAACACACAAAGCACAAAAGCATCTTGAAAAATGAGCAAAACTCTAAGAGCCCATGGAAAACCACGGATGGAAAGGGTGTTAACACCTTCCCTTTCCATAATCTACCCCCCTACACAGAAACATCTTGAAAAGGTCTTTTCTGTTCTTTTCACCCTTTCCTTTGTTGGATAAAAGAAAATACTATGGCGACTCTTGCTTACCGCACATTTGCGAACAAAAAACACAAAACCAGTATATAATAGTCGGTTCTGCCACCGTATCACAGTAAGGAATAGCACAAATAGAACCAAGTTTATCACATAAAGCATAGTAAATAATAATAAAACAATTAAAATAAAGCGATAAAACTGAAACCTAAATTATATTGATCCAGTGCTTCAAATGGAGACTTGAGTTACAGAGCGTGAAAATAAAATTGGAATAGAAAACTGGATCCCCTAAAACTTAACTACCTATGAGTTTTATAATGAAATTCTAAATATGGCACAAATAATCAACTTCAATACCCATTAAAAATAGAATCATCTTAATTTAGAATGTGCAAAAATATCAAAACAACGATTAATTGAACTGAAAAATGTAACAAAAATAGTGAAATCACGCATGTCTGTTACGGGGCGTAACACGCATTACGAACACCGTAACAGGCCACCGATATTTGTACCATGCGCGTGCAGAAGGGGATCTTCCATCTGGAGCCCATTACGAGCTGTAATGTGCGTTACAGGCACACATAACTCGCCTCTGGTTTTTATACTGGAGACTTCTGGTTTTTGCATTTTTCTTTGTTTTTCCCTCAATTTGATCCCTTTTTCATTCGGTATGATTATAAGGACCTAAAAATGAAAAGAAAAAAGCAATACCAAAGTATAAAACATAGCAAAAACGAAGAAAAAGGACAAAAACAATGAAATAGCAAAGTGAAACCAATGATAAAAATGGTGCAAAAACCACTCATCAAACTCCCCCAAACTTAGACTAATGCTTATCCTCAAGCAACAAAGCTTTCATAACGGGTTTTCGGATCAAGCAAACCAACAAATGAAAATAGCTCATGAAATATAAAGCATATCGATACTCATACGTGAGTCTTTGTTCAGAACGGTTGATGGCTAGTTCTTCTGGTACTCATATATCGCCAAGAGTTTTTGTGAGAACATTTACCATAGTGAGACTACGAACCTAAGTTTCCCTTTCTGGCTACGTCTCTAACTATGCTTTGTACTTAAGTCTCATTTCTGATTTTTCTCCCTTTTCATTTGGACAATCAAATTAAGGCAATAAGAATTATGATAATCATCACATGCACAAGAACAGTAAAAAAAATTGTTTTGACACTAGATAAGCAACAATTGCCATCTTTATTTATCGATGAAATTTTAAAAACTTTTAAGTTTATATATTATCCTTATTTGGATGATGTTTGAGGTTCAACCACCACTGGGCTGAATAACTGGGTGAGGGTTACCCGACTTAGAGGGTTGGTTGACTTTTACCTTATTTTCATCATTTTGGTGCTAAAATTATTTATTTCTCAACCAGTCAAACATGCATGAGAATCTAAATTATGTCAGACTGTTAAGATAAACTAATTAGGGAGTACTTCTTAGGGTCCAAGTACTATGGTACAAATCTACACGTTAGACTCGTATCTCTTTTGGGGAAACCTAGGGTGCTCAAGTAAAACCTCTTTTTGTCAAACTTTTCTGGTTTCCTTAGTCTTAACCTTTCATCCCTCTAACTCTATATACTATTCCCAGTTTCCTCAAAATTAAAGCTCTTTTGGAAAAAAAAACTCGGTCCCTATTCGAGAAAAAGGTGAGAAGTGGTATTTTTGAAAAAAAATGAAGAAAATCAAACACACAAAGATAAAACAATAAAAGTAGAAGCAAAGTAAAAGGAACTAACTCCCCTGAACTTGAACTAAACATTATCCTCAATGTTTTGGCGTAAGCGAGGCGGGGTAGAACTCACAAGGTCCTCAATCAGGAGGTGCAAAGTGTTCTTTCAACTTTTTCAACTTCGCCACCTTTTCATGCTCCTCCTTTGCGAGCCTTTTTTGTTAGTAGAAAACAAAAACACACAAACAAGAAAATCTATTATCAATAAAAAACATGGGTTTCCTCCCACGTAGCGCTTCGTTTAACATCGTATGGCTCGACAGTTCATGAAGTATACACTCATGGTGGTTCTTTCGAGAAAGATTCCTCGATCAAACTCTTAATAATCTTTGGTTTCCATGGACACTTATTAATCCATCTCTCATATCCCTCACTCTTTTTTTCTTTCTTTTGTGGGGTGGTTCATATTTTTGAACTTATGGGGGTGGTTGTGGTTCAATCCTGCGTATTAGCTTTTTAGGTTTGGATATAATCCTTTCATTAGAAAAAGGTACATTGGTGTGGATCTTTTCCAATATCTCCATATATCTTTTGGGTTGGGAGTCTATCTTAGCTTCCACAAACCTTTGTGGGAAAGAAATTGGTGGGTTGTAGAGAGGAGAAGAAATATAGGGTGTCTTATTCTCTACCTCTTCGATAACCTCCTTTTCGGGTGGTATCGATGGATTTTCCTTAACTTCTAACCTTTTATCACCAGAACTCTTCTCAACCTCATTATCACTTTCCCTATGGTTTTCAACTTATATTTCACCTCTGGTTGTTACGATATTCACATGTCTCTCAGTGATAAGACCTAGAGGGGTGTGTGCAAGCTGGGAGATTTGGGTCTCCAATGCATTGTTATGAGTCACAAGGGACTCAACTACAGTTATTAGTTGCCTAAGGGATTCAACAACATGGAGATTTTGGTTTCTAAGCTCTTCATTAACGCGAGTTTGCATTGTAATAAAATTCTCCATTAATATTTCAAGGTTAGATTGTTGGAAATACTGTTGTTCCCCATAATACTGTGAGTGGTTATCATAGAAAAAATTCGGGTGATCCATCCACCCTGGGTTTTAGGCATAGAAACAGAAGTCTTCTTGATAATTGTTGGGACAATTGATCATATTTTGGATAGACTCCATGCAAGCCACGAAACAGTCAATGAAAAATAATAAAATACAGTAAAATTAAAGATCTAATCTATATGGTGATCAAACAGAGATTCAATATTAAGCGCAATTGGTCCCTGGCAACAACACCAAAAACTTGACACGTCGCAAGTGGACGACTATGTCAGAATAGTAAAAAGTTATCGAACCACAAGGACCAATGGTTGAGTACCAAACTATGTTCTATCGTTGTATATCTAGAGCAATCAAACTTTGGTATTTTAGGAACAACTTAAGTGAAAAAACACTTAAGTGGAAAAACAGCTTAAATAAAAAGCACTTAAAATATATAAAACAAACAGGACTTTAGGGTCATGACTCATATTTCCAAATTATCCATATATCTTAAGCACTTATATTACGAGAATTTCGACACAAATTATAGAAAAATAGACTATTATGGACAATACATGATTTCGAGCGTATTGTCCTATATTTGACGAATAAGTCGCTTGTCGGCTTTCGCTCGCGTAGAATTATTCATCAAAGATCATTACTAGTGCACAACTATTAAAAATGGGACATTTCTCAATTTCATTCGAGAACTTTTGCATCATCAAACTTAATTGTTTGAAAACTTGTTATCAGGCATTTACACATATCCTTTTAAATTATGGTTAATGCTTGAGAGCACTCCTACTTTTGTAGCGAGGTTTGAATTGAAACTCGGGTTTTAAAATAAAAATAGTGAAATTCTCGTAATCGACTTATGCTAATTTAAACGGATAATCGATAAACAAGGTTCATGATCCATAGTCCCTAAATATCTACTCACTCATGGCAAAGAATAGCACAAACAGAACCAATTTTATCACAGAAAACATAGTAAATAATAATTAAAAAAATAAGATAAAGCAATAAAATTAAAACCTAAATAATATTAATCCAGTGCTCCAAATGGAGACTTGAGTTACAGAGCGTGAAAATAAAATTGGAATGCCCATTAAAAATAGAATTATCCTAATTTAGAATGTGTAAAAATCCTAAAACATCGATTAATCAAACTGAAAAAGGAAACAAAAATAGTGAAAGCAAGTTTGTCTGATACGGGCCGTAACACGCATTACGGGCACCCGTAACAGGCCACCGATATTTGTATTAGGCGCATGCACAAGGGGATCTTCAGTATGGAGCCTGTTACGGGTCGTAAAGTGCGTTATGGGCACCCGTAACTGGCCTCTGGTTTTTTTGTATTGGAGAATTCCAGTTTTCATGCTTTTCTTTGTTTTTCACTCGATTTGATCCCTTTTACTTCCGGTATGATCATAAGGACCTGAAAATCACAGAAAAGGAATACCAAAGCATAAAACATAGCAAAAACAAAGAAAACAGACAAAAATGACAAAATAGAAAAGTGAAATTAATGATAAAAACCATGCAAAAACTACTTATCAACCACCTGCAGCGAATGTGATTTCCTTAGAATCAATGAGATTTTGCACTTCAGCTTTGAACATATTACAACCTTCAATTGAATGTCCAAATGTCCTAGAATGGAACTCGCATATAATGTTTACCTCATATCCCAGAGGAAGAGGTGTTGGAGGAGACACAAATTCCTTTATCTTAACCAACTGATAGTGGAGAAAATAAGGGAGTAATTGTTGGTAGGTCATAGGAAATGGATCCAACTTTCTCTCCAGCTTCCTTGGCCTTTGTTGTTTCTTCTAAGAGTAGTTTTGTTCATGCGCCTTCCTCTTTTGATTAAGCCGAGAAATAAGCAGAGGTTGATAGTATGGAGAGTATGTATCCCAAGATTGTGGAGTATGACCTGAGGTGGATCCTGAATAGAAGATAAGATTAACCTTTTCACTTGCAACAGTTGAAGTGGGATTGCTATGTACGTTTGAGTCCTTAGGCATGAACATGAGTGCCTCTGAATAAATGAGCTCTTGAACTCTATACTTCAAAGCCCTACAGTTCTCAACATTATGACCAGGTGCCCCATATTGTAACTGATTTTAAATTGAGAGTTACCACCATTAATTTTTATCCTAAGACGGGTGAATAATGGAATAACTCTAAAGTTGATACAGAGATTTTAAGTTTGTTGGACTCGTTCTTAGATGAAGAGAAGGTGTTAGGCACCCCTCATCTACTTTGTTCACAAGGATACTAGGGTTTAGAAATATGACTTAGGAAATAGGGTTTTAGTTTTTTATTAGGAGAACTCGCCACGATTTTAGTCGTATGCCTACGTATCCTCTTATGAGGAATCCGAGTCCAAATTCTTAGTTTGTAGTTTTTGTTGGTGTTTTTTATAGGATTACATAGAATTGCTTTCGAATTTATCTTTAAACCTTATCTGGGTTTGAAGATTGAGTGACTGTCGACGCAGTTCGCTGTTAATTTTGAAAGTAATTCTCCTTAATCCTTTTTCGAAAATGTTCTTGAGGTTTTGATTATGTTAGTAGAAAATATTTGAATTGTTGGTTAGTTATTTTGAAGTTGATTGATCGAGTATGGTAGGACATAGAGCAGGGGGAGTCTGATAAAGTCTCCTCATCATGCGGCCAGATATTGGCCACGTGTCATTCATTGGTGAATTGCGTGGTTTTTAATATTTTAAGGTTGAACAGTCAATTGATAAGGCGTTGGACCAATCAAAGAATATGGCGAATGTGCATCCACCAATCTTGTTATTTGTAAAAAAAATATATAATTAATTTTGATTTAAAGAGTTGATTTTATGTGTGTTGAATCTGTTTTGCTTTTGTATTTTTAATAGTTAGAATTAAATTAAACTAGTTAATCAAAACTAATTGAATTAATCAAAAACTAATTACATTAAAAAAACAAATAGATTAACTAAAATTAATTAACCTATTAATCTAATAACTTTAAACTAGCAAAAATGACTAAAACCTAAAATGGAGGTGTTTTGGATAATAAGGCTCAATTCTAAAATCCACCCATAATAAAAAAATCTAATAAAATTAAAAATAAACAAACAAGAAAAAAAATTGAATTTAGAATAGCATAAGTCTCACATTAAGTCATATTAGCTCTTTTATTTTACTATAGTAACCAATTCTTTCCCTTTTTTTTTTTTTTAAAGAATTAAAACATAAATTAATGCTAATAATTACAATGATGTACTATTGACCTCTTTCGATTTCCAATAATCAGATCCTAATCTTTCACAACGTCACTTTCTTATTATTTTTGTCAAATTTACTCTTAGGATAACCGAACAACGACACATGGCATCTAATTGTTATTATTATCTCCTAAAAATCTATTATGATAAACATGTCAGAAAAACAAAAACAAAAATAAAAAAATAAGAAAAACAATATAAGGGCCTAAACTAGTATTGTCACGTGAAAGCTGTAGTATATTCCCACAACATAGACAATTGAATTTTTTATCTCTCTTATTTAAAATGTAAAAAGATAGAAAAGTTTTTTATCTTTTTAAAAGAAAAATTCTTCCTTCTCTTTTACAGTACCATCACAATGTTTGTTTCTCTTTTAAAACCCAAACACATAAAATACAAACAAGAGAAGGAAGAGTGGAAAGATCGTATCGGTGGTAACAATGACGGTTTGACTCAGATATGATGTTGTTGCTGTTGGAGATTACAATGTTGTCGATATGTTATCGAGATTGTTCTTAGATTGTTGTCTGATAAAGTCAACAACTCTAGAATAAACAAAAAAAGAATTGTAAGAGCTTGGAAAGATTGCAAGTTTGTGGATCAAAGTGATGATGAAGTTAGAATGACTTTTAGTTACTGTAAGAAGGAAGTTTGTAGAAATTCGTTAAAAATTTAAAGATTTGAAGTGGTGTGTGTTACTGACCACTGTAAAAATGAGATGAAAAAGTGTTAATAAACAAAACATGAGTAATAAATACAAACCATCATATATTCATCATTTGGTTGGACAAACAAAAGAATTAAAATTAAAAAGGAATTAAAATATAATGGGGGAGGCCTCATATTTAATCCTCGGCCAAAAACGGAGAAATTATAAATAGTTTTTGAAAAGAAAATAGATTTGAAAAGTTTCGTGGAAGTTTTGTTGATCTGAAAAAATTGTGGAAAATTGTGTGATTGTGAAATTCTTGATTTAAAGGAACAAAAGGGCCATTAGATAAATATCATGTGGTTAACAATTGAAAATTAGAATTTAAAAAAGATAAGATTGAAATAAAGTGGAATTGAAAATATATGGAGGCCTCAATTTTATCATCGGTCAATAATATAACAATAAAACCAAAAGTTTTTGAAGAGGAAAATTGAAAAGAAAGTGTGCGGAAAAAAAATGAAAAAAAAATTGTTAATAGAAGTATAATTGTGAGAATTTGTTGATGAATTATGGATGATTGTGTGTGTGTGTGAACAATAGCGTAGTGTGAGAATTGTTAATGAAAAGTTAGGAGAGCAATGAGTCTTATTTATAGAGTTAAATTAGGTTAAAAACTTGAAGAGAAAGTTAGCCAAAAATGAATGTAAAGCCCAAAGTTTGGTCTCTAAAAAAGGAAAGAAAATTAGTAACAAAAAATAAAAAATAGAAAATGTTAAAAGTGCACCACAAGGGATTCAAACCCGCGACCTCATATTTGCAAGCTTCATTCTTTACCAATTGTGCTACCTTGTTTATTCAAAATAAAAATGCATTTGAAAGCATAAGAAGGTCAAGCAAATACTTATTTATTCAAAAATAAAAATGATCTGAAATAACTCATTATATTCTTAAATAGATTTGGAAGCAAATATTTATAAAGATCAAAGAATATAATAAAACCAATGTTAAAAATATTTTTGACCGTAGAAATAAAGGGTGGATAAATTTAGGGTATGACACCCCATAATGGAACTCACACCTAGCATTGGCATCATAATCAGAAGGAAGCTTGCGGGAGGATCCAAAGTACAGAGCTCAATAAACTAAAGCTTGAGCAAGTAAGGAAGAAGCTAAGCATATGAAATGGGGATAGGATCAAATAACTTCTCGGGATTCTTTTGTCTTTGTTCATACATCTTGCTCCTTGGATTCACTTTGGGAACATGAGTTGGTTGCTGACGCGAAGATGCAGGAACCCAAGGTTTCGGAAGAGATCAACTAGGTAGTCTTTGATCTGAAGAAGATCCCAAATGATAGGGAGAAGCAACAAATTCTTTTGCAGAAGTAGGTAGAGGATTACCTTCTTTTTTCAACACTGTCCTCAGAATTTCTATGACCAAGTTCGTCTGAGTCTTCAACTGATTGACTTCCTCCTTGAGAAGTTCCTGACCATCGGCCATAGCTTACATGTCTACCACAAAATGACCCAATTGAGTCTTTATCTCTGACAGTTCCCCACATAGATTCTCCATAGCTAATCTTTGACTATTATTTCAAGTAGCGTATTAGTGAGAACTCAGGTTGTCGTTTCTGAAGAGAAGACCAAGTCAGGATAAGAAATCTACATTTGAACACATGTTATGAACATATGCATGAAATGCATGAATATACGCAAATGCCATGTTCAATCATTTCCAAGGAATCTATGTGCTTTGGTTAAATTTTAAAATCAAGAATACTTTTTCTGCCAATGTCCATTTCTAAAAGGTAAGCTCAATACAAAGCTCAAAGACAGTATTCCCTGGAGATGGAAAGAGCATGTATGTTATAGAAATGATTATGTTATGAATGCAAAGGCATAGGGTTAAAGCTTCAAACAATCTGGATAACGGTTGTACTGATCTCTGTACAGGGTTTGAATGCCACTGGTTCAAAAATTCAGCATATCCTGGATAACAATTGTACAATCCTCTGAATAATTGTTGTATAATATTCTGAACATGATGAATGTAACACGATCAAAAGTTCAGACCTCTTCTGAGTACAAGAATATTGGGGTAGGATGAAGGTTAAAGTTTCCTGTCAAAAGACCCAAACCCCTCTCATATGTGGGTTCTAGTCTTGAGAAGTGGATTCCTAAAGGTCTCCATAGTGGTCAATCCAATTAAAAAGTAATGTGCCTTAACGTATACACGTATGACAATAGTACCCCTAATGGACCTAGTATGGCTGTGGATCTCATGAAGCACTAGTAAGGTATACACCTCATAGGAAACATGACTATCCATTCTAATCTTTTGGTAAACTCAAGCCTGGGTATTGGGCTTATCGAATAAAGTATCATCCCATTTAACAAAGACAGCAGAACAACAATATCTAAAATATAGGAAAAATAAAGGCAATGTGTCGTGGTGAAAAATCGGGAGACCAAGCTATTGACTAACTTGACCCATAAAATTAAAGAAGTCATCACCGAACTTTATTATTTACCAGGAAAAAGAAAAGATTAAAACCACATATTAAACATGCAATACAAGAAGCAAAACCTAAGAGAAAAGCATAAGAAGAGTCTAAGATACGGAGGTTGGTTATACAAAGGGAATGTATTAGCATCCTGTGTATCTATAGTATTATATAGGAACCTTTTGTAATATATGTTTTTTGGTTAGAATTAATTTGTTTGCTAAATGAGTGTGAAGATGAGGAAAGAAATATATTTTATTATATTTTTTGTGTTTGGAAAGACATAAAGTCTTATACCTACGTATCAATGAATGATCAAAACTTTGTAGTTTATGGTAAAAATAACAAAAGGGTCTATTGTGATTGATTTTAGGAGAAGAGACAAGTTTTCATCTTAAGGAAAATACTCAACTAATCAACCCACGAGTAAGAAAATATGGATCTTGCATCAGCGTGAAGGAAATGCTCCTAACTTGGATATAAAATCAACAAGTTGCACTAGCTCCCTCAAGTAGAAAGAATCACATTTACTTTAATCATTACCATGGGGATAGGACAATTACAACTCAATTATAAAGACGACTCATGTCTAATATTTTTTAGAAAAGAGTTTTAAATTGAAAAGAAAAAGTGGAAAAATGATTTGGATAAGGTTGAATCTTTTTAGTCTTTTGAAATTGTTTAATATGCTTAAGTGTATTGAAGCATTTATTAAAGAAGGGAAGTTTGAAAATAAAATGACATAAAGTCATGGTTTTTTTAATGAAAGTGGTTCAATTTTGAAATTAGGGTTTAAGTATAAGTATAAACACAAAGCAATTACCAATATGACATACAAAAGTTAAATACATACAGATGAACCTAATATATACATATGCACATGACTATTAAGTCAACAATACTATCCATTTTCCTTAGATTTTGAACACAAGTACTAACACAACAAAGTATAAACATTAACCACTAATACAAAAGGACAACCCCATATGTCACAAATACTAAGGGCAAGATCACAAAGTAGCATGGATATTAAGAAAGTCATTTAAGAAAAATGTTAAATTTAAGATGAACAAGCATTAAGCACATTTTCAACAATCAAGAGTTTATGAAGGAAATACTCGTCTGAGTGTAGTATCGTGTAATGACTAATTCAAGAATACTTTTGAATTGTCACTGCATTATATCCTAAATACCAAGATGGGTTAAGGGTTCTATGGTCCTCAGCTTCGTGGGCTCTCAGGCTGAAAGTGGTAATGCTTAAACAATTGTCTTGTTTTAGCATTACCACCCTCAAATAGGCCTCCACTAAGCAGGGTTATATCATATGCTACTTATGTTAGGATTACTCCAGTCATGTAACTTTTGATTATACCACCATCCTAATCTTAAGTGTAACTTAGTCCGAGTGTAGGACTTGTCCTTGCAAAAAATCACCAAAATCCCCACAGAACCAGGAAATACCAAACAATAGAAGCAAACAACAATAATAACAAAACAAATAATAAAAGTTAGGTTTAACCCTCTTGAGGATAGTAGTCCCCAGTGAAGTCGCTATTTCAGTCGTAGTAAAAAATTGGGAGACCAAGCTATTGACTAACTTGATCCACAAAATTAAAGAAGTCACCACCGAACTTTGTTGTTTCCAAGGAAAAGGAAAAAGATCAAAACCCTATATTAAACATGCAATGCAAGAATTAAAAACTAAGAGCAAAGCATAAAGAAGAGATTTAAGGTACATGGTTGGTTATACAAAGGGAAAGTATTAGCACCCTATGTATCTATAGTATTCTATATGAACCTTTTGTAATATCAGTTTTTTGGTTAAAATTTATTTGTTTTCTAAATGAGTGTGGAGATGAGGTAAGAAATATATTTTATTATATTTTTTGTGTTTGGAAAGACATAAAATCTTATATCTACGTACCAATGAAAGATCAAAACCTCGTAGTCCATGGTAAAAATAACAAAAGGGTTTGTTGTAATTGATTTTAGGAGAAGAGACAAGTTATCATCTTAATAAAAATACTCAACTAATCAGCCCACAAGTAAGAGAAGATGGATCTTGCATCATCATGAAGGAATCGCTTCTAACTTGGATATAAAATCAACAAGTTACTACTAGCTCCCTCAAGTGAAAAGAATCACATTTACTTCAATCATTAACATGGGGATATGAGAATTACATCTCAACTATAAAGATGACTCATGTATAATATTTTTGAGAAAAGAGTTTTAAATTTAAAAGTCAATGTGGCAAAATGATTTGGATGAGGTTGAATCTTTTTAGTCTTTTGGAATTGATTAATATGCTTAAGTGTATTGATACATTTATTAAAGAAATGAAGTTTGAAAATGCAATGACATAAAGTCAAGGTTTTTTGAATGAAAGTGGTTCAAGTTTGAAATCAGGGTTTAGGTATAAGGTAAACGCAAAGCAATTACCAATATGACTTACAAAAGGTAAATACATAAAGATGAACCTAAGATATACATATTCACCTGACTATTAAGTCAACAATAATATCCCTTTTCCTTGGATTTTTAACACAAGTACTAACACAATAAAGTATAAATATCAATCACTAATACAAAAGGACAACCATACATGTCACAAATATCAAGGGCAAGATCACAAAGTAGTATGACTTTTAAGAGACTCATTTAAGAAAAATGTTAAATTAAAGATGAACAAGCATTAAGCATATTTTCAACAATCAAGAGTTTATGAAGGAAATACCAAAACATGTTAAGATAAACAAAATTATTCTCATGGTATGAAGAAGCGAGTAAGTATTATCAAGATTTTGCATCAAAGGCAAAGGGGAAGCATTATAATCAAATTAGGGCTTTAAAAGCATCAAACACAAAGTTATTTCATTAAAGCATGCTAAACCCTAGGTAGAAACCAAATTAATCATGTCATCAATATCAGACAAGACACAATTCAAGTATATCATAGCCACATAAACACGCAAGATTAATTAGGTCAAAGAATCAATCAAAGAAACATCAATGCAAGCTCAAAAAGCACATAAAAAGCACTTGTTTATGAATTAATAAAAATAGGGAAAATATTATTTTTTGCAAAAAATCAAGTAAAAATAATTAAATTTGAATATAAAAACAATCAAAAGAAAATGGAAATAAAAATAAAACAAATAAGTCCTAAAAAAAAGGTTTTGCTGCCCAAGGGGCTTGAACCCATAGCCTGGTGATCACAACATAAAAACTTAGTCATCAGATCATGCGTTGTGGTTAATAATAACACGCCTTCAGTTAAATAAATTATAAAATAAGTTCAAACTTTTAAAAGGAAAAGAAACAAAACACAAAGGGTGGAAATGAATCCACCAGGGTTCAAACCAATGCTTTATACCTCACATACACCAAGCCTTACCAAATGCGCTATCCTTTCATTCGTTTATTACACACCTTTAATTAAATATATTATAAACTATCATTTGAAAATGAAAAATGGTGCCACCCACCATATTCATCTTCTTCGTGAGACCAACAACAACAAAATCAATGGTGTGATTTCTAACTTCCTCATTTCTCAACCAAACGCAAAAGTTCAAAGAACAAAGTTGCTCAACATTTTACAATTAATATCAACTATAGCTCAAGACTTTCATACAAAACCAGAAAATCCTAGATTTCTTTAAAGTTAAATTAAATGATGAATAATATCAACCAATTCCTATTTTTATAGGGCTTTATTCGTGACATTGAAACACACAGGATAATATCAAGAAAAGTTTAAAATGATGCTTGTATGATGAAGTTCAAAGTACCACGAAAGTTACCTATTGGAGCAAGTTCTAATGCCTGTTGAAGTGACTTTTAGAGGTGCCAAACGATCTCCTTAGCTTATATGATATCCCAAGAACACAATGCAACTTTTATTTGCTATGAAATCATCTCAAACTTCTCATATAAGTCAAGTTACAATGGTGATTGGCCACGGGATGGATGGGGCAATGGGGATGTTCCAACCAAGAATAAATGCATATAGAAACTTAAATATGATGTATAGATGTTTTTTATGTGGTTAGATTGAGAAATGCACGAGAAAAATGAGAGTTTGGTGTTTAAGGTTTGAAAACTTGCAACAAGGTGTTTTTGGGAAATTTTTGGTGTGTTTAGTTCTGAGCCATTGAGAGGTATTTATAAAGGAAGCAAATGCTCCATGTAACTTGCAGAAATCGTTCTTAGTTTATTTGAGATGCTAGTTTACTTAATTGGTTTCAAATTGCACAAAAAAGCATGTATGTCACATGATGAAAGGTGGAGTGAATCAAGGGTGAAAGTCCATGCTTTTCTGGCTTTAGAAGGTTGCTTCTGGTCAAAAAGATTGTATATGATCCTTAGAAACAACTTGCAAGATGAAAAGGAGAGAGTTGTTGTCAAAAGTTGAGCTTTATACAAATGGATAACATGCTTTTTGCAAAATACTCCAAATATGGTATCATGCAATTGTTAATGCTTCACTTCTTTGTGAAATAGATGAAAGATATGTGTAAGTATCTGATTATGGTGAGATTTAGGAGATAAATGGCCTGAAAAGCAAGATTGTGTAGCTTAGGCTTTGGATTTGCTATAAAGCTTGTCATAAAAATGGACCTCTAATTCAGTTTTGGGATGTCAACTTCATCTCTTCCAAACTCATAGCTCAAGTGTGATAAATTCATGCCCTTGGACTTTTTAGAAAGATGAGATCATCCTATACAACTTTCATGTTGAGAACTTGACCTGAATCAATTGGGATCGTGGAGAAAAATTTCCTACAAAAATGATATTTTAAGCTGAAGACACTTAGAAAATTTTCTCTAAGTCTTTGGACATTTTAACAACTTTGAGATGCCTTCTTGATCAACTCATATATTTCAATTCACGCGTTTTTGGGAAATCACTTCCTATGTCAAAGTTATAGTATGAAGCAATATCTTCAATTTTATCTTTTGGACATGAAAAATGGTTGCTCGAGGAAGAAGTTACAAGCTTGAAAAGTCATGTACTTGAACTCACATTTTTTTACACTTGTGAAATTTTCAACATCTTCAACTTTACCCTTTTTGCAAGTTACCTCAAATTTTGTGGTTCCTATTGTTCAAATTCAAATATTAATCACATTTTCATGAAATTTAACTTGAGAAGTCCATATTTGACTAAAAATCCCAAAAGTCAAAGTTTAACTTAGAGCAGATGACATTTCCAGATGAATTCAATTCTTCCAATTTCAATGGTTTCTTCTGATCATAATGCAACCTTTAACACATTGAGACGCCTTGATGATTATGAGATGATGATATTGAATACCTCTTGAGTGATGTACATTTGCAAATACCAAACCCTAATTCCTGACTTTTCATCTGAGGGTGCCAAAACCCTAATTTTCTTCAATCACTTAATAAATCCAATGATGAAACCTTAATGTGATGAGGTTGTGATGAAGATGATGATTACTTGACCATCATAAATGAATTAGGAGCTTGAATCTCTGAGGACCAATGCTTTTATCAATCCCTTGAATCCCTATATAGCAAAAGCAACAAACAAAACAAAGCATATCTTTGTATTTCCACAAGGTTAGTGATGCAAAATATGACTGAGATTATATTTTGATGTTATACAATAGAGTAAAAAGATGTGGGATCCTAGGTGAAAAGTTATGGTATGACACAATGCAATGAATAAAGCAATTAAATCAAAAAGACAAACACCCGAAAAAAATAAAATATGCAAGAGCTAGGACTGACTTGCTCAGATGTCCTCAGTGAAGTCGTCAGATGTCTCTACCACGAAAAAACAAACAATGAAGTCGCCATTGAACTTTATTTATCCCAAAAGAAGGAAAATATCAAGAAAACCTCAAAGAAGGTAAAAACATGGTCTCACGACCAATATCCAAGTAAGGGAGTTAATTACGCAAGGGGAAGGTATTAGCACCCCTCACGTTTCTTGTACTCAATGGGATCCACTCTTGTTCTAATCAAATGGTATGTATATCTAAAGGCTTAATTGCTAAGGGAGTGTATGAATGAGTTATTAAAGTGAAAAACAAAACATTTTTATTATTGATTTCTTATGAGTTTTGCAACTCGGTGTCTACGTATCCTAAAGGGAATCAGAAATCCATAGTTCTTATAAAAAATGTTAGTTTGTTGGGTGTTTTTTATGAACGATGTTAAGTTCACATTCTAACAGTTAATGTAATTGTTCAACCTTTGGAGACTCACGCATTGTTGTATTATGTAGAATGGAATTGACATGTTCTTTTTGAAAAAGGTTTTAAAGAGGAAAAAGTCTCTAAGGAAAAATAATTTAGATTTGTTGACGTATTTTTATTGAGGATAATACTAAATGTTACCCAATACAGGGGCACTTGGATATTTCTACTCTTTTAGATTTAAAATGATTTATGATTTTAAATGCACTAAAGTCTATGAATGAAAGAAGAAAAAGATAGATAATAGACCCTCTCATTCTTTTCCATTACTTAAGACTCCTGGCGTGCAATTCGCATCTTTATTCCTAGGTGTTTTAAAATTTGATTAAGAAAATGAAAATTTTTGTTTTAAGTAGATGCAAAGCAAAAGAAAGAAATCAAAATCTAAAGGGGAATTTGATCCTAATTGTCATCATGAAAAGTGGACTTAAAGTTGAGATTGAGAGGGAACATCTAACCTAGATTTATCATCCAATTGGTCCTAAGATTGAGTTTAAGGGAAACTAACCTAATGAGTTGTCATGCATGGATTGATCCTAAAGTCTAATTCAACACAAGATGATTAAAATGAAATTAATCACTTCATGGAATCACTTAAGGGAACATGTTATCAAGAATCAACAAAACAATCTAACAAAATCAAAGAAAATAAAATTCTAATTTTTTTTTTGTGATCTTCAAGCAAAATAAAAATTAATATCAAAAGGAAATAAACATATTCTAATATTTTTTGTCATTTTTACCATGCAATGGAATTAAATCAAAATCAAACAATTAATAAAATCGACAAACTAAAATAAAGAAATTTAAGAAGAAACACAAAGGGGGGCACGCTGGAATTAAAGGGGTGTGTTTAAAAAAAACAGAACATGAGCGCTAAGCTCATCAACAAAGGCTCGTGAGGCTTTTTTTGTTTGATTATAAATCAGTTCCAAAAAGTTGAGTATGGGCTTAACGTTCGAACAGCCACGAAGGCCCAAAGGGATTAGTCCAGCAAGTGTTTTTGTGTTGTCAAGAAAAAAAGTGGGTTAAGTGATTGGGTTGGGGTCGGTTCGGATTAAATGGCCCATCTGAAACAAGTTAATTAAGTAAACCCTAGAAACTAAGTTGGTCGTTCACTCTCATTGGTCGTTCCCTCTTCCTTGCTCATTTCTTCGTTTCTGCTCCGCTTCTCCTCTTCGTATACTTCTGAACTTCGTCTTCTTCGTGTGTTTTTGCGTATTTGTGTTGCAGTTGTTGCATTTTCATTGTTGTTACAGATGTAGAGAAGTAACATAGATGGATGTTGCGTCTTCTTCTCTTCTGTGTGTGTGTGTCTGAGTTGTTGTGTTGATCTTGGTGATTCTGTTGTTTTACAGTGGAGTGTGAAGGTCTATGGAGTTGGAGCTGTGAGTATGAGGTGAGTTATGTTGAGGATTATGGTGAGTATGAGTTGGTGTAGTAGAGGGAAGGGTGAAGAGAGTAAATATGAAGAATGAGGAGAGTGAATTGTTGTGATTCTTCAAGATGGTGAAGAATGTCCTGAAGGTTTGAGAGGAAAGTTTGTTAAATAGATAGAGTGTGGTCTTCACGGCCTTTGGATCAAGGGTTTTGGTACAGAAAATAGAAGGGTGAGATTGGTTCTTGGTTATTTAGTTTTGTAGTACAATTTTGTTTCTTGTTTGCCACTCTTTTTCTTGTCTTTTTGACATTCTCTTCCTCTCTTGTTTTATTGTTTTATTGCTTTTTATACAGCAGGGTTTTGCTTGGTATATTTCAGGCAAGTTTTTGGATAGTGGACAATAGCATAGCAAGGTTTTGTAGAGCAAAGTCGCAGGTTTTTTGGATTGGTTTGGATAGTAAGGTTGTTTGTGTTTACAAGGCTGGAATTTGTACTGGCTTTGTGGCAAGTTTATGGCTGGATGCATATTTGAAAAGGGAGCTCGATTTTGGAGCATGGATATGACAAGTAATGGAAGACTTGGTGATACTCATGGGAGCTTGACATAAGGATTATGAAGATTAAATTATACATGGCTTAGTGTAAACAATAGGTTTTAGCATGAAAAGTCTTGAATAGAAATGGTGATAACATGAAGGCATGGGGTGAAATGAGTCTTAGCAATTTTAGGTTTCAAAGTATGCTTTGTTGTAATATTTGTAAAGAATCATGAATGATGTTGAATGAATATGGATAGTTGTAAACTCAATGGTATAATCCAAATGTTTAAAGCAACTTTCTTATTCAAATTAGAATTTTGAAGTTCACATCTTCGAAAATTGAATGAACATGTAACCTCCTGCTTGTGACTTTTGAAAATTCAAAATGACACAATTTTTCAAATATTCAATGTGTTTTTCGATATTGCTTTTGAAGTTCTAAGTTCTTTCCTTCTCTGTTTTTTTCCATTCGAATGGCCCAATTGATACTAAATTGACTCGTCGTGTTTTTAAAGTGTCTTCATGTAATAATCTTTGTATCCTCGTCAAGTTGGATCCACAAAACCACAATGTTTCACAAGATACTTTAAGCCTTAATCTCAAATAAATTAAAATGAAGTCCCAAATAATACTCGTGTCACAAGTAAAGAATGTTCTCAGATGAGATGGCTTTGTATCAAGTATTTATTCCCTTAACCTCCATGGATGAGACACTCTTGAATATTAACCCTCTTGCATTGCATAGTGAAGAAGTAGCTTAATATGAAAGGAAGTGAAACAATAGCTCAAAGCTATCTCATTTGAAAGCAGTAATGAAACCCTAAAGCATGCACAAAAATGACACCCTAACATCTTGCTTCTTTTATGAAATATAGCCTTGTAGCTTGTCAAAGAAAATGTTCATAATAATCATGAATCCAAACCCTAAATCCACGGCATGAATGATGTAGAAACCAAATGAATCACACTTGAGTGAAGTAAAAGCCCCAAAGCCTAAGGAAACTCTGATTCTTAATCCCCTTGCTTGATGATTCCTCAAGAAGAACCTTAGTTAAAGCACAATAGTTGGAAAAACTAATATTCGATCTTGGGTAGGGAAATAAACCCTAATGATTGACATTACTGAGATTGGACGAGAAAAAGCCTTTGTAGCTTGATGAAGAAGAAATACATGATAACCATAGTTCAAAACCTAATCCCACAGTTCACTATTCAGGGAAGAACCAGAGAAATCAATCTTATTGGTTGTAGAAGCCTCAAACCCATATGAAACCCTAATCTTGCACAAAATGTTGATTCTTTGAACCCATGTATTAAGGAATGCATGATATGCAAATGATCTAGTAGAATGTATGTAGGTGAAATGAAAAAAACATAATCCAACTATAAAGCATAAATCGGGAGGGCAAATTTTGGGGTGTAACAAGTATCTCAAAGGGACAATTGACTGCAAATTAGTAGAACTAGGCAGGTTTGGCAGTTACGAGAGTTCCATTAATTTTGATTGTGATAGCAGCGGTGGATGACATAGTGATTTCTTTTTCGCTTCTAATTTCTCGGGAAGCAATAAGACAATGGCCACGTTTGACCTTGAACCCAAATATGTCAAGGAATTCAAATACTACTACATCACTAAGGACCAACAGGAACTGTGTCGATTCATAAGAAATGAAGTTTGGGAGTTAGTTCCAAGACTTGAAGATATGAATGTCATTGGTACCAAGTGGATCTTCAAGAATAAATCCGGTGAAAGTGATAATGTGACAAGAAATAAGACAAGGTTAGTTGTTCAAGGGAACACTCAAATAGAAGGAGTGGATTTTGATGAGACATTTGCTCAAGTTCCTAGACTTGAGTCCATTAGAGTATTGCTAGGGATTTTATGCATGATGAAATTCATATTTTATCAAATGGATGTGAAAAGTGTTTTTCTAAATGGTTACCTAAATGAAGAAGTATTTGTAGAGCAACCAAAGAGGATCATTGATCCCAATTTCCCAGACCATATATACAAGTTAAATAAAACTCTTTAGAGTTTAAAGCAATCCCCAAGAGTTTGGTATGAAATATTGACAGAGTTTCTAATAAATAATGGCTACATTGAAGAGGAAAACACAAGACTCTATTTGTAAAAATGGATGGAGGAAAACTCTTGGTAGCACAAATATATGGTGATGATATTGTATTTGGTGGGACGTCAGACTCGATGGTGGAGCATTGTATCCAACAAATGAAGTTTGTATTTGAAATGAGTCGAGTAAGAACTCATATTTTTTTTGGTCTTCAAGTTAAGCAAATGACTTATCTCACAATCTAACGCGGAGTGGGTAGAATAGATATCTATAAATAAGAAGATCTACTTCATATTATTGTGTATATCTTAGAGACAGTGTAAACACTTTGACTTATCTGATAATCTAGCTCAATCAACACATCAAAAACATACATTGATTTATTATGATACCATACATAATGTACCTTTCCGGCAATCTAGCTAAACATCAATGCAACAAAAACATTGAGATGTATATACATTTTATGCGTAAAAAATTTGTTTACAGTCTAATGCAAATCTTATAAGCTTCTTCATGGTATAAACTTGTTGACGTTTTATAAAGATAGCCAGTACATACCTCAACCTCTAATTTCGACTACATTTAGCATGCACATTATTAGAAATCACCTCCCTCAGTTTTTACTATAAATTGCTTCGAGAAAAATTGGATTAAATTATAAGTTGTTAATATTACTTTTTCTATTATGCTCTTAAATATTATCCTCTTCATCTTAAAATAAGTGTCGTATTTATAAAAAAAAAAATTATCCTAAAATAAATATAGTTTTTAATTTCTAATATAATTTTAGTTTTTATCTTCCAATTATATTCTCTAATTAATATTTTTAATTTATTATTTCTCTCATTTTACATTAATAATAATTTGAATACACTAATAACTAATTAGGATAGTTTGATAAAATTGTTATTTTCTCTCTTTCATTTATCACATTTTTTTAATTTATATGAAAACGTATGACAAATATTTTGAGACTCGAAGTATTTATTATTCTTTTTGTCTCTTCTTTCAATTTTAAAAATTTTCTTTATCATACCATTAATGAAGACAGTTTTGTATAAACTTTCATTCTTTTCTTTTTATTTTCATATAACAATTATTATATTTCTTAATAATAATTGCTCATAATTGTCTAGAATTACTAGAAGAATATTGTTGTATATATTTAAATGATCATCAAATCAATAAATAATACAATCAACATGTTTCACTTTGACTAACAAAATACGTAATAGGAGATTAATTTGTATTTTTTTACCGAGTCTAGAACTAAATTTATATGGAGTTAGACATAAACCAACAATGTAGATCATTAATAGGATTAAGGTAAAGGGTTCATATAGAAAATATAGAAAATGAAGTGAGGGGATTATTTCTCTTAGACAACAAAAGTTTATCATACTTTTTTTAAGTGTAAATGCCTTTTACAATACTAATGTAATTTTTCCAAAAATCAGTAATGTAATAATCACCTTTGCAACATATTAAAAACACTCTAGGATTGTAATATTTTTTTTCTCTCCCCAATTTCAATAAGCTGATGCTTGAACTGATATCAACATTCATCACAATCTTACATGTATCAAGTAATTTGATGTATATACTATCTAGATATTTTCTTTTCATATTCATTAAATACCTCGAGTGGCATACATTACCTAGATGACAATGATCAATCTATAGTAGTAATGTCGTGGCTAGAGATTGATGATTCTTCCTCCACTGTATGATATTACACCATCTTGTTGATTTGAATAAATCTTCGGTTAACTCCACCCATCCTTCGAAAGCCAGCCTCAGTAGTTCCATCTTCTCTTGATGTTTGGTCGATCAAATATGGCACTACATGTTTCTTCATGTCTGTGTCTGATATTCCCAGATGTTTTCCCGGAACACTAATGAAATGGACGCGGCCAGCCTTGTCTAAAGTTCTTAAGCCAATCCAATCTTCAGTGTAGAGTTTTGTCTGCAAAGCCAATCAAGGGATACAAAAGTTGATTATGGCCCCATGTATCCTAGAAAATATCAAGACAAGTCGAATAGAAAACAATACCTTTTGTGCTGGTAAAGTTGGCTTGAAGGAGCCATCTGGATAATAACCAAACCAGGATGTTTCTCTCGGTATTAAAACTGTATCTTGCTCAAACTGTTGCAGTATAACATAAGAAAACAAATAAACAAGTTTTTTTTCTCTTGAAATCAGCTTGAAATATTCTTAACATATACAGGACCTACCATGATAAGTACCAAATTCTTTAAGCTACTAAATCTTTCCTTGTAAGTGGAATTCCTCTGACCAGGTTTTTCGTTATTAAGCTTAGGGAGGTACCTACAGTTCTCCAAGTATTTGGGTAAAGCCTGAAATCAAAATCGACTTTTAATGCGAGGGTTTGAGAAAATTTTATGGAAACAAACAGTTATGCTAAATGGTTATGGATTCTATTAAATATGTAATTCTTTGTGTCGACGCAGGATGATTACTCGACACAAGGTGTGTCGAAACACCGAGTATGTACGTGTGTTGATTTAGTCTAGAGTTTTATAACTTTAGGGGTGGCTACAACAATTCGACTGGCAGAGGAAACTAGCAGGATGGAATTGTGTCAAATCAAAAAAGACCAGATTACCAAGGCAACCAAAGAGGTGATGCTGGAGGTAGAGGAAGAGGTGGTGCTGGAGGTAGAGGAAGAGGTGGTGGTCGAAAGCCTGACAAGAGTCACATTCAGTGTTACAATTGTCAGAAGTATGATCACTATTTTAGTGATTGTCCAGAAAAGAGAAAGAATCAAGAAAGTGATGTAAAATTCGCAAAGCATGAAGAAGAAGAGATGATGCTAATGGTTACAACAAAAGATGAAGAAAGATTCAAGGATCAATGGTACTTGGATTCAGGATACTCATCACACATGTCTGGAAGAAAATATTGGTTTGTCAACCTAAAATCCTCCATGAAGAACAATGTGAAATTTGCAAATGACAGTACTCTAGAAGCTGAAGGTATTGGTGATGTTATGATTATGAGGAAAGATGGCAAGAGGTAAGTAATTTCCAATGTGTTGTGCATACCAGACATGAAAAGCAATTTGCTCAGTATAGGACAGTTGGTCGAAAAGAATTATCAAGTGTCTGTCGAAGACAAGATAATGAGAGTCGTCGACGCAAAGGGAATGTTAATCTTAAAGGCTCCAATGTCTCAGAATAGAACCTTCAAGATTGACCTTTTTGTGATGAAGCACAAATGCCTTGCAATGCAGCTAGCAGAGATGAGTGTATATGGCATTATCGACTTGGTCATCTCAACTTCAAAGACATCATAGATTTGAAGAGAAAAAATATGGTTTCAGGATTACCAGAAATCGACATTCCAAACGAGGTGTGTGAGGAATGTGTGCAATCGAAGCAACACAAGAACAGCTTCAGCAAGGATGCAGGAAGCAAGTCGAAGGCAATCTTTGAAGTCATATACTCTGATGTATGTGGACCAATCCAGGTGGATTCGATGGGAGGTAACAGATACTTTGTCACATTCATAGATGATTTCAGTCGAAAACTATGGACTTATTTGATCAAGAAGAAAAGTGAAGTGATCAAGGTATTTGCCAAGTTTAAATCTATGGTCGAACGACAAAGTGGTCAAAAACTCAAAATTTTGAGAACTGATGGTGGTGGAGAGTATGTGTCGAAAGACTTCGATGCATTGTGAAAAAGAAAGGATTGTGCATGAGGTAGTGCCACCCTACACTCCGCAGCAGAATGAAACTGCAGAAAGGAAGAATCGAACCATCGTGAATATGGTGAGAAGTATGTTGAATGGAAAGCATCTACCCAAAGAATTGTGGGGAGAAGTTGTGTCGACAGCAACATATATTTTGAACAGATGTCCGACGAAGAAGTTAGAAGGAATTACTCTAGAAGAATGTTGGTTTGGTGTTTTAAATATAGCTTGAGTTATCTGAAAGTGTTTGGATATATAGCACATAGACATGTGCCAGATCAATTGAGAAGAAAACTTGATGACAAGTCTAGTCAGATGATCCTAGTTGAATATCATTCGACAGGAAGTTACAAGTTGTTCGACCAAGTGAACAAGCAGATTGTGATCAGCAGGGACGTGATCATAGATGAGTTTAAGGAATGGGATTGGATTTAAAATGTCAAAAATGATTCAATGA
Source organism: Vicia faba (assembly GCA_948472305.1). Taxonomy (NCBI): domain Eukaryota; kingdom Viridiplantae; phylum Streptophyta; class Magnoliopsida; order Fabales; family Fabaceae; genus Vicia; species Vicia faba. The sequence goes on along the minus strand of OX451736.1, from coordinate 1,169,858,555 downwards.
GAATCTTACTTGAAGAACCAGAAACTCAAGTCGAAAGACAAGTTCGACTAGAGGACCTCAGAGAACAAGACACATGCCTGCAAGGTTGCAAGATTGTGTGATTACATCAGATGATGTGGTCGATGATGAAGGTGATTTGATACATTATGCATTTTATGCAGATGTTGAACCAGTCAATGAAGCTGAAGCATTGAAGGATTCAAAGTGGGTGAAAATAATGAATGAAGAAGTGAAGTCTATCGAAGACAACAACACCTGGTCACTTGTCAAATTGCCTCAAGACAAGAAGGCAATCAATGTGAAGTGGATATACAAGGTGAAGTTAAATCCCAAAGGGGAAGTAACTCGACACAAAGCAAGACTTGTGGCGAAAGGATTTCTTTAGAAGGAAGGAATTGACTTCGATGAAGTATTTGCACCTGTGGCTAGGATCGAAACAATCAGGTTGGTTGTTGGTCTAGCAGAAATGAACAGTTGACACATATGTCAAATGGACGTGAAGTGTGCATTCCTGAATGGACCCTTAGACGAAGAAGTTTATGTTACACAATCAGTTGGATTTGTGAAGTATGGCGCAGAGAGAAAGGTGTACAGGTTGCATAAAGCCCTGTATGGATTGAAACAAGCTCAAGAGCTTGGAATGAGAAAATTGATGGTTTTCTAAGGGAGAAGGAATTTGTGAAGTGCACAACTGAACATGGAGTATATGTAAGAAGAAGCAATAGTGAATTGCTTATACTATGTCTCCATGTCGATGATTTGTTGATAACAGGTAGCTGCAAAAGTGAGATCGAAGACTTCAAAGGTGATCTCAGCAAGGAATTCGAAATATCTGATCTGGGTGACATTTCATATTTCCTTTGCATCAAATTCTACAATAACAGTAGATGTTTGATGATGCATCAAAGAAGATATGCAAGTGAAATTCAAGTTGGTGTAGTGATGTTAAGGATCGAAAATCCACAGTAGGATATGTGTTCATGCTAGGTGGTGCACCAATTGTTTGGAGTTCGAGAAAAGAATCAGTAGTGGCATTATCATCGTGTGAAGCAGAGCACATAGCTACTTCTCTTTGTGCATGTCAAACAACATGGATGGTGAACTTGTTCGAAGAGATTACGGGTAAAGATCATGGAGCAATTACCATGAAGATCGACAACATGTCAGTTATCAACCTGGCAAAGAACCTGATAGCACATGGTTGAAGCAAACACATCGAGATGAGGTTCCATTATCTTCGAGAGCAGGTAGCAGAAGGAAAGATGAACTTGAAACACTATAGAACTGAGACTCAAATTGCAGACATCATGACGAAGGATGTGCAGGTCAAAGTATTCAGAAGAATAAGAGATATGATGAATATAGATAGCTTAGACACAATGAATTGGCTCGTGTGTTAAATGTGTAATTCTGTGTCGAAGCAAGATGATTGCTCGGCACAAGGTGTGTCGAAACACCCAGTATGTATGTGTGTCGAATTAGTCTAGATAGTGTGTCGAAGCAGTTGTTTCAAACAGATTTGATTTAGTTCTAAAATAGGTATTTTGGGCTTTTATTGTTTTAGACTTTTTGGCTTAGAGAGCAAGCTAACATAAAACTATAAATAGATGAAGTAACCCTTATTCTTGTATTCATTCATTCATTTACAGTATTTGCAATTACAAGTGAATAAGAAAGTTTTTCCACAGTTTGTGGCAGAGAGAAACTCTGCAGAAACCCTAATCCTTTTCTTCTTTAAATTTTATTTTTCTTCTTTTCATCGTTATTGTGTGAGCGATAGCAATCTTGTTCATCAAGATTGATAGAAATTCATCATAGATTTTGGTGGATTTCCAACATATTCTATATTATAACTATATTATAACTGAATAGTTGAGTAAAAGATAAATCATCCATCAGTTATGATCTACTAATCAATATCTTTTGAATTAGTTAATAAAATATTGGTACTTACATTTGGTAGTTTAAGATATCCACTAGGAGCCAAGTGTTCCTGCAATTTTTTTGAATTGGGGCATATTAAAGATTATAACAAAGTAATGATATAACAAATTCTGGGCAAAGTAAATATGAAATAAAAGAGAAGGAAGATAAAAAAAATTATAGATGAGACAAAAGAGAAAATAAATAGAAGATAGAGATGAATACTTGAATATAGCTACTGTAAATCTCTCCCTTGATGAGATTGTCTGCAATGACACAAAAAACACCTGTCTGTAGAAACAAAAAATCATTCAACAAATGTAATACACTCATCCTTATATGCACTCAACAATTGATAATATCGAATGTGGTATTTCCAAAATCAATACCATAACTTAGAAAGAATAAAGGCGTCATGCTGGAAAGTAAGATGATACTCACACCACACAGAGGAACTGAAGCAGTACCAGCATGAGGGCCTGCTAAAGAGATAAAGTTTTTAACCTGTTCCAACAATAACAAGGAAGAATATCTCATGAATAAGTTGACAAGGGTAAGGATCAAGAAAGGCAAAACTGCAAGAGAAGAACAATTTAGAACTTGGTTCCTTCGAAGTGAGTCATGTTAGAAGGAAAAGTGTGGAATCTAAACAATTGATGAGAAAGTAAATATGATTGATTTATGGAAAATATGTGCACATGAATATGTATATATGGATTTATTAGAATCCACTCCCCTAATTCTCAATAATGGACAAGACTTCTCATTGATATTTCCTGGAAAACATCATTTCGCAGCATAGTCCGTGACGTAAATGGATATATGCAGAAACATAGACAGCGCAATAAGTTTAACTACTATAAAAAACAATTCACTTGTAAAATTGTAGATACTCACGGGAGGCCCTCCTTCACAAAACTCGACCACACCTCGACCGATTAAATTTCCCTGTAGGACAAGGGAAATTCAAGAATGAAGCATAAAAAACAACAAAATTCCAAAAGTAAGCATCTGTAAGATGAATTATGCAATAAGGTAGTTTAACATTCTCTGCAATGAATGAAAAAGGAAAGGAAAAGAAGGAGGGATGCACTGCAATGAACCACTTCAAAATCGGCAACAAACCACGAATATATCAATACCTTCACAAGATGAGTTTGAAATTTGAAAAAGCATAAAATCCTTTATCAGTCATCATTTTAACCACAAATAGACATAGTTATACTTTATAAACTTTGTTGTTGACAACTTCTTTCACATAGAGCAATGATTAGCATCCATTGACACTCAAAGGAATAAAAATAAGGACAATTTACATCACCAGAAAAATAAACAAAATCCCAATTCTCATGTTGTACCTGTGAGAGGCCAACAATGTTGTATCCTCCTTTCAATTCTTTCATTTTCTTCACCTGTATATGACATTTAAAATAGTAAAAAGACTAAACAAAGCACAATAAGAAAATAAATGTTACCGCAATAATGCTTGAATCTATCTCTTCATCACCTTCTGGCAAACAATATCTGTCTGCAGACATATGAAACAAAAAACAAATTACAAATAGTCAGTATCATCAGCATTAGGCAATACCATGAACAGATCAAATCCTTCTTCCCTATTACCTGCTCTTGCAAAGGTATAAACCATGAATCCCATGATCCATTGCCTACTTCACTGAAAATATAGGGCAATTTCATTAGTCACAAAAACTAAATATATGTCTGGATAGAGAAGACTGATAGATTATGTGGCAAGGAGATTATATCAGATGGAAAGAAGTCAAACAACTATCTGACTTAGAAAGACTAAAGACAAGTTATTATGAAAAATCTCGAAATTAATTATCTGGATAGAACATTATAGCGAAGGTTGATTCATGTAGCCGACTCGACTCTACTTAGTGGAATAAGACTGAACTTTTGTTGTTTTTGTATGTTTGGATAATAGATTTTGGAGGAGTGGAGAGTGACAATATTTCTTTTCTAAATTAAGAAAGCTATAAAATATTTCTAAAAACCAATTAAGTGTGATTGAAATACTATATAATCATTTATCAATTATCATGTTATTTATTCCTTCATTTAAAAAAAAAAAAATCTCAAATATACACTAAAATATAAACTTAATCTTCCAAAATCCTCCATCCAAAAATACCCTAAATCAGAGTCTAGTATCAAAGAAACACAAGAAAAATAGTAAAAATAATTGTAAGGAAATGAAAGTTATGTGTAAAAAGCATACACGCAAAATCCCTGAACAGCAGAAAAACTGATCAAGTTCTCTGTGAATGATTTGACTCCGTGACTAGAGCACTCATCAGAAATTCCTGCAACTCATTAAGAATAATTCTCACACATACATGCATAGTTATGGTTACTAAAACAGTGAAAAAATGAAAAGAAAGTTACCGTGAAGAACAATGAAGGGTATTGAGTGTGAAAAAATGGGGAAAATGAAGAAGATGAAGAGAAAAGAGAGAGGAAGAAGCCGCAGAAGCTTCATCATCCAAACTAACTGCTTCTTGTTTGTTGCTGCCACGGAACACAAACAAAGAAAGAAAGCTTGATTGGAGGTTTATATTATAGTACTAGAATGACTTGTTAAAATAAGTTACTCTTTCAAAATCAATTATACTTTTTAACTAGCTTCCCGTTATAATGGATTCACTTCTATTCTAATTTTTAACTTTCAATCTGTTCTTAATTTATTTCTTTAAATTTCTGATATTAATATTATGTATACACATCATTAGTAAATTATTATTTTATTCTATCTTATGATAATAAAAATAATTCAACCATTATGATAAGATGGAATTTAATTTATTTTGAAGAAAAAAAATGAGTTGATAAATGAAGAACAAATGTGATCTGGACTTTTGGACATTTTGGTAGATATGATTCATAAATGATGGGACTATTATATTCAATACTTTTAAAGATACAAATTGATGAGTTGAATTTTCCAACTACTGCTACAGTTGATGTGGGTCACTTTTAGTTTTTTTTGTAGCACAAAGTAGTCAGGATAGATAATTATAATCCAAAATTATAAATGATAGTTGGAAATTATTTTTAAATAATAAGTATTTTTTAAATTTTTTTTCAAATAATCATATCTTCAAAAGAAAAAAAATACTAAAATGATTATTTTTCAAACAAAATAAATGACATATAAAAGATGTGTCAGTTTGTGTGGCGTATTGTACTTTATTTTGAATGGAGTCTCTACTATTTATGGCGCATGCATATCTATTTGTTGTATCTCAAAATTGCTCTTTCTTATTTTTCTAAGATTTTTTCATTATATGGTGGTTACAAACACTTGGTTAAAGAAAGAGGACATTTTTGAATATTAGTAAAGTGTCTTTCGATTGGCATCTTAGCTAAGTTTTTCGATTGGCAGTTAAATAGTGTCCTTCGATTGGCATAACAACAAGTTTCGACCGAGCTCTTAAAATCCTTCGATACAAGCTTGACTCACTAGTCTTCGATTGGGCATTTAACACCCTTCGATCAAGCTTTGGTCCGCAAGTCTACGATTGAGCTTTGTTTTCCTTTGAAATGGATCCCTTCAATTCAGAAAGAAGGGGAGCTCCTTTTGACTTCCTTCGTTTGAAGCACCTCTGGCTTCTTTCGTTTGGAGCATCTTTGGGCCTCCTTCGTTTGAAGCACCTTTGGTTTCATTCACACAGGCCCATTTGGACAAATGGCCTGCATGTCTGTCTGCACAAGGCATGAATTTTCTTCATACCTACAAGGAAAACACCTGGTACATGTCTGCCTGCACAAGGCAGGAACTTCCCTCATGCTAAGTTTTGACAGCCCGATTTCTACACTATAGCATTCCAAAAATCCATTCGAAGGACGCATATTACTGGCCATTCGAAGAAGCTGAATCAGAATCATTCGAAGAAGCTGAATCAGAATCATTCGAAGAAGCATGCAAGAGGTCCAATCGAAGGGCAATGATTGAAGGCATTCGAAGGACGCATATTGCTGGCCATTCGAAGAAGCTGAGTTAGAGCCATTCGAAGAAGCATGCAAGAGCTCCAATCAAAGGGCAGGGATTGAAGGCATTCGAAGGAGCCAATTTGTCCACATTCACTCAAATTTGAAAAGAGGACAAGATCTCATGTTTTTTGCCACAGTTACAAAACTTCATTCATGGCCTTGAAAATGTTTGTTTATGGCAGTTAAATTTTTGTCTTCTTGTCCCCTCCCTCCTACTCTATATAAGCATCATGCTTGCAAGCCAAAAGAACAGACACGTTGGAGATACGCTGCCCATAAACCCACCATAGTTATCAAAAAATAATCCAAGAGTATCCAGCAACTCTAGTCCCCACACAAGTTCAATTTTCCAGCAAGGTAAGTCCCCTTGACCTTGCACCTTTCGTTTTCAGCATGGCATGTAAATAACACCTATTCACCTTTTATTTCTGTCCTTTTTGATTGCATGTTTTTCTTGTCTAAATATACACGTTAGAACTAACCCTTGTACATACTCGAACGAAAAGAAAAGGACTAGGATGAAACGAAACTTTAGGCTTCGCTCCTCATTGCCTGACTGCCCCAAATAAAAAGGCACCTTCATGTTGTTTTGCAGGTACACGTCCCTTCACAGTCCAAACGAACTAAGCAGAAAAGAGTCTAAACGAAGGATCCTCATACTGCTTCCCAGCACAATCGAAGGAGGCCAGGAGAGTCCAATCGAAGGCTAATCACGCCAGCTTCCCAGCCCAATCGAAGGAGGCCAGAAGAGTCCAATCGAAGGCTGCTCACGCCAACTTCCTAGCCCAATCGAAAGAGGCCAAAGAAGGGGTGAATCGAACGCACATCATTCCCTCTTGAATCGAAAGACTCATTTCCCCTTTTCTCTTTTGCATGCCTAAGCCCATTTGACATTTTTCTTTTTTTGTATTATTTCTTATCTTTGTTTTTATTATTGTTTTCTGTTGTTTAATTAACCAAATATAAAAGAAAAAGCTCACTAATAAAAGTTAAGTTTAATTTTCTTAATTAAATAATTAAATCCTTTAGTTAATTAATTAATTAAAACTTTAAAACCTTTTCTTAATTAAAAATGAATTAGAATTTAGGACTAATTATTTTCTTTTCATAATAATAAAAAAAACTAAAAAGAAATTAGTTTATTTTTCTTAATTTAATTTTATTATATAGACTTTAGGATAATTGACTATTTTTCTTAAATCAAAAACAAAAAGAAAGATTTTTTTTCTTATTAGTTTTTTTTAGACGAACTTTCAATCTTTCGCGCGTTATTTATTTTTCACATTTTTACATTATTGTATTTGTTGACAGTATGTAATGGATTAAATTAGGATTTTTATCGCTTTCCTTATTTTTTTTCTTCTCCCAAGTTTTGTACATTATAAATATCTCTCTCCCCAAAGTCATGTAATAGCGTAGGGTTTAATTTTTTGCACTTTACATTTTCATATATATATATATATATATATATATATTAACTGCTAGTAACTAGGCATGTATGACAAGACTAATAACAAAACGTTACCAAACATAATACAAAAGATAAAAAATAATTGAACTGAAACAATTGCACATATGCACCTCTAAGGTACGCCCAGTTTGGTTGCCTTTAAAAATAAAACAGTTATGAGGCCGGAACGTTTTAGTAAAGACCCATAAATCAAAAAGATCGTAGTCCCTCGATGATCCTACGATTGCCTTTTCGGTAAATGATCTAGTCCCTAAACAAAATTGCTAAAGTGTCTCCACAAATTGCCTTTATGACTTTAACGTCCCTTCGAATGTCCCTCATACATCCAACGATAGGGCTACCTACTCACTAATAGTAGGATAACACTGTCTAAAGGATAAGAGGAAAAGAACGACCCCCTTTTCGAGTATAAAAGTAGATAGTTGTTAGAAGTTTGCTCAAAACATCTTTGCACTTACACAAAAAACTACTTTTCAAAAATATTTTCAAGACACTTTGTATACTTTCTCCACATTCCCGAGAAACATTACAAAGTATGCCATACCAAGTCATTTTCAAAACAAACTTTAAAACACACAAAGCACAAAGGTATTTTCAAAATGAGCAAACCTCTAAGAGTCTGTAGATAACTACGGATGAAAAGGGTGCTAACACCTTCCTTTTCCATAATCTACCCCCTTACTCAGAAAACTATCGAAAAGGTCTTTTTCTGTTCTTTTCACCCTTTCCTTAATTTGGATAAAAAAAAGTCGGTGGCGACTCTTGCTTACCGCAACATTTGCAAACACAAACGCAAAACCAATATATAACAGTCAGTTCTGCCACCGTATCATAGAACTGACGACTCTGCTGGAGAAAAAAAATAAAAAGTGGGGTTTACCTTAGAGTTAGTTCATTATTATAATTGATTTTTGTGCTTTGCATGCTTTATCCTTGGAGGGTTGTTTGGGTTGTTACTATAGACCCTACACCCAGACCTGGGGACATCTTTTTAGGTAAACAGCAATAGATCGTGAAGATTGTACGACATGGACCGATATGGTTGAAGTGATAGTTGTGTTAGTGTGACGCTTTGGTTGGTACCAGTATCTCTTGTGTTGAATCGAGGAGAATATGGGGTCGCCGCGTGGTGTCGTGAAGCACTAACAGACCTTAGAACCTTAGTTGAACAAACTTGGCCATTAGAAAGTAGTGAGATAGCCGGCCTCGGTGTAAAGCTGGGGATTGGTTGATACTCGATGCTACACTCATTTAGATTGGACTTTCGAGATGTTTCGGCCGCAAGAAAATATTGCTAAGCTGAAATAACGCTCGATAAAGAAAGATCAGTGATATTGAGACTCCTTAGAACCCATTTGCTATTGATAGGATGATCGGGACTTTATGAGTCTATCGGGATACTAACTGCAAGTATACAGTTTAGTCGTTCTAGTTTTAAAAGATTATCGAACCCACAGAGACTGTGTATCAATCGCATACGATCTAATGCTACAGTTTTGTCTAACTAAGCAATGAATATTCGATATTTGGGGGAGACAGTTTAGTTTTAAAAAGTAATAGTACTAATTATACCGGTATGTGATAATCGGACTTAGGGAATTCGATGAATCGCTTGGCCTATAAAGTATTTCGGTAAAAGCTAATTGTTTAAAAACCTGAGACATACACTCTCGTGTTTATGAAATAAGTCATGCTACTAAACCTAGTGGATGCACTTTAAATTTAATAACACTTTTTGAAAACAATTTGAATTTAATTAATTTATTAAAACACTCTCGTGTATTTAAAAATCAATGCTTCGTTACCACTATCTGGGTTGAACCCCAGCTCTCGCATGCAGGTTCTTGCCTTAATTAATTCCCCACTCTCGTGGCAAAATCGTGTTAATTAACCTCTCACTCTCGTGACAAGGATAGTTAAATTAATATTGGAAATTGGAAACTAGAAATTGTTTTATAAATATTTTTGGCCAAGGTCTTATTGAATTCTTTCAGTTCTTACGGTCACATACCGGTATTAATAATTTAGCCAGACATAATTAACTTAACAGTAAATAAGTTCAAAATACAATTCATGGAAATAATTGGCATATTATAGAAAACGAATAAATAATAATTGCAATATAAAAAACCTGGAATTACAGATGCTATAGTAATCTTGAGGTAATACAGTAATCCAAATCTTCAAGCTTGACTTGCAGTAGAAATCCGTGTTAATTCTTGTAAGAAGAATTAACACTTAAAAATAGAAACTAAGGCTTGAATGAAAATTACAAGGAATTGAAAGCAGAATTGCAAAACACACAAATTGGAAATAACTGTAAAAATAAAATAAGTATTTGCTGAGTAAAATTCTTCGACCCTTGGACTGTGCCTTGGTACTCATATATATAGCAGGAAAAATCAACAGTTTTAATTTTGAATTCTTGATGAAGTCTTCGTGGAGAAATTCTAGGAGCAATAATAGTTGTGGCAATAAAATAGGAGGTTCAGTAGAAACAGGAAGAATTATTCTGCCCTTCACGCCCACGTCTTCAATTATGCGCAACGTCCTCCTTCACGCGCGTGACGGTCGTCACAGGTGGGTGACGGTCGTCACACGCTGAAGTGGTGTCTTACGCTCGTCACAGGGGCGTGACGATCGTTTCCTTATGTTGTGGGGTGTTACGCCCGTCACATGGGGCGTGACGACCGTCACCTATCCAGAAGTCCACACTTTGTATTTTTTTATTCTTTTTCTCTTTGTTTTTCGTCTAGCTTTCTTCATGTTGTCCTTTTTCATTGATTTGAGTCGACAAGTGTCATACCTGCAAAAAAGACAAATAATCTCGGAATAATCGAGGGTTAGACGACTTAATGGAATATAAAATCGGTAAGAAGTATGTTAATTATACGATATGTTTTCTCGTTATCAAATTCCCCCATACTTAAACCTTTGCTTGTCCTCAAGCAAATAGTCATTTGAAAGGTCGGACAAGTTTTCGTCAAGCGCATAAGCATGACATACCTTTGGATTTTTAAAGTGGTTTCGGGAAATCCTCGTTGGTTCGGCCAATACTTGAGTAAAACACTAAAGATACGCTAATGACGCAAGCAATAAGCTTACCCGTAGACTTCCATTTTAAACGAGCTATCCAACAGTTCTATTATAACTCTGCCTGGAGTTCCTCGTATCTATTTCACCCGGTTTCGTTCTGGCGCAATCACATTAAGCCCTTTGCCTTAGCACGCACGTAGTGGAGTAACCGGTTAGTGACTTTGATCCTTTAGCACGGGGTCTGGTACATGAATATGGCAACCCTACATATTTTATCCAAATTGGAGGTTGTGGGGGATCGTGCCGTAGCACGCCCTACCGAGTTCAGAACCAGATACCTCTGAACCAACCAACATTGGATTTCTTCATTATTTTCTCAGCTCTTATATGTGCCCGTATATTTTGGTACACAGATTTTCCTTTCTTTTTGCAGCGAGATATGAAGGATATCTTTAGAATCAGGCATCAAACACTTATATTCATCGATTCTCCACGTGGTTTGTGTCAAGACGGTGCTGACTGCTAGTATAAACTACTAGGGGTTACTTCTAGAACTTGAAACTCCGAATATCGGTATAATGGTTATTGAAACGGATCGCGTAAGTAGGAAGTCCACGGTGACAGAACCGTATCGATCTTGTTATGTCGTTTTCGGCTTCCTCAACTGGGATTTCATTAAAGTAGGTATGTCGGGCTAATGCGAAAATAAAAAATTTTCGGTATGGCAAAGTAAAGCGAAGAATTTGAATCGAGACATATCGCAAGAATTTGCTAGTTTTATTAAAGATTGAAAGGTACCTCTCCCATACAAAATCCGACATTATCCTCAATGTTGCGGTATATATGCGGGGAAGTACAATTACAAAGACGAAAAGGAAAAGAAATAAAACAGAAAAATAACAAATTACAAAGAAATTAAAGAAAGACAAACTACTGGTGACCACGCCCTCTGCTCCTGGTGCGAGAGCGTCTAGTAGGAGTGGCTTCAGCGTCGATGTCTTGGAAGCCATAGGTGTTCATATATATCATCAAGGCGTTAAGCTCGGACAACGCCTCATCCAACCTTTCATTCATGTTTCGCTGCCCAGTCAAGATCTGAGCGTTTTGGGCGCACAGAGACTCAAACTGGTCAGCTTGCCTGCTTTCAAGCGCCGCATTCATTTGATTTTCCATGTGGAGGGCGCGGAGGATGTCTTCAAGATTGATAGGAGGAGGTGCGGATGAGGATCCAGGGATATCATGGACAGGCGGAGCACTATCCAACTCTTCTTGTATATCGTCTGCGGCGGCTGCAGCTTGGTCTTCGTGGGCAGGTGCAGGCTCTGCGGGAACTTCAGGGTCGAACAACCAGTTTGCTCGGTTACTTGGATCGATTCGGTCCCTGTTCGGCAAGATGATATTCTGATAGACGGTATTCCTAATTACTGGGTGGAATCTGCCGTCTTCCCGCTCGTAGATGAGGTGTGCGGCCTTGCAGTGATCCAAGGTTAGCAAAGTCGGTGCCATAGAAGGCAAGGTTGCAAGAGCAGCACCATAATTCAGACCAATGGCAATAGAAGTAACCAGCCCTCCGAAATAGAAAGGTTTTCCACCTCTAGCACAAATAGAGTGGATGTGGGCGAGTAGCAACGGGGCGGCATTTATCTTTTGCCCAGTGAACGCACAATGTAGAAAAAAGAGCTCCTTGGAGTTGAGCTTATGGTTACTGTCGCGGGCGAAGATGGTATTACTAAGGATGCGATGAAAGTAGCGGATGACCGGATTGTGAATGTGTGTGGCGTTGAGGTGGTCGTAGGATCCGGCACGGATGTTCGTTAAACTATGCCACAAGTTGAAAGCCTCCTCATTAAAACTATCTGGTACCCGAAAATGAGCACCTTCATCCGAACAAAATCCCATAAGCCTCGCGATGTCGGATTGAGGCAACGGATGCTCAACTCCGAACATGCGAAATTTTGCCACGCCTGATAATTGGTTTGTGACACCCGGCAGAGTGAGGTAAGCGAACGAACTCAAGAACTCAAGAGTAAGAGTTTCGTAGATTGGTCTTGGTTCGCGGTAGAGGTTCCACAAATCCACGCTTTGTAGTAATCAGCGGACACTGTCGAGTAGTCCCAAACTTCGTAGGAAGTCGATGTCAACGTACCTTGTGGGTTGGAGACCTCGACGTTGGAATTTTTGATACTTTGCTCGTTGGTTCTCCCCAGGTTCGCCGATTCTGAAATTGATAACTTGAGCGTTTGGGTTGTTTGCCATGGTGATAAAGGATTTGATTTGGGAATGTGAGAATGGGAGATTGTGAGGATGTTAATTTGGTGTTGGAAGTTTAGAAATTGGAAGAAAAATGGAGTGAATAGGTGGTTTTTCGTGTGGTGTGGTGATAATGGAGAAGGGAAAAATGGGTTTATAAGGAAGAAGGTTGGAACGGTTCTCTGTAACAGCCGTTGGTTTCTGTCTGTGTGACGGTCGTCACAGGGGTGTGACGCTCGTCACGAAGCAAAGAGGCGCGTTACGCTCGTCACAGGGGTGTGACGGTCGTAACGCAGACAGAGTCTTAAATGAAAGATCCGTTACAAGACCGTTGGAGAGTGATGAGTTTATTATATTTTTTTCTTGGTAATTGGAATTTTGTTTTGAAGAATTTATATATATATATATATATATATATATATATATATATATATATATATATATATATATATATATATATATATATATATATATATATATATATATATATATATATATATATATATATATATATATATATATATATATATATATATATATATATATATATATATATATATATATATATATATATATATATATATATATATATATATATATATATATATATATATATATATATATATATATATATATATATATATATATATATATATATATATATATATTTGGTTTATTTGAAATGTTTGTTTTAATTAATCATTTTAAGTAATTAAAGTTTTAAATCTAACGAAAATAGACAGTAAATAACAGTAAATAACAACAGTAAATAAAACATAAACAGTAAACAGTAAATTGGGAAAGAATTTAAAATAAACTTTAATTTAATAAATGCATAACAAAGGAAAAATAAAAATAAAAATAATGATAATGTTGAAATAATAACTAAACTAAAAAGATCCCTCCCACACAGAAATTTACAGTGTCCCCACTGTACGTAAAAATGCAAGAGAGAAAGCAAGGAGATAATGATGGAAACTCTAGCCACGGGGTGGTGGAAACAAATGCTGATGCATATAATCCAACTGATCAGTCACCAAGTCCATGAAGGTAATGGAATCCACCCTAAGGGAAGTCAGCTCGCCCCGCATGTCCGTAATGGCTGCATGTAGGGAGTCCAGGGTAACAGCAGGTGGAGGTGGAGTAGTCTCAGGAGCTTGAGGCGCGGTCTCGGCGAAAGTAGCCTCCTGTTCCCAAGGATCAGGGAGATCATGGTAGCCTGGCGGTGTAGCAGGATCTTCTTCAGCATTAGCATTGTTAGGAACCTCATAGATGTCGACTGTAGATGGTGAAGAGGGTGGTGAAGCAGGGTAGTGAGGATCAAACAGCCAATTATCCCGGTTGTGCACACTGGTTCTTGGGTCAGGCATCTTAAAATGATGGACGATCTGATGATTAACTAGCAAGTCAAATGAATCTGGTCCAAGGTTTCCAATCATGCTAGTGTTGAAACAAAAAGCAATGTCCATCGGCTTTATGCCATAAAGCGGAGCAGAACCGAGCATAGGCCGGCGGAGTCCAATGGCGTTAGACAGCATGGTAACTAACCCACCTAACAAAATCGGTGCATTTGGGGTCTGTATGATCCGCTCCATATTGGCGAGCATATAAGCTGCGCCGTTCACCGGACGGTTTTGAGATGCACAATACATGATAAACAGCTCATCGCGGGATACAGAGGTGACATTTTGCTGTTTGCCGAAGATAGTGTGGGCTATGATCTTGTGGAAATGCCTGATAGCCGGGTTATGAATGCATTCAGAGTACAGATCTGATGGCTCAGGATGGTTAACACCAGCTATGCTTCCCCAGAAAAAGTCAAGCTCAGATACAGGTAAAAGGTTCTCTTGTGTCATGGTAATAACATCGGGTCCAAAAGGGAACCCAAGAAGCTGGCTAAACTCTCACAGGTTGTAAGTGTAATCCATGTTAAACATTCTAAATGTAATCAACCCACGGTTGAATCCTGTGATCGGTGGATCTGGAACTGACTGTTTAACGCTGGTTCGCGAAATGTCGCGGAAGCAAGAGTCGCCACCGTCTTTTATTTTCTCCAAATGGAAAGGACAAAAGCACAGAAAAATTCCTTAAAGAGATTGCTCTCGGTTCGGGAGGTAGGTTATAGAAAGGGAAGGTGTTAGCACCCTTTCTATCCATGGTTATCCATGGGCTCTTAGATACTTGCTCATTTGTGTTTTCAAAAATGTTTGTTTGCTTTTCAACTGTGGGTTTAAAAAGTTTCTTTGAAAATTTCAGTTCGACTCTTGTATCGGTCCTCAAGAGTGTTTGAAAAATTGCTTTCGAAAGTTTTCTGAAAAGGTGTCGGTGTGAAAAGTATTTTTGAATTTGTTTTTTGAAATTAGAGCAAGTATCTACGAGAACCTACCTACCCTAAGGAATTCGTCTGTGTAGATGTCCTTTAAAGTAGTGTCATCCCACCATTGAGAGGTAGGTAGCACCACCGTTGGAGGTGTTCGGGTCAATTCGAGGTCGGGACATGGTGATCACCAGAGCAATGGGAAGACACCTTAGAAGCTACCCTCATGCCAGGTTCCCGGATCATGAGGACTTACTAAGACATCCTCTACTCGACGATCACCTTTCGAGGCAAGGCAACAGTGAGGCGTACCCTAGGGGTGGTGTGTGCGATTCGTGTGTCGTTTTCATTTGTATTTATCTTGTCATGTTATTGGTGTTCTACGCTTGTTTTTATTTTTGTCCATACATTCTTTCATGCTTTTGATTAACAGTTAAAAATTTGCGGAAAGAGTAAATTCTAAGCTATTACAAACGGCGCGAGTCCACATCGCCAAAATTAACCAGGACCCGATTTGACAGAAAAAATAAAGAATTAAAGAAAAGAAAGTGCGAGAAAGTTAATTACAGGGCTTCGGGAGAGATACATAAGTATTATAATGAAATAAAATATAAATGCGAATTAATAAGAATTTAAGAACGAACCGAGGGCGTTGGACCCTTTTGCAAAAATTAAATTAATGATGAAGTTAATTAATTAAAAAAAAGAAAGAACTTGTTTTTGGTATTTTTAGAATTTTAAGAGTTAATAGAAAAAGTTAATTGAAATTAAACGCTAACCCTAATTCTACTTTATTTTAATTTATTAAGAAAACATTAGAATTTAACCTAAATTAACCCTAAGTTATTTTCATGCAATTTAATCATAAAAAATAAAATATTTAATATTATTATAAAAAGAAAAATTAAAAAGGAATAAAAACATTAATTAAACCTAATTCTATGTTTTTTAGATTTTATTATGAAAAGAATTAAAATTGCAAACCTAATTTAAGACTAAATTATTATATACAATTTATTTATGGAAAATATTAAGACAAAAATATTTATTGTATTTTCCCTTTTTTCTGATTTTTATTGGTATTTTATATTTTTGAAAATAAGTAATTAATTAACAACTAATAATTAAAAGAAATAAAATAAAAATAAAAAAGATATGACAAACCTAGGGGGTTGCAGTCCCCAACATGGAGGTTAAGTCCCAGCATTTTGAGCCCAATTCAATTCCTGGCCTTGTGGACTTTTTTATTCACGTGCAGAGCGTTGACTAGAGCCTACCATGATCTCCAAATCTTGGCCCTTGGATGGATGAAAGTGGACGCGTGGATGGCTGGATAGAGGGTTGTATGATGGTCCTCAACGTTGAAGCTGCATAGGAGCGTTATATGAAGAAAAATATGAAAGAAAGTGAGGACCTGGGTCTCGAACCCAGGTCATGAGGATTGCCAATACATGCACTTGCCACTGAACCACTACCACGCGTTTGTATATATAATTATCAATAATTAATATAAAGGAAAACGTGAGTTAGTGCTTTTTTCCGCGCCAGAATTCAAATGGACCAGTCAGCCTTCGCCACATAAGCGTCTTCTTCGTTGGTTTTATTTTCCTGAAAATACAAAGAAACAGGCAACAGTTTTGTTAGCGTTCTCCTAGGCCGTCTATGGGAAAATAGCGATTAGGTCCCCTTGGCATATAAATTCAGCGCGAGCATGCCATTATTTTCGTCCAAGCGAGCTGGTTTCGTTCATGGTACTGAGGACTCCCAATTTTACAGCATGTAAAAACGCCTAAATCGAAAGCTTGGTAACCCTAGAAAACAACAATGGTGGAATCGCGTGTGGTGCATAAAAATACAATTAAATATGTTGGTTAGCTTCAGAATCATTCAAGGAATAAGAATCAATAATTGAAATACCATAAAAATGCATAGATTTCAAAGTACGATTATGAATTTTTCATGAAATATCTTGAATTCTGTATACCGATTCCTTGAGTTTTGATGGTTGTCTTTGATTGGAATATGTCCAGTGAACCTTCAGCAAGCTAATGGAATAAGAATTATGCCTTGAATCGCCCTAAAAAGTGGTTTTCAGATTTGAGTTTTTTGGCAAAATTTTCAAGTTGTGAATGGAGTTTTCTGAGCAGCTGCGTGTGTGTGAGCATTAGGTTTTTCTTTAGGCTTATGTACTGAATGGATTAGGTCAAGAAACTTGCTCAAAATCTCTTGCAATCATGGTTTTGAAGATTTGATTTTCAAGCTTTGTTTTTTCAATCTTTTCCATACAATTTTGTACCAATTATGATCCAATCAAACCAAATCTTCCCATATTTGAATGTGCACGAATTATTGAGTAGATTACATGTGCAAAAAGATTTGTTAGGTTAAATTAAGTATTTTTCATATATTTAATTGATTTAAATGAATTAATATAAATAAAAATTCAAATAAATAAATAAAAAATGAAGAAATACTTCCCTTTGGGCCAAGTGGTCGTGCACATGTCATGGATGATGAATTATGGAAGAAAAATGGGCCCATTAGCAATTTTAGGTCATTTGAATCAATGTTGACTTTTCAAAATATCCAAAAATTTCCCAACTTCTACAAGGCATAACTTGCTCAATTTTTAAGCTTTTCTCATGTTCTTGGACATTTTGGAAAGGTCTTTGAGTCCTCTAACCAATATCTTTGGTCCCATGTCATTTTCATTTACCAATCTCAAGTTATGGCCTTTGAATTAAAGTCCCTTTTTGTTGACTTTTGAAAATGACCTATAATGTTGAAATTGATAACTTTTTGTGAGAGCATTTCTTGGACTTGAAGTATGAAGATGAGTTGTAGGAAATGTTTTTCTATTCAAAATGAGCTTTGGATGGAATTTTTCTGATAATCCATGTGAAAGTTATGCCCTGGTCAATTTACAGTTGACTTTTTCAACTGTCCAAATAAGGAAACTTTTGCATTTTGATGATTTCTGAGCCAAACTTTGAGAATCATGATCAAGCATTGATCAAATGATGCTTGTGGCTTCAAAATGATATGTTGACCAAAAATTTGAACTTTTGACTGTCAAATGACCATTTTGCCCCTACAGTTGACTGTAGTGCAATTAGGGTTTTTGACTGTGCAATTTTGAGCTGAATGTCTTGAAACTTGATATGAGGATACTTGACCATATTTGTAAGCATGTGAGACTTGATTGGGCCTTTGAAAACTTCATTTTCCTGATCAGAACACAAACCCTAATCTTGACTGTTTAGGAGGCCCTTGCACTGTGCAACCCTTGGGGAATTTTGAAGCATGTCTTGGCAATTTCTTAAAGAATATGGGAGGGCAAATTTTGGGGTACAACAGTTGCCCCTGTTCAATCTTCTTAGGCCTGAGGGTGCAGATTGGCTGACGTGCCTTTCGTAATCCGAAGGTGGAAGATGATTGAACACTAGAGTGCCCAGAAATTTGCGCTCACATAGTGATGATGGAATGGGCTTATAGATGCCATTTAAAGATTGGTGAATAGGATGATGGGCTTGTAGATGCCATCTAGATGTTGATCGCATAAGAGATTCCTTAGCGAGAACCTGCACCTACAAAAGAAAAAAGAGTACCTGACACGTTGCAGGAGCTGGTTTTCAGATGCTTGGCATAGATATGTCCTGACTGGTTACAGGAGCTGAGTCTGGAGCTTCAAAAGGTGATGAATGAACCAGGGATGGTTACTACCTCAGCAGGAACGGTGAGAGAACCTTGGATGACTTTAACTTCAACAACGCTCGTTGAGAAAATCTTGGTGGGAATTACCATCTTCGCAGTATCGAGAAGAGAACCAAAGGAAATTATAATCTGAAAGAAGAACCTAAAATGGAAATCTCATGCACCGTCGGAGAGAGAACCAATAGGACATTATAATCTCAAAGAAAAACCCGAAATGGAAATCTCATGCACCGTCGGAGAGAGAACCAATAGGAAAATATAATTTCAAAGAAAAACCTAAAATGGAAATCTCATGCACCGTCGGAGAGAGAACCAATAGGAAAATATAATCTCAAAGAAAAACCCAAAATGGAAATCTCATGCACCGTCGGAGAGAGAACCAATAGGAAAATAATCTCAAAGAAAAACCCAAAATGGAAATCTCATGCACCGTCGGAGAGAGAACCAATAGGAAAATATAATCTTAAAGAAAAACCTAAAATGGAAATCTCATGCACCGTCGGAGAGAGAACCAATAGGAAAATTATAATCTTAAAGAAAAACCTAAAATGGAAATCTCATGCACCGTCAGAGAGAGAACCAATAGGAAAATATAATCTTAAAGAAAAACCTAAAATGGAAATCTCATGCACCGTCGGAGAGAGAACCAATAGGAAGATATAATCTCAAAGAAAAAAACCTAAAATGGAAATCTCATGCACCGTCGGAGAGAGAACCAATAGGACATTATAATCTTAAAGAAAAACCTAAAATGGAAATCTCATGCACCGTCGGAGAGAGAACCAATAGGAAAATATAATCTTAAAGAAAAACCTAAAATGGAAATCTCATGCACCGTCGGAGAGAGAACCAATAGGAAAATTATAATCTTAAAGAAAAACCTAAAATGGAAATCTCATGCACCGTCGGAGAGAGAACCAATAGGACATTATAATCTTAAAGAAAAACCTAAAATGGAAATCTCATGCACCGTCGGAGAGAGAACCAATAGGAAGATATAATCTCAAAGAAAAAAAACCTAAAATGGAAATCTCATGCACCGTCGGAGAGAGAACCAATAGGAAGATATAATCTTAAAGAAAAACCTAAAATGGAAATCTCATACACTGTCGGAGAGAGAACCAATAGGACATTATAATCTTAAAGAAAAACCTAAAATGGAAATCTCATGCACCGTCGGAGAGAGAACCAATAGGTCTGATAACTTCTACTGAGTCTTCATCAGAAAAATCTATTGGGAGTCGATTTAGCTGGACTATAGAAGGCCTTGGACTGGATAAGAAATCTTTTGAGTCGATTAACCGAACCTGTCTAGGTCTTGAAATATGATGGAGAATTTAGCTGAATCTTTCCTGAAAGGTAGAGATCAGTCATATGTAATGCATGATATGGATCAAGCAATGATGTTCTCAACATAAATGAGATTTGTAAGATATGATGCGTACATGCATGCTGTAATGATGTATGTGATGTTTATGTATGTATGTTTTCGTCTAGGAATGTAAATCCTTGACGGGTGCCAGGAAGTCACTCCTGGGCTGATCTTGAAGGAAAGATTTTTGCTTCCGCTGGGGATGATAGCTGCAAGAATACCGGTAGGAAAAGATGACTCCGTTGAGGAATAAACTTGGCAAATGGAAGATTCTGCGGGGAGAAAAATACTCTAGCGACCATGCTGGGGAGTGATACTCTGTGGGGATAGAGATGCTTTGCTGAATTGTTGGTAATAATTTGCTGAGGATATCTTTGCTGTACTGGAAGTGTTGATAGACTTCGCTGGGGTAAGAAGATTCTGTCGACGACGATCTTTCCGTGGCTTTTGGCTGAGGATAACCCAGTTATATCCTGTTAAGGAAATAACTCTTTAAATAAAGTCGGACGACGCGTTCGCGCTCTGCGAGGGATAAACTTCCAGAATCTACTGGGGATAAGCTTACTGCTTGGGGAGATGAATTCCAACTTTCCTGGGGAACTGGATTGGACTCTCCTGGGGAGGTTTTGAACTGCGGGGAAAGCGATTCCTTTGAATATTTGATATGCCGCCGGGGAACAATCTTTAGACCAAGACTGCCGGGGATGCTTGTTAAGAATGTGTGTACATGTGCTGCTGGGGAGTATTGAGATCTGCGGGAGGATACTCAATTTCCTTGAGATTTGATAACTCTGCTTGGAGAAGAGTGTACTGGCTGCTGACTCTCTAGGGAATTGAGATGTACTGGTCATGTTCTTTAGCTGAACCTACCTTGGTACCTTGGAGGATAGAACAATTAGATTGCTTGGACAACTCTTTATTGCCCCTGTTTCTAGTGTCACCTGTAATAAAATCCTTTGTTTCGTATGCAAATATTTATGAGTTAGCAAACTATTGTCAATGCATATATCACAGATTGAACCTTGGACGTTCTTCGCAAAACAAAACAGAAAAAGAAAAACACTTGGCACGTTTAACTGAAAAGCATATTTGTATTGATTTTGAATGGCCTGTTAATAGGCGTTTTGTGTACAAGAGGCTGACGTCCTAGTAAGAGAACGCCGCCGAACAAAAGAGTTTATACAAGTTTTGTACAAAAGAAAAGTAAAACAGCTGTGTGAAATATGAATGATCCCACTGGGTTTCAACTCTGCTATTGCCTTTATAACTCCGAGCGTCTCATCACTCGATGACCTTGGTTGAAGGTGAAGCTGACTGATCGATGCCGTCTGAACTTGATGTAGATACCAGATTCTGGATGCAAAGTGATCAATGAGACATAGTATTACGCTTTATCCCTAATTTTTGCCTGGACCGCCCTTTCGGGTTTTCAGTCCACCGGGATACCCATTTTTGCCCAAGCCGCCTTTTTAGGTTTTCGACTTGCCGGGTGTACAGTTTTTCATTTTCATCCCTTCATTTTGCCCGAACCCTTTTGGTTCGACGGGAAGCCCTAATTTTTGCCTAGGCATGTCAGCCTAGCGGGTCTTTTTTCATGCGTAGTATTTTTTTACTATGTCTGCATTGGCGGGGTGAGGAAGGTCGTCACCATCCATGTTGGTTAGAATCATGGCTCCTCCTGAGAACACATGCTTAACCACAAATGGCCCTTCGTACGTAGGGGTCCATTTGCCCCTTGGATCACTCTGAGGAAGTATGATTCTCTTGATTACCAGATCCCCAACTTGATATTCCTGTGGTCTAACCTTTTTGTTAAATGCCCTGATCATCCGTTTCTGATACGTCTGACCATGACAGATAGCAGCAAGTCTCTTTTCATCAATGAGGTTGAGCTGATCAAGTCGTGTCTGGATCCAATCATCTTCGTTCAGGTTTGCATCCTTCATTATCCGGAGAGAGGGTATTTGTACTTCGATCGGCAAGACTGCCTCCATACCATAAACCAGAGAGAAAGGAGTTGCCCCGGTTGACGTCCTAGCTGAGGTACGGTACCCATGCAGAGCGAACGGTAACATCTCGTGCCAATCTTTGTAAGTCACTGTCATTTTCTGCACGATTTTCTTGATGTTCTTATTTGCTGCTTCTACAGCCCCATTCATCTTCGGTCTGTAAGGAGAAGAATTGTGGTGCTGTATCTTGAACTGCTCGCAGAGCTCAGCGATCATCTTATTATTTAGATTGGTACCGTTGTCTGTAATAATTCTCTCTAGGACGCCGTACCGACAGATCAGGTTGTGCCGAATGAACCGTGCCACAACAGTCTTGGTTACCGTAGCATAGGATGCTGCCTCGACCCACTTCGTGAAGTAATCAATCGCCACTAGGATGAAGCGGTGTCCATTGGATGCCGTAGGTTTAATATCGCCGATCATGTCTATGCCCCACATTGCAAACGGCCACGGCGCAGTCAGAACATTCAGGGGAACCGGCGGAACATGCACTTTGTCTGCATAAATCTGGCACTTGTGGCATGTCCTGGAATGTTGGTAACAGTCAGCTTCCATTGTGGACCAGTAATATCCTGCCCGTAGGATTTTCTTAGCCATAGTATGTCCACTGGAATGTGTACCAAAGGTCCCTTCATGTAGCTCTTCCATGATTCTTTCTGCTTCCGTCTTATCTACACAACGCAGTAAGGTTGAATCATGGTTTCGCTTGTACAAGATGTCGTTGCTAAGGAAGAACTTGGTTGCGAACCTTCTCAGGAACTTCTTGTCATTGACAGATGCACCTTCAGGGTATTCCTGAGCTTCCAAATATCTCTTCACCTCATGGTACCAAGGCTTCTCAGTCACCAACTCAGTCTCGAGATCGCAGCAGTATGCAGGTTCGTCCAGTTTCCAAATGATGATTCGGGGAGCCTCATTATCCCATTTAACTTTGAACATAGAAGACATTGTATCTAACGCGTCCGCTAACTGGTTCTCTTCTCTCGGAAAGTGCTCGAAGGTTATCTCTGTGAAGTGGGGGATCAGGGTCAATACACATTCTCTGTAAGGAATCAGGTTTGGATGTTTCGTATCCCACTCTCCTTTGATCTGATTGATCACGAGAGCGGAATCTCCGAAGACACTCAGAAATTTGATCCTTAGGTCAATCGCAGCTTGAAGACCCATGATGCACGCCTCATACTCTGCCATGTTGTTGGTACAGTTGAAACATAGTCGGGCAGTGAGTGGAGTATGAGTACCTTGTGGAGATATGATTATGGCGCCGATACCGTTTCCCAAAGCATTGGAGGCTCCGTCAAAGTGCATAGACCATCGGGATCCTGGTTCAGGTCCTTCATCCGGTCCAGGTACTTCACAATCGGTCACAATCATGATGCTTTCATCCGGAAACTCGAAGTTCATTGACTGATAATCATCTACGGCCTGATGTGCCAAGTGGTCTGCCAATACACTTCCCTTGATGGCTTTCTGGGTCGTGTACTGAATGTCGTATTCCGTTAAGATCATTTGCCATCTTGCAATTCTCCCAGACAGAGCGGGCTTTTCGAATATGTACTTTATAGGATCCATCTTTGAGATCAACAAGGTAGTGTGAGTCAGCATGTACTGTCTCAGCCGGCGAGCAGCCCATACCAAAGCGCAGCAAGTTTTCTCAAGCAGTGAGTATCGGGTCTCACAGTCGGTAAACTTTTTGCTAAGGTAATAAATGGCGTGCTCTTTTCGGCCAGACTCGTCATGTTGCCCCAGCACACACCCCATTGAGTTGTCAAGCACTGTTAGATATAGTATCAGAGGTCTCCCTTCAACCGGTGGCATAAGGATAGGTGGTTCTTGGAGATACTCTTTGATTCTGTCGAAAGCAGCCTGACATTCATCGTTCCAACGTACTACCTGATCTTTCTTCAGCAGCTTGAAGATTGGCTCACAGGTAGCAGTCAGGTGTGAGATGAATCGAGCGATGTAATTCAGGCGTCCTAAAAAGCCTCTGACTTCCTTCTCTGTCTTAGGGACTGGCATCTCTTGAATAGCTTTGACCTTGGCAGGGTCCACTTGAATGCCCTTGTCGCTTACCACGAAGCCTAGCAACTTCCCAGATCTTACCCCGAAGGTGCACTTGTTCGGGTTCAACCTCAGCTTGTACAGTTTCAACCGGTCAAACAACTTCTGCAGATGATCTAGGTGCTCTTCCTCAGTTTGGGACCTCGCGATCATGTCGTCAACATACACTTCTATCTCATGATGGATCATGTCATGAAACAAAGCAACCATGGCACGTTGGTAGGTTGCCCCGGCGTTCTTCAACCCGAACGGCATGACCTTGTAACAGAAGGTGCCCCACTGAGTAACAAATGTAGTCTTTTCCATGTCTTCGGGTGCCATCTTGATCTGATTGTAACCTGAAAAACCATCCATGAAAGAGAATACCTTGTGCTGAGCTGTATTATCAACAAGGACATCAATGTGAGGTAAAGGGAAGTCATCCTTGGGGCTGGCCCTGTTCAGATCCCTGTAATCGACACACATTCTGACCTTACCGTCCTTATTCGGTACCGGCACTACATTAGCAACCCACTGAGGGTAAGAAGTCACTGCAAGGAACCCAGCATCAAACTGTTTCATAACTTCGGCTTTAATCTTCTCAGACATCTCTGGACGCATCCGACGGACCTTTTGCTTAACTGGAGGGCAGTCTTCCTTAGTTGGCAAGTGATGGACCACAATATCGGTATCCAACCCGGGCATGTCTTCGTAGGACCAGGCAAAGATCTCCATATAGTCATGTAACATCTTGGTTAACCGTTGCTTCACGCTGAGCTCTAGGTTGGCACCCATCTTTACCTCTTTCCTGTCTGTCTCTGTACCCAGGTTTATTGTTTCCACTGGCTCTTCATGGGGTTGAATTTCCCTTTCTTCCTGAAGCAACAGTCTTGCAAGCTCTCCAGGCACTTCGCAATCATCTTCACCTTCGTCTTCGGCTAAGTTGATCGGATTTTCGAAGTCATAACTGGCAGTAGCAGAGTCGTTACCAGTGAGATCCAGGGTGGATTGAAACCTGTATGAGTGAGTGTGTGTGTAAATACAACTATTTTGAAATATATGTAAAGGAAATAAAGACAGAAAAGGAGCATAAAATTTGCAATGCGAAAATACGTCCAAGATTTTCATTCATGATATATGAAATGACAGTTTATATGCCCTCACAAATAGAACCACGGTGCCTCGGGTAAGACACCGGGCCATAGAGTTTATTTATTGTTTATTACAAAATAACAAAACATAGGAATTCATTACTCAGTAACAAGAGAAACAGGGAGATTGTCTTTTGCGCTCCAATTATTAAGTCCACCGTCGGTTGCCGGGTAGATCCAGCTATCAAACTCAGCTTCATCAACTTCCTCTTCATCCCCAATAGCATTCACTCCATGGGCAGGCAGGGGCGCCGTTACTACATTAGGCTTCTCAGATGCCTCAAACTGTACCTCCTTGACGTCAATAAGGTCCTGCAGCTTGTTCCTTAATGCCCAACAGTCATCAGTGGCATGCCCCGGGCTATCAGAATGATAAGCACAACGAGCATTCGGGTTGTACTTAGGAGATGCAGTATTGGGGAACTTCGGAGCCTCCCTGACAGTCACCAAATTGGTGGATAGCAACTGTGGCAGGATCTGCGATAGGGTCATGCTTAACCGGGTAAACTCCCTCCGGGGTCTTTCAGCCCTTTGAGGATTGGTCGGCCGAGGAGCGGCAGCAGGCTTAGCAATCATTACCGCGCTGACAGATTGGCGGCGCTCAGGTCTCTCTGATCTCTTGGAATCATACACGGCACTAGACTCCTTCTTGAAGGGTTTCTTCTCAGAACTAGATGATGCACCCCTCGGAATCTTTCCAGATTTTAACCCAGCTTCAATTCTCTCTCCAGTCAGAATCAAATCAGTGAACCCTGCAGACGAATTCCCGATAAGATGGTTGAAAAATGGCCCAGATAGGGTCCCCAAGAACATGTCTACCAACTCCCGATCAGTCAATGGTGGCTGCACCCTGCCAACCAGGTCTCTCCACTTCTGAGCGTACTCTTTAAAACCTTCACTTGCACCTAACGACATACCCTGGAGTTGGGTACGTGTAGGGGCAAGGTCGGCATTATATTGATACTGCTTATAGAAAGCAGTAGCCAACTCCTCCCAGTTACGAACCTTGGTCCCATCCAGCTGATAGAACCATTCGAGATGAGTCCCTGAAAGACTCTCCTGGAAGAAGTGGATCCACAAATTCTTATCCGCAGAGTACGGTTGAATTTTCCGAACATAGGATCTTAGATGCAGCTTGGGACAAGACGCCCTGTCATATTTAGAGAAGGATGGTGCTTTGAACTTGTGAGGGATGATCACACCAGTCGACAAACCCAGATCTCCGAAATCCAGCCCAGGTACCTGTTGAACCTCCATAGCTTTCAACCTATCCTCCAGTTGCTTGTATCTGTCTTCTGCAGGAGGGTACTGCTCTTCATCAAAATCAGTCTCGTTGTCAGAGACTACCGGACTAGGAACCCTTGCTTCTGCCTGAGGACTACTCTTGCCAACAGAAGAACCAGCCTCTTCCTGCTGCAGAGCATTACCAAACCTTCGGCCCGAGTTGAACAGAACAGTTCTTCTCTTCTTCTTCTTCTCCTTCTTCAGGAGCATAGCCTTCAGTTCTTCTTGGCCTTGAGCCAGACCCTTGATTAATTCCTGAAACTGCGCATTCTGCGCCTGAAGAGCCTTGATGGATGTCTCAGTTGATGCAGAGTCGGGATTCATGATGCTGAAATAAACAGCGAAGAACTGTAAGCAACCTGAAAAGAGGAAAAACCTGCTATGCACATGATGAATGATATGTGTTTATGCAATGCATTCAAGGGTTCGAAAGTTCAAATTTGTTGTAGACAAAAAGGAACACACGTTATCATTAAAGAAATCATTGTTTAGTACATCAAAGCCTCATGGGCAAATAATACAAAAATCAAATCAATCCCAAAATATGCTGCGCATCCTCTTTGGAGCTATGTAAGTGTTGAGATTCCTCTCCTCATGCAACAGGCGGGTGAGCTCCAAGACCTTCTTTTCACTGGCATGTAGACTAGTCTCAAGAGAATTCTGTTCTTCCTTAAACTGGATCCAGCTCTTCTGCATCTCTTCCCAGGATGTGGGCATATCAGGGTGCTGAATAGTACAGGACACTTCTCCTTCCAAGACTGGTTCTTTGATCACAGGGAGCATATGGGGATAAGGCATCACTAACTTCTGGGAGCGGGCTCGTACCCACTTGAGATAAGGTTCCAATGAGATGGAGTTCCTGTGCCCCAGTGTCTTGCTGTCTATCCTACTTGGCATCCTCCAGGCTCTGATAAATCTCTAGCGAAGTCCTTGAGTATCGTTGTCGAAGTCAAAAACTATGTCAGGAATTAACATGTCATGAGGACCATCCCTCCGAGCATAACCAAACTGTCTCCAAGCCAGGCATGGGCTTTAAGTAATACCTCCTCTGATTCCAAGTAAAGGAACATTAGGGTACTCCCCGCAACGATCAATGATAGTGACATCTTCTCTGGACCTAGGGCACCAATGTATATCTGCATGTGTAAGAGTCATCAACCGTTGTGACCATCTCAGACCCCGCTCATTCTTCAAAACTGATTGTGGAAGGTGCGAAATAAACCACCTTCCCAGGAGAGGAGTGCAACACATAAGGACACCTCTTTTTCTCATGGTTCGAGTGTAACATGAGTGAAGGATGTCCCCCAGCAATGTAGGTATAGGATTCCTGGACATAAAGATCTGGACAGCACTGATATCTATAAGCTGATATGGGTTAGGGAACAACACCAAACCATAGACAAGGAGGGCTACCACTTATTCAAAAGCTTGCAAGTCAAGGGAGTTCCAACATTCAAGGGCCTTTTCAAATAGAAACCTGGCTAAGAACCCTTTGATACCACTTCTAATTTCCCAATGTCCCTTGAGGTCAGATGACTGCAGGTGCAAGGCTTTAGCAATCTCTTCAAGCTTAGGTTCCTTTTCTGTACCGTTGAAGGGTAGCTGATCAAGGATAGGGATCTTCAGGAGCCGAGAGAACTCCTCCAATGTAGGTACCAACTGATAGTCCAAGAAGGTGAAACAGTGATGCAGAGGATCAAAGAACTGGAACAGGACCTTTATCATATCTTCCTCAATGTTGGTATTGACCAAGCTGATGAGGCTTCCATGTCTTTCACTGAATGACGAGTTCTCAGGAATCCTGGATATAAGCTCCTTAAGCTGAGGAGGGATCCTTACAAGACTGATTTGAATTGTCTTTCTACGAACAGTTTCCATGTCCTACAAAACAAGAACAAAGATGAAAATTCGAACCCCTGAAATGGTTAGTCAATGCATATGATGCTGGATGATGTCATGATGCTATGATTAAACACACCACAGATATTTACAAAGACAAACATGTAAGGCACACAAGGCACACAAGACAAGCCCTTAAGGTTTAAGGCTAGCATGGGGTCTGGGTAGTACCCTCTTGAAGTTGGTGGGTTCAACCTGTCCTAATCAAAGTAACCGGGTTCTAAGGTTCCCAATATCACGGGATTGCTTTCATTGTTCATCGTTTCGATTTAGCCACTGAACTGGCGACCGAAATATTCCAGGAAAGCAACCCTCAATTGAGTGTAGTATCGAGTATCAACCGACCTCGGACTGCACCAAAGTCAGTTATCTCACTACCCTAAAGAGGCCAAGATAGTTCAATTAAGGTTCCTAAGGTCTGTTGATGCTTCACGACACCACGCGGAGGCCCCGTACTCTCCTTGACTGAACTCAAGGGTTACCGGTACACAACAAAGTGCCACATCAACGTAGCAGACTGTTTCAACCATGTCGGTATACCCCGCACAGTTCCCTCACAGCCTTGTTGCTACTTTCTAAGAAGGTATCCCCAGATCCGGGTTAGGATCTATGTAACTCCCATGCAACCCACAAATTTAAAGCAGACAAGGAAAGAAATTGAAAACACAGTTATGAACTATCCCTAAGGTACACCTCACTTTATAAAGAGTCCCCAGCAGAGTCGCCAGTTCTGTGATCGGTGGATCTGGAACTGACTGTTTAACGCTGGTTCGCGAAATGTCGCGGAAGCAAGAGTCGCCACCGTCTTTTATTTTCTCCAAATGGAAAGGACAAAAGCACAGAAAAATTCCTTAAAGAGATTGCTCTCGGTTCGGGAGGTAGGTTATAGAAAGGGAAGGTGTTAGCACCCTTTCTATCCATGGTTATCCATGGGCTCTTAGATACTTGCTCATTTGTGTTTTCAAAAATGTTTGTTTGCTTTTCAACTGTGGGTTTAAAAAGTTTCTTTGAAAATTTCAGTTCGACTCTTGTATCGGTCCTCAAGAGTGTTTGAAAAATTGCTTTCGAAAGTTTTCTGAAAAGGTGTCGGTGTGAAAAGTATTTTTGAATTTGTTTTTTGAAATTAGAGCAAGTATCTACGAGAACCTACCTACCCTAAGGAATTCGTCTGTGTAGATGTCCTTTAAAGTAGTGCCATCCCACCATTGAGAGGTAGGTAGCACCACCGTTGGAGGTTGTGATACGGTGGGAGAACTGACTAGTGTTTTGCGTTCGTATTCGCACTTGTGCAGTTAGCAAGAGTCGCCACCGACTTTTTACTTTATCCTAAAGGAAAGGTTAAAAAGCACAGCAAAAAACCTTTTGAGATATTTCGTGGGTTCGGGGGGTAGATTATGAAAAGGGAAGGTGTTAGCACCCTTTTCATCCATGGTTATCCATGGGCTCTTAGGTACTTGCTTAGATCAACCTTGCCTTGGTTTTCAATTGTGTGAAATGATGCTTTGTGGATTGTTTTTTTGAAAATGTTTTGAAAATATGCCTTGTGTTAGGCTAACCTTGTAACAATTCTTTACTCGAATGTTTTACAAAAGGTGTTTTATCTTTTAAAAAAGATGTTTCAAGGGTTTGAAAAGTTTGATTTTTGAAAAGTGTTTGTGAAGTGGGTTTTGAAATTAGGCAAGTGTTTTCTTTGCAAATTGACAAGTACTTAAGAGTTTATCTACCCTAAAGCTTTCTCAAAAGATTTTTTGTCGTGTTTTAACCCCTTTTAACAATTTTGTTCCACCATTGAAATTGGTGGTCAATCTTGCGTTTAGGAAGTTTATTCGGGACAGGCACGGGTCATCGCATAGACCATGAATGCAATGGTGCCAAGTATCTTTGGCAATTTGCTTTGAAGGGACTTGATCATTTTGATAGGCGACTTTCGAAAGCGTCATCGAGGGACTTATGATCATTTTGAATTCGTTTTGCCAAAGACATTCGACGTGCAAGCATGGTCCATTTAGAAGGCAACATGTGGGATTACCTCAGAGGGTGCAAGTGTGATTGTGTATTGATTACATGCATTTGTCTTGTATTAGGTTATCTAGCGTTTGATTTTATGTACATACAAACCCTAGGTCTAACCATGGTATAATTGGAAAACTATAAATTGCGGAATGTAAATCTACGCTATTACACAATAATATCCAGGAGTGGGGGTATAAATGTACAAGGGGATGAGACTTATAGTACCCAATAATTTACAACCAAATCGAATGTCACAATCAAATGAATATCAAATATAAATGTAAGATAAACATGTGTATAGGATAATATGAATGTATTTGTGTAAGTGTACAAATGTATATGTATGTGAATTGTATATGTGTAATTATGTACCGGTGCGAAATGTGAAATTGAGCCGTATTAGGGTTTTGACCTAGATAAATGTTTTTTAGATGGATCTTGATTTTTGTATGTTTAATTATATACAAAAGAAAAGAAGTGTTTTGTTTAAATGTTAAGTTTTAATTGGAAAGTATTTTAACCAAAATGTTTGTGAATTTGATATTTAGAGAAAAATGTATTTAATTGGTTATGTATGAAAAAAGAATGTTAATAAAAAAAGGTTTCAATTTTCATTATGTATAAAAATGTATAATATGTACAAAAATGCATTTTAATTAAAAAAGGTATCTTCAATTTAATCATATATAAAAAGAGAAAAGATAATATATACAAATGTATTTCAAAAAAAATGTTTTTAAGTTTAATTTGTGTAAAAAAAGTATATTGATTAAGAAAAAAGTATTTTCAAATTTAGTTTATATGATATATATAAAACTAATTTTTTAAGGTGATATATGTATAAAATATCTATCTAAAAATGTCTTAATTTTATAATAAAAAGTATTTTTAATTAAGATAATAAAAGAGCAAACATTGTTTTGTAAAAATAAAAAAAGAGATTAGTGTTTTATAAAAAAAATGAAGTAAGTTAACTAAGGTTAATGTTAGAGAATGAGGTTAGTGTTAGAGAATGAGGTGATTTTCGTTGGGCTTAGAGGAATCAGGAATGGGTTAAGCCCAAGGTTGGATACTGAACGAAATTAGGGCTAGGCAATTGTTCTCAGAATGAAAACGAGGGTTTGTGAGGTGACGACGGCGCGTTGAGTTTCGTCTTCTCCGTTCGATTTCCTGAGCACTTGGTTGTCTCCGGCCACCAGCATCATCCTCACGCTCTCTTCCCTCCAAGGCAAGAATTTCGCGTCTTTTGAAACAAGGTTAGTCCTAAGGTGTTATATCTTCATCTTTCTTTTCTGGATTCGTGTGGTTCGGATTCGTTTTAAACTGAATTTTATATTTTCGTTTTATGAGGTGAAAGGGAAGAATATTGCTACCTGATTTTGGGAGATGGAGGAGAGGCGAAGGGGTGATGCTTCAGGAGGCCGGAACGGCGGTGATGGAACTTGCTTCGTGTTTGACGCTTCCCTGGTAACTTCGCTCTTGTTGCTTATGTCTCTAGGGTTTGATGATGTATGCACTGAGAAACCCTAATTCCTCACTTCTTTACCTCTTGTCCCTTTGCTACTGTTGAAACAATGTTTTGGCTAGTTTTCTTCTTCTCTACTGCTTGCGTTGCCCTGATTATGTTGATATTGCTTCTTGTTGTTGCCTTACTGAGATGTTCATGATGAAGCCCCTGATGATTTGCCTGAGTATTGTTCCACTTTCGTTTCTTTTTCTGATTTGCCTATGAAGAAGCTTGCTTCTGAGGCTTGGTGTTTGAATATTTTATATGTTGGTTTTCATAAAAATGGTGAGGTTTGAGCTTGGATATGATAGGATATTGGTATGGTTTTGTGGTTATTACTGATGCTTATGCTTGAGGTTGTTCAGGTTATGGCTCTTTGTTATGACAGTAGTGGGCAGGTCCTGAGTTTTTTTGTTGTGTTTATGGCTGATGCTGGCTCTTTGTATGGTTATGGCATTGGTTAGATGATCTTTTGTTATGACAGGATATGTTCCAGGTTTTGGTGATACAGGTTTAAAGGTTTAGGGGTTAGACAGGTTTTAGGTGTTGAGGTCTGTATCTTTAATGCAGTTTTGGTTTTGACTTGCTAGTTTCCTTTTGGCTTCAGCAGGTTTGCATATTGGTTCAGGGTTGGGTTTGAACTGGTGTTTGTATATGTTTTATGGTTTAGGTCTTAGACAGATATTTGAGGTGTTGGTGAGGAGAATGCAGGTTTATGAGTTTTTGGTATTGGTTTCTTGCCTGACCTTTTTGTAACTACTGAGTTGTATATATCTTTTCTATCTTTTCTCTTGGCGCCCAATCTTTTTTTTCAAAGTCTTCGTCCTCTCTTTGACCCAAGTCTGCTGGACATTTTCACAAGGTTTCATTTTTCCATTTCAGTAATTGGCTATGCTGTGTAATTTTTTGAACAATGCTGAATTATCCTCTTTGTTGTATATCTCTTCTGCCTCTACTGTCTATGCCTGCTGCCTATGTTACTGAACTGAGTTGGCTCTTTTCTGATTTTATGTATCTTTTTCTTCCTGCTACTGTCTGCTGTGAACTGTTATTATGCAGAGTTGATGAAATTGGTACACATTCCTCTCTCCTCCTTTTGCCTGCTGTGCTGATGTCTATGCCTAACCTGAACTGAGTTTGCTTTATCTCTCTTTACTTCTCTCTTTACAGTACAATAGAGAATTTTTATATAATTTAAATTGTACTTTTCTGAAGGGGCCCTGGATGAGAAATGATGAATTGAGATGTTTGCATAGCATAATACATCTTGCATCTCCTTTTGACAGCTTGTGTGCTTTCTTGTTTTTCTTGGCAAAGGTCCCTTTGACAGCTTGTAGGCTTTGGTAGCAACTTGTGCCATTTTGACTTCTTTGATATCTTTTGGCATTCTGACAGTAGCCCTTGCTTTTGGATAGAAAGTTTGGATTTGAACTATATGGTTTGAATTGGACATTGAGATTCTATGCAGCTTGCAAACTTTTTTAGAAACTATGCATTTGCATTTGCATTCATGAAATAAAAATAATCTTCCCTCTCTGTGAACCGGGAGAAATCCCGTGATTTGCAGAGAGGGCAACT
The DNA here is from genome assembly GCA_948472305.1 of Vicia faba. Lineage (NCBI taxonomy): Eukaryota > Viridiplantae > Streptophyta > Magnoliopsida > Fabales > Fabaceae > Vicia > Vicia faba. Next base: position 1,169,824,977 of record OX451736.1, on the reverse strand, counting down.
GATCCCAGTCAGTGGTCCCTAATGACGAGCATTTTTATCTGTCTCTGCTAATTTTAATTCTTTCTGACTTTCTTATTTCTTTTTGCAGACGAAAAAAAAGAATACCGGAACGGAGTGAAGAATGAAGAATGTTTAGAAAATAGGATAATTTTAATTCTATGTAATATTTAAATTAAATGTAAATTATTGTTTGTAACAACAATTTGTAAATAATTCAAATATCAATAAAAATCCAAATTATCCAATTGGTTCCATTTTCTTTATTGCTTATTTATTTATTTAAAATTCCTAGAGTTAAAACAATTGAAAAATAAATTCAATCATTTAATTTTAGAATAATAAATAACTAAAATAAAACAACATTGATCCAATAAACCTGTCTTATCCAAAATCCAAAGCAAAGCAGCAATTAACCCAGATAGACTGATCAAACATATGAACACTGTGAATCCAATACTGCATCTTGTACCTGACTGGCCCAATCAAAACGTACTGAATTCAAACCACTGTCTCTTTTACTGATTAAACCAAGATAACGCGAATTTTAATCCGAATCTTGAAATAAATCGCAAAGTGCTGTGGAATTCAAATTCTTCTGAGAATATGCCCATAAAAACTTAATTCCCGATTAAATGCCAAATCACTCTCGCTTGACCAAAATTGAACCAACAATCAATCAAACCCTAGGCCCACTGTATGAAACAAATCAGAGCTCTAAAAATCAGTAACAACCCTAATTTTGCTTGACTGTCAAGAAAAGTCTGTTTGTCCGATTCTTGAGCCATTTTGAGAAGTCAGGAAATGCTTGAAGCTGAGATTTCTTGGGGAAAAATACGAGGGCAAATTTTGGGGTACAACAGTTGCCCCTGTTCAATCTTCTTTGACCTGAAGAGTTAGATTGGCAAGTTTGCCTTTCGCGACCTGAAGGCAAAAGGAGATTGGACACTAATGTGCCCAGAAAATTTGCACTTATCAAAGTACTGGATGCGGGAATGGGCTTAGAGATGCCATTTGGAGATGGGCTTAACGATGCCATCTAGGGGATTGACAGAAACTTGTCGGGGATGGGCTTAAAGATGCCATCTGGAAGGGAACATTAGGAAAGTGTCCGAGCTTTAGACCATTTCTGAATTGGGGGGTCTGAACAGGCAATAGGTTGACATCCGTGGTTGGGGGAACCTACAAGCCGTTTTCAGGAAGCCGCATCTAAATAAATTGATAGATTAACATCCGTTACTTGGGAAGAATCCATGAACTGTTTTCAGAAGTCTTGAGAAGAATCTGAACAATTGATAGGTTAACATCCGTTTACTTGGAGAACCCGTGAACTGCTTTCAGAAGTCTTGAAGTTGAATTAGCAATAGAGCAGCATCCGTTGTTGGGAAGCTTCCGTAAACTGAATTCGAAGGTGCATCTGAACAAGCTGATAGATTAACATCCGTTACTTGGGAAGAATCTATGAACTGTTTTCAGAAGTCTCGAGAAGAATCTGAACAAGTGATAGGTTAACATCCGTTTACTTGGAGAACCCGTGAACTGTTTTCAGAAGTCTTGAAATTGAATTAGCAATAGAGCAGCATCCGTTGTTGGGAAGCTTCCGTAAACTGAATTCGAAGGTGCATCTGAACAAGCTGATAGATTAACATCCGTTACTTGGGAAGAATCTATGAACTGTTTTCAGAAGTCTCGAGAAGAATCTGAACAAGTGATAGGTTAACATCCGTTTACTTGGAGAACCCGTGAACTGTTTTCAGAAGTCTTGAAATTGAATTAGCAATAGAGCAGCATCCGTTGTTGGGAAGCTTCCGTAAACTGAATTCGAAGGTGCATCTGAACAAGCTGATAGATTAACATCCGTTACTTGGGAAGAATCTATGAACTGTTTTCAGAAGTCTCGAGAAGAATCTGAACAAGTGATAGGTTAACATCCGTTTACTTGGAGAACCCGTGAACTGTTTTCAGAAGTCTTGAATATTGAATTATTTTACTCTGTCGACTGATCTTGCCTGAAAAAGGCAAAAACTTAGTTGGATGCAATGCTATGATGCATGATACAATATATATCATGGTTTTATGAATGTAAATGGATGTGCATGTAAGCTGGAGATAAAGGTATCTTGACTGCTGCTGGGGAAAATAAATCCTGGGTCATTGCTGGGGAGCTTGGAGCTCGGATTGCATGCTAATCTTCTGGGGGGATTCCTGAAGTCTTCTACTGGGGAGTGTTGAACTAGTAGACTTAATGCTGGGGAGGCCAGATTGAGAATCTTCAACTGGGAGAGATGTATCTCTGAAGACTGACTCTGCTGGGGAATGCTAGATTTTCCTCTAAAAAACCTGTGGGGAGAAGATTTAAAAGTCTGACTTCGCTGGGGATTGACCCGTTGAAGCTTTTGATCTGCTGGGGATACCGAATCTTGAACTCTGAGGAAAAATGATCTCCGGAAGATTCTTTGGCTGGGGATAAACTTCTCCGGAGATAGTACTGATAAGTTATTGTTGGGGGAATTCTGAGGAACTCCGCTGGGGATGGGAAGAATTCTGGCGAGTGTGACCTCTCCTGATGGTTAGTCGAGGATAAACCAGTTATACGCCTTCGTGAGAATAGCTTTGAATAAAACTTGGAAGGGACGTCCGTACTCTGCGGGGATTATCTTTCGGAATCTTACGGGGATAAGCTCCGAGGGTCTGCTGGAGATAGACCTCAAGGTTTGTTAGGGACGTGGATTACAGATCTCGAGGGATTTCCTTTGGAAGGGTGTCGAAATACTCGTCCGTACTTTCATCCTATCAGTAATCCTTTTCTTAGGTTCAATTAGGAAGTGATCATGTTTCAAATGCATATGCCTATTTAACAAAACATTGGACGTTTCTCAAAATAAAACGAATAGTGCAAGAGAAAAAGGAAAAGGGAAATGACACAAATTTTGGGAAGAGTATTTGTATTGATTTTCTTTGAGTATATTTATACAAGGGAAACAATCATCCTAGTAAGAGGATCTTGTCGTAAATATTTGAAAAATTTAAAACAAAGATGGCTATGTGAAATAATTCCATGGGATCCCACTCTGCTATAGCTTTCACAACTCCGAACATCTGTCCATTCAATGCTTCGTTTGACGATGACTGGATTGATCAAAAACCTGGGACCGGTTGGTGAAGAGACTGTCTTTGAAGTGATCTGACGAGACATAGTCATACGCTTAAATTCCCTAACTTTTGCCTGAATCGCCCTTTCGGGTTTTCGATCCACCGGGAAACCCCTTTTTGCCCAAGCCGCCCTTTCGGGTTTTCGACTCGCCGGGTGTACAGATTTTTTTGTTTTTATCCCTAATTTTTGCCTGAACCGTCCTTTTGGGTTTTCGGTTCACCGGGATGCCCATTTTTGCCCAAGCCGCCCTTTCGGGTTTTCGACTTGTCGGGTTATTTTATGCGTAGTATCTTTTGACTATGTCTGCGTTCGCAGGGTGCGGCAAATCGTCGCCGTCCATGGTGGTTAGAATCATCGCACCACCAGAAAATACGCTCTTGATTACAAACGGTCCTTCGTATGTAGGAGTCCATTTGCCCCTGGGATCACTTTGCGGTAGGATAATCCGCTTGACTACTAGATCTCCAACTTGATATACCTGACGTCTGACTTTCTTATTGAAGGCCTTGATCATTCGTTTTTGATACGCTTGACCATGGCATATAGCAGCGAGTCGCTTTTCGTCAATCAGATTGAGTTGATCAAGTCGGGTCTGCATCCACTCATCTTCATTCAAACCTGCGTCTTTCATAATTCTTAGAGACGGGATCTGAACTTCCATGGGCAAAACGGCTTCCATGCCATAAACCAAAGAAAATGGGGTTGCCCCAGTTGAGGTACGTATCGTCGTACGGTATCCATGTAGCGCAAACGGTAACTTCTCATGCCAGTCTTTGTAAGTGACTGTCATTTTCTGAATAATCTTCTTGATATTTTTGTTCGCAGCTTCAACAGCACCATTCATCTTTGGTCTATAGGGAGATGAATTGTGATGATAAATCTTGAACTGTTCGCATAACGCAGTGATCATTGTATTATTCAGATTGGTACCGTTATCTGTGATGATTCTGTCTGGAACACCATACCGACATATGAGATTTTGCTTGATAAAGCGGGCAACCACATTTTTGGTGACGGAGGCGAAGGAAGCCGCTTCGACCCATTTAGTGAAGTAGTCAATGGCAACCAGGATGAAGCGATGTCCGTTGGAAGCCGTGGGTTTGATCTCTCCAATCATATCAATGCCCCACATTGCAAAGGGCCATGGAGCAGTCAGAACGTTGAGAGGAACCGGAGGGACATGAACTTTGTCGGCATAGACTTGACATTTATGACAAGTACGGGAATGTTGATGGCAATCAGCCTCCATGGTAGACCAATAATAGCCTGCCCTTAGGATCTTCTTGGCCATTGTATGCCCGCTCAAGTGAGTACCAAAGGGGCCGCTGTGTATATCGGTCATGATTAACTCTGCTTCAGCCTTATCAATACATCGGAGTAATACACAATCATGACTTCGTTTGTAGAGGATGCCGTTGCTCAGGAAGAACTTAGCGGCGAATCTCCTTAAGAACTTCTTGTCATTCACGGAAGCTCCTTCAGGATAATCTTGGGTCTCGAGATACCTTTTGATTTCATGGAACCAAGGTTGTTCCACTACTTCTTCGGTGTTAATCTCGTGACAATGCGCTGGTTCATCCATTCGCTCGATGGTGATTTGGGGAGCCTCGTTATCCCAATTGAGTTTAAACATAGAGGACATTGTGGCTAGAGCATCTGCTAGCTGATTCTCTTCTCGCGGAAAGTGCTCGAAGGTAATTTGCTCGAAATGAGGCAACAACGTCAGAACATGTTCTTTGTATGGAATAAGATTAGGATGCTTGGTATCCCAGTCTCCTTTGATTTGGCTAATGACCAAAGCCGAGTCCCCGAATACAATCAGAGATTTGATCCCCAAGTCTATGGCAGCCTTGAGACCAAAGATGCAGGCTTCATACTCCGCCATATTGTTTGTGCAGCTGAAACAAAGTCGGGCCGTGAAAGGAGTGTGGCATCCTTCCGGAGAAATAAGTACCGCGCCAATGCCGTTTCCAAGTGCATTTGAGGCACCATCAAAGTACAGGGTCCATCGGGATCCCTTTTCGGGTCCGTCATACGGTCCGTCACCTTTAACGTTGTCCAAACTCATGATGTCCTCGTCCGGGAAATCAAATTTCATGGGTTGATAGTCTTCGATAGCCTGATGAGCCAGATGGTCCGCTAGCACACTCCCCTTTATAGCCTTTTGGGTGGTGTATTGGATGTCATACTCGGTCAAGATCATTTGCCATCTGGCTATCCTTCCTGATAAAGCGGGCTTTTCGAAGATATACTTGATAGGGTCCATTTTGGATATCAACAAGGTAGTATGAGTCAACATATACTGTCTTAGTCGGCGAGCAGCCCATACCAAAGCGCAACAAGTTTTCTCGAGCAGTGAGTAGCGAGTCTCACAGTCGGTAAACTTTTTGCTAAGGTAATAAATAGCATGCTCTTTTCGACCAGACTCGTCATGCTGGCCCAAAACACACCCCATTGAACTGTCCAAAACGGTCAAATACATGATCAACGGTCTTCCTTCGACGGGTGGCATCAGAATAGGAGGTTCTAGCAAATATTCCTTGATTCTATCGAAAGCAGCTTGGCAGTCGTCGTTCCATTCAATTATCTGATCTTTCTTCAAGAGTTTGAAAATTGGCTCACAGGTAGAAGTCAGATGTGAAATGAATCTAGCAATATAGTTTATGCGCCCCAAGAAACCCCTAACTTCCTTTTCAGTACGAGGGGTAGGCATCTCTTGTATTGCTTTTACTTTTGCCGGGTCCACTTCAATGCCTTTGTTGCTTACGATGAATCCCAGGAGTTTACCGGACCTAACTCCAAAAGTGCATTTACTTGGATTTAGCCTGAGTTTGTATTCTTTTAATCTGGCAAACAGCTTTTCCAGATGTTCAAGGTGCTCCTCCTCTGTTTGTGACCGGGCTATCATATCGTCTACGTAAACTTCAATCTCATGATGTATCATGTCATGAAATAGAGCTACCATGGCGCGTTGATAGGTTGCTCCTGCGTTCTTCAACCCGAATGGCATCACCTTGTAACAGAAAGTGCCCCATTGCGTGACAAAAGTTGTTTTCTCCATGTCCTCGGGGGCCATTTTGATTTGATTGTAGCCTGAGAATCCATCCATGAAAGAAAACACCTTGTGCTGAGCTGTATTGTCAATTAGGATGTCAATATGAGGTAGCGGAAAATCATCCTTAGGGCTGGCCCTATTCAAATCCCTGTAGTCCACGCACATTCTGACTTTGCCGTCCTTCTTAGGTACTGGCACAATATTAGCGACCCATTGAGGATAGGATGTGACAGCCAGAAAGCCAGCATTGAACTGCTTCATCACTTCTGCTTTGATTTTTTCGGACATGTCAGGCCTCATTCGGCGAACTTTTTGTTTGATCGGTGGACAGTCTTCTCTTGTGGGGAGACGGTGAACCACGATGTCGGTGTCTAGGCCCGGCATGTCTTCATAGGACCAAGCGAAGATTTCAACATACTCATTCAATAACTGTACCAAGCGTTTCTTGACTTCTGGTTCCAGATTGGCACCCATTTGTACCTCCTTCCGATTTTCCTCGGTCCCCAAGTTGATAGTTTCCAACGGCTCTTTATGCGGTAAGATGGCCCTCTCCTCTTGTTGCAGGAGCCTGGCCAGTTCCCCTGGTACTTCACAACCCTCGTCGTCCTCATACTCGGCTAGATTGACCAGGTCTTCAGAGTTATTGAAAGATACAGCAGAATAGTCACCCATGGAATCCGGAGTGGATGGGTACCTGCATTGGTGAGTGTGGGTGTGTGTAAGGGATAGCCATCCTTAAACAAAAATGCAGAAGGAAAGAAAATGAACACAAGCAGTTTATCAAATGAAAAACGTCCAATGAATCATTAAACATGGCATATGAATATGAAAAATAGTCAAAACCCTTACAAGTGGACCTACATGCCCCGGGTAAGGCAGGAGGCGGAAAGATAGTATACTGATTGTTTGAAAGTAAAAATATTACAGACCAAAATAGAAAATGTTTGATAGATAAATTACTGAGGGATAAAAGTGACAGGGACAAAGTCTTTAGCTTCCCAATTGTTCAGCCCTCCTCTGACCGTCGGGTGAATCCACTCTTCAAAGTTGCTTTCTTCCTCTTCATCTTCCAGGGCGTTGACTTGGTAAGGAGAAATCTTGACTGGCGCTCTCTCAATCTTTGATCGGCGCATGGCCTTCTGACCAGCGGTGGTGAAGCCTAAACCAAGCTTATCAACCTTATGCGGAAAGTCGGGTAGCTGCCCCCACGCTGAATTCTTTCCTTCTTTAACTGCAGCCCTTGCATCCTCCAGAGATGCCATCCTGGCCATCTGCCTTGGTGTCTCAGCTGCCAACTTCGCCACTGCTATCTGAGGGAGCACTTCTTCGAAATGTTGAAATGGTGTCTTAATGAACTCCCCTTCGACTTCCACGTACCGAAAAGAATTTAAATGGCTAATCATGTACTCTTCCTCGCCATGGACAGTAATGATTTTACCCTTTACAGGATATTTCAGCATTTGGTGCAAGGAGGAGGTGACTGCCCCAGCATGGTGTATCCAAGGTCTACCCAGCAGGCAGGAGTATGATGGACGGATGTCCATTACATAGAAAGTGGATTTGAACACCTCGGTACCTATCTTGACAGGAATTTCAACTTCTCCATGGACCATTCTTTTCGACCCATCGAAGGCTCTGACGATGATATCACTTGGCTTCAATTCCAACCCTTCGCAATCTAACCGGTCCAAGGCCTTCTTAGGCAAAACATTCAGCGATGAACCGGTATCAACCAAAACATGTGCAAGGGTGGTTCCGCGACACTCGATTGAAATATGTAACGCATCATTGTGATTTCGGCCCTTAGGGGTCAGGTCGGCATCAGAAAAACCTAGTCCATTGTCTGCAGTCAGACTAGCCACGCAATGTTGAAATTGATCTGCAGAGGTTTCTTGGGGCACATGGGCTGCCTTTAGAAACTTAATCAAAGCTTGAGCGTGTGCTTCTGAGCAAAGCAACAGTGCCAACATGGAGATCTTGGAGGGGGTTTGCCCCAACTGTTCCACCACGTCATAGTCACTTTTCTTGATTATCCTCAAAATTTCGTCCATCTCTTTCTTGGAAGCTTCCGGAATCACCAAGGGCTGAGCCCTCGTCCTGACGGGCTCATCTTGTATTCCTTTTCCTTTATCGGCGATGGTAGGGGAGACAGCACTAGGAACAAAAATTTCTTTGATCAAAGGAGTTCTGGCAGAGAGTCTTGCTGGTGCAGGGATGACTTCTTTTACTGATGAGGGTCCAAAGACTGCTTTTGGAGGAGCAATCTCTGGAGAAAATATCCTCCCACTTCTGACACTGGTTCCTTCTAACTGATAAAACCATTCCAACTGGGCTCCCGACAGACTGTCTTGAAAGAAATGAATCCAGAGATTTTTATCAGCTGTATAGGGCTGAATCTTCCTCACATAGGACCTGAGGTGCATTTTGGGGCAGGACAGCCCGTCATACCTTACAAACGCCGGCACCTTGAACTTTGGAGGAATCACAATTCCGGCGACCAAGCCCATGTCTTCAAAATCCAGACCCGGCACCCTCTGCAATTCCATTGCAGCCAATCTGTCCTCTAAACCCTTGTACTTGTCATCAGCGGGAGGATACTGCTGGTCCGAATAATCCTCGTCTTCTTCCACGTCTTCCTCTTCCGCATCAGACTCGGAAGGCACTGCAACCCGATCTCTTTTACTAGTCCCCTCATCAGAAGTAGGGGGAAATTCGAGCACCCTCCGAGCTTCTCTGTCAAATCTTCTCCCCAAAGTAGCCACTCCGACCCTCTTTTTCTTCTTCACTGGGTCTTTGCTCTCCAGATGAGCCTTGATATCCTCTTGACTCTTGACCAAGGTCATCAAGAGTTGCTGGAATTGTGCATTCTGGGCTTGTAGGTCTTTGACCGTTTGCTCGAGATCCATCCTACTGAAATAAACAGCAGATAGATAAGGAAACCTGGAGCGAGACCTGCTTATGCACATGATGAATGGTATGCTGATGTATGCAATGCATTCAAGGATTTAGGACATTCAAAATCGTTTCAGACAAAGAAGAACGCACGTCATATTAAGAAGAAATCTGTTAATACATAAATGCCCCATGGGCCAAATGTTACAACATAAACCTCTCAAGGCAGGAAGACATTGCGCATCCTCTTCGGTGCGATGTAGGTATTGAGGGCCTCCTGCTCGTGAAGTCGGCGGGTAAGCTCCAGAACCTTCTTTTCACTGGCATAGTAGCTAGCTTCAAAAGTGTTCCGTTCCTCCTTGAGCTGAATCCAACTCCTCTGCATTTCCTCCCACGATGTAGGCATGTCTGGATGTAGGATGGTGTAGGGGACCTCTCCTTCATTGACGGGCTCCTTGATCACTGGGAGTACATGGGGATAAGGCATCATCAGACTTTGAGCGCGGGCTCGTACCCACTTGAGGTAGGGCTCAAGAGGGATGGAGTTCTTGTGTCCCAGGGTCTTGCTATCAATCTTGTTGAATTTTCCCCAAGCTCTGATGAACCTTTGGCGAAGTCCTTGCACATCGTCGTCGAAGTCAAAAACTAGGCTAGGAATTAGCATGTCATGAGGGCCATCCCTCCGTGCGTACCCAAATTGCCTCAAAGCTAGGCAAGGGTTGTAGGTGATACCTCCCCTAATTCCAAGTAAGGGGACATTAGGAAATTCTCCGCAACGATCGACGATGATGATATTTTCTCTAGACCGAGAACACCAATGTATATCAGCATGAGTGAGAGTCATCAATCGCTGGGACCACCTTATACCTTGATCATTCTTTAAGACAGATTGTGGAAGGTGCGAAATAAACCACCTTGCGAGGATAGGAGTGCAACACATGAGAACACCCCTCCTTCTCATTGTTCGTGTGTAAAATGAGTGAAGGATGTCTCCAAGCAATGTTGGTATTGGATTTCTGGACAAGAAGATTTTGACGGCGTTGATATCTACCAACTGGTCAGGATTTGGGAATAGGACCAACCCATAGATAAGGAGCGCCACAATTTCTTCAAATGCTTGCAGGTCCAATGAGTTCCAACATTCTTGTGCCTTCTCAAACAGGAATTTTGCTAAGAATCCTTTGACACCGCTTCTGGTTTCCCAATGCCCCTTGATTTCAGACGGTTGTAGATGTAATGCTCGAGCAACATCTTCAGGCTTTGGTTCCTTCTCCGTACCGTTGAAGGGTAGTTGATTAAGGATAGGGATTCTTAGGAGTTGAGAAAACTCCTCCAAAGTGGGCACCAACTGATAATCCGGGAAAGTGAAGCAATGGTGAAGGGGGTCAAAGAATTGAAATAGCACTTTCATCATGTCTTCTTCGATGTTGGTGTTGACTAGGTTGAGCAGTCTACCATGTCTTTCACTGAAGGATGAATTTTCCGGAATCCTTGAAGTGATCTCCTTGAGCTGAGGAGAGATTCTCACAAGGTTGACTTGAATGGTGTTTCTGCGAGGAACTTCCATGACCTACAAAACAAAAACAATGATGAAGGTCTAAACCCTTGAAATGGTTAGTAAATGCATATGATGCTTCATGATGTTTATGATGTATGCATAAAACATGTGTACAAGCAAATCACACCAAACCCTAGTTTCAGGCTTGCATGGGGTTTCATAGGTAAGTACCCTCTTGAGTGTAGCTGGCTTAAAAACCTGTCCTATAAATAGTAACCGGGTTCTAAGGAGCTCAATATCACTGGATTGCTTTCATTGTTCATTGTTTTGGTTTAGCCACTTAACTGGCGACCAAAATATTCCAAGAAAACAACCCTCAATGAGTGTAGTATCGAGTATCTACCAACTTCGGACTGCACCAAAGCCGGTCATCTCACTACTCCTAATAAAAGGCCAAGATGGTCAAGTAAGGTTCTAGGTCATTAGTGCTTAGTGACATCGCTCAGCGGCCCCGTACTCTCCTTGATTGAACTCAAGGGTTACCGGTACCCACAAATATGTCGCACTAATATAGCTATTGCTTAGACCGTGTCGGTATACCCCGCACAGTTTCCACAACGTATTGCTATCTATGAATGTTTCCCCAAAATCCGGGCGGAGGATTATAAACCCAAACAATAGAACCAAGGTATAAAGCAAGCAAACCAACCAATTAGTTATGCAAGAAAGTGATCTAAGCCCTAAGGTAACCCCACTTAAAAGTATTCCCCAGCAGAGTCGCCAGTTCTGTGATACGGTGGGAGAACTGACTAGTGTTTTGCGTTCGTATTCGCACTTGTGCGGTTAGCAAGAGTCGCCACCGACTTTTTACTTTATCCTAAAGGAAAGGTTAAAAAGCACAGCAAAAAAACCTTTTGAGATATTTCGTGGGTTCGGGGGGTAGATTATGAAAAGGGAAGGTGTTAGCACCCTTTTCATCCATGGTTATCCATGGGCTCTTAGGTACTTGCTTAGATCAACCTTGCCTTGGTTTTCAATTGTGTGAAATGATGCTTTGTGGATTGTTTTTTTGAAAATGTTTTGAAAAGATGCCTTGTGTTAGGCTAACCTTGTAACAATTCTTTACTCGAATGTTTTACAAAAGGTGTTTTATCTTTTAAAAAAGATGTTTCAAGGGTTTGAAAAGTTTGATTTTTGAAAAGTGTTTGTGAAGTGGGTTTTGAAATTAGGCAAGTGTTTTCTTTGCAAATTGACAAGTACTTAAGAGTTTATCTACCCTAAAGCTTTCTCAAAAGATTTTTTGTCGTGTTTTAACCCCTTTTAACAATTTTGTTCCACCATTGAAATTGGTGGTCAATCTTGCGTTTAGGAAGTTTATTCGGGACAGGCACGGGTCATCGCATAGACCATGAATGCAATGGTGCCAAGTATCTTTGGCAATTTGCTTTGAAGGGACTTGATCATTTTGATAGGCGACTTTCGAAAGCGTCATCGAGGGACTTATGATCATTTTGAATTCGTTTTGCCAAAGACATTCGACGTGCAAGCATGGTCCATTTAGAAGGCAACATGTGGGATTACCTCAGAGGGTGCAAGTGTGATTGTGTATTGATTACATGCATTTGTCTTGTATTAGGTTATCTAGCGTTTGATTTTATGTACATACAAACCCTAGGTCTAACCATGGTATAATTGGAAAACTATAAATTGCGGAATGTAAATCTACGCTATTACACAATAATATCCAGGAGTGGGGGTATAAATGTACAAGGGGATGAGACTTATAGTACCCAATAATTTACAACCAAATCGAATGTCACAATCAAATGAATATCAAATATAAATGTAAGATAAACATGTGTATAGGATAATATGAATGTATTTGTGTAAGTGTACAAATGTATATGTATGTGAATTGTATATGTGTAATTATGTACCGGTGCGAAATGTGAAATTGAGCCGTATTAGGGTTTTGACCTAGATAAATGTTTTTTAGATGGATCTTGATTTTTGTATGTTTAATTATATACAAAAGAAAAGAAGTGTTTTGTTTAAATGTTAAGTTTTAATTGGAAAGTATTTTAACCAAAATGTTTGTGAATTTGATATTTAGAGAAAAATGTATTTAATTGGTTATGTATGAAAAAAGAATGTTAATAAAAAAAGGTTTCAATTTTCATTATGTATAAAAATGTATAATATGTACAAAAATGCATTTTAATTAAAAAAGGTATCTTCAATTTAATCATATATAAAAAGAGAAAAGATAATATATACAAATGTATTTCAAAAAAAATGTTTTTAAGTTTAATTTGTGTAAAAAAAGTATATTGATTAAGAAAAAAGTATTTTCAAATTTAGTTTATATGATATATATAAAACTAATTTTTTAAGGTGATATATGTATAAAATATCTATCTAAAAATGTCTTAATTTTATAATAAAAAGTATTTTTAATTAAGATAATAAAAGAGCAAACATTGTTTTGTAAAAATAAAAAAAGAGATTAGTGTTTTATAAAAAAAATGAAGTAAGTTAACTAAGGTTAATGTTAGAGAATGAGGTTAGTGTTAGAGAATGAGGTGATTTTCGTTGGGCTTAGAGGAATCAGGAATGGGTTAAGCCCAAGGTTGGATACTGAACGAAATTAGGGCTAGGCAATTGTTCTCAGAATGAAAACGAGGGTTTGTGAGGTGACGACGGCGCGTTGAGTTTCGTCTTCTCCGTTCGATTTCCTGAGCACTTGGTTGTCTCCGGCCACCAGCATCATCCTCACGCTCTCTTCCCTCCAAGGCAAGAATTTCGCGTCTTTTGAAACAAGGTTAGTCCTAAGGTGTTATATCTTCATCTTTCTTTTCTGGATTCGTGTGGTTCGGATTCGTTTTAAACTGAATTTTATATTTTCGTTTTATGAGGTGAAAGGGAAGAATATTGCTACCTGATTTTGGGAGATGGAGGAGAGGCGAAGGGGTGATGCTTCAGGAGGCCGGAACGGCGGTGATGGAACTTGCTTCGTGTTTGACGCTTCCCTGGTAACTTCGCTCTTGTTGCTTATGTCTCTAGGGTTTGATGATGTATGCACTGAGAAACCCTAATTCCTCACTTCTTTACCTCTTGTCCCTTTGCTACTGTTGAAACAATGTTTTGGCTAGTTTTCTTCTTCTCTACTGCTTGCGTTGCCCTGATTATGTTGATATTGCTTCTTGTTGTTGCCTTACTGAGATGTTCATGATGAAGCCCCTGATGATTTGCCTGAGTATTGTTCCACTTTCGTTTCTTTTTCTGATTTGCCTATGAAGAAGCTTGCTTCTGAGGCTTGGTGTTTGAATATTTTATATGTTGGTTTTCATAAAAATGGTGAGGTTTGAGCTTGGATATGATAGGATATTGGTATGGTTTTGTGGTTATTACTGATGCTTATGCTTGAGGTTGTTCAGGTTATGGCTCTTTGTTATGACAGTAGTGGGCAGGTCCTGAGTTTTTTTGTTGTGTTTATGGCTGATGCTGGCTCTTTGTATGGTTATGGCATTGGTTAGATGATCTTTTGTTATGAAAGGGTATGTTCCAGGTTTTGGTGATACAGGTTTAAAGGTTTAGGGGTTAGACAGGTTTTAGGTGTTGAGGTCTGTATCTTTAATGCAGTTTTGGTTTTGACTTGCTAGTTTCCTTTTGGCTTCAGTAGGTTTGCATATTGGTTCAGGGTTGGGTTTGAACTGGTGTTTGTATATGTTTTATGGTTTAGGTTTTAGACAGATATTTGAGGTGTTGGTGAGGAGAATGCAGGTTTATGAGTTTTTGGTATTGGTTTCTTGCCTGACCTTTTTGTAACTACTGAGTTGTATATATCTTTTCTATCTTTTCTCTTGGCGCCCAATCTTTTTTTTCAAAGTCTTCGTCCTCTCTTTGACCCAAGTCTGCTGGACATTTTCACAAGGTTTCATTTTTCCATTTCAGTAATTGGCTATGCTGTGTAATTTTTTGAACAATGCTGAATTATCCTCTTTGTTGTATATCTCTTCTGCCTCTACTGTCTATGCCTGCTGCCTATGTTACTGAACTGAGTTGGCTCTTTTCTGATTTTATGTATCTTTTTCTTCCTGCTACTGTCTGCTGTGAACTGTTATTATGCAGAGTTGATGAAATTGGTACACATTCCTCTCTCCTCCTTTTGCCTGCTGTGCTGATGTCTATGCCTAACCTGAACTGAGTTTGCTTTATCTCTCTTTACTTCTCTCTTTACAGTACAATAGAGAATTTTTATATAATTTAAATTGTACTTTTCTGAAGGGGCCCTGGATGAGAAATGATGAATTGAGATGTTTGCATAGCATAATACATCTTGCATCTCCTTTTGACAGCTTGTGTGCTTTCTTGTTTTTCTTGGCAAAGGTCCCTTTGACAGCTTGTAGGCTTTGGTAGCAACTTGTGCCATTTTGACTTCTTTGATATCTTTTGGCATTCTGACAGTAGCCCTTGCTTTTGGATAGAAAGTTTGGATTTGAACTATATGGTTTGAATTGGACATTGAGATTCTATGCAGCTTGCAAACTTTTTTAGAAACTATGCATTTGCATTTGCATTCATGAAATAAAAATAATCTTCCCTCTCTGTGAACCGGGAGAAATCCCGTGATTTGCAGAGAGGGCAACTGATCCCAGTCAGTGGTCCCTAATGACGAGCATTTTTATCTGTCTCTGCTAATTTTAATTCTTTCTGACTTTCTTATTTCTTTTTGCAGACGAAAAAAAAGAATACCGGAACGGAGTGAAGAATGAAGAATGTTTAGAAAATAGGATAATTTTAATTCTATGTAATATTTAAATTAAATGTAAATTATTGTTTGTAACAACAATTTGTAAATAATTCAAATATCAATAAAAATCCAAATTATCCAATTGGTTCCATTTTCTTTATTGCTTATTTATTTATTTAAAATTCCTAGAGTTAAAACAATTGAAAAATAAATTCAATCATTTAATTTTAGAATAATAAATAACTAAAATAAAACAACATTGATCCAATAAACCTGTCTTATCCAAAATCCAAAGCAAAGCAGCAATTAACCCAGATAGACTGATCAAACATATGAACACTGTGAATCCAATACTGCATCTTGTACCTGACTGGCCCAATCAAAACGTACTGAATTCAAACCACTGTCTCTTTTACTGATTAAACCAAGATAACGCGAATTTTAATCCGAATCTTGAAATAAATCGCAAAGTGCTGTGGAATTCAAATTCTTCTGAGAATATGCCCATAAAAACTTAATTCCCGATTAAATGCCAAATCACTCTCGCTTGACCAAAATTGAACCAACAATCAATCAAACCCTAGGCCCACTGTATGAAACAAATCAGAGCTCTAAAAATCAGTAACAACCCTAATTTTGCTTGACTGTCAAGAAAAGTCTGTTTGTCCGATTCTTGAGCCATTTTGAGAAGTCAGGAAATGCTTGAAGCTGAGATTTCTTGGGGAAAATACGAGGGCAAATTTTGGGGTACAACAGAGGTGTTCGGGTCAATTCGAGGTTCGGGACATGGTGATCACCAGAGCAATGGGAAGACACCTTAGAAGCTACCCTCATGCCAGGTTCCCGGATCATGAGGACTTACTAAGACATCCTCTACTCGACGATCACCTTTCGAGGCAAGGCAACAGTGAGGCGTACCCTAGGGGTGGTGTGTGCGATTCGTGTGTCGTTTTCATTTGTATTTATCTTGTCATGTTATTGGTGTTCTACGCTTGTTTTTATTTTTGTCCATACATTCTTTCATGCTTTTGATTAACAGTTAAAAATTTGTAGAAAGAGTAAATTCTAAGCTATTACAAACGGCGCGAGTCCACATCGCCAAAATTAACCAGGACCCGATTTGACAGAAAAAATAAAGAATTAAAGAAAAGAAAGTGCGAGAAAGTTAATTACAGGGCTTCGGGAGAGATACATAAGTATTATAATGAAATAAAATATAAATGCGAATTAATAAGAATTTAAGAACGAACCGAGGGCGTTGGACCCTTTTGCAAAAATTAAATTAATGATGAAGTTAATTAATTAAAAAAAAGAAAGAACTTGTTTTTGGTATTTTTAGAATTTTAAGAGTTAATAGAAAAAGTTAATTGAAATTAAACGCTAACCCTAATTCTACTTTATTTTAATTTATTAAGAAAACATTAGAATTTAACCTAAATTAACCCTAAGTTATTTTCATGCAATTTAATCATAAAAAATAAAATATTTAATATTATTATAAAAAGAAAAATTAAAAAGGAATAAAAACATTAATTAAACCTAATTCTATGTTTTTTAGATTTTATTATGAAAAGAATTAAAATTGCAAACCTAATTTAAGACTAAATTATTATATACAATTTATTTATGGAAAATATTAAGACAAAAATATTTATTGTATTTTCCCTTTTTTCTGATTTTTATTGGTATTTTATATTTTTGAAAATAAGTAATTAATTAACAACTAATAATTAAAAGAAATAAAATAAAAATAAAAAAGATATGACAAACCTAGGGGGTTGCAGTCCCCAACATGGAGGTTAAGTCCCAGCATTTTGAGCCCAATTCAATTCCTGGCCTTGTGGACTTTTTTATTCACGTGCAGAGCGTTGACTAGAGCCTACCATGATCTCCAAATCTTGGCCCTTGGATGGATGAAAGTGGACGCGTGGATGGCTGGATAGAGGGTTGTATGATGGTCCTCAACGTTGAAGCTGCATAGGAGCGTTATATGAAGAAAAATATGAAAGAAAGTGAGGACCTGGGTCTCGAACCCAGGTCATGAGGATTGCCAATACATGCACTTGCCACTAAACCACTACCACGCGTTTGTATATATAATTATCAACAATTAATATAAAGGAAAACGTGAGTTAGTGCTTTTTTCCGCGCCAGAATTCAAATGGACCAGTCAGCCTTCGCCATATAAGCGTCTTCTTCGTTGGTTTTATTTTCCTGAAAATACAAAGAAACAGGCAACGGTTTTGTTAGCGTTCTCCTAGGCCGTCTATGGGAAAATAGCGATTAGGTCCCCTTGGCATATAAATTCAGCGCGAGCATGCCATTATTTTCGTCCAAGCGAGCTGGTTTCGTTCATGGTACTGAGGACTCCCAATTTTACAGCATGTAAAAACGCCTAAATCGAAAGCTTGGTAACCCTAGAAAACAACAATGGTGGAATCGCGTGTGGTGCATAAAAATACAATTAAATATGTTGGTTAGCTTCAGAATCATTCAAGGAATAAGAATCAATAATTGAAATACCATAAAAATGCATAGATTTCAAAGTACGATTATGAATTTTTCATGAAATATCTTGAATTCTGTATACCGATTCCTTGAGTTTTGATGGTTGTCTTTGATTGGAATATGTCCAGTGAACCTTCAGCAAGCTAATGGAATAAGAATTATGCCTTGAATCGCCCTAAAAAGTGGTTTTCAGATTTGAGTTTTTTGGCAAAATTTTCAAGTTGTGAATGGAGTTTTCTGAGCAGCTGCGTGTGTGTGAGCATTAGGTTTTTCTTTAGGCTATGTACTGAATGGATTAGGTCAAGAAACTTGCTCAAAATCTCTTGCAATCATGGTTTTGAAGATTTGATTTTCAAGCTTTGTTTTTTCAATCTTTTCCATACAATTTTGTACCAATTATGATCCAATCAAACCAAATCTTCCCATATTTGAATGTGCACGAATTATTGAGTAGATTACATGTGCAAAAAGATTTGTTAGGTTAAATTAAGTATTTTTCATATATTTAATTGATTTAAATGAATTAATATAAATAAAAATTCAAATAAATAAATAAAAAATGAAGAAATACTTCCCTTTGGGCCAAGTGGTCGTGCACATGTCATGGATGATGAATTATGGAAGAAAAATGGGCCCATTAGCAATTTTAGGTCATTTGAATCAATGTTGACTTTTCAAAATATCCAAAACTTTCCCAACTTCTACAAGGCATAACTTGCTCAATTTTTAAGCTTTTCTCATGTTCTTGGACATTTTGGAAAGGTCTTTGAGTCCTCTAACCAATATCTTTGGTCCCATGTCATTTTGATTTACCAATCTCAAGTTATGGCCTTTGAATTAAAGTCCCTTTTTGTTGACTTTTGAAAATGACCTATAATGTTGAAATTGATAACTTTTTGTGAGAGCATTTCTTGGACTTGAAGTATGAAGATGAGTTGTAGGAAATGTCTTTCTCTTCAAAATGAGCTTTGGATGGAATTTTTCTGATAATCCATGTGAAAGTTATGCCCTGGTCAATTTACAGTTGACTTTTTCAGCTGTCCAAATAAGGAAACTTTTGCATTTTGATGATTTCTGAGCCAAACTTTGAGAATCATGATCAAGCATTGATCAAATGATGCTTGTGGCTTCAAAATGATATGTTGACCAAAAATTTGAACTTTTGACTGTCAAATGACCATTTTGCCCCTACAGTTGACTGTAGTGCAATTAGGGTTTTTGACTGTGCAATTTTGAGCTGAATGTCTTGAAACTTGATATGAGGATACTTGACCATATTTGTAAGCATGTGAGACTTGATTGGGCCTTTGAAAACTTCATTTTCCTGATCAGAACACAAACCCTAATCTTGACTGTTTAGGAGGCCCTTGCACTGTGCAACCCTTGGGGAATTTTGAAGCATGTCTTGGCAATTTCTTAAAGAATATGGGAGGGAAAATTTTGGGGTACAACAAATCCCATTCCATGATTTGGAATGAAACTCAAGGTGCTGAGAAACTCCAGAGTCAGCCTTTTGTAGGTACAGAACCTCCGACGGATAGGGGCAGTGTCCCAACCTATCTGGTGCAGCAGGTACATGACACTCTCGCGAATGCCAAGGGCAGCCATAGCATGATCATCTGCATATATAGTAGGACACATCTCCCGTGCACCCAGATCTGCAAACCGTCTTCTCTGGTGTCGGCTTCGCAATTTGACATTCATGAAGTTAGCACAATCCATAGCGTGAGATACGAAGGAAAAAGAAATACCCCCCTGAAAATATTTGATAAATGTTTGAAAGAAAAGGAAATTAAGTAAGTATTTTCGGGTTAGGAAATTGCCAAAGTTAAATTAAAAAGAAAAATAAAAATAAAAGGGAGAAATAAAAACAGAAGGAAAATAGAAAAAGAGTAAGAAATGCAATAATGAAAACATTTTAAAGATTAAGAAAAAGAAAAGAAAAGAAAAAAAAACAAAAAAAAACATATTAAAGCAGAAAAAATAATTAAAGTAAAAACATGGGTTGCCTCCCACGAAGCGCCTTTATTTTATGTCGACGGCTCGACATTAAATACCTATTCAGTTAGGTAAAGGGGTAGGCGCGTCACTTAACTGAAGATAAGCCGAGAAGTCGATATTGTCGACGTTAAAATAGTGCTTTAAGCGCTGGCCATTAACAATGAATGGGTCGATAGAACTACCTTTAATTTCTATCGCCCCACTTGGGAAAACTTTTCTAATTTCGAACGGTCCGGACCATCTGGAACGTAATTTTCCCGGGAAAAGTTTTAGTCTAGAGTTGAATAGGAGTACGATGTCTCCTTCCTTAAAGTCTTTCCGCGAGATACGCTTATCGTGCCATTTTTTTGTTCGTTCTTTATAGATATTAGCATTTTCATAAGCGTCTAAACGCAATTCTTCTAGTTCATGGATATCTAACACTCGTTTCTCGCCAGCACTCTTATAGTTTAAGTTAAGGGTTTTTATTTCCCAATAAGCTTTATGTTCTAATTCTACTGGAAAATGACAAGATTTTCCATAAACTAACTTGAACGGCGTCGTTCCGATAGGAGTTTTGAAAGCTGTCCGATATGCCCAAAGAGCATCGTTGAGCTTGGAGGACCAGTCTTTTCTGGATGTGGCTACGGTTTTCTCAAGTATCTGTTTGATCTCCCTATTCGACACTTCCACTTGTCCACTTGTTTGAGGATGGTAAGGTGTGGCTATGCGGTGTTTAACGCCATATTTGGAAAGTAACCTTTCGAAGATTCTGGAGATAAAATGGGAGCCACCATCGCTGATCACTAGTCTTGGTACACCGAATCTTGGGAAGATAATATTCTTGAATAGTTTTAGTACCACACGTGTGTCATTTGTGGGTGCGGCGATGGCTTTAATCCATTTTGATACATAGTCGACGGCGACCAAAATATATTTATTTCCAAAGGATGTGGGGAAAGGTCCCATGAAATCAATTCCCCACACATCGAAAACTTCTACTTCGAGGATTCCTTTTAACGGCATTTCGTTACGTCTAGATATATTTCCTGTGCGTTGACATCTATCGCAGTTCATAATTGCTACGTGGACGTCTTTCCATAAGGTAGGCCAAAAGAAGCCAGCTTGAAGTATTTTTGCACAGGTTTTCGATGTACTAGTGTGTCCACCATAAGGGGCGGAATGACAATGGGAAATGACGTGGTTTATTTCATCATTAGGAACGCAGCGACGGTAGATACCATCGGCGCCTCTTTTAAAGAGTAGTGGTTCATCCCAAAAGTAGTGTTTAAGGTCATGGAAAAATTTCTTCTGCTGTTGGTACGTCAAATCAGGTGGTAAAACACCGGCAGCTAAATAGTTGACGAAGTCAGCGTACCATGGTAATGTGGTATTAGTACAAATGGATTCTACTACCGCAGTTGTGAAAGTTTCATTATGTGGATCTGAACTGTCGGTAGGGTTTGTCTCTAGTTTGGCAATGAGGCGTTCATAAGGGAAATCTTCATTTATGGGAACACTCTCGGTTTGGATTCCATCTAATCTCGATAAATGGTCAGCTACCACGTTCTCAGTTCCTCTTTTGTCTTTTATTTATAAGTCAAACTCTTGTAAGAGTAAGATCCATCTGAGTAATCGCGGTTTGGCGTCCTTCTTGCTTAGTAGGTATCGGATCGCAGCATGATCCGTATAAATAATGATTTTAGCGCCTACTAAGTAGGAACGAAATTTGTCCAATGTGAATACCACAACTAAGAGTTCCTTCTCCGTAGTGGCGTAATTCATTTGTGCGGGATCAAGCGTTCTGCTCGCGTAGTAGATAGCGTGAAGCTTCTTTTCTTTGCGTTGTCCTAGGACTGCGCCTACAGCATAGTCGCTCGCATCGCACATTATCTCAAATGGTAAATTCCAATCAGGAGGTTGCATAATAGGTGTCGATATTAAGGCCTCTTTTAGTGTCTCGAATGCGTTCAAGCATTTATCGTCGAAAATAAACTCAGCCTCTTTCATTAATAACTCAGTTAGTGGCTTGGTGATTTTAGAGAAATCTTTTATGAAACATCGGTAAAAACCCGCGTGTCCTAGAAAACTTCATATTTCTCTAACTGTTTTGGGTGGTTGAAGGTTTTTGATAATTTCGATATTTGCTTTGTCAACTTCAATCCCCCTGTTTGATACAATGTGACCCAACACAATTCCTTGTCTCACCATGAAGTGACATTTTTCCCAGTTGAGCACTAGGTTGACATTAACACAGCGTTTCAGTACTAATTCAAGATTTGTTAAACATCCGTCAAAACTCTCTCCACAGACATAGAAATCGTCCATGAATACCTCCATGATTCCATCTAAAAAATCTGCGAAGATCTCCATCATGCATCGTTGGAAAGTTGCAGGCGCATTACATAGTCCAAATGGCATTCTCCGGTATGCAAAGGTACCATAGGGACATGTGAACGTAGTTTTCTCTTGATCGTCAGGATGAATGGGAATTTGAAAGAATCCTGAGTATCCATCAAGATAGCAGAAATGGGAATGTTTGGCTAAACGCTCGAGCATTTGATCAATGAATGGTAATGGGAAATGGTCTTTGCGTGTAGCTTTGTTTAGTTTCCTATAATCGATACACATTCTCCATCTTGTTTGTGTATGTTGCGCTACCGATTCGCCTTTTGTATTTATTATAACTGTAACACCTCCTTTCTTAGGCACCACATGAACTGGACTGACCCAGTTGCTATCTGATATTGGGTATACGATGCCTGCCTCTAGTAGTTTTTGCACTTCCTTCTTAACGACTTCACTTAGGATAGGATTTATTCGTCTCTGATGTTCTCTAGAAGTCTTGCAATCTTCCTCCAGCATTATGCAGTGCATACAGAGATAAGGGCTTATTCCTTTGAGATCTGAGATATTATAGCCTAACGCGGTTGGATATTTCCTTAACACACTAAGAAGTTTTTCGGTTTCGATCTCTCCTAATTCGGCATTGACTATAACTGGTCATTCAAGTTCTTTATCTAAGAACTCATACCTAAGATCTTTGGGTAATGTTTTAAGTTCTATACCAGGTTTCTTATTAGTTGAGTCAGGATCAGGTGTTAGGGCTAAACATTCGCTTAGGTTGGCATCTAAGTGTTCCTGTTTCCAGTCTTCGTTCTTGAGGACAGTCGGTGTCTGAATTTTCAGCATCTCAGAGTAGGTGTCCTCTTGGCATTCAAGTTCTTTGACACATTCATCAATAATATCTAGGAGACAACATGAGTCGTCTATAGCAGGGGCTTTAAAGAATTGGGAAAGAATGAACTCTACTTTTTCTTCTCCTACCTCGAAGGTAAGTTTTCCTTTCTTGACGTCAATGATGGCTCCTGCAGTCGCTAAAAATGGTCTTCCTAGTATGATGGGAATGTTTGAATCTTCCTTGATGTCCATTATTATAAAGTCAGTCGGTATGTAAAATTGTCCTATTCGGACAGGAATGTTTTCTAGCATTCCAACAGGAAATTTGACTGATCTATCGGCTAATTGTAAGGACATCTTGGTAGGTCTCATGTCGCCTAATTTGAGCTTTTCGCAAATAGATAATGGCATTAGACTGACATTGGCTCCTAAATCGCATAGAGCTTTGTCTATGACAGATTTTCCAATTACACATGGTATGGAGAAACTACCAGGATCTTTTAGCTTCGGAGGCATGTTATTTTGAATTATGGCGCTACATTCGGCAGTTAACATAACGGTTTCGTTTTCAACGATTTTTTTCTTATTAGCCAATATTTCTTTTAGGAATTTAGCATATGACGGCATTTGGGTTATAGCTTCCGTAAATGGAATAGTGACATTTAGTTGTTTCAGAAGTTCTACAAATTTCTTGAATTGTCCCTCATTCTTAGATTTTGCAAGTCTTTGAGGGTATGGAATTGGTGGTTTGTATGGTGGTGGAGGCACATATGGTTTTTCTGAGGCCTCTCTATCCTCATTCGCGTCTTCCTCTACATTTTCAGATTGATCTTTCGGCTTCTCTATTTCCTTTTTGGGCTTTTGATACATGGTCGGGCTTTGGAGTCTAGGATCTATCGGTCCATCAAGGGTTGTCCCACTTCTTAATGTAATAACATTTGCATGTCCTTTGGGATTGGGCTGTGGCTGTCCAGGAAATGTACCAGCAGGTGCGGAAGAACTAGCTTGGTGTTGTGCTACTTGGGAGATTTGGGTTTCTAACATTTTGTTGTGAGTGGCTAGGGCATCTACCTTGTTTGCTAATAGCTTTAGTTGTTCACCGGTGTGAACGTTTTGATTGAGGAATTCTTTGTTTTGTTGGGCTTGATTAGCGATAAAATTTTCCATTAGGATTTCAAGGTTAGATTTCTTAGGAATGTTAGGAACATTACCGGCAGGTTTTTGATAACCTGGAGGTACAGCAGGTGCTTGGCCAGGTGCATATAAAGCATTATTGCTCTTGTACGAGAAGTTAGGATGGTTCTTCCAACCAGGGTTATAGGTATTGGCATAAGGATTTCCTTGAGCGTAATTTACCTGATCAGCCGTTATTCCTGCTAAGATTTGACACTCGGTTCCAACATGACCAGGTACTCCACAAACTTCGCAGCTTGGGGTAACTGCAGCTACGGTAGCTGCATGAGGTAAGGTCAAGCTTTCTATCTTTTGGGTAAGAGCATCTACCTTAGCATTAACTTTATC
Organism: Vicia faba; assembly: GCA_948472305.1. Classification (NCBI taxonomy): domain Eukaryota; kingdom Viridiplantae; phylum Streptophyta; class Magnoliopsida; order Fabales; family Fabaceae; genus Vicia; species Vicia faba. The sequence goes on along the minus strand of OX451736.1, from coordinate 1,169,800,439 downwards.
TAGGCTACTAATCTCGTACATCCCGCCTTTGGTTTGAGTTTTCTCCACATATGTTCTTTCTCCTCCCCACTGATAGTGGTTTTGAGCCATGTTTTCAATGAGTTGATTAGCTTCGTCATAAGGCTTGTCCATTAGTGTACCACCTGCGGCGGCATCTATAGATAGTCTTGTGTTGTACAAGAGTCCATTATAAAACGTGTGGATTATCAGCCATTTTTCTAGTCCGTGATGTGGGCACATTCGCATCATATCTTTGTAGCGCTCCCATGCATCAAATAGTGATTCAGTATCCTTCTGCCTAAATCCGTTGATTTGGGCTCTTAGTGCAGCGGTCTTGCTTGGGGGAAAGTATCGTGCTAAGAATACGATCTTCAGTCCTTCCCATGTAGTGACGGAATTTGATGGCGAGGATTGCAACCAAGCCCAAGCTCTATCTCTTAGTGAGAAATGGAAAAGACGTAATCTAATAGCATCTTTACTAACACCATTCGCTATAACTGTGTCGGCAAATTGAACGAATTTCGTAAGGTGTTCATTCAGATCCTCAGAAGGATCTCCAGAGAATTGGCATTGTTGGATAGCTGATATCAATGACGGCTTTAACTCGAAATCGTTTCGGTTTATTGCTGGAGCAGCAATGCTGTTATGGGGCTCTTGTTGTGATGGAGCTGCGTACTCCTTCAGTGGACGGGTCCTTTGTTCTTCAGCCATGTCTAATTCTGGATTGGCTTCGGTTTCAGAGGAAGAATTAGAATCAGTTTCAGAATCAATCTTGATTTCTGGTTTGGGTAAAGGAATAGCATGAGTTAAACAGTAATCCCTAACTGCACGTCTTACGGAAAGAATGCGTTCAGGTTCGTCCGTCGGTTTGTCAAGTGGTTCGCCTTGTGAGCGAGTCCTTGGCATACAAATCGACAAAGGGTGTCTGTTGCTTAGTCTAAACGCGCAACAGAAGAATCGTAATTAATTGACTACCAGTCCCCGGCAACGGCGCCAAAAACTTGATCGGGACTTTATGAGTCTATCGGGATACTAACTGCAAGTATACAGTTTAGTCGTTCTAGTTTTAAAAGATTATCGAACCCACAGAGACTGTGTATCAATCGCATATGATCTAATGCTACAGTTTTGTCTAACTAAGCAATGAATATTCGATATTTGGGGGAGACAGTTTAGTTTTAAAAAGTAATAGTACTAATTATACCGGTATGTGATAATCGGACTTAGGGAATTCGATGAATCGCTTGGCCTATAAAGTATTTCGGTAAAAGCTAATTGTTTAAAAACCTGAGACATACACTCTCGTGTTTATGAAATAAGTCATGCTACTAAACCTAGTGGATGCACTTTAAATTTAATAACACTTTTTGAAAACAATTTGAATTTAATTAATTTATTAAAACACTCTCGTGTATTTAAAAATCAATGCTTCGTTACCACTATCTGGATTGAACCCCAGCTCTCGCATGCAGGTTCTTGCCTTAATTAATTTCCCACTCTCGTGGCAAAATCGTGTTAATTAACCTCTCACTCTCGTGACAAGGATAGTTAAATTAATATTGGAAATTGGAAACCAGAAATTGTTTTATAAATATTTTTGGCCAAGGTCTTATTGAATTCTTTCAGTTCTTACGGTCACATACTGGTATTAATAATTTAGCCAGACATAATTAACTTAACAGTAAATAAGTTCAAAATACAATTCATGGCAATAATTGGCATATTATAGAAAACGAATAAATAATAATTGCAATATAAAAAACCTGGAATTACAGATGCTATAGTAATCTTGAGGTAATACAGTAATCCAAATCTTCAAGCTTGACTTGCAGTAGAAATTCGTGTTAATTCTTGTAAGAAGAATTAACACTTAAAAATAGAAACTAAGGCTTGAATGAAAATTACAAGGAATTGAAAGCAGAATTGCAAAACACACAAATTTGAAATAACTGTAAAAATAAAATAAGTATTTGCTGAGTAAAATTCTTCGACCCTTGGACTGTGCCTTGGTACTCATATATATAGCAGGAAAAATCAACAGTTTTAATTTTGAATTCTTGATGAAGTCTTCGTGGAGAAATTCTAGGAGCAGTAATAGTTGTGGCAATAAAATAGGAGGTTCAGTAGAAACAGGAAGAATTATTCTGCCCTTCACGCCCACGTCTTCAATTATGCGCAACGTCCTCCTTCACGCGCGTGACGGTCGTCACAGGTGGGTGACGGTCGTCACACGCTGAAGTGGTGTCTTACGCTCGTCACAGGGGCGTGACGACCGTTTCCTTATGTTGTGGGGTGTTACGCCCGTCACATGGGGCGTGACGACCGTCACCTATCCAGAAGTCCACACTTTGTATTTTTTTATTCTTTTTCTCTTTGTTTTTCGTCTAGCTTTCTTCATGTTGTCCTTTTTCATTGATTTGAGTCGACAAGTGTCATACCTGCAAAAAAGACAAATAATCTCGGAATAATCGAGGATTAGACGACTTAATGGAATATAAAATCGGTAAGAAGTATGTTAATTATACGATATGTTTTATCGTTATCATAGGACAGGTTGAGCCAACTAAACTTCAAGAGGGTACTTACCTATAGAATCCATGCAAGCCTAAACCTAAGGCTACTTGTGTGACTTGTTTGCTTTCTTTGCCTAACAATTTGAACTCATTGCAGGGCTTTGTTTGTATTCCTTGCAAGACCTTGTTTGTATAAATCCAATAAATTGGTTTATTACCTTGCATTTTTGCTTGATGCATAGCATACACATCATATCATCATACCATAGCATTTCCTTAACCATTTCAAGGATCTCAAGGGCCTGTGATGCAAGTTATGATAAAGCATACGTCTAGCAAGGGGCAAGGGGATTTATTTTCCTCTAACCAATGCCTTCAAAAGACCAAAACACGACAACTTGAGTTAGGGGCTACGACCCACTCGATATGGTGAGCTTGACTCTCGTAGAAGGACCTTCAAATGATACGAAAGTTCTTCAGTCAAAGTCGCAGTTCAACTCCTAACGTCTTCTTGTGTTTACCCCGCGAGATCCTTGAAAACATTTGCATATCATACATGTCATTGCATAACATGTATTCCAGGTACAAGCTTCTTTTCCCTTCGTTGTTTATTTTAGCAAGAAGAAGTGGCTCTTGAACAAACAACCAAAGACCTTCAAGCTCAAAACGCTCAGTTCCAACAAATGTTCCTGGATCTGACCCAGGGGCAAGAAGACCTAAAAGCTCTGACCGTCAAAGAGGAGACTAAGAAGGCAAAGAAACCAGTTCGTGTTTTGAGTGTGGGAAGAAGAAGACCAGCTAACTGAGCTCTAGATTTCACAACCCCATCAAAGAGAGGGGATAATAAAGAGGAATATGACGGGGAATCAGAGGAAGGAGACAACAATCTAGCGTCTGAAGAAGATGAACATGACTATTCTGAGGAGCAATATCCTCCAGCTGACGATAAATACAAACAGCTGGAGGATTAGCTCAATGCCATGGAGATCCAAAGGATGCCCAGTCTAGATTTTGAAGAATTAAGTTTGGTTCCATGGGTCATCATCCCACCTAAGTTCAAGGTCCCTATCTTTGCAAAATATGACAGTGTTTCCTGTCCCAAGCTTCACTTGAGGTCATATGTCAGAAAGATCTAGCCTCACACTGCTGACTGGAAGCTATGGGTCCATTTCTTCCAAGAAAGTTTGGCTGGCACTCAACTGGATTGGTTCTATTAGCTAGAAAGAACTGGCATCCATACCTAGGAAGACTTAGCTGCTGCTTTCTACAAGTAGTACCAATACAATGCTGACTTGGCACTAACTCGAGTGCAACTGCAGAATATGTCCATGAGCTCAAGAGAAGGGTTCAAGGAATATGCGCAAAAGTTGAGGGATCTAGATAGCAGGGTACAACCTCCTCTGAATGATCGGGAAATGGTAGACATGTTCATGGGTACTCTGACAGGCCCATTCTTTAATCTGCTGATTGGGAGTTCCTCATTCGGGTTCACAGAGATGGTTCTGACTGGAGAAAGGATCGAAAGTGGTATCAAGAATGGGAAGATCCCAATGGATGTATATTTTAATGCTGAGAAGAAGCCATTTATTGGTAAGAGGGAAGCCAATGTTGTGTATGGCCAGAAGGATCGTAATAAGGCAGACTACCACCAATCTGTAGGGGGCAGTGTTGGTCTCTAATCTGGCACGTATGCAACAACCACAACAATGGGGTAATCAGCAAAGGCGAGACGAGCCTAAGAGACAGTTTACCGAGATCAACATGTCGATGTCTCAAGCATTACAACAAGGATGAATTTGATTACATTGATAGGACCTCATCTAAACCCTAAGACTTCTTCTCCTAACTACAATCCTGACGCAAGGTGTGCCTATCATTCTGGCAGTCCTGGGAACGATATTAACGATTGTTGGGCACTGAAATACAAGATTCAAAATATGATTGACGCTAAGGAGATTGAGTTTGACCCTCCTGAGACTCCCAACGTGATCACTGCTCCCATGTCAAATCATGTCCAGGATTGAGAGCATTTTTGTTCATTTGAATTCTCAAGTTGTATTTTCTTTGTTTGTTCAAACAATTATTGTCATGTCAAACTTTTTTATTTCATTAATGCATTACATATGTTTGTCTTGAATTAACTTGTTTTCATTATGCTTAATCTGCTTTCTTACTTCCTTTTCGTGATATTCAACTCTTGATTAAAAGCTCTAAGCCTTTAGAGGGAGGATGACGAGAACGATACCATAATCTCTACAGTATGCTTTTGAGCAGACCCCGCTGACAATGTACAGGCGTTGTTTCAAATCCTAAACAGTGGAGTTATAAGGAAGATAATCCCTAGTCAACCCCTTTTGAGCCTAAGAAGTAGGAGTTTTCTTTTCACACAAATTAAAACCCTTTATCATAACCTGGGGCAGGGTAGTTTTCTCAGTTAATTCAGATGTGCATTCAGTCGCATGCTTTCCCTTCATACGTGACAAATATTGTAGAAGATGTTTTCCAAAAGATGGTGATGGTCCCACATGATCATTAAGAACAGGCAGACATTATCTCTCAAAATAAAAGCCCATTAAGTCAAAACCTATGAAGGAAATTTAAGAAAAAAACTGGGGCATCCCGCTGGCTGTAATCACAAAAGAAACAGTTCAGACAAAAGACAGGCATAGAAAAATCAAAAAAGAAAGAGGTCCTACAAATCCTCAACAAAAAGAAAAGGTCACAAAAATGACTGCCTTCTCAAACAAACATTCAATTTCTGAGCCATCACCGAAATATCAGGGTCAATATTCCAGAACTCAACTGGGATTTGAAATGCACAATTAACTGAGCATAGGACTGAAGAACATCACGAAGAACAGGTGGGTACAAATAAATTTTGAGCCTTTATCCTTTGTTTCTTAAACCGTGAACCAGGCCATGTTACAACCCTTAAAAGTCCTAGCTGAAGCATGAGTTAGTTCGAGAGCATACTGTTACAAAGGTATCCTGACTCCTTTAAGGTTTTCTATAAATCATGAGTTGATATCACATTCTTGCAAATTTTGTTTTACTACAAAAAATGCATTTTCAAAAAATTTCAAGACAGGCATAAGCTTTGCATTCTTTAAATGACATTGTTTGCATATGGTTAATTGTTCAAATGGCAGAGAAATTCAAACAACGAATATTCAGTGAACGAAGACCCCCTCAATGGACATTCCCAATAACAAGCCTTTCATAATCAAGGGGCGTGACATGGTGTCTAATTAATCTGGGGCAGTCAAGCTAATATGCAAAGAATCTCTCCAAAAATGATGAATAGCCAGGGGTTGATCTCCATCTGAATCACTCGGGGGTTGTTACATTGATATGGGATTCCAGTAGAAAATCACCGTAAAATTTGAATCTTTGGTACCACTAAATTGCTTGTTTGTGCCATTAGTATCAGATTGTGTCAGTATCATGTCTTCTAATCCTTCCATGACAGTCCTTAGAAAAGATACCTAGGAAATTCAAGACTATCAGAAACTTGATCAAACATCAGGTGCACCAGATTCATCCTGAAGCAGCCCACACAGGCTCCCACATATGAAAGGGCACATGCGATCACATAAACATCTTCTGGCAGTGTGTCAACACTTGCTACTATAGACAATGGCAATTCTCCGTACCTGGTGAACATGGACATAGTCGGAAAATACTACGCATAAAAAAGGACCCACTAGGTTGACTGACCTAGGCAAAAATAAGGGCATCCCGACGAACCAAAAGGGTTCGGGAAAAAATTAGGGATATATACAAAAAAGAATTATACACCCGGCAAGCCGAAAACCTGAAAAGGCGGCTTGGGCAAAAAAGGGTATCCCGTTGGACTGAAAATCTGAAAGGACAGTCCAGGCAAACTTTAGGGATTTAAAGTGTGCAACTATGTCCCGTCATCTCGTCACTTATCTATCAGTTGAAAACTCATCGCCCCGGTCAACATCTACTCAAAACTCCAGGAGTTGGGATTACACTCAAACCATCCACAAAACCTCTGCATATACTTCCTCCACCAGGTACAGAGGTAGGGGCATCCTACTAAAAGGTTATTGTCACATCCTCAGATTACATCCTTGTGATGCCAGGTGTTCTTGTATCTCCGACAGAGCAAGAATATTCAATCACTAATCCAGAATCTTAAAAATGCCCCAGCCTAGTTCGTCTAGCTTTTCATGTTCCCTAACAGATTTCCTCTCAAAACAACGAAATAGGAACTCCAAGCAGAAACATTCTAAAGCAGATTCTCATCTAGAAACGGTTCAGGTATGATCCAGAGACGGATGTCATCCTAACACTTACTCCAGATTTTCTTTCAGATACAGTTCGGTCAAATATGCTCTAGATACGAATGCCATTCTAATACTCATTCAGATTCAACTTTCAGATACAGTTCAGATACGCTCCAGATAAGGATGCCATTCTGATACTCATTCAGATTCAGCTTTCAGATACGCTCCAGATACGGATGCCATTCTGATACTCATTCAGATTTAGCTTTCATATAGAGTTTAGATACGCTCCAGATACGAATGCCATTCTGATACTCATTCAATACAACTTTCAGATACAGTTCAGATACGCTCCAGATACAGATGCCATTCTGATACTCATTCAGTACATCTTTCTATTCAGTTACAATCACATCATAGATTCATTCTGACACTCCCTCACACAGCTACTAGATACATTCAGACACAAGTTTCAATCTAGTATACTTATCATTCCATGAGGTACAGAAAAAGGGGCATCTTCTTGTCACATCCTCAAGCAGAAGTCGAAGATCCCCAACAAAGTTCTTTTAAAATCTCAAGCAAATTATAAAGCCTCATCCCAGGCATAACAAAAATCTCCAATTGCTGCTCCAAAATTCCCCAGTGAACTCACCAAGCTTCTCAAGATTCCCCTACAAAATTTCAACAAAATCCCCAAGCAGTTTATGGAGTTCACCTTCTGCAACAGAGTTTTATAAATCTCAAGTAGTTTATAAAGCCTTATCCCCGGTAGAGTTTATTTCTCTAGCTACGGAAGTTCATCCCCCAGCGGAGTTTGTTTCTCTAAATTGGTGAAATTTTTCCAACATAGCTCTTCCCCTTGGTAGAATCATTCTCAAACAGAGGTCGAAGATCCTCGGAAGAGAGTGGGGATTGCCAAAAAAATTGTCTTTGTTCATTATCCCCAGCAAAAATTAAAGAATCACTTTCTTCACTCACCAAACAACAATCAGGGATTTATTTTCCCAGACAAAGATACTGCGCAATAACATTACATGTTCATAAATCATGGCATGTGCATACAAATACATACATCCCAATCTCATTTATTTTAAGAACACCATTACACAATGCATTTCATACATCATGACATTGCATACAACTAACTCTTTGCCTTTTCAGGAAAGATCAATCAACGGATATTTATCATCAATAATTTTCAACAGGTCCAGGATTAGCTCCTGAAACAAAACATAGTAACTATCTGTGCAACCAAATACAGCTTTACACGGGCTCATCATGAAGCAATCTTACACGGGTTTCTTATGAATTCCAAATACAGCTTTACACGGGCTCAACATGAAGAAATCTTACACGGGTTCCTTCTTACTTCCAAATACAGCTTTATACGGGCTCTTCATGAAGCAATCTTACACGGGTTCCTTCTCCCTCCTTCTGCAGTTTTACACGGACTCATCCTGAGGCAACCCTACCCAGTTTCCTTCTCACAATCTTACGTAGATGCAGTTTTACACTGACTCATTCCGAGGCAACCCTACCCAGGTTCCTTCTCATACACTTCCAGATGAAATCTTACCCGAATTCATCCTAAAACAGCCCTATACAGGTTTCTTCTGATACATTTCCAGATAGCAGTTAATTTCATTCTCCCCAACAAATTACTGCGAAGCCTGGATTTCAACCAGAATACAACAAACTTTCATCTCTCCAATCCAAAGATAACCCCTCAGTAGAGCCATGGACAACTGAAGTTCCTATACTCTATTCCCCACAGAGTTTTCATCAAGCAGGAGAACAACAGTAATCAACATTTCTCAGCGGAATCCTCCTCAGACAGCAGGAACAAGAACCCCTAAAGGGACCGTGTGTAAATCAACATCTATTTTGGATGGCATCTTTAAGCCCATCTCTGACGACTCTCTGTCATCTCCTCCAAATGGCATATGTAAGCCTATTTCTTACATAATCAATCATCAGTGTTATTTCATGCGAGTGCAAATTTCTGGGCACTCTAGTGTTCAATCATCTTCCACCTTCAGATCACGAAAGGCAGACAGGCCAATCTAAATCCTCAGGTTTAAGAAGATTGAACAGGGGTAGCTGTTGTACCCCAAAATTTTCCCTCTCATATTTTCCCAAGATTTTTCCCTTACATGGTGGTTACAAACGCTTGGTTAAAGAAAGAGGAAATTTTTGAATATTAGCAAAGTGTCTTTCGATTGGCATCTTAGCTAAGTCTTTTGATTGGCATTTAAACAGTGCCCTCCGATTGGCATAACAGTAAATTTCGATCGAGCTCTTAAAATCCTTTGTACAAGCTTGACTCACTAGTCTTCGATTGGACATTTAACACCCTTCGATCAAGCTTTGGTCCACAAGTCTATGATTGAGCTTTGTTTTCCTTTGAAATAGATCCCTTCAATTATGAAATAAAGAGAGCTCCTTTTGGCTTCCTTCGTTTGAAGCACCTCTAGATTCTTTCATTTGGAGCATCTTTAGGCCTCCTTCGTTTGAAGCACCTTTGGTTTCTTTCACACATGCCCATTTGGACAAACGGCCTGCATGCCTGCCTGCATAAGGCAGGAATTTTCTTCATACCTACAAGGCAAACACCCGGTACATGCATGCCTGCACAAGGCAGGAACTTCCCTCATGCTAAGTTTTGGCAGCCCAATTTCTACACTATGCCATTCCAAAAGTCGATTCGAAGGACGCATATTGCTGGCCATTTGAAGAAGCTGAATCAGAGCCATTTGAAGAAGCATGCAAGAGGTCCAATCGAAGGTCAAGGATTGAAGGCATTCGAAGGACGCATATTGTTGGCCATTCGAAGAAGCTGAGTTAGAGCCATTCGAAGAAGCATGCAAGAGCTCCAATCGAAGGGCAAGGATTGAAGGCATTCGAAGAAGCCAATTTGTCCACATTCACTCAAATTTCAAAAGAGGACAAGATCCAATGTTTTTGGACACAGTTACAAAACTTCATTCATGACCTTGAAAATGTTTGTTTATGGCAGTTAAATTTTTGTCTTCTTGTCCCCTCCCTCCTACTCTATATAAGCATCATGCTTGCAAGTCAAAAGAACAGACGTGTTAGAGATGCGCTGCCCATAAACCCACCATAGTTATCAAAAAGTAATCCAAGAGTATCTAACAACTCTAGTCCCCACACAAGTTCAATTTTCCAACAAGGTAAGTCCCTTTGACCTTGCACCTTTCGTTTTCAGCATGGCATGTAAATAACACCTATTCACCTTTTATTTATGTCCTTTTCGATTGCATGTTTTTCTTGTCTAAATATACACGTTAGAACTAACCCTCGTACAGACTCGAACGAAAAGAAAAGGACTAGGGTGAAATGAAACCTTAGGCTTCGCCCCTCATTGGATGTTTGCCCCAAACGAAAGAGGCACCTTCATGTTGTTTTGCAGGTACACGTCCCTTCACAATCCAAACGAACTAGGCAGAAAAGAGTCCAAACAAAGGATCCTCATATTGTTTCCCAGCATAATCGAAGGAGGCCAGGAGAGTCCAATCGAAGGCTACTCACGCTAGCTTCCCAGCCTAATCGAAGGAGGCCAGGAGAGTCCAATCGAAGGCTGCTCACGCCAGCTTTCTAGCCCAATCGAAAGAGGCCAAAGAAGGGGTGAATCGAAAGCACATCATTGCCCCTTGAATCGAAAGACTCATTTCCCCTTTTCTCATTTGAATGCCTAAGCCCATTTGGCATTTTTCTTTTTTTGTATTATTTCTTATCTTTGTTTTTATTATTGTTTTGTGTTGTTTAATTAACCAAATATAAAAGAAAAAGCTCACCTTAAAAAGTTAGGCTTAATTTTCTTAATTAAATAATTAAGTTCTTTAGTTAATTAATTAATTGAAACTTTAATTTTTTTCTTAATTAAAAATGAATTAGAATTTAGGACTAATTATTTTCTTTTCATAATAATAAAAAAAAACTAAAAATAAATTAGTTTATTTTTCTTAATTTAATTTTATTATATATACTTTAGGATAATTGACTATTTTTCTTAAATCAAAAACAACAAGAAAGATTTTTTTTTCTTATTAGTTTTTTTAGACGAACTTTCAATCTTTCGCTTTCGCGCATTATTTATTTTTTGCACTTTTACATTATTGTATCTGTTGACAGTATGTAATAGATTAAATTAGAATTTTTACCGTTTTCCTTATTTTTTTCGTCTCCCAAGTTTTATACATTGTAAATATCCCTCTCCCCAAATCCATGTAATAGCGTAGGGTTTTATTTTTCGCACTTTATATTTTCTTGTATATATATTAACTGCTAGTAACTAGGCATGTATGACAAGACTAATAACAAAGTGTCAGCAAAGTTAACACAAAAGATAAAAAATATCTGAATTGAATCAATTGCACATATGCACCTCTAAGGTACGCCCACTTTGGTTGCCTTTAAAAATAAAACAGTCACGAGGCAGGAACGTTTTAGCAAAGACCCATAAATCAAAAAGATCATAGTCCCTCGATGACCCTACAGTTGTCTTTTTGTTAAATGATCCAGTCCCTAAACAAAATTGCTAAAGCGTCTCGACAAATTGCCTTCGTGACTGTAACGTACCTTCGAATGTCCCTCATACATCCAACGATAGGGCTACCTACTCACTAATAGTGGGATAGCACTGTCTAAAGGATATGAGGAAAAGAACGACCCCTTTTCGAGTATAAAAGTAAGATAGTTGTTAGAAGTTTACTCAAAACATCTTTGCACTTACACAAAAAACTACTTTTCAAAAACATTTTCAAGACACTTTGTATACTTTATCCACATTCCCGAGAAACATTACAAAGTATGCCATACCAAGTCATTTTCAAAACAAACTTTTAAAACACACAAAGCACAAAGGTATTTTCAAAATGAGCAAACCTCTAAGTGCCCGTAGATAACTACAGATGAAAAGGATGCTAACACCTTCCCTTTCCATAATGTACCCCCCCCCCCCCTCTTACTCAGAAAACTCTCGAAAAGGTCTTTTATGTTCTTTTAACCCTTTCCTTAATTTGTATAAAAGAAAAGTCAGTGGCGACTCTTGCTTACTGCAATATTTGCAAACACAAACGCAAAACCAGTATATAACAGTCAGTTCTGCTACCATATCACAGTATTATACTTCAGGCAATGGCGCATGCACTGTAAAATTAGAAGCATGTGTCACACCAATTGACTACTATGTTATTTTGCTTTTTTTATTTATAAATAGGTCATCTATTTTCATCACTTACCACTCATCTCCTTATTTTACTCTTAAACATATCTTTAAAAAATGTAACATTTTCAACTTTTTTTCGTCAACAAAATCTCTAATAAAGATTTGACTTTCAAACACAAAGACATTCAAGCATTTTTAGAGGAGCTTGATCTGTTGGTTATATGGAGATTGATCTTGTTGGTTGATCAGAACCTGAAGTGGGCCGAGAAGATGAAGTCCGCTTGGCTAGAAATTTGTTGAGAGTAGGGGGTGTACCTACAAGGCACTCTGACGCTCAAGTAAGAAAGAGTGCAAAGAGATACAAGAAAGAGATTAGGGTTTTTAAAGTGAATATTGGATATCTGGAACTCACAAGTGTGAGAGTTTATATAGTGTCTCCGACGCTTGGCCATTGGTTCATATTTTTAGGCATAAATATTAGGTTCCTCAAAAATAGGTAACTGCCAGGACTTAGCCAAAACGGATAGTCATACTCGTAACTAGTCATTGCTCTGAGCAAGATAGAGATTACAGGAAAATGCGTTATGGATGTTTCCTGGTTGTCTGCTCTACGTGTGTCTAGAATACCTAGAGGTAGTTGTTGATGCAGGAAGGCACACGGCTCAGGGCATTGTTGGTCTCTCTATTTATGGGGTAAAGTCGACCAAGTGTGTATGACTGAAGGGCCAGAGCTAGCGGGCCGAAGTTGTTACGTCATGTTGGAGGTAGGAGCAGATTGGGCCAATTCTAGTCATTGAGCTATTCCATAACAGAATCCCCCCAAGTCATTGCTTCTGGGCAAATGAATGATGACTTAAGACGTGCCCGCAGGTAGGGGACATGCCCACGGGCAGAGGACGTTTTGTGATTTTAGGGACTATTTCGTACGAGAAGCTCGAGCGTTGCTTCATGTGTTCGACTCACGGGGAGAGGAACAATTGCTTGGATCTGAGGATTTTGTGTGCCACGCTTGCATTGAGTCATGTGCTATCATTAATGCATAATGATGACAAGTCTAGGGACTAAGGCGTAATGATGACGACCCTTAGGCTTCCCTAGGTGCGTGCCCATTCACGTGCTAGTAAAGCTGCCTATAAATGGGAGAAAGGAAGCTTCATTTGCACTTTTTTGCTTGCCTCCTCGTGCTCATTTCTTCTAATCTATGCAACACACCACCGTCCATCGTTGAAACTTCTGCTTATCACCCGCTATCTTCTCCGATCAAGTAAGTTTCTTGATTTTTCGTTGTCTCTGTGAATTTCGTTTATGTTTTAGGCTAGATTTTCTAATTTCCCCTTAGAGATGCATGCAATTAGGATTAATGTAGCTTAGTGGGGGAATTTTCTGGCATTTGTTGGTATCTGACGGTGGTTCTGCCACCTGAGGATGTCGGCTCCACCGTGAACCTGTTGGTGATATCTGGAAATTTGGACGGTAGTGGTGAGTTGTGATGAGTTTCTGGAGAATCAGGCCATTTCTAAGTTTTTGTCATGAACTTCATGCGTTTCAGATGAATTCTCATAAGGGGTTTAGAACCCAGTCGTCGAGAAGATCGCTCATCGGACCCGCATTTTGCTGTTTGAGTAAGGGCACTGGTCGAGGACGTGGTCTTTGTGCCTTTATGTGCCCTTTCACTTGATTAGCAATAGAAGGGTGGATTTGATTTTGATGTCGAATTCACTTTTTTCCTCTGCTTTTCAGGTGAAAATGACTATTATTATCGATGATGAAGTCATGGATGAGCGAAGTTTTACCGACCAGAATTCACTCGAAGAGAGTATGCCCAGACATAGTGATTCCGAGGAGACTTCGTTAAAGCATAGTGAGTTCGAGCAGGGTGCACCTATAGTCTCTGGATGGAATGAACCCGAGGAGATGGAATAGATTGCACTGGGTCCTTGAGAGATTGTTTCATACTTTACCAAGCATCAAGAGGAGGCATTCACGGTTGTGGATGGGAGGATGGAGCTACCGAACCCTAAAGAGGACTAGGTCATCTTCATCTCCAGGAAGTATGATAAGATATGTATAAAGTATGATGTTAATCAGTTTCTTATATATGAGATCGTCTTTAGAGATTTGGGGCTCCGACTTCCCTTTACAGTCTTTCAGGTGGCTGCCTTCGACCATCTTTGCCTTGCTCCTTCACAACTTCACCATAATTCGATGGCCTTTCTGCGGGCCTTCGAAATTCTATAGGAGCATCTGAAGATCGAGACTATCGTCTCTTTATTCTTCTACTTCTTTCACCTCTAGTAGAGAGTCCAAGGCCGGCAGCTTGGATGGGTCTCTCCAAAGTAGGCGGGCAAGTTATTCAAATCCTATCTCGAATTTGTTCGACAATTCAAAGATAGGTATATCTTGGTCCAGCCGGTGTCGGAGAGGTGATCCTTAATGTGTTTAGCAGTGTCTCTAAGCTTGGTATGGACAGGAAATCAGTGTTGACTAAGGAGGGTGAGGCTATGAGGGAACTTGTGTAAAGGTTCAATTTTCACTAGCATAGAGATCATTTTTATCGGGGAACGAACCACTACAAAGTGAAGGCCGACCAACTGAATGCTGATGACCAAGCCAGCTACGACCAACTATTGGCCTTTGTCAAGGGGATACCCCCTATCCAGTGTATGGGCAAGGGGGGAAGACCCATTGTCGACCAGGATGGGAAGCCCGTGTTCGAGCTTGGGCTTATTAACTTCAAGGAGCTCCTCAAATGTGAGGACCCTTCGAAGTATGTAGGTAGTCGTCTCGTATTTGACTTGTCCTTATTCTAATATCGTTATTTTGCTAACTTGCGCCTGTTTTATTGTAGGGAAAATGTCTACCGTTCAGGAACACATGATTAAGAATGTTATTGTTAAGTCCAAGATGGCGCAGAAGGCGATTGCCAAGAACCTCTTAGGTATTGATGGAGCGGATGTGCCTTCAACTGGGTCGGAGACCTCCTCATCGAGCCCAGTTCCCGGGTAATCTTCTCCTTTTCCAATGAGCTCAAGGGCCAAGAGGCCTCGTTCTAACAACCTAGCCGATCTGACTGGGGAGAAGGGTAAAGAAAATTCATACTGCCTCCCTATTTCCATGACAAGACCTTCTTCGAAGGCTCTTCCTTAGGGGTCCATAAGGAAGAGTCTCTAGCATACAGGGAGATGGACCTCCCGGGCAAGAGGGCCTTGCTAGCCCAGAATGTTGCCGCCCTGATGAAGATCCTGGGGGAAGCGGTGATCTGCACCGAGGAGCTGGAACTGAGGAAGACATGAGAAGCGTACAAGGCTCTTAAGGCAAAGTTCAAAAAGTTGAAATCCGATAATGAGGAGTTGGAGAAGGCGAAGAAGGTACTGATCAAAGAGAGGGATGTTTCTACGATTGAGAAGAAGGTTCTCGAGAAGGAGGTGAACAAGGAGGATCCGAAGGATGTCAAGGGATTGATGACCAAGACCCAGCTGGTTGCTTGTATCCAGCGGGTCGACGATGATGCTCTAGCGGTTGATGAGGACGACTTTAAGAACGTAGTGGCCCATATTCATCTTGTGAATCTGGGTATTGATCTTGTCTTGACGGGGGTTGGTTTCCTCCACAGTGTGGTGGACAACCATTTGGTTGCCCTTGACTTCCTTGAGATGGGAGACGAGCATGTAGCGGATTCTCTCCAGTCTCCAGAGATGCAGCCACAACCCGATTCTTAAGTGTGTCCTTAGCCTAAAGAACGGCCTCAGCCCAGCACTTGATCGATGTTTGTTGCTTATTTGTCATGTTCAGCCTGCGTGTTATTTTACTGTAATTCGTTTTGGGGCTTTTCCCATTTGATGTAATATCCAAACAGCTTCAGCCCTTTTGACCGTTATTTCAATTATTTTTTGGATGGGGCTTGGCCCCCTTTTATGTATCATTTTGAAAATTGAGGCCTTTGTGGTTGTCTTAAATATTTATGACCTTGGTGGTCGTTTTAAATATTTCTGCAATGTCTATGTTTTTACTTTAGTTTGTGCATGATTTATCGCTTTTGGTATTGCTTTGCATGTCTGTATGCTCGTCTGTTTGAGACGTTTATTCTGCTTAAGAGTCTTTAGGGGGTTTGCTCGTTAGTATTGATGCTCTCTAGTGTGGGGAGGCTGGTCGAACAGCCACGGTAATTTCCTAGCATGGGCCCGAACTCAGTTCTCGTTTGGGGCCTGAGCTCGGCAGCGTGAACTTCCGATTGCAAGCTGGGCATTCTGCCATCGTGGTACGACAATGGTGGAGCTCATTTGAGTTTTCCTTGATGGTATAAGATTTTTCTCGTTAATAAGAATGGAAACTTGCCTCTTCATTTAATTTGAGGTTCTATACATGTGCTTGAGCATGCATATATGGTCGGAACTGATGTTCCTGTCGTCTTGACAGGGCACGCCGACTGTTTATGTGCCTTAACTGTAATATTGTTTCAGTTTTTCTATGTTCCAAGGTCGAGCAAGTTGTTTCCTGTGTAGGTTTTCAAAGTAGTAGGCCCGCTTCCCATTTTTTCTCGGACGCGATATGGGCCTTCCCAGTTTGCAGCGAGCTTTCCCTTGCGAGAATCTTTGTGTTTTCTCTTTAAGGCTAAGCTACTGACTTCAAATTCGCGTCGTATGACTTCGGCGTCATACCGTATGGCGATTATTTATTTGAGTTATGCTTCTCGTTAGTCTGCTTTTTTTCGGACTTCTTCGACGAGATCAAGTTCTTCCCTCAATGCTTTGTCGTTCATCTCTTTGTTGAGAGGGGCTTCCTTCATCTGAAGGGCTCTATGATTTCGACAAGGATGACGTCCTCGGTCCCGTATGCTAGTCGGAAAGGAGTTTCCTCGGTGGATGAGTGTGTTGTTGTTCGGTAAGCCCAGAGCACGATGTGTAGCTCCTCGAACTACTTCTTTTTGGTTTTGTCTAGCCTTCGTTTGAGGCCCAAAAGGATCACTCTGTTTTCATCCTTGGCTTGCCCGTTTATTTGTAGATGCTCAACGAACGTGAAGTGTTGGGTGGTGCCTAACTTGGCGATGAAATCCTGGAAATTTTTGTTTGTGAACTGGGTCCTGTTGTTGGTGACAATTTCTTTAGGAACACCGAATTGGGAAAGTATGTTTATTTTGTAGAAGTGGAGAATGTTTTGTGTTGTGATTCTGGCCAGCGCTTCTGCTTCTATCCATTTTGTGAAGTAGTCAACGACTACTATCAGGTACTTTTTTTGGTTTGATCCTATCATGAATGGTCCGAGGAGGTCCATGTCCCACCATGCAAAGGGTCAGGGGGACGATAGAGACTTGAGCTTGTTTGGATGTGCCAAGTGTATGTCCCCGTGGCATCGACGCTTGTCACACTTCTTTACATACTCTTTAGTGTCGTGCTGCATGGCGGGCCAGTAGTATCCTGCTCGAAACGTTTTTATGATGATGGATCTTCAACCAAAGTGTTTGGCATTGATCCCTTCATGGATTTCATGTAGGATATGGGTGACTCTGCTTTCTTCAACATATTTGAGGAGGGGATGGAGAATACTCTTATGTACAATTTTCCTTCGACCAGGATGTATGAGCAGGCTCTCCTCCTAACCACGCCAGGTTCCTTTTGGTTGTAAGAGAGTTCCCCCGTTGTGAGGTAGTTGTACATCAGGGTCATCCAATAGTTACTGTCACTGATGGCGTACATGTCCAGAGTCGGGGAGGACTTTTCGATGCTAGGTAGAGGAAGTATTTCCTGTATCACCGATTTGTTTCCTCCTTTCTTCTTTGTGCTTTCCAGTTTTGACAGGACATCTTCCCGAGTATTGTTTTCATAGGGAACATGTTGTACATCTACGGAGTTGAATTTCTTCATTCTTTCTCGGATCAGGGTCCAGTATTCGTAGAGATGGTCGTTTTTGACCTGGTATTCTCCTCGTACTTGAGAGGCGACAAGCTGGGAGCCTATGAAGATTTTTACTTCCTCAGCCCCCAGACCTTTGATCAGGCGTAGCCCTGCTAGAAATGCTTCGTACTTAACTTGATTATTTGAGGTCGGGAAAGATAGCGTGAGGGAGACTTCGATCATGGCCCCTTCCTCGTTTTCTAATATAATACCTACTTTGCTACCCGTCAAGTTGGAAGCCCCTTCTATGGAGATGGTCCATTTGTACGCTTCGCTCATGGAGGAGGCTGGAAAGGTCATTTCTGCTATGAAGTCGGCCAGTACTTAGGCTTTGAGGGCTTTCTTGCTCTCGTATTTGATGTAGAACTCAGAGAGTTCTAGTGACCATTTGAGCATTATGCCGGCCATGTCAGGTCGACCGAGTAATTTCTTTATTGGTTGATCTGTTTGGACCATAATCGTATGTGCTAGAAAGTAGTGCCTTAGCCTCCTCGCTGCATTAATGAGCACTAGTGCTACCTTCCCGATCTATTGGTATCTTATTGCAGGACCTTGCAAGGCTTTGCTCGTGAAATAAATGGGATTCTTTCCCTTGGGGGTTTCTCGAATGAGGGTTGCGCTCACGGTCTCAGATGCCACGACCGGATAGAGATAGAGGGTTTCTTCCTTATCTGGTCGTGAAAAGACTGGTGGCCCTGATAGTTCCTATTTGAGGTGGAGGATGGCATGTTCGCACTCCTCGGTCCATTCGAAGGCTGCCTCTTTGCGAAGAAGTTTGAAAAGGGGGAGTGTGTGCTGAGCAGATTTTGCTGCGAAGCAGGATAACAAAGTGAACATTCTATTCAAGATTTAGATTGATTTCTTTGAGTTTGTCATTAGAAACTTGGAGAATGCCCGACATTTATTGGGGTTGGCCTAAATTCCTCGTTTTGTTAGGTAGAAACCGAGGAACTTTCCTTCCCGTACACCGAAGGTGCATTTTTCTGGGTTGAACTGTGTTCTGCATTTTCTTTCTCGGTCGAAAACTTTCTTTAGGTGGAGCACATGGTCGGTTTCCTCTTTGGAATTTATGACCATGTCGTCCATGTAGACCATGAGAATGTCTCCAATTTTTCATAGGAAGACTTTGTTCATCCTCTGTTGGTAAGTAGCATCGGTGTTCTTCAGACCGAAGGGCATTACATTTTAGTAATAGTTGTTTGACTCAGTTATGAAGGCTATGTACTTTTTGTTCGTTTTTTCCATGGGAATCTAGTTGTATCCAGAATATGCGTCCATGAACGACAGTAGTTTAAAACCTACAGAATTGTCAACTAATTTATCTATATTGGGCATAAGCATTTTTAGGGCATGCCCTATTGAGATCAGTATAATCAACACACATGCACCATTTTACATTAGATTTCTTTATGAGTAAAACATTGGAGAGACAAGTCGTATACTGGGCTTCACAAATAAAATTTTCCTCTAGGATGTCTTTTACAACTTGCTCGACAACCTCTATTTTCTCTGGAGACTTCTTGTGCCTATGTTGGGCAACTGACTTAAGGGCAGGATATATTGTCAGATAGTGATAAGCTATTTCTAGATCCAGGCCGAGCATCTCTACTTCACTCCAGGCGAACAAGTCTGCATTCTCCCTTAGGCACACCTCTAATTGTCTCTTTGCCATGTTTGAGAGACCAACGCCGATTCTGACCCCTTTGGATGGGTCGCTACCGAGGGGAACAATTTTGAACTCTTCGTCTAGAATTGGCCGTACAGGGTGTGCGGGCTCCTTAGTGCTTGCTGATGAGGACGAGCTTACTACATCTAGCATAGGCTTTTTCCCCTTCTTCTGCTTTCGGAAATCTTCTTTTGTGAAGCAGCTGTCGAGGTCGATTGTGTCGACATATGGTAGTGGCTTTGGCTCTTCAAAACAACTGGGTAGAGCGGATTTATTAGCTATTCTGGGTTGTGTATTGATGGAGCTTAAACCCTTCCCAGCTGATTCAAAACACTTTCTTGTTGCCTGTATGTCCCCGTGAAGGGTGGCGACGAGTCCCTCTTCAGTGTAGTATTTCATCTTCAGGTGCACAATGGAGGGCACCACTATTAGTTCGGCTAGGGTAAGCCTCCCGAAAATGGATTGATACAATGATGGGAAGTCCACCACGAGGAACTCTGTCTTGATTTACCTAGCCGTTTCTGTCGTCCCGAATATGACGATCAGTTCGACATACCCCTAGAGTTTGGTGACAGAACTGTTGAATCCCTGGAGATCGGAGCCTATATACGGGATTAGGTGAGTCTCGTTGAGTTGTAGAGTGGTGAACAACTGGGAGTAGAGATGACAATGGGTACCCATGGACACGGGTATTAGATTCCCGCTACCCGCCCCGTTTAGTAAATATGATACCCATACCTGCCCCATATCCGTGCGGGTATCCGTTAGACGGGTATCTGTGGATTTTGAGATACTCGCGAGTATATACGGATATCCATGGATACTTTTACTTTAAAAAAAATATATAATAAATTGAAATTTTTTTATCCTTTTTAAAGACAACAAAATAGTTTCAATTTTAACACATAATAATAATAATAACAAAAATAAATCACATTCATTTTATTTCTTCTTTTTATAAATAATTATATTATGCTCAAAAAAATAATAATAGTTTCATATTCAACATAATAATAATTATAATAATAATAATATTAATAATTTTAGATTTAATAAATTAATATTTAAGTAATTTTGTTAATTATTAACGGATACGAATATCCGTGGGTACGGGTACCATCAAATCCATATATGTACCCGTAAGTAAACGGGTAATTAAATATCTATTTATTTTATCTGTGGATACCCATTAAGATAACCTACCCGTGCTCGTGACGGGTTTTACCCGCGGGTACCCACGGATACGGGTTCTTTTTCCATCCCTAACTGAGAGTACATGATATCAACCGAGTTGCCTTGATCGACCAAAATATGTCTGACATTGAAATTGTCCATTCATATACGTACGAGCAGCGGGATGCTAAAATTGGGAACTCCGTCAGCCAGTTCCTCTTGGTTAAATATGATGGGAGCAGAGCTTCCCTTGAACTTGTCGAGGGTGGCGTTCTGGTCGAAGCTAGCATCCAGTATACTCGAATCTTCTCTTTATTGAGCCTACAATACATTTGTTGAAGCCCCCACTGGATATAACCATCATCGTTGGAAATGTCTCCCAAGGATTGTGCATTGTGAAGTACATGGGGATCTCGTCCAGGTCGGGGATGTAGAAATATTTCGGCCTAATAATGCTCATGGAGATGGGCATGAGGGTTTTGTCGGGGGAAGACTTCTCTTCCTCAACTTTCTTGGACTCTTGGCATCCTCACGGGGATCTTCCTTCTTTTTATATTGCTTGAGATGCCCATCTCAGATGAGGATCTCTATGGAATCCTTCAAGTGGATGCAGTCTTCTGTTGTGTGCCTGTGGCTCTTGTGAAACTGGCAGTATTTTCTTTTATCCGTCCCTGGCCTAGACGTTGTTTGGCAGGGAAAGTAGACCTCAGCTTGTTTGAACTCCATGTTCACGCATTTGGTCAGGATCCGCTTGCGTGAAGTATTGAAGGGGTATATTCATGGAAACAACCACCTGGTCCCTTGTAATCTCTTGAATCGCGGGACTTGTTCTCCCTTTTCTTTTCTGCTCGACGGGATGTTGTGGGCTCGTCATTCTTTGAAACCTTTACATTCTCACGATGCCACGAGTCACACGCATTGTTGGTAGTTTCCTTCTCCTCGCACTGGATGTACGTCTGTACCTTGAGCAGCAGGGAATCCAGCAATGCAGGGGTTTATATGCCATCTGCTTTAGCAAAATCACTGCGAGGGCGTAAGCCTCACTCGAGGAGGTACTTCTTCATCCCGTTAGTCATGGAGACCTGGACGGCTTCTTTGTTGAATCTTTCAATGTATGCTCATAGGGACTCCTCCTTCCTCTGGATGATGGACTTCAACGCTACTTCTGACTTGGGATGGCAGCGAGAAGCCATAAAGTTCCTGGAGAATTGTTTCCCCAGGTTCTTCCAAGACGTGATTGATTCGTCGGAGAGGCTTCTGTACCAAGCCATGACTCATTTTCAAAGCATGATATGGAAGAGTCTAGATTTGATCGCTCCTCAGACTCCTCAGTAGTTGAGCAGAGCATCAATGTTCTCGATATGCTCGTCGGAGTCAGTGGTTCCATTGTACGTTCCCAGTCGAGGGGGTTTCTCCAACCCAATGGGCAGGGGAATCTCCATAATTTCCTTGGACAACAGACCACGGGGATCATCATCATCGCTCTGATCAGGTGATGAAAGTGGAGAGTAGTGGTTTCTTCCTCGTCGGGGGTTACTGTCCTGACGGGGAGATATACTTCTTAGTCATTGCTTTGGCTTGGGAGACGGTGAGCGGTCGTGATCAATCCGTTTGTCGTTCTTCGTATTCTTGGATATCGGGGAGCACAAATATTTATGGGGAGGTGTGCAACCTCGTTTCTTGAGGAAAGAAACTTCTTGCTTCTCCCATGCGGGAAGACGACCACTCCTTGAAGGTGATAGACTGCGGGAGTTACAACGTCGGTGTCTCTGAGGAGGAGATTTTGGCCGCTTTTGTTCCCAAGCTCTAATTCTGTTGCTCTATTGTTGGATTAAGGCATTGGTTTGGTTAAGGGTAGCTGTGATACGGTGGGAGAACTGACTTGAAGGTTTTACGTTTGATCGCAAATGTTGCGGTTAGCAAGAGTCGTCATCGACTTTTCTTTTATCCAAAAGGAAAGGTGAAAAAGCACAGGAAAGACCTTTGAGATTTTTTCTTGAGTTCGGGGGGTAGATTATGAAAAAGGAAGGTATTAGCACCCTTTTCATCCATGGTTTTCCATGGGCTCTTAGTTACTTGCTAGATCACTTGCTTTTGTTTGAAATTGTGCTTAGTATGGTTTTTTGAAAGTATTTTGTAAAGAGGCCTTTGTTTAGGCAATCTTTGTAATGATTCTCATTCGTAAGAATGTATACAAAGATGTTGATCTTTTGAAAATGTTTTCAAGTTTGTAAGATGTTTGAAAGTGTATGTGATCATTTTGAAAATAGCAAGGACGTTTGTTTTGAAATGGAGTAAGTAATTAGGAGCATTCTACCTACTCAAAAGTCTGTCTTGTACATTTCCTTTTCCTTTGACACTGTTATCTTACCATTGATTTGGTAAGTAACCCTATCTTTGGATGTAAATGGGACGGGCGTGGGTCATCGTATAACCATGATTAGCAATTTTTACAAGGCATCTTAGCATTCTCTTTTAGGGACTAAGATCATGTGTAAGGCAACTTAGATAGCGTCATCCAGGGACTATGATCTTGTATTCATTTGTTTTTACTAAGATACCTCACATGCGTAATATGACCATTTTGTAAGGCAACCAAGTGGATTTTACCCTAGGGGTGATTGTGTGCAAGTGCATTAATTTTCATGCTTATTTTTGTCTTGAATTAGGGTTTTCTAAGCATTGGTTTTAGTCTTTCCATATAAACCCTAATTACTAGCATTGTATATAAAAGCGATAAATTGCGAAATTTAAAGTTACTACACTATTACAACATTTGTGGGGAAGGGGGTATACAATTTACGAATGGGGATTGCAATAATATAAACCTAATTAATCTATTACAATCAAATTGAATATGTACAAAAATTACATAAATGCAAAGTATAATGATGGATAAATGTATAAGGATAAAAATATAAAGAAGATGAATTTTGTTTGATTTTCATAAAGAAAGACTTTTTTATCTTAACCTAATTTAAATAAAGAGAATAAATAATTAAATTTGAATTTATTAAGAAAAAGATTTTTAAAAGAAAACCCTAATTCTATTAATTAACCAAAAGAAAATAATTTTTAAGGAAATTATTTTTGGCACTTTTATCTTGAAAATATTTATAGCTTTAAAAATATTTTTAGTCTTTTTTGGTATTTAAATAATATATTTTTAAATGATATGAAGAAAAATAAATAATATAATATTAATTAAGTTTATAAGAAAAATAAATAAAGTATAGTAAATAAAATATTTTTGTTCATGGAAAAAATAAAATAAAAATAAGTCGAAATATAAAATGTATCATTTTTGTATTTTTTATGATTTTTAGTATTTTAGAAAATGTGATTAAAAGAAAAAAAAATGAAATAAATAAGTAAATAAAAATAAATGGGCCAGGGGGTGCCAAAAGTAGGCAGGGAGGTGAGGTAGTAAAAAAACAATGTCAGACCCAAAGAGCCCAGCGCCTGCAAAAACAAACAATGTTAGAAAAAAATCAGAAAATATGCAAAAAATACAAAAGGGGGGTTCACATTGGTTCGAACCCTCGCCCTTTAGGTAAGAAGTGACTTAGTACGCGCGCGCTTGCCACTGAGGTGGCTGTTTCATCCGGTCATATAAACAAAACATAAATATATATTAGAAACTGCTTCCTGAAGACCACTTCATCTTCAATCTCGCGCCTAGCCAGACCACTTGTATCTTCTTCATCTCTCCACAAAAATGGAAAGTTCAAACATGAAAGTTGTGGTGTTTCTTCCCACGAATCCAACTATATAACTTATGTAAGCTAAAAGTCAAAGATGAAAACTAATTTTGCTGGCCCTAAATTGAAACCTAATTTTCTCAGAAATTTCAAATCCAAAATTCTCTATACACAGTCAATATAAATGGGAACTATGAACATGGTCAGCTTTAGAGCAAAGATATCTACATTTTGTCTTCACAAATCAGGATCAAATGATGCTTGTATGAAGAGATAAAAGTTTGAAAATTTACCTCTTGTAGCTGGAGTCGTGAATGGAGTTTGAGCAACTTTTGAGATGACTTGAGGATCTGTTTAGCTTGCTTGGACCTCTTTGAGTGTACTCCAACTCCTACTTTGCCTTGAAAGTTCCTGAAACTCTCTACTCAAGTCAACCTACAAGCTTGATGTTTGAAAATGGTGGATGGTGATGGAGGAGTTACAGTCTTGAAACAGGGGCCTGGATTGCTTTGGTATGGTGTATAAAAGGTGTTTGAATGATTGGTTTTCAAAACGCACGAGTGGAAATGAAGATGATGAGTTTTGGTTTGAAACTGTATATCAATGGTGTTTTTGAGCAAATTTATGGTTTTGGAGTGTTTGAGATAGTTTCAGGGAACTAGCATTCGTGTGTCATCTTGCAAATAGTGTATGTACTTATAGGCAAGAGGTTTTGAGGCTTGAAACAACTCAGAAATTGAAATCACATGTTATGTCTTGGTTACTTGTTTTTGAAGCAAAGTTGACAAACATAGTTTCAATGTGAAGTACAAGGATTTACAGGGTGATTAGCAGGCTGTAGACATGTTACTTCTTTCTTTTAGATGTTTTGGAGTCATAAACAACAATGTATGGGCTCAAGAAGAGTTGACATTGTGATTAACGTTACTTTTCCAAAATGGAAGTGGTGACTTTCTTCCCAAAATGGAAATGTAACTTGGATAATGGCTCAAATGCTTGGACAATGGATCTATCGGTTGTGTAAACATTAAATTATTGAGTGATTAGCAAGTTTGAAACCTGAAAAGCAAGATTTGTACAGCATGCTTGAAGATTGGATCAAGTGTTCTTCACAAAATGGCTTGTAATTCAAGTTTGAAAACCCTAACTTCTTGCCTTCGATTCTCCTTGCTCAAGAATGATCTCAAGGAGTTCTTAGATATTTTGGAAATCTTGAAATGTTCTCTTCAACTAATATTTGAATTTCTTTTGAAGATTCCCCTTGTAACTATGTGAAAAATTGCGATGAAGTTAGGTAAAAAATCTGCCTAACTAGGGCAAAATTTCACTAAGTCTTTTGTAGTTCATGAGCATGTATTCACAAAATCATAACTTGAGATCAAAGCACTTTTATAAGAAATTGTGTGAAGAAAATTTGTAGATTTCATGGAGATATACAACTTTCATGTTAGAGGTTTCCTTTGAATCATCTTGCATCATGGTGAAAAAATTGCTCAAAGTTATGAAAAAATAAGAAATTTTCAACACTTAGAAAAATTTCTAAGTTTAGAAATTTTGACTTTTCAAAATGAAATCTTGATTTCTTGATGAATAAGTTTCCTATTTTGACATGTTTTGATGAATTGTTATCTTTGGCACTTGAATTTGACCAAAAAGTTAAAGTTTGACTTTTCAGTATACAGTTAACTTTTGATCAGTTGACTGCAAAATTCATCTGTCAATCCAAAGGATTTGCAATATTTTGAATCATGTCATTAGGTCAAAAATGATGCAATTGTACTCTTGAGACCATGCCTTAAACCAATTGACCATTAGCTAGGTAAAAAAAATCAGAAACTGCCATTTCCCAGTAAAAACCCTAATTTTGACCATTTTCCCCTTTTGGAGATTTGATCAAATTTCTTGAGGAATTGTGGTCCAAACTTGATCATATGATACATATGAGTCTAAAATGTTGATATGGATAAAAAATTATGAAGTTTGACTGTAAATTGTCCATGGTTGACTTTTTCCCCAATACAACTGATTTTTAGGTCAACTGTTTAATTGACTGATCAAAAGTGTGATCCAAGGCTTGAAACTTGACATGAGTAATCTTGGGGGTCCATAATGATCCATGAAAATCATATTGGGCATTGGAAGTTCAAAAATCCTTGTGTAAACTCAAACCCTAAATTTGGTCATCAGTGCTTAATGAGGTGTCCTAAGCTGATCAAACCCTAGTGCATTCTTGAGTCCAATGGGATCTTGTGTGAAGATTCTTGATAAGTGAGAGGGAAAATTTTGGGATACAACAGCAGCGAGCAGAGCTGCCATGGTGAGGTCGACGTTGGGAGGAATCATAATTGGTTGAAGGATTGCTGGCAGTTCCTCTTCGGCGGACTTCTTGGACCTCTGGTTCTCCAAGAAATGCATGTCTTCGCGATTGGCGTCAACTGAGTTGGGAGACGCGGTTCATCCATCTCTGATGTCGGGGATATCCTCGAGATGAGGAGGTTCTTCGTTCCCATTCGTCTTGCGGATGAGGGAGAGCACATTCTTTCTAGAAAAGTGGTTGTCATCATGGTTGGTCATGATAGAAGTCATGAAAGTCGCTTTAATCTTCAGTTTTGAGGAAAAGGAAAACGAGGAAGACAATTTTTCACACACAGCGCCACTGATCTTCCCGATTGATCAAAATCTGAAGTGGGACAAGAAGATGACGTCTGCTTGACTGGAAATTTATGGAGAGAAGGGGATGTATATGCAAGGGACTCCGACGCTCAAGTAAGAAAGAGTGCAAAGAGATACAAGAAAGAGATTAGGGTTTTTAGAGTGAATATTAGATATCTTGCTCTCACAAGTGTGGGGGTTTAAATAGTTCCCCCGACACTTGGCCATTGGTTCCTATTTTTGGGCCTAGATATTAGGTTCATAAAAAATAGGTAATTGACAGCACTTAGCCAAAACTGCCAGTCATGCTCGTAATTAGTCGTTTCTCTGAGCAGGGTAGAGATTACGGGCATATGCGTTATGGACGTTTCTTGGTTGTTTGCTCCACACGTGTCGAGCAGACCTGGTGGTAGTTGCTGATGCAGACAGGCACATGGCTCAGGGCGTCGTTGGTCTCTCCGTTCATGGGGTGCAGTCGGCCAAATGTGCCTGACTGAAAGGCCAGAATTAATGAACCAGAATCGTTAGGCCATTTTAAAGGTAGAAGCAAATTGAACCAATTCGAATCATTAGGCCAGTCCAATTCAAAAATAATATATATCAAATTTAATAAATAGTTGTTAGACTAATTTATTTTTGTCTCGTCAGAATTTAAACTCATAATTTCTATAACTTCAAAAAAGAATAATATTTTATTTTGTCTTTTAAAAAGTGAAAATAAATTTTGAAATATATCATATTTTTATATAAATGATGTGGCATAAATAAATTGATATGTTAAACGCAATGCTTTGGAATTCAAATTTAATATATTATAAATAAGTAAATAGAAACCTAATATCATAACATCCACTAATAACCTCTCTCAAGAAAGATGATCCAGAGGTTATCTAAGCAATTTAACGAAATTGCGATTATTTAGGGAGCTGACAGATTCTCATAAATATTGCTCAAATGAATGTTGAAAGTCCTTAAGAAAACAGCTAAGGGACTGCAACTCCGACAATGTAGACGCGATAATTTTGAAATAATTACTTGCTTCTTGAACTTTGATAAAATCAAGATTTTCATTGAAAAAGATGTGGAAACCATAATAGATTTTTCTTTTATTCCAGCATGTATCCCAATGTGAATCACTTAATCCTATAGGTAAGAATTTGAAGGGAATAATAGTGTTAAAGTTGGAAAAGTTAAAATGTATTTAAAGATTCTTATGACAACTTCTTGATGAAGATTAGTTGGTTTACTCATAAGTTAGATGAGATTTTGCAACGAGTAAGAGATGCTTGGTTCCAATTGTGAAGAAAACAGTAATTAACCTTTATCATTTCATGTGAGGAATCTAAGTTTGAATTTATAATAATTTTTTTCTAAATTATGACGTTTATAAAATATGGTTACTCAATAAATTGATTACCAAATAATCAATTACATCTCTCGTGATATTCCAACGCACCTGAGAAAATATTATTGTAATTAACGAAGGTTTTATGGTGCATAAATAATTAAAATATTTTACAAAATACAGTTATATAACAAATTGATCATCAAATAATCCACTCATTTGTTACAACCTCCCAATGCATTTGGGAGAATATCATCACAACTTATGAAGTTTCATGGCACATAAAATTTAGACTAATTATCCAAACTAATTATTCCCTAGTGCTAGTAATCAAAACAATCTCATACTATTATTTTAATCAGATGTGCAAATCTTTCTTTTACTATTTTTGTCAAATAATCTGTCTTTTAGTCATTCCCTTACTCATTTAAATTTTAGTATTCACTTAAATACTAATGTAGTATTGAGAGAGAAATTACTTATATATAATTGTCTTGTGTAAAATTTGGCTAATATGTAATTGTAATGAAGACAAGGTTGTTGTCTTAACTATGATTTTTTGATATAAAGGCTATAAGGCGATTCTGAGATAAAAGTTTGGTGTAAGAAGTTTGTAAGACGATTTTATTGTAAAAGTTGTGATAGTGGAAATTTCAAAGGTCACTCTTTGAGATTGGACGTAAGCCTCGTGGTTTTAGACTATACTAAGATAAAATCTAGTGTGTTCTCATGTGATCTCTTACCTATTTGTTTTTATGTCTTTATTTTATCATACCTCTTATCATATCTTATCCATCATCTTAAATCAACCTTATACTATTGTATATTTTAAAGTTGCAAATTTGTTTATATATCACAATGTACTCTCTTGTGTTTGAAATTATTTGGTCAAAAAGTGACATCAAAATCTAATTTTTGTTTAAAGACTAATTGTCTTAGGAAGTAGGCGAAAGTGAGGAAGAACATGAGGTTAAACTAAATCGTCTTGCTGAAAATGAGGACGACGACAAGAAAAAGAAAGGGCTTGCACTAAAAGCTACATATTTCAAAGACATGGAGTCAAAAGATGAAAACTGTAAAAATGAAAGTAATGAAGATATGGATTTTTTTCCCCACAAATTTAAAGAATTCATAAGACACAAAAAGAACCTTTAACCTTTCATAAGAAAATTAAAGAAATATCATATTTTGTTCCAACTTACTTCTAGTGCAGGAAGAAGGGTCATATAAATCCATAATACCCAAACAATCAAAGGAAAAGATACAAAAGACTTAAAAAATAATCGAAAAAGAGCTTACAATGTGTGAGATTCTTCTGATAAATATGAAAAAGAGGAAGAAACACACATATGTCATGATAAGCCACAAAGAAAATAAGGTAAAAAAACTCAACTTTCTCGAAATTATTTGTATCAACGCATATATGGATTAAAAACAGCGCCTTAAAATATTTCTTCTTTTCTTCCTTATGTGTTGCTCGTTGTACATCAGTTGCATCTTCGACTAGAGGACTCACACTGTTCTTGATCACTTCAAGAACATCTTGGTAGCCAAACACATCTTCATTTTTTTGCACCATTTATCGTAATTCTCCGCATCAAAGACGGGTAGATTTGTATGAATTCTTTCATTGGAGACTGAGTTAATGTTATACACTAGGTGTTTGGTGGATCGGACCAGACTCTGATACCAAATGTTAGAACTTGAAGGTGCAAGGTTGGTGAAAATAGAATAATTGAGTGTGGAGAGAGAGAGAGTGAAAGAGAGAGAAATAAAGAGTATAATTGAGGGTGAGAATGTTCAATAACATTGATTGAGATACTCATGTAATATTTATACAAAATGCAATAGATTATGATACAAGTAACAAAGCCTAACAACTAAAATTAACTACCTATAATTGATTGCACAAATTACAAATATTTCAACAAATAAAAGACATAATAATGATAACCGGTTAGTGTGAATGTATAACAGATTACACTTACACCAATATTAACAAAAAAAATACAACATCCTTTAATCGATTACAGCCCCGCAGTAACTGATTAGAGCACTTGAATTAGTGAATTTTCACAACAAAAATCCTTCTTCCTTTCTTTTTCTTCTTATGAAAATTCATCACTAAATCCTCCAATCCCTTTTAACATTTGATTATGGTGAACCATTTGGTGTCAAGAACTATTCTTGTAGCCTCAATTTTATCAAAGTAAGATTCATTTTTTTTCTTCATAATTTAAAGTTTTTATCTTTTTCAATAATAGTATTCTTAATAAATTTAATTGACTTAAATTGTGTTTTGGTTCTAGTAAATTAATTTTTTTGTCCAAATATTTATGTCATTTTCTTATTGGTTTTGATCTCTGAAGTTAAAATTTCTTTATAAAAACGCTGATGTGAAAACGCGGCAACCATTTTTTTTCCATTTTCAATTTTTTTACCTTCAAAATTTCACGTAAACGCATTTTTTATTTTTTCTTTCTTTTGGATCTTAAATATTGAAATACAAAAGTTTAAAAGTTGAACCCATGCACTTCGCATAGTACTCCCTATCCACTAGGTTAAGCTTTCCTTTTGATTATAACATTGCACAAATAATATATAACACATGCACCAATATTTATATATTTAAAACTTAATTTTTAAAAGTGATTTCTGCCATTGGTGGATTTGTATGGATTTAAGTTAATAAAGTTACCTCAAGAATTAAAATTTATTCCATTGTCAAGTCACAATAATGAAGTAAAAAATTGAATACTTACTAGTTTAATAGTTCAATTTTTAATGTTAGTCAAGAATTTTAAAGTTGCACCACTGATTTAAAACATTTTATTGTAAAATCAATTAAATAAAATGAAGTAAGAGAAACCCATAATTAAGATCCAAAATCAAAGATATGTAGTAGCAGAAATTTAGAAATAGAGATGAAACCAAAAAAATGCAATAACAAAAATTCAGAATTAGAGACCTATACAAAAAAAATATTTATATTTACGGACTAAAACAAAAAACACTCCAACTTACAAGAACGATAAGACTATAAATTTAAATTTTTTTCACCCCGTCTTCATAGAAGCAATTCAAAATTAGAGTGCAGGAGAAGAAGAACCATTGTAAATGGAGAACACTTCAATATTTGTTCATGTTGACAAATTTTCTTTTGTTACTTCTAACAACAAATTCAATAATCAAATAGATTCAACCTTAACAACATATCCAAAAAACTTCTCTTGTTGCTTCTAGCAACAAATCCAATAATCAAATAGATCTAACCTTAACAATAGATCTGAATGAGAATAATAAGAATGCAATTGTATTGAAGAGAGAAAGAAGAAGGCAATGGTATTAAAGAAAGGAAGAAGAAGTTGCAAATATCTGTTATGTAATATATACATACACATTGCAATTGTTAAAGAAAGAAGTTAAGTGGCTTAGTTGAGAGGTATTAAGGCTTTGAGCTAGATGTTTAGACCAAAAAAAAAATTTAGGAACTAAAATAAAAAATTCACTAAGTTGAAATTAGAACACTATCTAAACCTATTTAGTTTTATTGAAGATTCCGTCTATGTTG
The DNA here is from genome assembly GCA_948472305.1 of Vicia faba. Taxonomy (NCBI): domain Eukaryota; kingdom Viridiplantae; phylum Streptophyta; class Magnoliopsida; order Fabales; family Fabaceae; genus Vicia; species Vicia faba. The sequence goes on along the minus strand of OX451736.1, from coordinate 1,169,768,483 downwards.
TGTCAAATATGTAATTAGAAGATTAAATTTGTTGTACAAGGTGACCTCAAGCGAGTAGGTTATGAGTATGTGAATAATAAATGTGAAGTATTAAAAGCAAGAGGTTGTTAGAGTAGACAAGAAAAGAAAACAAAAGAAAAGAAAAAGTACATTCTTTGATTCTCTAACACCGCTCTAATCTAAGCGGTTGCATAGGGTCACTACACATCATATCCTACAACATATTCTACAAAGCACTAAATTTGATAATGGTGAAGCTTGCTTCTGAAAACTGTATTCTAGAAATCTCCCAACAACTGTTCTTCTTTCTTATGTAAATTCTTCGTAAACAGATGAACCTTTATGATGCCTACAATTGTTGCCATCACCACAAAACAGATGCTAAGGCCAAAAACTGCACACATGTTGAGATATTGTTAATAACAACACTAGTTCTTACAATTTTCTTAAAGGTAGAGTAAAGAAAGAAAGAGTTAAATTTACCAGTATTGCGTGCTGTGTAAGAATCTCTAGTCTTGTTTCCTTGTTTGATTTCTTCAGGCTCACGTAACTTCCATGTTAATCTAAGACCAAGACTGTTATCTGAAATATAAGGACTATATTTGAAAGGAATAGCAACTGTTTTGACTCTTTTACATGAACTAGGAATAGAAACTTGAGGGTCAACTGTATAAACATGAGAGTTTGAATCGCTTAAACATGGAACTTCCATGAAATTTGTATGTGGAAGTGTAGTGGAGCAATTGAGGTAGGTATAGTTTTGAAGAACGTAATAGTATTGAAACGGAGTGAGGGTGAGGTTGAGGTTGAGAAAGACTCTGGGGACACAGTTCTTTGGATCAAGAAGATCAATCTTTCTCCTGTCATAGGAGATGGACTTGACTGTCAGATCGCCGTAGGATGGAAAATGGATGGTGGTGATGTTGTCTTTGTGAAAAAGGTCGAAACCAGAAAGGGTGGTGAAGGGATAGTGAATGTCAACACCAGTTACAGAGGTTTGGAAGATGAAAACCAAGAAGATGGTGAGAAAGAAGAGTGAATTCATGATGTTATACAAAGAATGAATAGCAAGTAAAGAGAAATTTCAGCTACTTAGGATATAAGTACTTAGCATAAAGAAATAAGAAAGACTTTTCAGTTTCTTGGAGTGTTCACTAAGCTTATAGGGTCAAGAAGACTTTGGGAAGTTTGGTGGCAAGATAACCAATTCTTTAAAGGAACAGCAAAATATAAAAACTTGTTACTTAATTACAAGTAATGCCAAGTGTCTAAACTTCAAAGTTGGTGACTTAAATTTTGAGGTAGGGAACTTGCTACCATGTCTTCTCCCTTTCACTGTCATAGTTAAATATGCTTGACTTTATCTAGTCCTGCTAGGCAACTTCTTCACATTTTCAGTTGTATATAAATATAATATTTGAACAAAAATTTGTCATATTGTGAAAGACTAGTATTTTTGCCGATAATTGGCTATTGTGCATCATAATAATATGGGTTAAGAGTATTGAATGTGCTTATAATTGAAAACAATCTTTACTATACAAATTGATTTTGTAAGATTGAGTTAAATTCAACCACAATTCTTAACGTAGTATCAAGAGCTTCATTTAAGATCGGATAAGCTACCTGCTATTAGGTTTCCTTATCGGATCATCCATCATTTATTTCCACGCTTCAGATATCCAATTCTGAGCGTGAAAAAGTGTGTTAAGAGTCTCTCATATCACACAATATATGACTTAAACATGTGTTTATAAGTGAGGACAATTTTCACTCTGCAAACCGATTTTGTAGGGTTAAGTTAAGCCGCCGAACCATTATAAATATTATATAAAACTTAAATAAATGAGAATGGAGAGAAAATTATGGACAAGGATGTTCCATATATTCTATCAAGAGTTTATATTTACAAAAGTTGCTAGTACAAAAGCAAAAACTAGAGCATCAACCTTTGCTTGACACTTCAACTTGATGCTAAAGAACAAAAAGCGCAAATGGAAGATTTACAATGAATTTGTCACTTTATGTGATTCAACATTGTTGGCACTTGGTAGCAATAGTTAATAAGATTCATAACAGTATACCTGAACAATTTTGGTTTGTGCTTTTACACGTACAGGGGGATATACATATACATATTATACAACAGATTGTCCTCTTTTGTTCTATGAGCTACAGAGCATGTATTTTGAGTCTTAAATAAATAATCTAGTTGTGAAACTTGTTACACTCAAACTTAAGATCATAGAAATGGTAGAAGCAAAGAGAACGATGAAAGAACACGAAACAGAAGATAAATCAATAAAAATCATAGGTGATCTCGCGCCAGCCTAACTGGTTTTTCCTTTAAAAATGCAACATCGCCGCCATTCGGTGTATTTAGCAGGCGGTGATTTGGCTCCTCCTCCTCCTCTTCACTCTCCATGGACAGAGAAAGGTCATCAGAATCTGATCTATCATCATCTGCAAAAGATATAAACTTAGATCCTTCCTCTCATTGTTTTGTCGATAACTAAATTATTAGAAATAGAGGCATGTTTTAATTATTCTAAGACCCAACAAATACTACATCAACCCGATTTTTAGCCGATGAAAATAAACCAAAAGAAAACATGCAATATTATGAACAAATTGGCAGATATTTTTAGTGTCTGTATCTTACCTGCAAATGTAAGACGTTCAGGGACATGTCCAACTGCAGAAACCTGGATGTTTTCTGGTAGTAGACAATTGCAAAAAGAACCTAAAAAGTCACCACACATGATCAGATGATAACAGAACTAGTATGTGCAATCACTGGATTCACAAAATGAAGCTCAATTGTAAGCAAGTTTGCATTACTAGTCATGTCAAACTCGTGTGTATAACCAGAAATTATATTTGATGCAAGTAGGACCGCATCTTATGAAACCAAAAACTAGAGAAAAGTGGTAGGAAACATACTAATGTAAATTACACACAACACAATCATTAAAAATATCAAACTATGACTTATGCAACCAGAATTAGCGCGCAGAGTGATTCTCACCTACACGAGCGAGTCGATTAACCCATCCAGGAATAGGATTTCCAGTTAGTTGTTGGCAAACTTCATCTGTAAAATGGTTGCAGTTTTTGGCAATCAGATGGTAAGTGTCTCCGTGATATTTTGCAGAGAGACGCTCCATAAAAGAACGGAATTCTGCAAGAGACATATCAGTGCTTCCCAACAATAACGATCGTCTGAAGATGAAGCCAGGGCAATTTTTAGGTTCCACCTCAAACACACCACTTGAAGGGTATTCATGTGCTCCAAAGCCATATTCCTTACCATGCACTGTTGATTAAAAAATAATAATTAAGCAATGAGTTACTGCAAGATGTTATTGGTAAAATAGCATAAAGGTACATGCCAGCTCCTTATCAAGAATTAGTTCAAAGGACATTATGAACATAAATAGTTAACCAAACAAATACACACATTTAACCTTAAATCTAGTTAATGTTCTGGATATCATATCATATCAAACGAAGTCCCACAAGAAAACACAGCAGAAACAAGTTGAAAACAAAATTGAAGCAAAGAAAGTATATTAAAGAAAGAGATGAACCTTCAATACCGGAGTGAAAGATTCCAAGGCCAAAAAGGTAAAGATAATTATTAACAGGAGTAAGATCATAAACATTGAGATACACCATAGCACGAGATTTATTCCCACTGTTCCGCTCCCTTTCCGAGCTAGTACTCAGTTGAAACCACCGCATTATGGTGGAAACTTTGTGTCCAATTATGAATCACAGCCTCATCGCCTTCACTCCCAATGCAGAAATCTGCAAAATTATCAACACGAATAAGGAATTTGGATCTGAGAGAGAAGACCTAGAAAAAGAAGATGAACTTACGAGAGAGAGTGAAGGAGCAGAGATTCGGATTCAACGAGAATTGAATTGGAATTGAAATCACAGTGAGTTTGGATTTGGATTTGGATTTGGATTTGGATATGAGTTGTGTTCTTTCGCCGTCATCAATATTTACCAGCAAAAGCATATGTAACACTTTTTGTTTGATTCTAAAATGTCACTAAGATTTTGTTACAATTACAACGTTCACTTCGGTTAAGGTTTAAGATAATAAGACAATTATTGACTTCTCTATTGTTTTTTTTACACTATTAGTGTGCCACAATTAAGTATATTAAAACAAAAATCAACGCTAGAATTCAAACTCTGATTTTTATGATTGTGTGCATGAGTTTTTAGCATTTATGATTACTTTGTTTACGGATAAAAAACACTTTGAAATGAGGGGAATGTACAAATTAAAAAAAAAAAAAACACTTTAATGTTAAATGAGGGGAATGTATTTACGAATACACTTTGATGTGAAAGTCATGTTAGATATAAGTAAATTGGAGATCGAATGATCATACTTGGGTGGTGAATCCACTCATTATAAATATTTGATGATTGCTTTAGTTTGTTCATACATTTACATAGTAGATTGTTTAATTCATATCAAAATAAGTGTGACACGGCAACTTAACATAATTGTGAGATATGTATCGACACATTTTTTATTTGAATAAGCTTTTTAATGTCTGAAATGGTAGAAGCGTGACACTGTTTCCATAGCCTTTATTTAATGATGTGTTTATTTTTCGGTATGATATCAATAGTTATTCACGTACCATCTCATTCTTTATATTGATGTATCATATTGAGTCGTTTTTAAGTTGAGTTAAGTAATTATACATGTATGTTTGTTATAATGCATGTTTTCTTAATACTTGATCAAAATCTTATTTAAATTAGCTTCTTGTGCCCATATCATTACACAAGTTTCATAAATTTTTAGTTATTTTAATATATAATGAATCTAAAAGTCTTAAAATCTCACAAAAAAAACTAATAATTTTTTTGCAATCGCCATGTCAATACCGATAATTTACATATAACACCTAGAATTGAATCTAAAAAAATGGAGTGGAAGTTGGAGAGTTTTCATGAGTTTCTCAATGTGTGTTGGCATGTTCTAGCGATTTATATTAACGCGGGCCTTTGTTGCTTTGTGGTATGATGTAATGATGTGATAATATTTTTTTATATTGCATTAAAATATTTAATCTATTGATTATATATCAAATTATTGGATTATAATAATTGTTGTCTACGTATTATCAAACATTAATTAATTTTTTGTTTTCTTTTTCAAACTTATAATCCTTTTCCCCTTTCTCATTTCTATCATTCTTTGCATTTGTCTTCTACAGTTGCATTTATATTCAAATTGTTATTTCTTCTTTTAGGTTTAGATTTTTTCTTCTTCAAAATTTCCTCCATTTTGATAATTCTTCTTATTTTTAGGTAAATATAATCCTTTCGTATCTTTCCTTATTTATTTTATGTTAGGTAAAAAAATTGGCTCATACACTGTAGAAATTTTAGATGTTTGAACGAACTTTTAGACAAAAATAATAAAATTATTCATGTATACATTATACAAGAACTTTTTTTAATTATGCAATGACTAAGAAATAATTGCCAGTAATGATTTATCATTGAAAAACTTTAGATTTTATTTGATTGGTTATAAGATCATTGTGTATATTGTCCATGCACTACGCTAAAAAGTGCTTTTAACAGTACACATTAGACAACAATTTTATACAGAAGCGTTGCTATAAGTGAAATTAAAAAAAAAACACGGAAACTGTATACATTAATAAATAAAAGTACTGCTAAAATGTGACCTTAGACAGCCTTTTAAAAGTGCTGCTAAAAGTGTTGTTTTAGAAAGCGCTTTATCAAAAGTGCCGGTAAATGACCACTTTAGACAACACTTTTCAAAAGCGCTGTCTAAAGTCATATAAATTTTATAAAAAAAAATCTCAAAAGCACTGCTAAAGGACCACATTAGCCAGCGCTTTTCAAAAGCACTGTTAAAGGCCCATATTAGCCAACACTTTTCTCAAAAGCACTGTCTAAAGTCATATAATTAGAAATTAAAAATTAGAATCAGTACTGTTTCTCTTTTCACAGATCGAATTCCCTCCTCACGCGAAACCCTTTTCAACGTCTCTCTCTCCATTGTCCTCCACCGTCCCTCTCTGCAAAACGAGGCTCTCTCTCCACTGCTGACCGCCGTCCTCCACCGTCACTTTCAAGGTACTCTTCTCTCTTTCTCTCTGTGAAACCGTTGGGTACAAATAGAAATAGAGAGATTGTGGCAAAAACTCTTTATGACTATTTTAATCAATAATCTTTTATTATATTATTTTGCTATAAAAAGAGATTATGAATTGTTTGGGTACAAATAGAAATAGAGAGTTCGGATTTTCGTTCATAAAAATTGTATATACTACTTGAGATGCCATGGATAATGACAAAGTTGTTGTCTTAGATGATTTTAAATTGCGGGTATACTGTGAATTTTAAATTGAGAAATAGAGTTAGACTGCACACTTCAACTTCACATACACATAGTCTATGTATTTGTGTTGTTGTCCTAGTTTACTTGGACTAAGCTATTTTTATTTGTTATTTATTCAAACTTGATAAAAACTCTGTACAAATTTTTACAAGTATGGAACACTAATGTTTTTCTGCTATGTGTAGTTAGTCGAAGACCATCACCGATTCGAAGAACACCATAGCAACATCATCCAGCGTCGGCCACCAATAACCTCTCTTCATTCTTTGGTAAGTCAAGTTCAAATTCAACATTACTGATTCTTGTTGTTTGTAGGATTTCAAGTGTGCTTGTGTGTGTTAGTCTTTAGTTGTTACTATGTAGTGTTATCGTTTATTGTTATAATATTTCTGCATAACCGAAATAACGCATGTTCTGTTCAGTGTTTCCGTTCCGTTCTAATATTTTGAATGACACTTAGTAGTAAAACAATGGATAAAAATGGATGTCTGCCAATCGATTGTCAAAAGAGTACGAGAATGGGGTATTGGAATTCGTTAAGTTTATTGTTAAACACGCCAAAGACCCCAGTCGAATGAAGTGTCCTTGCTTGGGTTGTTGTTATGTGGGTCGGGTTGACGCAGATGGATTGAAATCGCATTTACTGATGCATGGATTGATAGAAGTTATACGTGTTGGATATTTCACAGTGAAAAAATTAACGACAATGTTGAACCGGGGGAGAAAGGTAGTACGACTATGCTTCAGATGACAAGGACACGGATACATACAATTTTGATCGATTCGAAGAGATTGCAGAAGCACTTGAAGAAGATCTTCAGGATTGTCCCAAAATATTTGAGAGATTGGTAAGCGATGCAGAGAAACTGTTGTATAAAGGTTGCACTAAATTCATAAGACTGTCTGCGGTATTAAATTTGTATAACTTAAAGGCGGGCAATGGATGGTCGGATAAAAGTTTCACATAGTTATTAGCCCTTATGAGAGATATGCTTCCGGAGGATAATGTTCTTCCTAATCGAACCTATGAGGCCAAAAAAATGTTGTGCTCTATTGGCATGAGGTATGATAAGATACATGCTTGTCCAAACGATTGCGTTTTGTTTCGAAACGAATATGCATCGTTAAATGAGTGTCCTAAATGCAGGTTGTCTCGATATAAGAAAAAGTTGTCTCCAGCAAAAGTCTTATGGTATTTTCCTATAATTCCGAGATTTAGGCGCATGTTTCATAGTGAAACCGATGCAAGACACCTGACTTGGCATGCATATGAAAGAATTATTGATGGAAAGTATCGACATCCGGAAGATTTACCCCAGTGGTCGAAAATTGATAATGATTATCCTGATTTTAGAGAAAAAGCAAGAAACCTTCGCTTGGCTTTATCTACTGATGGAATGAACCCGCATGGTCTTTTAAAGTATCTCACATACCACATGGCCTATGATTCTTGTGATTTATAACCTACCTCCATGGCTATGTATGAAGTGTAAGTACATGATGTTATCTATGTTAATTTTTGGGCATAAACAACCAGGGAATGACATAGACGTATACTTGTCACCTTTGATCGAAGATTTAAAGATTTTGTGGGAGAACGAGGTGGAGGTTTATGATGGATATAGGAAACAAAGTTTCAATTTGAGGGCGATATTGTTTGGCACAATTAATGATTTTCCAGCATACGGGAATCTATCTGGGTATAGCATTAAAGGTCAACATGCGTGTCCTGTTTGTGAAGATGGAATCGATACGACGCGTTTGGAACTTTGTCAGAAGAATGTGTTTCTTGGTCATCGTAGATTCTTACATTCTAAACATCACTATCGTGCATGGAGAAAAGTATTCAATGGAGACAGCGAACAACATAAAGCTCCACCTGCATTGTCAGGTGACCAAATTTTTGAAAAGGTGAAAGATGTGTGTACTCAGTTTGGCAAGCCTTTTGCGCATACGGTTGTCAAAGGTAGGTGGAAGAAGAGATCGGTTTTTTTTTAATTACCATATTGGAAGTCTTTGTATGTGAGAAATTTTCTCGATGTTATGCATATTGAAAAAAATGTATTTCAAAGTGTTATTGGTACGTTACTCAATATTAAAGGAAAGTCTAAGGATGACCTTAAAGCAAGGGAGGACATGTTAAAGATGGGAATACGAACTGAACTAGGACTCGTGAAGAAAGGAAGTCAAACATATCTACCACCTGTTGCTTTTACTCTATCTAGAAAGGAGAAAAAATATTGTGTAAGTTTCTAAGTGAAGTTAAAGTTCCAGAAGGATACTCTTCAGATATTAGAAGACTCGTGTCTATGAAAGACCTCAAGTTAAAGAGTTTAAAGACACATGATTGCCATGTTATAATGGAACTTTTCTACCAATAGGTATACGTTCTATTTTTCCAGAAAAAGTAAGGAGTGCGATAACTAACTTGTGTTTTTTATTTAGGTCAATTTATAGTAAGGTGATCGATCCTGAGATCTTACCAACATTGCAAAAAGAAATTGTTATTACTTTGTGTGAGCTAGAAGTGTATTTTCCTCCCTCATTTTTTAACATAATGGTACATCTAGTTGTTCATCTTGTGAAAGAGACACAGTTGTGTGGACCAACTTATATGAGATGGATGTACCTTGCTGAATGTTATATGAAAATATTAAAAGGGTACGTGAAAAACCAAAGTTGCCCAGAGGGTTGTATTGTTGAGCGATACATTGTTGAAGAAGCAGTTGAGTTTTGTACTGAATATTTGTCCAAAGTTCAATCCATTGGACTCCCCAAAAGTCATATTTTTGAAAAAAAAAGGAAGGTAAAAGATTAATTGGAAATAAAATTGTGACAGTATCAAGGGATGAACGGGATCAAGTGCATCTGTATGTTCTGCACAATGACAGTGAGGTTGAGCCATATGTTGAAATACACAAGGATGTACTCCGAGGGTTAAATTAGAATAGAAATGAAAATTGGATAGTACAGGAGCACAATCAAAGTTTTATACCATAGTTTAAGGATCATATTTTTTCAAAGCTTCATTCAGATCCCGCTTCAATAACATAAAGGTTGAGATGTTTGGCATATGGTCTAAGTTTGCATGTGTTTTCTTATAGCACATACACAATTAATGGATACACATTTTATACCAAAGAACAAGATGATAAAAGTAATATGCAAAATAGTGGTGTCACCGTGCTTGCTGAAGCAATGCACATTTCAAGTATGAAGGACCTAAACCCCAAATATGCGAATTTGTCATATTTTGGGGTTATCGAGCATATTTGGGTGTTTGATTACGAGAAGTTTAAGATTCCTATCTTTGGTTGCAAGTGGGTAAGTAGTAGTGACATACGAATGGATAAGTCAGAATTTTTGCAAGTGGATCTTAATAGGGAGGGGTACAAAGATGAGCCTTTTATTCTAGCCTCTTAAGCTAAACAAGTGTTCGATGTCACTGACCTGGCGAGTACAAAATAGTCTATAGTGCTTTTATCTAACAAAGTGGTTGATGATAACGATGTAGACCAATGTGATATTGATGATGAGAATGAGTCATGTATTAGACGGAATGAGTCGTATATTATAAATGATCAAGATGAGAATATTATAGCGGATGAATCATATATCAGAAATGATCATAATGAGGGAATTTGGATAAATCCATCCGTCCGCATTGTTAAGAAACAAGTAATTCATGTTCCAACCAAGAAAAGAAAGAGATGTTAGTGAAAGAGGTAATATATTAAAATGTTTATGTTTATGTTTGTGTTTACGTTTAAGTTTATGTTTATGTTAATGTTTTTGTTTGTCATTTTATATATATATATATATATATATATATATATATATATATATATATATATATTAAAATGATTATGAAATTTTATATTGGGTTTATGTTTATGTTTATTATAGGTTAGATGGCTACTAACGAGGATCACCCACGTGATGATTCTAGACATGATGGAGATGAGTCTGTTAATAAAACGGAAATGGAAATTAGACGAGGAATAACAATTATGAAGAGAATCATTCGAGATAGAGATCGAGGCATAAAGTATGATGTGTATTGGAGTCAAGAAGGCCAACTAATTGAGCTTAACGGTTCAATGTTGACGAGTTATCTTGGTTCGATGGTAAGGAGAGAAATTCCAATTACTTGTGAATATTGGAGAGCAAAAGTGTTGAACGACGCTAAAGATAAAATATGGAGTGAGATACAGGTACCATATGTGATGTTATTTGTTTTTAATGACGATTATGTCTTTAAATTACTTATACTAACACACTTTGTGTATGATTTTCGTAGAGAATTCAACATTGATGATACCAGGAGAGATTATATACTCAAATTGGCCCGAAAATTACATTGAGGGTTTAGAGCTTTTTTTATCAAACGAGTTTTTTAGGGATGCGGATAAAAAAATTTATGATGCAGAGCTTCCAAATAAATATGCAGATTTGATTACACCTGAAGAATGGGAAACTTTTAAATCCAAAAGAAAAACCCAGAAATTTGAGAGTTTAAGTGTCGTAAATCGACAACGAGCATCAAGTCCCACGTATCCATACAGAAAAGGGCGTATAAGATATGCACACTTACAACAATCTATTGTAAGTATCTATAAATTGCAAAGTATCTATAATATATGCATGCTTATCTTTGATCATGTTATTTGGTTTAATGTGTAGTTAACAAAGGAGAATAGTTCTGAAACATCTCTTCTGGAACATGTTTTGTGGAAGGAAGCCCGTGTGTGTAAGGATGGAGCTGTTAAAGAAAATGTTCAACAAATTTTCGAGAGATGTGTAAGTATAATATTATTTATTTAATTACATCATTCTTTTATTAACATATCATTCTTTAATTACAATATTCATATGAATTTCAGGAGACTCTTTCTTAGTCTATACCTCCAGATGAAGATAATGATTGCAGGAGAATACTTAGTCGAGCATTAGATATTCGTGAGTATTCTGGTCGGGTGAGGGGTAAGGGATTTGGGATCACTCTAACATCCTTGAAGAAAAAATCAAAGGCAAAAGCTCCTAGCAATAAAGAACTTCAGGAAAAGTTGAAAAAGTTACAACAAGAAGTTTATGAGCTGAGAAAGGAAAAAGAAATAGATCAAGCTACAGGTTTTAAAGATACTAGTGGCAAAAGTAGTATCAATGGTAACTTTGGACCGAATATTCCCGAGGTAATTATATACCATATTTATTAATTATATAACCATATTTATTAATTATATAACCATATTTATTAATGGTTATAGGGCATTTCCCGGTGTCAACTCTATTTGTCGTCACTAACTTATCGGATGGTTGGCAAGGGAAAAGTGCATAATACTTAGGGAGAAATGCTTCACCATAAAATGATCCCAAATGGATTTTTGAAAGTATCGGTTGATTTTGTTTTAGAGGGGGGGTGCATTGTTACCACTACCTGACGATGTGGCGGATGCAACATTGGTGGCAGATGCAATAGGATCATTTGTTGTATGGCCGTCAAGCCTCGTTTGCGTAGATGATAAGGTATGCTTAAAACCGTTTACTATTCAAAATTTTTAAGGCAATTTTACTTAAATTTTGTTTACATGTTAATGTTATACTCCAACAAAATCTATTCCAAAAGATAAGGGAATTAGGCGGGAAACCGAGTCAGTTGCATCAATTGAGGTACAACACAATTATATGACATTTATGCTATGAAAAATGCTAATATATGATAATTAGATTCATGCTAAAGAGATTGCACAAGTCAGTAGGGGTAAGGCGCCTGAAATTAGCAATATTTCCACACAAAAAAAGAATGTTGCTAAGAAGACCGTGGCTAGCAAAAAAACTACTGCTCAGTACAGGTAGTGCCTTCGGACATATTTAGGAACAACAGATATTTCGGATGGTGGTACCCGCCTTATACCTATGAGTGCAGACATCTTTGGTTTTGAATACCTGGAAGCAATTGGTAGAGAGGATATGGAGCAAGTTTTTAAACATTTGGAATTAGGCCTCGGTGTTATCGATACATACATCAGGTATACTCCGATCAACTTTGTTTAATTAGATGAACAATTTATTTCCTCATTTCAATGAATATAGTATAATGTTAATGATGTTTTAATTTAAGGTTTATGTATGACAACATTGTGTGCCCGCATGGATTAGAAGCAAGATTTGGCTTCTTAGCTCCCAACACTGTCAATTCAGGGTTAATCGTAACAAGAGCAGATGATGCCATAGCATATGTACCCGGTTTATTCGTGGCCAGCAAAGATACTGAAAAGTTGTTCTTTTTACCATATAATACTGACAACGGGTTAGATTTTCATCCTAACTTGATCTATTATAATTTTCCATTTTTGGCCATTGTTTAATCTTTGTTTAATCTTACAGTGGACACTGGTTATTGGTTGCGATTAATCCTGTAAGAGATACCGTGTATTATCTGGATTCGTTATACAATGATTGGTCAACATATCCAGATTTGAAGAAGATGATTGACACGTAAGTTTTTCGCTCCCAAAGATATATATCTGGATTTGTGTTTATGTTTATGTTTCTATGTGAGATTGTTCTAAACAGTCGTTTATATTATAGCGTTCTACTAGCTTTTCACTCCCAAAGAGATATTCAAGTGCCAAAAATTAGAGCCAACAATGTTACATGGATCAAAGTGGAGGTATATTTTCACAAAGAGATATTCAGTTTTGATTACATTAGTGATGATACTTGATAAAACAATTTAAGGGGTATATCCTGATATTTATTCGTATTTTCTTTCCATGTGTAGTGTCCTCGCCAGCGTAACGGTATAGATTGCGGCTATTTCATGTTGAGGTTTATGAAAGAAACTATTCTTTTGGATCGATTATAGATTCCATCCACGGTATGGATTTCTAACTTAGGAATTACATACTATTTTCATATTTTGTGTTTCTCATAAAATGACATATTGTTTTAACTAAATCACATACTATGTTATATTATTATATATGTAGTACTTTGAGGAATTCAATTGTGCACATTACTCAAAAGATCAATTGGATGAACTTAAGGAGGAATGATGTCAATTCATTACTGGGTTGAGAATTTTATAAGCTAAGGTATATTGTCTTATTTCCTTTGATGAGAACTTTCGAGTTTTGAGTATAAATTAAATTTGAATAAAGTGCAACATTAATATTATCATGTTATGAATTTTGATCATTTGGTTTTTTTTCTCAAGTTTATAGGTGCATGTGTAGAAGATAGAGTTAAGATATTCGTGTTGTTGTTGTTTTATGAGAATTCTCGAAGATAGTAAGATGTAGATGTAACATCAATTTTGAATTTTAGGATTTTCAACTTGTAGAATTTTAACTTGTATCATAAATTTTGTAGTTGTTGTTGTATATATCATCAAATTATATATATGTGGAATTTTTACATATCCATATTTTATTGGAATGAAGCTACCAAATATGGTGCATAATATGGTGAAAACCTGATTCAAATATGGTTAAAATCTGATTAAAATGCATTATATATATTGGACAACGCTTTTGTAAGTCAAAATAGGTATTTTATTTTAAAAAAATTGTGATCAATAGACAGCGCTTTAAGAGAAAAGTGCTGTAAAAAGTCAAAAAGAGTGCTGCCTAAAGTGGGAAAGTGCTGTCTAAAGTGGGGGAATAGACAATGTTTTTAAAGAAAAGCGATGTCTAAAGCCTAACTTAAAAAAGTAACATAAAGCGTTTTCTAAATAAAAAGCGCTGCTAAAGGGGTATATAAAAAAGCGCTGTCTATTTTAAAAGCGCTGTCTAAAGGGGGTGCATAAGAAAGCACTTTTAATGTAAAAGTGTTGTCTAAAGTGGGCATAAAACAACACTTTTACATTGAAAAAAACATTGTCTTTACTTTTAGCAGCGCTGCTTTATGCAGCGCTTTTAAGCGTTGTTAAAAGCCAAAAAAGCATTTTCTAATGTCTTGTTTGGCATAGTGATGCAACTACCAAGTATTTGATGATCAAGTCGAATTCCAAGCCTAGACTCATCAAATGAATTCTTCTACTATAAGAATTCAATTAGGAAATGAAAGACACTATAGAAATAAAAACTCGGTAGTTGATCACTTACTCAGACTAGTCAACAATGAGGTGACCACAAAATAGCTTAGGTCTTAGAGAAATTTCATAATAAGAAATTGTTGATGTTATAAGAGAGGTCGTGTCTTACAGGCATGATTAACTAGAAATTAATTGGGTATGATCCATGATGATTTTAATTGGCACAAGAATTTTTTTTATTACATATTGATCAATATGTGTGAGATGATCCTTATATTTAAAATTGGAACAGATAATCTCTTAAGAAGACATGTCACCAAAGAGAAATCATGATCACCAATAAATAGAAGCATAGGTTAGTTCGAAAGCATATTGTTACAAAAGGTATCCTGACTCCTGTAAGGTTTACTCCAAATCTTGAGTTGAATTCATATTCTTACAAAAATTCTTTTATCTACTAAAAACACATTTTCAAAACTTCAAGACAAGCATAAACTTTGCATTATTTGAATATCGCTGTTTACATATAACTATTTGTTTGACAACAGAGAAATTCGCATGACGAATATCCAGTGAACAAAAAACCCTCTCAATGAACAAAAATCACTTCAAGTGGGAAGACACTTCCAATAACAGATCTCCTATAAGAAAGTGGGCATGACATGTCACTATCCAACACACCTGGGGAAGTCCAGTCAAGATTCCAAGAAATCTCTCAAGAAACACTGAATATACCAGGGGCAGGGACAAATCTCTCCTAAAATCTTGTTCATAGGATGGGCCCCAGCCAGAGCTTCAATCTCCGGAAAACTTCTCCCCAACTGAGTTGATCTTAAGAATCCTCGAGGAGTTCTGCCAAAAGAAAACACCTCTCCAGCAGACTGGCGATAGGGTTTATTTCCCCAACAAACTACAGATTCCCCAGCTTGAGTTTGCCTCTCTAATTGCTACAAATCTCCTCTTCCCCAGTAGACTGCTCCACAATCTCCAGCAAGTTACTGCAAAGCCTGGAAATTGACCAGATAACAGTTAAACTTCAGTAAGTTGTTGTGAAGCCTGGAATTCGACCAAATAACAATTAACTTCATTCTCTCAGAAATTTGTTATGAAGCCTGGAATCCGACCAAATAACAATTAAATTCAGTAAGTTACTGTGAAGCCTGGAAACCAACCAGATAATAGTTAACTTTAGTAAGTTGTTGTGAAGCCTGGAATTCGACCAGATATCAGTTCAACTTCATCCTTTCAAGTAAGTTACTGCAAAGTCTGGAAACCGACCAGATAACAGTTAACTTTAGTAAGTTGTTGTGAAGCCTAGAATCCAACCAGATAAAAATTAACTTCAGTAAGTTGTTTTGAAGCCTGGAATCCGACCAGATAACAGTTCAACTTCATTCTCTCAGAAATTTGTTGTGAAGCCTGGAAACCGACCAGATAACAATTAAATTCAGTAAGTTACTGCGAAGCCTAGAAACCAACCAGATAACAGTTAACTTCAGTAAGTTGTTGTGAAGCCTGAAATTCGACCAAATATCAGTTCAACTTCATCCTTTCTAGTAAGTTACTACAAATCCTGGAAACCAACCAGATAACAGTTAACTTGAGTAAGTTGTTATGAAGCCTGGAATCCGACCAGATAACAGTTAACTTCAGTATGTTGTTTTGAAGCCTGGAATCCGACCAGATAACAATTCAACTTCATTCTCTATGAAATTTGTTGTGAAGCCTGGAAACCAACTAGATAACAATTAAATTCAGTAAGTTGTTGCGAAGCCTGGAATCTGACCAAATAATAGTTTAACTTCACTCTCCCAAGCAATTTCCTACGAAGCCTGGAATCCGACTAGATAACAGTTAATTTAATCTTCCCTAGTAAGTCGTTGTGAAGCCTGGAATACGACCGGATAATGGTCAACTTCATTTATCCTTAACAATTTGCTGCCAAGCCTGGATTTCAACCAGATAACAACTAAATTTTAATTCTCACCGGTTAGGAATAACTCCCCAATAGAGCAACGAGTAGCTAAGACTCCTAAAATCTTTTCCCCAAACAGAGATCAACACTCTCCACAGAGTTTTCCTCAAGAAAAGTCAACGTTCCTAGCGGAGTTGTCCTCAAACAACAAAAACAGGAAGCCCCAGCAGAAACATCCTAAAAAAGGGGTCTAGAGAGGTGCATACTCTTCATCCCCAACGACAGTCCGGGATTTAGCCTCCCAAACTCCCCAACATTTGTGAAGGATTTATTTTCCAAGACAAAAATACATTCCAACAACATTTCGCATTTCATGCATCATATTAAATACATGATAAATGCATACAGCATAATCTCATTTATTTTGAGAACATCATCAAGCCATGCATACATCTACATGAAACTAACCCTCTTCTTTGCAGGGAAAAATCAATCAATAAAAGTCCTTTTTCGCAAATACCACAACCATTTTCAAAAGGTCATAGATTAATAACTGAAACCAGACAGGACAACTATATCAACGACCAACAAAAGCAAGTCCCAGATTAATACCTGTAATAAGCCAAGACAACTATCTATGGATGACTGATTATAGATTAATACCTGTAAAAAGCCAGGAAAAATATCTACATGAAGAGATTGAAGATTAATACCTGTAACAAGCCAGGAAAACTATCTTTCTTTCTCAGGTCAGAGATTAATACCCGAAACTAGACGGGGAACTATCTATGTGACCAACATTTTCAAGTTCCATATTAATACCTGTAACAAGCCAGGACAACTATCTGTGGACGACTGATTGTAGATTAATACCTGTAACAAGCCAAGAAAATTATCTACATGAAGAGATTGGAGATTAATACCTGTAACAAGCTAGGAAAACTATCTTTCTTTCTCAGGTCAAAGATTAATACCTGAAACCATACGGGGAGTTATATATGTGACCAACATTCTCAAGTTCCAGATTAATACATGTAACAAGCCAGGAAAACTATCTGTGGTCGACTGGTTGTAGATTGATACCTGTAACAAGCCAGGAAAACTATCTATATGAAGAGATTGAAGATTAATACCTGTAACAAGCCAAGAAAACTATCTTTCTTTCTCAGGTCAGAGATTAATACCCAAAACCAGACGGGTAACTATCTATGTGACCAACGTTTTCAAGTTCTAGATTAACACCTGTAACAAGCCAGGAAAACTATCTACATGAAGAGATTGAAGATTAATACCTGTAACAAGCCAGGAAAACTATCTTCCTTTCTCAGGTCAGAGATTAATACCTGAAACCAGACAGGACAACTATCTCAACGACCAACAAAAACAAGTTCCATATTAATACCTGTAACAAGCCAGGACAACTATCTGAGGACAACTGATCATAGATTAATTCCTGAAATAAGCCAGGACAATTATCTACACGACCAGCTGAAGCAATCCTACACGGGCTCCTTCTCATACAATCTTCTTGAAACAGTTCAGATGCGATCCAGATACGGCTAACATTCTGATACTTACTCCAGATTCCCTTCCAAATACAGTCAAATATGATCCATTTATGGACATTATTCTGATACTCATCCCATTGCATCTACTGTTTCGGTATAAATTGACCAGAGATTTATTCTGATATTTTTTTCCAATTTCTATCAATAATCACTTTTGGGTGGCATCTATAAGCCCATCTCCGACAACTCTCCACCATCTCTCTAAATTGAATCTTTAAGCCCATTCCCTACACAATCAACCACCACATCATCGAGTGCAAATTTCTGGCACTCTAGTGTTCAATCATCTTCCACCTTTAAATCACGAATGGCAGGCTTGCCAGTATAACTCTTCAGGTTTAAGAAGATTGAACAGGGGAAGCTGTTGTATCCCAAAATTTGCCCTCTCATTTCTCAAGGCATTTCTCACAAGGATTCTCAAAGTTCAATCTTGCACAATTACAATTGGAGGAAACTGTTAAAAAGGGCAAAATAGATAAAAATAATATTTTTTAACAAAATTGGAGAAAAATAAGTTTTCTTCGATTTCCCTTGCTTCGATTGGATTTTTGATCCCCTGCAAATCTCCTTCGATTCACAAGGCTTCAATTGGACTTTGGTCTCCTTTAGGCCTTCTTCGATTTCCCTTGTTTCATTTGGACTTTAATCTCTTTGAAGACTGCTTCGATTGGACTAGGACTTCCTTAAAGCTTCCTTCAATTCAGAAGGAAATGATCTTCATACAAGCTTTGACTGAGTTTTGTTTCCCTTTGAAACAGCGTCCTTCGATTCAGGAATTAAAGGCCTCCTTTTGGTTTTCTTCGATTTAGAAAGTCAATAATCTTATGAGAGCTCCCTTCGATTCAGAAGGAAATAACCTTCTGAAAAGTGTCCTTTGATTGCACCATTGACCCCTTACATGTTTTTCTTGAGTCACAAAGCAGTGACCTCCTACATGCAGGCTTTGATAGGGCATTGGCTCTTCATGCAAGCTTTCGTTTGAGCAAAGGTCTCTTGCATGTTTGCTTGAAGTGACAAGGTAATGGCCTCCTGTAGCCTCCTTCGATTCCAAGGCAAAAAGCCTCCTGCTGATATCCTTCTATTGCATCTTTTAGCATTCTTCGATTGCACAATTGACCTCGTGCATATACCCTTTCGTTTGGGCATTTAGACCCTCTGGCAGGCAAGCCTTCAATTGGACAAGAGCCACCTGTATACAAAGTTTTGATTGGAGTTTTGATTCCCTTCGAATCAGCATATTTTGAACCCAACTCTGGACCATTCGAAGCAAGCTTGTTTGAAGAACTTTGAGTAAATCTCATAGCCTTATCCTCCAAGTCTCACTTGTCAGGCTATGTTGCTTCCAAATCTTTACATAATCAGAGGCTTACAAAAAGGTTCGAAGCTTTGTCTATTGGAGAATACTATTCTTAGTTAAAATAGCAAAATCTACATACTTTTTTTCTTCATAGAGAGTACTTTTATCATAAAAGCAACTTCCAATCTGATTTTTGTCTGAACACAAGCAATGCCAGAAGCACAAGTCCAATCTTCTTCCAGCAGACCCCCACTTGTACTGGAAACGTGGGAACAACGAAAAGGGATAAAACCTATTTCATTTTTTAACCAAAACCATGGTTTGTTATCATACAAACATGGTTACTTTAAAACACCTTGAACCTTTTCTCTATAAATAGAGAAACATTTTCAAAGAAAGAGAGGACTTTTTGGCAAGAGGAATGAATCTCCAAAATTTTCTCAAACACAGAAAAGCTCTCAAACACAATAAAGATCTCAAACACTTAAACATCTGTCAAACACAAACCTAGAATCCAAACACTTGTCCTCTTTGAATCTGAAAGGTCCCTGTACCTTGTTCCCCTTCGAATCTAGAAGGAAGAACCTCACGCTTGTTCTCCTCTTTTGAATCTAGCATCAAAGGCCTAACCTCTGGTCCCTCCCTTCGAATCCATCAGCATTCAAGGAAACCACTTCAAGGTCCAGCACACCCTCCAGCCTCCAGCAAGGTAAGTTGTTCCAAACCTTGAGCGTTTCGTTTCTTGTATAACATGTAAATAAGCTTTTATTTCGTTTCACGCATGTACATGACATTTGTTTACTTTTCGTTTCTTCCCTTTTCGTTTGTTTTCTTGTCAAATATATGGTAGAACTAACCAGCATAGGACCAATCAAAAGAAGGGGTTTTTGTGTGAAAAGAAGCCTCAGGCTTCACCCCCTTTACTGCTTCATAGTCCAAACAAAGGAGCCAGAAGGGAGAAACGAAAGGTGTTCACACTGATTCCCTGGCCCAGTCGAAAGCAGCATCCAGAAGGAGAAATCGAAGGCTGCCTCTCGCGCTAACTGCTAAGCTCAATCGAAAGAAGCAGCCATAAGGATGGACATACTGACTTCCAGGTCCCAATAGAAAGAAACAGGAAAGGGGTGAAATCGAAAGACAGGTCTTTACTACTTCCATGCCAAATAGAAGGAAGCCAAGAAGAGCAGAATCGAAGGGTTCTGCTGCCCAAATAGAAGCACTCATTTTTCCTTTCTTTATTTTGTTTTGTCTTTACATTTTCTTGCTATTCAATATGGTTGTAATAGTGTATGATTTATTTTTCTGCATTTTTATTGCTTTTGTACAAATGCTAGTAAAATAGGGTATGATGGCAAGATAAAAACAACAAGTATACAACCCATAATCAAAGTCTAAATGCATGCAAATCAAACACACTATTCACACATGCACCCCTAGGGTAATTCCACTTGTTGCCTTATGAAAAATGGTCATGTTATGCATGTGAGATGCCTTAGCAAAAACAATCAAAGTACAAGATCATAGTCCCTCGATGACGCTACTAATGTTTCCTTACAAATGATCTTAGTCCCTCAAGAGAAATGCTAAGATATCTCACAACATTGCTATCATGACTATACGATGACCCACACATGTCCCTTTACATCCAATGACGGGGCTTCTTACCAAATAAATGGTAAGATAGCAACACCTAAAGGAGGAGGAAAAGAACACTAAATACCTTTGAGTAGGTAGGTTGCTCCTAGTTGCTCGCTTGCTCACAACAAAAACATTTCATACACTAACACTTTCATTTTGAAACATTTTCAAAAGACAACACTTTGTATGCGTTCTTATAGAGAAGAGAATCATTACAAAGACACCGTTTCAAAATCACTTTACAAAACAAACACTTCTTTGAACTATTTTCCAAACAACACTTTGTACGGTTCTTATAGAGACGAGAATCATTACAACGACACGTTTTCAAAATACTTTCTAAACCACACCATAAAGCACACTTTCAAACAAAAGCAAGTGATCTAGCAAGCAACTAAGAGCACATAGATAACTATGGATGAAAATGGTGCTAACACCTTCCCTTTTAATAATCTATCCCCCGAACTCAAGAAATAATCTCGAAAGGTCTTTCCTGTTCTTTTCAGACTTTCCTTATTGGATAAAAGAAAATCCGGTGACGACTCTTGCTATCCGTTACAATTGCGATCAAATGCAAAATATCCCAAGTCAGTTCTCCCACCGTATTACAATATATATATATATATATATATATATATATATATATATATATATATATATATATATATATATATATATATATATATATATATATATATATATATATATATATATATATATATATATATATATATATATATATATATATATATATATATATATATATATATATATATATATATATATATATATATATATATATATATATATATTGTATAGAAACTGTGCATGAGCTTGTTTATGTTTACTTATGAACTTATTTGTTTATGTTTACTAAACTTGTACATGTTTTCAAACTTGTAAATTTAGTGTTTATATTTTCTTCTCTTCACTGTCGCCAAAGGCGTGTTTAGATGTGTAGTTCCAGTTTGAGCTCAAAGAGATGAGAGCGAAGGTGGGAGTGAAGCATTTGACTCGTCCGAAGAAATGGGCGATTTATAAATATCAAGTGTCGAGCTTACGACATAAAACAAGAGCTTGTTGGGAGGCACCCCAACAGTTTTGTATATTGTATATATTATGTTTTTGATTGTGTAGGTTTGTTGGTGTAGTGGAGGCTTGGTGAAAATGCAACAACTTTGCTGGTTTTTCTACATTTTCCTGAGCACGCTTAGCACGCTCTGTAGGCGCTTAGCGCGCTCTGCTGTTTTCATCCAGTGACTTCTATTTGTATCACTTTTATTCTTTCCTTTTCCCACTCCACCAGTGTTGTTTAGTTGTAGTTTAGGTATTTTAATGCAATTGTCTAATCAAATTTAACTCATACTAGTTCTTGAATTTCACATCTTTACTTTTAAATTTGCTTAGACAATTTCATTTGGTCTTTTAGTATGTGTATATTATTTATGTTCATATTTTTGTTTGTCTTTGAGCTTGTTGTGAATAGCTTGAGGGTATTGAGGTGATTTGTCAAGTTTGATCGTTTCGACTTGCGAATGCGTGGTAATGATTTTGTTAAGGTTTTGTACATGTTTGAGGTATGTGCTTATCGCTTTCTATACTTTAGTATATTCATGATACTTAGACTTTTTATAATTTTTATGTCATTCATTCTTTTGTATACTCATTCATTTATGAATCACTTTAGTTCTTACCCTTTTTGTGAGGTAGCTTTCAGTTGTATCCCAAAATTTGCCCTCTCCTTTTTCAAGACATTCCTCACAAATGATCTCTACTTCTCAAGGATTCTCAAGGAATTGATCAGACAAAATCATCTCCGAAGCGCTGAGACTCCAAATTAAGATTTTGACTGAGAGTGACAAATCTTTGATGTTTAACCTAGTACTTGACTTATTGGTTTGAAATATGATCTCAAGGATTTAAGTGCATCATTTCAACCTAGTCGCATATTTCAATTCATCTCCCGAGATCAATGGATTCATAGACGAAATTCAACTGGTGGGAAAAGTTAATTGTACACTAAAAAGTCAAACATTGACTTTTTGACCAAAATTGAGTTCCAAAAATCACATTTCATCAAGACATCCAAAATATGAAATTTGATCATCAAAAATCAAGAGAGTCAAAAATCAAACTTGGCAAGACTTGGAAAAATTTTCTAAGTATTTTCCATACATGATTAATTTCATTACCTCATGACATCTTTCTTCACCACAATCCAAAATAATTCAAGATGTTACAAATAATTCAAGTTATTACAAGACTGCATTTTTTAAGTTAGAATTTGTTAAGTTACAAATCCTAAAGCCTTGTCTTGTTTGAACTTTTCCCTTGACTAAATCCACAAAAACAACCCTACTATGCTGTCACAGCCTGCTCCAAAACCTGTAATGCTGCCCTGAAAATCTGCATCATATCAGTCCCATGGTTGCACCAAGTTAGCATATAAAGAGTTGCACCCAAAAAGGCTATGAAACAACATACCCAAAAAGTTCAAAAATTCATTTGTTTCCCTCCTAAAATCCCAACAAAACTTATCTACAAATAGACTATTTTCATAACACACAAGGAGGTCGACTTTGAGAGAGAGAGAATAAAGAGTTTTTGAATAGAAAAAATAGCATTCTTTGTAACATTTGCTCATTCAAAAAAATAGCTCTACTTTCATTCAAAACAGAACCTCAATCCATTATTCCATCTTACAAACTCTCCCATAAACCAAACACCTTATCACATCGAGATTGTTCAAACATAAAAAGGTCCCTGTAGTGCCATTATCTTTCACCCTCCAAACACAAAAACAGTACTGTGCAACTTGAATGAGTTAGTGTGATTCAACAGTTTGGAACAATTTTCTGGAGATTCATTGGAGCCATCACAGCATCTTGAAAAGTATTCAAACTTAAAACACCAAGTGCAGTCTCAAGGTAAGTCTTCTTGACTTTGAATTTTTTCGTACACCATTAATGATTTATTTTTGAAGATAAATTGTAGTAATCATTGCCCCTTTGAGCTAACCATTTGCTTGCTACTTATGTTTATCAATCATATGCTGTAAATTGACCTGTACAGACAATAAAACAATGTTTAAGGCAAAAAAACTGCAGCATGAGTCGACACATGCACACACGGGTCGACTCATTCTAGTGAAAAAGTAGGGTATGCATCGACACATGGCCTTATGCATCGACTCATACTGTTGTCCAGGCCCTAAAACAGAAGGATGAAAGGTGCACGAGTCAATATAAAACGCGTATATGTCGACACAAACAGGCACATGAGTCGACATATCCCATTATGCATCGACTCATACTGAGTTGATTTGGTTTTATAGGGGCAAGGAAAGTTATGTGTCGATGCATAGCAGCATGTGTCGACACATAATAGTTCAAAATGCAATTTTTCCTTTATTTTACACTATTTTTACATTGTCTTCATTGTTATTCGATATGGTTGTAATATTTAAGTTTTTACTTCATCCCCATTTGTAAATTGTACCCCCACTCCCCTAACGATGTAATAGCTTAGTGTGATCGGTGGGAAAAGAACTGACTGTTTTTGGAATGCTGGTCCGCATTTTGCGTTTGTTTTTGTAAAATGTCGCAGTAAGTAAGAGTCGCCACCGTCTTTTATTTTATCCAACAAGGAAAGGAAAAAAGCACAGAAAAAATTCCTTTTTTGAGATGTTTCTCGGGTTCGGGAGGTAGATTATAGAAAGGGAAGGTGTTAGCACCCTTTCTATCCGTGGTTATCCACGGGCTCTTAGGTACTTGCTCATAGTGTTTTCAAAAATTGCTTTTCTTTGTGTTTGTGGGTTTGAAAGAGTTTTTGTTTTGAAAGGGGTGTAAGTGCGAAAAGTTTTGTTTTGTTTTAGAATGAGAAAGTACTTAAGAACCATCTACCTACTCGAAAAAAGAATTAATCTGTACAAATGTCCTTTAGACAATGCTAGCCCACCATTGATGAGTAGGTAGCACTGTCGTTGGAGTTTTCGGGTCAATTCGATTAAGGGACGTGTGGTCACTAAAGCAAAGTTAGGACGCCTTAGCGGTAACCCTAATGTCTTAGATCATTTTTTCCGAGGCAACCGTTTCGAGGCAACTTATGATCTTTGGACAAGAGGACGACCTCTAAAACTTCCTATACTCGATGACCACGTTCAAAAGCAACCAAGTGAGGTGTACCCTAAGAGTGGCATGTGCAAGTGTGTTAGTTCGGTTAATTTTATCTGTATATGTCATGGGTGAGCTATGTTGATTTTAAGTTCATACATTAGATCTTGTCATGCATTCCCTATTATCAAACATCTAACAGTTAATAGTTGCGGAATTTAAATTTGCGGAAATTAAATCTAAACTATTACAAGGCGTCGGGTATTTACATCGCCAAAAACAACCCTTTAATTTAAAATGCGGAAAATAAATAAAGCGATAAATAATTAAAGTCCCGATCAACAGCTATTACATACCGGAAGCAATTACAATATTGGATAAAATGATACGCGTGCGAGAAATTAAATCGGGCGAGTTTTTAGGGTTTTGACCCTTTTTGAAAGAAAGCATTTTTTTTATATTATTTTTTGAATTAAATGGAAATTAAATTAAGCTAACAATTAAATTAATTAATTAATAAAAAATATTTTTGGGTTTTTTGTATTTAAGGAAATAAAATGAAATTGGTCAAAATTATTAAAAACCTAATTTTTCTAAATTAATTTTAAGTATTGCAAAAAAGTTAATGTTAAACCTATTTAAAACTAAATTAATTAGGTTAATATTTATTTACAAAAAATAAAATAATGAAATTAATAAAAATAATATATATTTTTTTTGTTTTCTGATTTTATGGGAAAAAGAATTAATTGGTTAGTGAAAATATAAAAAATAAATTAACAAAAACAATTAAATAAAAGAAATATAAAGAGAAAAGAAATAACCAAAGAAGGGGGTGCTGGGCCTGGATCAGGGTGTGAAGAGCAATTTTTTGGCCCAACAGGCGCTGGCCTGGGCTGAATTTTGCAATTCCCTACGCCAAGTTGACTGGAACGCATGGTGGTCATTCAATCTGGACCCTTAGATTTGGCCTGAAGGCCATCTGGCGCCTAGAGATCTGAAGTGCACGGTGTGCTACGCTTGCTGAAATCACATGTAATTGCCTGAAGAAAAAATGCAACAAATGTATTGGGGGACCTGGGATTCGAACCCAGGTCCCATGAGACTTTCCACTAGCGCGCTTGCCACTGCATCACTTTGTTCTTTTTGTTATTATATTACACATCAATTATTATATATCAAACAAACAATTATGCCTGAAAAAAAAATAAAAAGCGCGCTGATTTGAAATTGGCCAATGGGAAGAAGACACGCCTTCGTCTTCTTCGTTGAAACACTGATCTTCTTACCTGCGGATTTTATCCACAGCAAGATTCATGGCTTCGTCCTAGAACGAGCTCTAGGCCACAAAAATGCAAACCAAGACCATCATTATGCTCGTTTCTTCCTCCTAAGCTCATCCATGTCCATGGTTTATTCTAATTTTTCCTGAAATCAAAACGCCTAAAAAACAAGAAACAAAACCCTAGCTTCGGGCATGGCTGTACATGCTACCAAAACAAAATCAAATATTGCAAAAATGTTCTAAATGAAGCGACAAACACAAATATGCAAAGGTTTTGGTGAAAGAATGCAAGAATAAGAGATCATGATTCCATGTTCAGGGCCATGTTCAAGAACACTTACAACGCTATTTAGGAGGTTTCAAGGCTTGATTTTGATTCCAATAGATCCAGGGGATGTCCAGCAAGAGAGTAGTGTGGAGTTTTTGCTTTGGAAACGCCTCTAAGATCGATTTTAGATTCAAGCTTTTCAAGCTTTTTTTCTAGTTTGGTTCTGTATATTCTGCAGCTTTCAAGTCGTGTCTTGTTTGTGTCTAGCTTGTATGAGTAATAAGGGTTGTATTAGGTTAAATCTTTGGGCTTGAGTCCATGTGAATTGATGAATTAAGATTTGATATGATTCCTCCATTAAAGGCCTTCAAATTCTTTCCAAATCCAAGATTTTGTGCATGATATGGCTTGGCACGAATTTGATTGTGTTCATGATGTTAATTGAAAGCTGTATCAATCAAAAAGATCACAAGTTATTAATATTGAGATTTTATTTTGATTTAAATTGATTAAAAATGAATTAAATCAATAAAAATCAAATAAAATAGAAATATTAATAATTGGTCATGAAATTGAAGATAGGACACGTGTGTGGTGTGACAAGATCAAATCAAGTGGAAAAAAGTGGGCCCTTTTGTCAAAAATTGGAGTTTTGGGGATAGTTGACTTTTGGCAATTTTGGAAAAATGCCCAACTTCAACAATGCATAAATTCTTCAATTTAGAACTTTTGGAGGTGTTCTTGGACTTTTTAGAAACCTTGAGATGTCCTCTAACCAACCCTTTTTGTTTCATCTCATTTTGATATTCCATTCTCAAGTTATAAGCTTTGGAAAAAAAGGTGTTTTTGTTGACTTTCAAAAATAACTTATAATGTCCAAATTTGTAACTTTTTGTGAGTGCATTTCTTGATCTTGGGGTGTGAATATGGATTGTAGAAAATTGTATCCTCTTCAAAATGAGCTTTTGATGGGTCATTGCTCATAAAGTATGAGAAAGTTATGCTTGGTCAAAGTTGAGTTGACTTTTCCTATAAAACCCTAATTTAGCAACTTTTGAATCTTGATGAATTTTGAGAAATCTTTGATGAATCATGATCAACCCTTGATCAAATGATGAATCATCCTTCAAAATGAGAATGTTGACAAAAAATCTTGAGGTTTGACTATTTGTAGGTCACAATTGACTTTTGCCCTAGCACAATTGATTTTTGGGCCTCTTGAGCAATTGACTGACCAAACTTCCTCTGCAAGGCTTGAAATTTTACATGGATGAACTTAAGAGCATATTAGGACATTGGGGAGCACTTTAGGCCATTTTGATGCAAGGACTTTGATGCAACACAAAACCCTAATTTTGAATTGACTGCCTTAGGAGGTGACTAGACTGTCCAACTCTTGAGCAATCTTGAGTCACTTGGAGATTATTCTTGACATGTCTTGAGAAATATGGGAGGGCAAATTTTTGGGTACAACAGTTGCCCCTGTTCAATTTTCTTAAACCTGAGGATATAGATTGGCTTTCGAGCCTTTCGTGATCCGAAGGTGGAAGATAATTGAACACTAGAGTGCCCAGAAATTTGCACTCGCATGGTGTAGTATCAGCATTGTGATGTCGGGAATGGGCTTACAGATGCCATTTGGAGATTTTTGGTAGGAGGATAGGCTTACAGATGCCATCTGCAGGAGTGTCGATCGCATAAGAGATTCCTTAGCGAGAACTTGCGTACCTATTGTTGTAGAAGATTCCGCTGGGGAAGCCTAACTTTTGTTGAGATTTAGGAACTTGCATGTACTTCAACTGAGAGAATGCCTTGGCTGAGTCTTAAGAACTTGTCCATAATTAAATTGGGGGGAAACATCTTCATCAAGATCTAGGAACTGTCTAGTCTTCAACGTAGTATACCGTTGAGATTGTAGAACCCGTCCACACTTTGACGGAGGAAAACATCAAGATCTAGGAACTGACTAGTATTCAACGTAGTATACCGTTGAGGTTATAGTACTCGTCCACACTATGACATAGGGAAACATCTTCATCAAGATCTAGGAACTGTCTGGTCTTCAACGTAGTATACCGTTGAAATTACAGAACTCGTCCACACTATGACGGAGGAAAGCATCAAGATCTAGGAACTTACTAGTGCTCAACGTAGTATACTGTTGAGGTTATAGCACTCGCCCATACTATGACGTAGGGAAACATCTTCATCAAGATCTAGGAACTGTCTGGTCTTCAATGTAGTATATCATTGAAATTAGAGAACTCGTCCACACTATGACGGAGGAAAACATCAAGATCTAGGAACTGACTAGTGCTCAACGTAGTATACCGTTGAGGTTATAGTACTCGTCCACACTATGACGTAGGGAAACATCTTCATCAAGATCTAGGAACTGTCTGGTCTTCAACGTAGTATATCGTTGAAATTAGAGAACTCGTCCATACTATGACGGAGGAAAACATCAAGATCTAGGAACTGACTAGTGCTCAACGTAGTATACTGTTGAGGTTATAGTACTCGTCCATACTTTGACGTAGGGAAACTGTCGAGATTGAGAACCTTATCTGAAATTCAACCGAGGATAATTCAATTGAGATTCAAGAACCGGTCAGGTCTTTGACGTAACTGAGAACTTTAACTGTATCTTTCATGAAAGGTAAAGGTCAGTCATATGCAATGCATGATATGGATCAGGCAATGATGTTCTCAAAATAAATGAGATTGTATACGTATGATGCGTATATGCATGTATCATGATGTATGGGAATATTATGTTTTAGCTGGGGAAAATAAATCCTGGAGCTGCTGGAGAATAGAGTTGAGGTCTTCGTTTCCGCTGGGGATGATGAACGAAGATAATTATGATAATAAACCTGCAGGAGAAAAGAACTCCGTTGGGGAATAAACTGATGAAGAGATTACTCCGAGGGGAATTACTCTGTGGGGGAGAGATGTTATGTTGAGGATTTTAACGATAAACTCCGCTGAGGATTCCGCTGATAAACTCCGCTGGGGGATGGATTACCGTTGCTGGTGATATTGGATCTGTTGAGGATTGAACTCCTGTTTGTGA
Organism: Vicia faba; assembly: GCA_948472305.1. Lineage (NCBI taxonomy): Eukaryota > Viridiplantae > Streptophyta > Magnoliopsida > Fabales > Fabaceae > Vicia > Vicia faba. Next base: position 1,169,738,877 of record OX451736.1, on the reverse strand, counting down.
GAGGAAAGAACTTCGTTGGGGACGATCTTTCAATTTCAGCTTGCTGGGGATAACCTCTGAATTTGACTGGGGATAACCCTCAGAATTTGGCTGGGAATGATTATTTTGTACTCCGCTGGGGATAAACTTCCAGAGTTTACTGGGGATGATGCTTTAACTCCATTGGGGAAGTTTCTTTTAGACTGCACTGGGGAAATGGCTCCACTGGGGTATCTTGTATTCTGCCGGGGAACATTCTTATACTCCGTTGAGGAATATTAAGACTATCGGGGATACTCTTATGCTTGCTGGGGAATATCTTTATACTCTGCTGGGGAATATTAAGATCTTCTGGGGATACCCAGCCTTTTTAGCGCTGATGGTGGATGAACTCTGCTTGGGGAGAGTATTGCTGATTTGTACATAGCTGCAAGTCTCAGCTGGGAGAGCTACCATTACTGCCTTATTCTGCGGGGAGTGAAAGTATCTTAGCCATATTCTTCGGCTGAATCTACCTTTATACCTGGTGGACAGAGCAACCAGATAGTTCAGACAATTCTTTTTTCCCCTGCTTCTGATATTACCCGTAATTCATCTTTTGTTTCACATGTAAATATTTATGAGTAGCAATTAATGCCAAATGCATATATAAAAAATGAACCCTGGACGTTCTTTGCAAAACAAAACAGATAAAGGAAAAACAGTTTGAAATTTCTGAAAATGAATTTGTATTGATTTTGAAGTTTGGCCTGTAAATAGGCGTTTTTGTACAAGAGGCTGACGTCCTAGTAAGAGAACACCGCCAAACAAATAGAATTTATACAATTTGTAAAAAGAAAACAAAACAGCTAGGTGAATAATCCCACTGGGTTCCAACTCTGCTATTGCATTTATGTCTTCGAGCATCTCATCACTTTGCTACTGGTTGAAGGTAGATCAAATTGATTAGTGCCGTCCGAGCTTGATAGTCGATACCGAAGTCTGGATGCAAGGTGATCCAATGAGACATAGTGTTACGTTTTAATCCCTAATTTTTGCCTGGACCGCCCTTTCGGGTTTTCAGTCCACCGGGATACCCTTTTTTGCCCAAGCCGCCTTTTCAGGTTTTCGACTTGCCGGGTGTACAGATTTTTCCATTTTCATCCCTTATTTTGCCCGAACCCTTTTGGTTTGCCGGGAAGCCCTTATTTTTGCCTAGGCCAGTCAACCTAGCGGGTCTTTGATTATGCGTAGTATCTTTTCACTATGTCTGCATTGACGGGGTGAGGGAGGTCGTCACCATCCATGGTGGTTAGAATCATAGCTCCTCCTGAGAAAATGTTCTTAACCACAAATGGCCCTTCGTAAGTAGGGGTCCATTTGCCCCTGGGATCACCTTGAGGTAGAATAATGCGCTTGATTACCAGGTGTCCGACTTGATACTCTTGTCATCTGACTTTCTTGTTAAATGCCTTGATCATCCGTTTTTGGTACGTCTGACCATGACAAATAGCAGTAAGTCTCTTTTTGTCGATTAGGTTCAGTTGATCAAGCCGGGTCTGAATCCAGTCATCTTCACTCAAACCTGCATCCTTCTTGATCCGAAGAGAGGGTATCTGAACTTCAATAGGCAAGACTGCCTCCATGCCATAAACCAAGGAATAGGGTGTTTCCCCTGTTGACGTCCGTGCTGAGGTACGATACCCATGAAGAGCAAATGGTAACATCTCGTGTCAGTCTTTGTACTTTACTGTCATCTTCTACACAATCTTCTTGATGTTCTTATTAGCCGCTTCGACAACTCCATTCATCTTCGGCCGGTAGGGAGAAGAGTTGTGATGTTGTATCTTAAATTGCTCGCAGAGCTCAGTGATCATTTTGTTGTTGAGATTGGTACCATTGTCCATAATGATCCTCTCTGGTACACCATATCGATAGATCAGATTGTGCCGAATAAACCGTGCCACGACGTTCTTGGTTACAGTAGCAAAGGAAGCCGCTTCAACCCACTTCGTAAAGTAATCGATCGCTACCAGGATGAAGCGATGCCCGTTGGATGTCGTAGGTCTAATCTCGCCGATCATATCAATGCCCCACATTGCAAAAGGCCAAGGTGCTGTTAAGACATTCAGAGGAACTGGAGGTATGTGCACCTTATCAGCATAGACCTGGCACTTGTGACATGTCCGAGAATGCTGATAACAGTCGGCTTCCATTGTGGACCAGTAATATCCTGCCTGGAGGATTTTCTTTGTCATGGTATGTCCACTGGAATGAGTCCCGAAAGTACCTTCATGCAGCTCTGCCTTGATCCTTTCTGCTTCAATCTTATCCACACAACGCAGTAAGGTCGAATCATGGTTACACTTGTAAAGAATGCCATTGCTGATGAAGAACTTCGCCGTAAACCTCCTTAGAAACTTCTTGTCATTAACAAATGCACCCTCGGGGTATTCTTGAGCTTTAAGATACCTCTTCACCTCATGATACCAGGGCTTTTCTGTTACTTCTTCAGTCTCAAGATCACAACAATGTGCAGGTTCGTCCAATCTTTCAATGATGATTCAGGGAGCTTCGTTCTCCCAATTGACTTTGAACATAGAAGACATCATAGCCAGCGCATCCGCCAACTGATTCTCCTCTCTAGGTAAGTGTTCAAAGGTTATCTCCTCGAAATAGGGAAGCAATGTCAACACATACTCTTTGTAAGGGATAAGATTTGGGTGTTTCGTATCCCACTCGCCTTTGATCTGATTGATCACGAGAGCGGAATCTCCGAAGACACTCAAGAACTTAATCCTTAGGTCAATTGCTGCTCGAAGACCCATAATGCATGTGTTGTACCCCAAAATTTTCCCTCCCATATTCCTCAAGACATGTCAAGAATCATCTCCAAGTTGTTCAAGATGGCTCAAGAGTTGGACAGTCAAATCACCTCCTAAGGCAGTCAATTAAAAATTAGGGTTTTATGTTGAATCAAGGTCCTAACATCCAAATGGTCTCAATTTCTCCCCCAATGTCCTAATATGCTCTCAATTTCATCCATGTCAAATTTCAAGCCTTGCAGAGAAAGTTTGGACAGTCAATTGCTCAAGAAGTCCAAAAATCGACTATGCTAGGGCAAAAGTCAATTGTGACCTAAATATCGTCAAACCTCAAGATTTTTTGCCAACATTCTCATTTTTAAGGATAATTCATCATTTTATCAAGGGTTGATCATGATTCATCAAGGATTGCTCAAGATTTATCAAGATTCAAAAGTTGCTAAATTAGGGTTTTGCAAGAAACATCAACTCAACTTTGACCAAGCATAACTTTACAATACTTTATGAGAAATGACCCATCCAAAGCTCATTTTGAATAGTATAAAATTTCCTACAATCCATCTTCACACCCCAAGATCAAGAAATTCTCTCACAAAAAGTTATAAATTTGGACATTATAGGTCATATTTAAAAGTCAACAAAAACACCTTTCTTGCCAAAGCTTATAACTTGAGCATGGAATATCAAATGATATGAGACAAAAAAGGTTGGTTATAGGACATATCAAGGTTTCTAAAAAGTCCAAGAACACTTCCAAAAGTTCAAAATTGAAGAAGTTATGCATTGTTGAAGTTGGGCATTTTTCCAAAATTGCCAAAAGTCAACTATCCTCAAAACTCCAATTTTTGACAAAAGGGCCCACTTTTTTCCACTTGATTTGGTCTTTTCACAACATGCACGTGTCCCATCTTCAATTTCATGACCAATCATTTATTTTTCTATTTTATTTAATTTTTATTGATTTAATTCATTTTAAATCAATATTAATTCAAATAAAATCCAAAAATTAATGGAATGAGATTTTTTTGATCATTGCAGGTCTTCATTACCAAGATATACCTAATCAAATTCGTATCAAGCATTGGTGTGCACAAAATATCAGATTTGGTACAATTTTGGAAAGTTTATCAATGGTGATCATATCAAATCCCAAACCTTGAATGCACATGGATTGAAAGCCCAACTCTTGACCTAATTCATTCCCATATACACACACAAGCCAGGCATACAAAGAGGACGAGCTAAGAACTACAAAAACGGGCAGACAAACTTTGAAAAAAGCTTGAAAAAGTGGAATCTGAAAACGATCTTAGGGCTCGATTCAAAGCAAAAACTTGACACTAATCTCTTGCTGGACGTCTGCTGAAGCGATTGGAATCGAAACCAAGTCCTAAAACCTCCTAAATCGCGCTGTAAGTATCGACGAATATGGCCCTCTACACGAAAACATAGCTCCTCATTCTTGCGTCTTTTTGACAAAGCATTAGCATATTCTTGTTCCTTGTATGATTTCTAAGCTTTTTACAATATTCGATTTTGTTTTCATAGCTTGTATTGTAATGCCCGAACCTAGGGTTTTCTTGTTTTGTTTTTAGGCGTTTGCTTTGCAGGTAAAATTAGGACTAATAATGGATATAGAGATGATCAGGAAGGAGAGACGAAGCGAACCATGGCTATGGATTGCATTTCTATAGCCTAGAGTGGATTTTAGGATGAATCTAGGGATTCTGCTGCGGATAAAATCCGCAGGTAAAAATCCTGGTTTGTCAACGAAGAAGACAAAGCGTGTCTTCTTCCCATTGGTCCTTTTAAATTTCGCGCTTGTTTTTTTTTTATTTCCAGGTATATTAATTTGTTTTGAATATAATATTTCTTTGGTATCCCAATAACAAAAGAACGCGTTGGTTGAGTTGGCAAGAAGGCTAGTGCATGATCCATTGGGACCTGGGTTCGAATCCCAGGTCCCCCAAAACTTTGTTGCCTTTTATTTTCAGGAAATTCCATGCAGCGTCCAAAGCAGGGCTCACCATACGCCCTTGTCCAGATACTTGCCAAGTGGCTTCAGATCAGATCCATTGGTCAAAACTGCAAGCTTACCATATACTCTCCAGTCAACGCACATGCATGGAATGGCCAAGGTCAAAGCAGGCTGAACGTTAATGGGCCAAATAATTGCCAGACTCACCACCAATTTGGGCCCAGCACCCCCCTTGGTTATTTCTTTTCATATTTCATTTTTTTTATTATTTAATTGTTTTATTAATTATTATTATTATTTACACTAACCAATTATTTTTCTTAATAAAAACAGAAAACAAAAAAATATTTTCATTAATTTCATTATTTTATTTTTGTAATTAAATAATAATTTAATTGACTTAGTTTTAATTAGGCATGATTTAAACCCTTTTTGCAATAAATTAAAAGTAATTTAGAATATTAGGTTTTAATAATTTTAAATCAATTTTATTTTTATTTCCTTAAATATTCTAAAACCCAAAAAAAAATATTTTTTTAATTTAATTAAGGCAAAATACTCATTTTGGTCCCTTAACTATACCCTTGGGTTCACATTGGTCCCTTAACTTTTTTTCGTGCCATTTTGGTCCCTTAACTTTCAAAATGTTTCATTTTAGTCCTTTTTGTCTAATTAGCTACGAATTTAGCGGCTGATTTCAAAGTTTTTCTGTCTAATTAGCTACGAATTTAGACAAAAAGGACTAAAATGAAACTTTTTGAAAGTTAAGGGACCAAAATGACACAAAAAAAAGTTAAGGGACCAATATGAACCCAAGGGTATAGTTAAGGGACCAAAATGAGTATTTTGCCTTTAATTAATTAATTAACTTAGATTTAATTTCCTTTTAATTCAAAATAACAAAAAAAAACATGCTTTCTTTAAAAAAAAGGGTCAAAACCCTAAAAATGCGTCGTCTTAATTTTCTCGCACGCGTACCATTATTTCTGTTGCACCCCAAAATTTTCTCTCTCATGTTTTCCAAAGTCTTCCCCCTGCATGGTTGATCACAAACTCTTGCCTAAGGAAAAGGAAAATTTTTGAGTGGTGCTTTAAGTACATTTCGATTGACATTCTGAAAGACCCTTCGATTGGTGTGCTGAAGGAGCCTTTCGATTGGCATTCTGAAAGGCCCTTCAATTGGTACTTTGAAGGGACACTTCGATTGGCATTATGGACAAGCACTTCGATTTGCATTCTGAAAGACCCTTCGATTGGGATTCTGAATGAGCCTTTCGATTGACACCCTGGGCCAGGCCTTCGATTGGCATGCCAAGGGATCCTTCGATTTAGCATTGTGTCAAGGAAGCTTCGACAGGCATGTTAACCATGTCCTTCGATTAGCAGGAACAACACCTTTCAATTGGCCTGTTAACAAAGCCTTTCGATCGGGATCCTTCGATTGATATTTGGACAAGGGCCATTCGAAGAACACCTCTCAGGCCATTTGGAAGAGGCCATCAAAGGGCACTCAAAAAACATGTCCAGGTACACTGAACATGAGAAAAAGGCATGTTTCCCTTGCAAATATAGAAATAATTAAATGCTGATTGTGGATTTAATTCCTGAGTTAAGGGCCAGATTTTTGCCTTTTCTGTTCCTAAAGAGCTGATTCGACCAGAGTAACTCTTTTCAAAGCAAGCAGTCAAAGCAGAAGGAGTCCCATTCGAAGGAGGAAAATCAGGACCAATTGAAGAGCAGGGCCTGAGGGCATTCGAAATTCAAAAGCGTCCAGGTTCATTCAAGAGACACAAATGTTTCAAAAAAGGAAATATTTTAATGTGTCTGATTCTTGTCTCATGGCTTTAATGGCCTGTTTAATGGCTGTCTCTTGTCATTACTGCACCCTCACACCCCTATAAATACAAGGTTCAGCATACATATCCAGGACACGAAAATACACACAAAAGCATACAGAAAAGATAGAGAAAAGAAAAAAGGAGAACTTGGAGACACGCTGCCAAAAAACATCAGCACTTCCAGGAAGCCATACCCAATCCCTGCACCAACCATTCCACACTCAGAACCACAGATCCCAACACCTCTGTTTGGTAAAAGAAAAAAATCTAATCTCAAACTCATTTTTAAATTCATTTTGATTGCATATTCATGTTATTGTTATTGTTTGTGAATGATTTAATGTGATACATATAAGCTACAAGCGCAAAGATGAGATTGTGCCATTGCTTGGGCACAATCTGAGTTTCTCCGTCGAATACCAGGATAAAACAAACCCAGACCCAGATTCAGCAGGTGCGAACAAGGGGGAGATTCGAATTAGGGGGGTAAAGTCCCCCTGGACCTTTAACATCTGTTTTGTTTTGCAGGAACTACATTCTCAGATTCCTTTTAAGAGTTTTGAAGCTCAGCAGTTTAGCTTCGAACTGGACCCAGGATTTCCAGATCGAAGGGTGACATGTCCAGATCGAACACCCTCAGAGTGCAGCCCCTCATGCACCTTCGATCCAGCCTCTTCACTGGGTCGAAAGACAGCCTGCACCTCTTTCGACCCAGGCCCCCAGGATTATATTTTTTTCTTGATTTGCTGCCTGGCCCGTTTGTACTTTATTTACTTTGTTTTTGTTTATTTCTTTTATTTAACTTAGAATTAGGATGTAATTTAGTTAATTATTTTAACTTATTTTCTCCAATTTTTAAAATCAGTAGACTTAGGATTTATTTAAATTCAATCCTTTTCATAAACAAAAAAAAATGCAAAAAATATTAGGTTTGTTTTAGAGTTAATTTTAATCAGTATTTTTAATTAATTAAATTTGACTTAATTGAGCATTTAGCATTTTCCCAAAAAATAAAATAAAACAACAAAAAAGAGTTCTTATTCTTAGGATTTTTTTCAGATTCACGCACGTTTATTTTATTGTAACTGCTTACTGGGATATAATAGCTTAAACTAAGACCTTTTTTACTGCTTTTATTTCCCCAATTTTTGGATATGTAAATAATCCCCTCCCCGAAGCCTTGTAATAGCGTAGGATTTACAATTTCTGCACTTTAATTTCCTGTACATATATTAACTGCTTAGATGTATGCTAACTAGGATTCTATGACAAGATCTAAAAACAAATGGTAGAACACCTAAAAATACAAAGATAATATAGCTGAAAATTGACACACTTGCACATGCCACTCCTAGGGTATACCTTACTTGGTTGCCTCGAACGTGGTCATTAAGTATAGGATGTTTTAGAGGTCGTCCTTTTGTCCTAAGATCATAAGTTGCCTCGAAACGGTTGCCTCGGAAAAATGATCTAAGACATTAGGGTTACCGCTAAGGCGTCCTAACGTTGCTTTAGTGACCACACGTCCCTTAAAATCGACTTGACCCGAAAACTCCAACGACGGTGCTACCTACTCCTCAATAGTAGGATAGAACTGTCTAAAAGACATTTACACAGTTTAATTCCCTTTTGAGTAGGTAGAGGTTCTTAAGTACTTGCTAATTTTAAAAACAAAACAAAACTTTTCGCACTTACACTCTCTTCAAAAACAAAACTCTTTTCAAAAACCCACAAACACAAAGAAAAGCAAACTTTTGAAAACACAATGAGCAAGTACCTAAGAGCCCATGGATAACCATGGATAGAAAGGGTGCTAACACCTTCCCTTTCTATAATCTACCTCCCGAACCCGAGAAAAATCTCGAAAAGGAATTTTTCTGTGCTTTTGTCCTTTCCTTGTTGGAGAAAATAAAAGACGGTGGCGATTCTTGCTTATCGCGACATTTTGCGAAAACAAACGCAAACGCGAACCAGCATTCCAAAACAGTCAGTTCTCATTCCCACCGATTATAGAACTGGCGACTCTGCTGGGGAATTATAAGTGAGGTGTACCTTAGGATTAGATCACTTATGTTTTCAATTGTATGCTTTTAATTTTGTGGGCTTGTATTGGAGTTCTATAGATCCTAACCCGGATCTGGGGTACCCTTTTTAGGTAAGTAGCAATAAACTGTGAGGGATCTGTCCGGCGTAGACCGACACGGATGAAGCAGTAGCTACATTGGTGTGGCACCTTAGTCTGTACCGATATCCCTTGTGTTGGAACGAGGAGAATATGGGTCTTCTAAGGAGTCATTAAGCACCAACTGACCTTAGAACCTTAAATTGACCAACTTGGCCATAGAACAGTAGCAATATGCTACACTCATTGAGACTAAACTCTCGCGATGATTCCGGCCGCAAGAAAAGGTTGCTAAACTGGAATTATGACCGATTGAGGGTAGTCAATGATATTGAGATCCTCTAGAACCCGATTACTATTTTTTAGGACAAGTCTTAACCAACTGAAACTGAAAGAGGGTAGTACCTGAAATTCATGCCAGCCTGAAATCTAAGGGCTCTTTTGTGTGACTTGTATGCCTTTACCATGTTTGCCTTTCGTGAATATTTGTGGTGTGCCTTTACCATGACATCATAACATCATAACATTGCATACATCTTGCATAAGGACTAACCTATTTCAAAGACAAGAGGGTTTCATCTTTGCTCTGTTTCGTAGGACATCATGATGCCCATGCATAGGAATACTATTCGGATCAACTTTGTTAAAGTACCTACTTTGCTTAAAGAGTTGGTTGTCAGGATTCCAGACACTACTTCCTTCATCAGGAGGCATGGTTCTCTTCTCAGTTTAGTCACCTTAAAATTGGACGAACAAATGATGAGCGTCTTGGTCCAGTTTTATGATCCGTTATACCATTGCTTCACCTTTCAAGACTTCCAGCTGGTCCCTACCCTGGAAGAATTATCTGAGTTGCTTGGTATCTCTGTTTTGGAGCAGACTCCATTTACTGGTTGGGAAGAGACTCTCAAGCCTTAAGAGATTGATGCAGCCTTTCACTTGACCAAAAAGGAGGTAATGGCTAACTGGGAGACTAGAAGTGGAGCTAAGGGTTTTTTGGCTAAGTTTCTGGTTGACAAAGCTAATTACTTCTGGGATGGCTTAGACTTCAAAGTGTATGAGGACACTCTGGCTCTCTTAATCTATGGTCTGGTATTGTTTCCAAACCCTGACACTTTTGTTAATGTTAATGCCATAAAGATCTTCATCTCTCGGAACCCTGTACCCACTCTCTTGGGATATATCCTTCATCAACTCTATGCTCGTACTGCCCGAAAGCGGGGAACTTTGATGTGCTGTGCTCCTTTATTGTCGAGGTGATTTATTTTGCACCTCCCTAAGTCTGTACTGAAGAACAAAGAAGGAATGAGCTGGGATCATAGGGTAATGTCTCTTACTAATAATGACATTATCTGGACTCTCAAAGGCTTGGATGAGGTGATTGTCATTGATCGTTGTGGAGAGTATCCTAATGTTCCATTGATTGGAACCCATGGAGGAATTTCTTATAACCCATGTTTAGCTCTCCGTCAGTTTGGAAGAGCCAGAAGAGAAGGGCCTCATGAGATATTGATACCTCATATCATCTTTAATTTTCAGGGAGACAGCGACGAGCTGCGTTGTAGATTCATCAGGGCTTGGGATAAAGTTCACAAATCTGACCCACATGAGTTGGGACCAAAGACTTCTCTGCCAATGGAACCATTTCTCAGATGGGTCCGCATCCGTGCCCAGAAGTTAGGTATGCCATATGAAGCAGTCAGGCCGGTTACTCTTGAAGTTGCTGATAAAGACGGGGTTCCTCCAACTATTCTCCATCCTCATATGCCCACTGAAATTGGCACACTGAAGAGGTCTTGGATGCAACTGCAGGAATAACGGGATTCTTATCGGGAGAGTTTCAATGAAAAAGAACAGAAGATCCAGAAGCTGACTAAGCAACTGGAAAATGAACGAATCCTGAATGATTATGTCCACACTGAGAAGAAGAGACCATGGAAGCATTGATAGACCTTTGATGTTTTCTTTTACAGTTTTTATTTACTTTTTAGTATTTCCATTCTTGTAACGCCTAAGGGCAATTTGTTGAACAATATAAATTCTGAAGTTAAAATCTAATAAAGTGTATTTCCGTTCTTGTTTACAAATTTGAATCCTGATTGTCTTTGAAATCATAAATCATACGCATTCGGTTGTACCCCAAAATTTGCCCTTCCATATTCTTCAAGATTTGGCAAGATCAAGCTTCAAATGAATTAAGTATTGCACAATTCAAACACCCTCCTAAGCCAATCAAAATTAGGGTTTTGGTTCTTACAAGGAGGTTGGGGTTTTCAAGGGTCCAATCAAGTCCCATATGCCTATATACATTGTCAAACACCCATATGTCAAGTTTCAAGACTCACAACATCAAGTTGCACAGTCAAAAACTCTAATTGCTTCACAGTCAACTACAGGGGCAAAATGGTCATTTGACAGTCAAAAGTCAAATTTTTTGGTCAACATCCTATTTTGAAGCCACAATCATCATTTGATCAAGTCTAGATCATGATTCCACAAGCATGGCTCAAAAAGTCTTAAGAATCAAAAGTTTCTATTTTTGGACAGTTGAAAAGTCAACTGTAACTTGACCAAGGCATAACTTTTTCATGGTTCATCATAAAAATCCCATCCAATTCTCATTTTGAAGGGGATGACATTTCCTACAACTCATATTCACATTCCAAGTCCAGGAAATGCTCTCACAAAAAGTTATCAATTTCTACATTATAGGTCATTTTCAAAAGTCAACAAAAAGGCACTTTAAGTCAAAGACCATAACTTGAGCTTTATAAATCAAAATGACATGGGACCAAAGACATTGGTTAGAGGACTTCAAGACCTTTCCAAAATGTCCAAGAACATGTTCATAGCTTCAGAATTGAGCAAGATATGCATTGGAGAAGTTGGGAAATTTTTGGGAACTTTCAAAAGTCAACTTTGCCTAGAACACTTCATTTTTGCTAATGGGCCTCAAATTACTTCTTGAATCTTTACCCAAGGCTTATGCACGACCCATTGAACTTAAGATGATTTATTTTCTTATTTTTAATTAATTAATTGAATTTTTATTAATATTAATTCATTTAATTGATTTTAATTGTAGGAAAATTCAAAAGATATGATTTTTAAATCATTTGTGAAGCAAATAAAGCTAGGGCAAGCTGGCAATTCGTGTACATATCAAAGACCTCAAAATCTCCATGATTGGCAAGGTTTTATCAAAGAAAAAGATTGAAAAAGATTTGATTGGCAATCACACATTCAAACCATAATGCCATGGATTGTTGGGCCAAGATTTACCCTAATTCTATTGTGCTATATGTACTGAAGCTTAACCTAAAACCCTACACGTACAAGAGTTGCTGAAACACCATATGCAATATTGAAAAAAAGTGGAAAAAACTCAAAACTGAAATCAGTTTTCCAGGCGAATTCAAGGCCTCTTCTTGATTCAAACACCTTGCCTGAGTCTCCAGGAACCGGTTGCCATCAAGAACAAGCCCTAGCACGCAAGGAATCATCCCCAACAAGTCCCACGGTTTGAATATATTTCCAAAATTGCATATCATAATTCATGCGTTTTTAATCCATTTTCTTGGTTGATTTATGTTAATAGGGACCTTCTGAAGCGATTGGTATAATCCAATTTGATTGTAACACTCTGAATCGAAAACCACCATTGGAGACATCTAGGGTTTTGAAGCTGTTAATTTAGGGCTTTGCACATAAGGAAAAATTGGACTGTGAAACGTGCATGGTTGAATTCGTCAAGACCAGACGAATTCAACCCAACTATCGCGCTCAATTTATATTGCATACATGCTTAATCGCTATTTTTGGTCGCTTCATTTTGTGGGGGTTCAAAACCCCCGCTATCTTGTTTTATGTTTACAGGTGAAACGAAGAAGATAATAGGTGTCAGTGCATGGTTGGAGGGTTTGAATACATCACGCGTTATTTTGTTTTATATCATAATGCTTGTTTTGTTTTATATAATATTTGTCATCCATATGTTTAACAAACACGCACCACAGTCCAACTGGCAAAGGCATTGAGGCAAGGAGTACTGAGACCTGGGTTCGATTCCCAGGTCCCCCACACCATTGTTAATATTTTTCTTAACACATTCCAATGCAGCGCATGTTCAATGGTCCACCATAAACCTCAGCGTTCCACATGCCAAGTGGCCCTGATCCACAATCTGAAGGCCAACGAATGATGAACACTCTATGCCCTAGTCAGCCAGCAAGCACGTGATGCCAGAAAGTCAAACATGGATTTGTCTTAATGGGCCTGAATTCCAGAATAAAACCTCCATATGGGCCATCACACCCCCTTTGGTTTGCTATTTTTCTATTTTATTTTCTTTTCTAATTCTTTTAATTATTATAATTATCATTATTAATTCACAATAAATTAATTTTTTCACAAATCCAGAAATCACAAAATTGTAAACATTTTTTATTGTTTATTATTTTTTACTATTAACTATTATTTTTTGTAAATAAATACTAATAATTAACTTAGCTTAATTTAGGTTTTAAATTTTAACCTTTTTCTCAATAAATAAAAAATTATATAGAATTAGGTTTTGACATTTTTTATTATTTTTCTTATTATCATCATTATTAATTATTATTATTTTTTGTATATACAAATGTAAATTAATTAATTAGTTTAAATTAGGTCAACTTTAACATTTTATTAATAATTAAAATAAACTTAGAACTAAGGTTATTGACCTTTAATTTCCTTTTTCTTTATTTTCATTAAATACAAAAAACACAAAAAACATCTTTCTTTAATTAATTAAATAATTAGGTTTAATTTTAATTTAAATGCAAGAGGACAAAAAACTCATAATTTTCTCAAAAGGGTCAAAAACCCTAGGACGTTCCAATTTAATTTCTTTCGCGCGTTATTTTTTATTTGATTATTATGTAACTGCTTCCAAGAATGTAATAGTAATTAGGGTTTATTGCTTTCTTTACTTTCCGCACTTTATCAAAAACGGGTCTTTGGTTTTTGGCGATGTATAGACCCGCGCCTTGTAATAGTGTAGCTTTACCTTTACCGCACTTTAATTTTCCACACTTCTAACTGTTAAATTGCATGAAAGAATGTATGATAATTAAAAATAACTCATAGCTCACAATTGCATGATCAAAGATAAACATAACATGAAAACAACACATAAAGCACATGCCACTTCTAGGGTACGCCTCACTCGTTGCCTCGAACGTGGTCGTCAAGTATAGGGTGTTTTAGCGGTCGCCCTTATGTCTAAGATCCAGTTGCCTCGAAACGGTTGCCTCGGATTAAAAAGGATCTAGGACATTAGGGTTACTTCTAAGGTGTCCTACTATTGCTTCGGTGACCACATTGTCCCTTATAATCGAATTGACCCGAACAACTCCAACGACAGTGCTACCTACTTCTCAATAGTGGGATAGTACTTTCTAAAGGACTCTTACACAGCCTAATTCCTTAGGGTAGGTGGATGACTCATGGGTACTTGCTCTCTTAAAAAAAAACAAACAAAACATCTTTTCACACTGACACTTTCAAAAGTTTCCAAAACAAATTTTTCATACACTCTTGAGGACAAATACAAGTGTCACTTAGAAATCTTTCAAAAAACGAAACTTTTTTCAAAAACCACATACACTTGAAAAGCAAATAACATTTTGAAAACATAAGAGCGAGTACCTAAGAGCCCATGGATAACCATGGATAGAAAGGGTGCTAACACCTTCCCTTTCTATAAATCTACCTCCCGAACCGAGAGACATTCTCGATAAGGAATTTTGTTGTGCTTTTGTCCTTTCCATGTTGGAGAACATAAAATACGGTGACGACTCTTGCTTACCGCGACATACGCGATCCAGCTTTAAACAGTTAGTTCTATTTCCACCGATCACAGAACTGGAGACTCTGTTGGGGAAACTTAAAGTGAGGTGTACCTTAGGATAGATCATACTTATGTTTTCAATTGAATGTTTTGTTTGCTTTATTATTGTGGGCATTGTCTTGGAGTTTCATAGATCCTAACCCGGATCTGGGGATACCCTTTTAGGTAGCATAAGCTGTGAGGGACCTGTCCAGCGTAGACCGACACGGGTGAAGCAGTGGCTACGTTGGTGTGGCACCTTGGTCTGTACCGATATCCCTTGTGTTGCAACGAGGAGAATATGGGTCTTCTGAGGAGTCATTAAGCACCAACCAACCTTATAACCCTAATTTGACCCAACTTGGCCATAGAACAGTAGCAGTATGCTACACCCATTGAGGCTAAACTCTCGCGATGGTTCTGGCCGTAAGAAAAGATTGCGACGCTGGAGTTATGACCGATTGAGGGTAGTCAGTGATATTGGGATCCTCTAGAACCCGGTTACTTTTGATAGGACAGGTCTGAACCAACGAAACTGAAAGAGGGTAGTACCCAAACTTCATGCTGGCCTAAACTCTAAGGGCTGTCTTGTGTGACTTGTGTGCCTTATCATGTTTGCCTTTGTGAATATTTGTGGTGTGCTTTATCATAACATCATGCTATCATACCATTGCATGCATCCTGCATAAAGACTGACCCATTTCAAAGACAAGAGGGTTTCATCTTTGCTCTGTTTTGTAGGACATTATGATGCCTGTGCGAAGGAATACTATCCGGCTCAACTTTGTTCACCCACCTGATTTGCTTAAAGAATTGGTTGACCGAATTCCAAATAATGCTTCTTTCATCCAGAGGCATGGTTCTCTTCTCGGTTTAGTCACTTCAAAGTGGGACCAACAATTGATGAGTGTCTTGACCCAGTTTTATGATCCCTTGTATAATTGCTTCACCTTTCAAGACTTCCAGCTGGTCCCTACCCTGGAAGAATTCTCTGATTTGCTTGGTATCCCTATCTTGGATCAGACTCCCTTCACTGGTTGGGAAAAGACTCTTAGGCTTGAGGAGATTGCTGCAGCCCTTCCCTTGACCAACAAGGAGGTAATGGACAACTGGGTGACTAGAAGCAGAGTTAAGGGCTTCTTGGCCAAGTTTCTGATTGGTAAAGCTAACAGTTTCTGGAATGACTTAGACTTCAGGGAGTATGAAGACATTCTGGCTCTCTTAATCTATGGTCTAGTTTTGTTTCCTAATCCTGATAACTTCATTAACGTCAATGCCATAAGGATCTTCATGTCTCGGAACCCTGTGCCCACTCTCTTGGGTGATATTCTGCAACAACTCTATGCTCGTACTGCCTGAAGACAAGGAACTCTGTGGTGTTGTACTCCTTTGTTAGTGAGGTGGTTTATTTCTCACCTCCCTAAGTTCGTGCTGAAGAACAAAGAAGGAAGAGGCTGGGCTCATAGGTTAATGTCTCTCACTGATAATGACATCATTTGGACTCTCAGAGGTTTGGATGAGGTAGCTGTTATTGATCGTTGTGGAGAATATCCTAATGTTCCTTTGATTGGTACCCAAGGAGGAATCTCTTATAATCCATGTCTAGCTCTCCGTCAGTTTGGAAGAGCCAGAAGAGCAGGGCCTCATGAGATGTTGGTGCCTCACATCAGTTTTGAGTTTCAGGTAGATAGTGACGAACTGCGTCGTAGATTCATCAAGGCTTGGGACAGAATTCACAAAGCTGACCCACATGAGTTGGGACCAAAGACTTCTCTACCTATGGAACCCTACTACAGATGGGTCCGCATCCGTGCTCAGAAGTTAGGTATGCCATACGAAGCTGTCAGACCCATCATTCTTGAATTTCCTGATAGAGACGGGGTTCCTCCAACTGTTCTCCCTCCTCAGATACCTACTGATGTTGATACACTAAAGAGGTCTTGGGCGCAACTACAGGAAGAACGGGATTCTTATCAGGAAAAGTTCAATGAACAAGAACAGAAAATCCAGAAGCTGACAAAGCAGTTGGAGAACGAGCGGGTCCTGAATGACTACATCCGTACTGAGAAGAGGAGACCATGGGAGCATTGATGGGCCTTGGATATTTCTTTTACAGCTTTATTTCCTTTTCAGTATTTTCATTCTTGTAATGCCTAAGGGCAATTTTCTTGAACAATTTAAATTCTAAAGTTTAATCTAATGAAGTGTGTTCCTTTTGTTTACAAAGTTGAACCCCGATTGTCTTTGAAAACTTAATTCATACGCATTTCATTCATCATGTGCATCACAGGTACCCTTTTACTACAGGTTGCTTAATCTTCTTCGCTATTTATTTCAGCAGTCATCATGAATCCTGAATCATCTACTGAGCAATCCATCAAGGCCCTCCAGGCCCAGAACGCCCAGTTCCAAGAGTTGATCATGAGTTTAGCCCAAGGTCAAGAGGAATTGAAGGCTCTGCTGGTGAAGAAGAAGAAGAAGAGAACTGTACTATTCAACACTGGACGGAGGTTTGGTAATACACTGCAAAATGAGGCTGACCAAGCTGCTTCTTCTGTAGGGAAAGGCAGTCCCCAAGCGGGAAGGGTTCCTAGTCCTGTGGTCTCTGACAACGAGACGGATTTCAATGATGAGCAGTACCCTCCCGCTGAAGACAGGTACAAGCAGTTAGAGGATCGTCTGAGTGCCATGGAAATTCAACAGGTGCCTGGGTTGGATTTTGGATATCTGGGTTTATCTTCTGGGGTGGTGATCCCACACAAGTTCAAGGCACCCTCTTTTGCGAAGTATGACGGGGCTTCCTGCCCTAAGATACATCTCAGATCTTATGTGCGGAAGATCCAATCGTATACTGCAGACAAGAACTTATGGATCCATTTCTTCCAGGAGAGCCTTTCAGGGGCTCAACTCGAGTGGTTCTATCAGCTGGATGGAGCCAGTATTCGAAACTGGGAGGACTTGGCTACTGCTTTTTATAAGCAATATCAGTATAATGCCGACCTCGCTCCTACACGTACCCAACTACAGGGTATGTCGCTAGGGTCGGGAGAAGGTTTTAAAGAGTACGCGCAAAAGTGGAGGGACCTAGCTGGCAGGGTGCAGCCACCGCTGACTGACCGTGAACTCGTGGACATGTTCTTGGGGACCCTGTCTGGGCCGTTCTTCAACCACCTGATTGGTAATTCTTCTGCAGGGTTTATAGACCTCATCCTGACTGGTGAGAGGATAGAAGCTGGTATGAAATCGGGGAAGATACAGAAAGGTGCATCCTCAAGTTCTGAAAAGAAGCCTTTCAAGAAGGAAGCTAGTGCTATGTATGGTCCCAGAAGACAAAATAAACCAGAACGCCGCCAAGCTGTCAACGCGGTGGTGATTTCAAAGCCTGCTGCCGCTCCTCGACAACCTAACCAACCAAGGGGTGAGAGACCCAAAAGAGAATACACTCGGCTTAGTATGACCTTGTCTCAGATCTTGCCGCAACTGCTATCAACCAACTTGGTAACTGTCAGAGAAGCTCCGAAGGTGGTAAACACAACCTCTCCGAAGTACAATCCCAACGCCCGCTGTTCTTATCACTCTGATAGCCCGGGGCATTCTACTGATGATTGTTGGGCCCTGAGGAATAAGGTTCAGGACCTTATCGATGCTAAGGAAATACAATTTGAGGCGCCCGAAAGGCCCAACGTCGTGACTGCTCCTATGCCCCAGCATGGAGTGAATGCTGTTGAGGAAGACCTATATGTAGTCTCTGTGGATGAGATTGTTACTCCATTGTTGACCGTCAAGAGGAACCTGTTGCTAGCTGGTTTATTTCCGGGTTGTAGCAAAGGTTGCCTTCTATGTGCTGTTTCACCTGCTGGTTGTCCGTTGCTGAAGTCAGGCGTCTAAAACCTGATGGCTAGCAAAGAGATCTTGTTCAAGAAGACTGCTGTTCCTATTGTCCCTACTGAAGAAGTGTCCGTTGTCACCATTTTCAACAATCCTACCAAGGCTCCCCCAAGGAAGCCTGTCAAAATCATGTATGTTGCAACTATCATCATTACTGTTCCGGGGCCCCTCCCCTATAAATCTGACAAGGCTGTCCCGTGGCACTATGGGGCAGATGTGTATGTGCTCGGAGTAAAGCAAGAGTTCAATACCAGTACCGGCATCAGTAATATCACCGGTCCTGCTAAAGTTAGTCGTAGTGGTAGGCTCTTCTCGCCTGATATTGCACCTCCAGCTATTCAGAGACCTCTTATTATCACACCTGCCAGTGCGCCTGTTTCCCCTCCTGATCAAGTTTCTACCCCTGCTGCCGAGTCATCTGACACTCGGGGCAAAGGGATTGCTGATGTGCCTGCCCAGATGGAGGCACCGAAGACTGTTAATGTTGAAGCCTCCCAGCAAGAGATGGAAGAAATTCTTAAGATTATCAAGAAGAGTGATTTCAACGTCGTTGAACAGCTGGGGCACACCCCCTCTAAGATCTCTATGCTATCACTGTTGTTATGTTCAGAGGCCCATGCCAAGGCCCTGATTTCCTTCCTGAAGACCGCCCATGTGCCACAAGAAACGTCTGCTGATCAATTTACTGATTGTGTGGCCAACTTAACCGCTGATAATGGTCTGGGTTTCTCTGACGCTGATCTGACCGCCAAGGGAAAGAACCACAACGATGCCCTGCATGTATCCATTGAATGCAGGGGCACTACTCTTGCCCACGTGTTGGTAGACGCCGGTTCTTCACTGAACGTATTGCCCAAGAAGGCCTTAGACAGGCTGGATTGTGAGGGTTTGGAGTTGAAGCCTAGTAACATTATTGTCCGGGCCTTTGACGGGTCGAAGAGGATGGTACATGGTGAAGTGGACATTCCAATCAGAGTTGGTTCCCAAGTCTTTGATTCTACTTTCTATGTGATGGACATCCGACCATCCTATTCTTGTTTACTGGGTCGTCCTTGGATCCACAAGGCTGGAGCTGTGACCTCCACTCTACATCAGAAACTCAAGTACCCGGTCAGAGGGAAAATTGTTACAGTGCAAGGGGAGGAGGAATATATGGTTAGCCATCTTAATTCATTCCGGTATATAGAGATGGACGGGGAGTTCATTGAGACCCCCTTTCAACACTTTGAAGAGGTGCCTCCAACATTGGCGTCAACAGAGACTGTGAATGAAGAAGACTCTCCTTTGAAGATGGCTTCCTTAAAGGATGCCCGGGCTGTGATTGAGAAAGGTGAGTGTGCAAACTGGGGCCGACTTCCTGATTTTACTCCAAAGACTGACAAGTTTGGGCTGGGTTTCACTGCAGAGGCTCAGAGGGATGTACGTAAAGCAAGGATTGGAAGACCTCCCGTATTCATCACCAACCCGAGAGTGAATGCTATTGAAGGCGATGCGGAGGAATCTGAATTTAATAGCTGGATCTACCCAACGACCGACGGTGGACTGAACAATTGGACTGCCAAAGATTTCATACATGTTACTTTTGTTACTCAGTAATGAACTCCTTTGTTTTTAAATTTGTAACGAACAATAACTTGAAACTTTATGGCCCGGTGTCTTACCCGGGGCACCGTGGCTTCATTTGTGAGGGCTTATTACTTGTCATTTCCATATATCATGAATAAAAACATTGGACGTTTTTCACATTTCGAATCTTGTGCTCCCTTTCTTTCTTTATATATTGCAAAACAACTATATTTACACACACTCACCCATACAGGTTTCAATCTACTCTGGATCTCACTGGTAACGACGCTGCTACTGCCAATTATGACTTCGAAAATCCGATCAACTTAGCCGGAGACGAAGGTGAAGATGATTGCGAAGTGCCTGGTGAGCTTGCGAGACTGTTACTCCAGGAAGAGAGGGCCATTCAGCCACATGAAGAGCCAGTGGAAACGGTAAATCTGGGTATTGAGACAGACAGAAAGGAAGTCAAGATTGGTGCCAATCTAGAGCTCAGCGTGAAACAGCGGTTGATTCATATGTTGCATGATTATGTGGAAATCTTTGCCTGGTCCTACGAAGACATGCCTGGGTTGGATACCGACATTGTGGTTCATCACCTGCCTACCAAAGAAGACTGCCCTCCGGTTAAACAAAAGGTCCGCTGTATGCGTCCAGAGATGTTCGAGAAAATCAAAGCTGAGGTTATGAAACAATTTGATGTCGGGTTTCTAGCAGTGACTTCTTACCCTCAGTGGGTTGCCAACGTGGTTCCAGTGCCGAAGAAGGATGGTAAGGTCCGAATGTGTGTTGACTACAGGGATTTGAATAGGGCGAGCTCCAAGGATGACTTCCCCCTGCCTCACATTGACGTTCTGGTTGACAACACTGCTCAGCATAAGGTGTTCTCCTTCATGGATGGCTTTTCAGGTTATAATCAGATCAAGATGGCTCCTGAAGATATGGAAAAGACTACCTTTGTTAATCAGTGGGGCACCTTCTGTTACAAGGTCATTCCTTTTGGGTTGAAAAATGCTGGGGCAACCTACCAACGTGCCATGGTTGCTTTATTTCATGACATGATCCACCATGAGATTGAAGTATATGTCGATGATATGATTGTAAGGTCTCAAACGGAGGAGGAACACCTTGGCCATCTACAGAAGTTGTTTGACCGGTTAAAGTTATACAAGCTAAGATTGAATCCAAACAAATGCACATTTGGGGTAAGATCTGGAAAATTGCTAGGCTTCGTCGTGAGTGACAAAGGTATTCAAGTGGACCCTGCCAAGGTTAAAGCCATACAAGAGATGCCTGTTCCCAAGACAGAGAAAGAAGTCAGAGGCTTTCTAGGACGACTGAACTACATTGCCCGATTCATCTCGCACCTAACTGCTACCTGTGAACCAATCTTCAAGCTACTGAAGAAAGATCAAGTAGTACGTTGGAACGATGAATTTCAGGCCGCTTTCGACAGAATTAAAGAGTATATCCAAGAACCGCCCATTCTTATGCCACCGGTTGAAGGGAGACCTCTAATACTATACTTGACAGTACTTGACAGCTCAATGGGGTGTGTGCTGGGGTAGCATGACGAGTCTGGCCGAAAAGAGCACGCCATTTATTACCTTAGCAAAAAGTTTACCGACTGTGAGACCCGATACTCACTGCTCGAGAAAACTTGTTGCGCTTTGGTATGGGCTGCTCGCCGACTGAGACAGTATATGTTGACTCACACTACTCTGTTAATTTCAAAAATGGATCCAATCAAGTACATATTCGAAAAGCCCGCCTTGTCCGGAAGAATAGCAAGATGGCAGATGATCTTGACGGAATATGACATCCAGTACACGACTCAGAAAGCAATCAAAGGAAGTGTATTGGCAGACCATTTGGCGCACCAGGCAGTGGACAATTACCAGTCAATGAACTTTGAATTTCCTGACGAGAACATCATGGTAGTAACTGATTCTGAAGTACCTGGACCGGATGAAGGACCTGAGGAAGGATCCCGATGGTCTATGCACTTTGACGGAGCCTCCAACGCCTTGGGTAACATTATCGGCGCTGTGATCATATCCCCAAAAGGCACTCATACTCCACTTACTTCCCGACTATGTTTCAACTGCACCAACAACATGGCGGAGTATGAGGCGTGTATCATGGGTCTTCAAACTGCAATTGACCTAAGGATCAAGTTTCTGAGTGTCTTCGGAGATTCCGCTCTCGTGATCAATCAGATCAAAGGCGAGTGGGATACGAAACACCCAAATCTCATTCCTTACAAAGAGTGTGTGTTGACATTGATCCCCCATTTCACGGAGATAACTTTTGAACACTTCCCAAGAGAGGAGAATCAGTTGGCGGACGCGCTGGCTACGATGTCTTCCATGTTCAAAGTCAAATGGGATAATGAAGCTCCCCGGATCATTATCTGGAAACTGGATGAACCTGCATATTGCTGTGATCTTGAGGCTGAGATGGTAATTGAAAAACCTTGGTATCATGAGGTGAAGAGGTATCTGGAAGCTCAAGAATACCCCGAGGGTGCATCTGTCAATGACAAGAAGTTTCTGAGAAGGTTCGCAGCAAAGTTCTTCCTCAGTAACGACATTCTCTACAAGCGAAACCATGATTCAACCTTACTGCGTTGTATGGATAAGACTGAAGCAGAAAGAATCATGGCAGAGCTGCATGAAGGTACCTTCGGAACGCATTCCAGTGGACACACCATGGCAAAGAAAATCCTTCGGGCAGGATATTTATGGTCCACAATGGAAGCTGATTGTTACCAACATTCTCGGACGTGTCACAAATGCCAGATATATGCAGATAAGGTGCACATTCCTCCAGTACCTTTGAACGTCTTGACAGCACCTTGGCCTTTTGCAATGTGGGGCATTGATATGATCGGCGAGATCAAACCTACGGCATCCAACGGGTATCGCTTCATCCTGGTGGCGATCGATTACTTCACAAAGTGGGTTGAAGCAGCTTCCTACACTACCATAACTAAGAACGTCGTGGCACGGTTCATTCGACACAACCTGATCTATCGATACGGTGTACCTGAGAGGATCATTACGGACAATGGTACCAATCTTAATAACAAGATGATCACTGAGCTCTGCGAGAAATTCAAGATACAGCACCACAACTCCTCTCCTTATCGGCCGAAGATGAATGGGGCTGTAGAAGCAGCAAATAAGAATATCAAAAAGATTGTGCAGAAGATGACAGTGACCTATAAAGATTGGCATGAGATGTTACCATTTGCTCTTTATGGGTACCGTACCTCAGCAAGAACGTCAACCGGGGAAACTCCCTTTTCCTTGGTCTATGGCATGGAGGCAGTCTTGCCAATTGAAGTCCAGATACCCTCTCTCCGGATAATGAAGGATGCAGGCTTGAGCGAAGATGATTGGATCCAGACTCGACTTGATCAATTAAACCTAATTGACGAAAAGAGACTCACTGCTATTTGTCATGGTCAAACGTATCAAAAACGGATGATCAGGGCATTTAACAAGAAGGTCAGACCACAAGAGTATCAAGTCGGAGACTTGGTAATCAAGCGCATCATTCTTCCTCAAAGTGATCCCAGGGGCAAATGGACCCCTACGTACGAAGGGCCATTTGTGGTTAAACATATCTTCTCAGGAGGAGCGATGATTCTAACCACCATGGATGGTGACGACCTTCCTCACCCCGCCAATGAAGACATAGTAAAAAGATACTACGCATGAATTAAAGACCCGCTAGGTTGACACACCTAGGAAAAAGTAAGGGCTTCCCGGCGAACCAAAAGGGTTCGGGCAAAAATAAGGGATGAAAAATGATAAAAATCTGTACACCCGGCAAGTTGAAAACCTGAAAAGGCGGCTTGGGCAAAAATGGGTATCCCGGTGGACTGAAAACCCGAAAGGGAGGTCCAGGCAAAAGTTAGGGATTAAAGCGTAATACTATGTCTCATTGAATCACCTTGCATCCAGAATCCGGTATCAACTATCTGGCTCAGATGGCATCGATCAATCAACTTCATCTTCAACTAAGCAGCCAAGTGATGAGACGCTCGAAGATATAAAGGCGATAGCAGAGTTGGAACCCAGTGGGATTATTATTTTCACATAGATGTTTTGTTTTCCTTTTTCACAAAATTGTATAAACTCTATGTTGTTCGGCGGCGTTCTCTTACTAGGACGTCATCCTCTTGTACATAAACGCCTATTTTACAGGCAAATTCAAAAGATCAATACAAATTCACTTTTCCAGACAAATTGCCAATTGTTTTTCCTTTTTTTCTGTTTTGTTTTGCAAAGAACGTCCAATGTTCATTTTTGATATATGCATTTGACACTAATTGCTAACTCATAAATATTTGCATGCGAAACAAAGGACTAATTACAGGTGACATCAGAAACAGGGGCAATAATGAGTTATCTAAGCGATCTAGTTGCTCTGTCCACCAAGGTACCAAGGTAAGTTCAGCTGAAGAATGTAACCCAGATACCTTCACTCCCCGCCGAGTAAGATAAGATGCAGCCATACTCTCCCCGAGCAGAGAAGGCACAATATCTCCAGCAAGTCAGCAACACTCTCCCCGAGCAGAGTTAGTCTACTGTCAGCCTTAAGGAAGTTGGATTATCCCCAAAAGATCTCAATATTCCCCAGTGAAGTATACAGACATTCCTAACAAGCATCCCCGACAATCTTGATTTAAGATTGTTCCCCGGCGGAATACCGGACATCCAGCGGAGCCATTCCCCAGTGCAGTCCAAAGTCTCCCCAGGAGAGTTGAATCAATCTCCCCAGTAGGAAGTTTATCCCCAGTAGATTCTGGAAGCTTATCACCTGCAGGGTACGAACACCTCTCCCCGGATTTATTCAAAGGTTATTCCTCACCAGAGCTTATAACTGGGTTATCCTCAGCTAGTTACTACGGAAAGATCGTCCTCAGAGAAATTCTTCCTATCCCCCAACGGAGTTCATCAAGTTCCCCAACATAACTTATCAACGGAATCCCCAGCGGAGTTATCATCAAAACCTCAGCGAAGTATCTCTTCCCACAAAGTATTCCCCGCAGAGTAACCTCTCCAACAAGTTTATTCCCCAACAGAGTCATCTTCTCCTACCGGCTTATTCTTGCAACCATCATCCCCGGCGGAAGCGAAGGACTCCACTCTTCAACATCAGCCCAGGATTCCACAAACTCCTGGCATTCGTCAAGGATTTATCTTCCTGGACGAAAATACATTCACAGACATTTCACATTATCATACACCATGACGCATGCATATACACATCATAACACACAATCTCATTTATCTTGAGAACATCATGACATCATGCATTTCATACATCATGACATTGCATACAACTGATGTTTCGCCTTTTTCAGGAAAAAGGTCAATCCAAAGATGATTACTATCAACTGTCGCAATTCCAGATTCGATTCCTGTATCCAGCCAGGGCACGTCTGAAGAGTTTGAAGATTCGATTCCTGTATCCAGCCAGGGCATATCTGTTGACGACTAATTCCAGATTCGATTCCTGTATCTAGCCAGGGCACGTCTGAAGAGTTTGAAGATTCGATTCCTGTATCCAGCCAGGGCATATCTGTTGACGACTAATTCCAGATTCGATTCCTGTATCAAGCCAGGGCACGTCTGAAGAGTTTGAAGATTCGATTCCTGTATCAAGCCAGGGCATGTCTGTTGACGACTAATTCCAGATTCAATTCCTGTATCAAGCCAGGGCACGTCTGAAGAGTTTGAAGATTCGATTCCTGTATCTAGCCAGGGCATATCTGTGAGTGTTTGTTTTAGATTCGATACCTGTATCCAGCCAGGGCATGTCTGTAAGCAACCTTTTGAAGTTCCGGATTCGATTCCTGTATCAAGCCAGGGCACGTCTGTGAGCGATTGTTCATAGATTCGATACCTGCATCCAGCCAGGGCATATCTACATAAAGAGTTTGAAGATTCGGTTCCTGTATCAAGCCAGGGCATGTCTGTTGACGACTAATTCCAGATTCGATTCCTGTATCAAGCCAGGGCACGTCTGAAGAGTTTGAAGATTCGATTCCTGTATCTAGCCAGGGCATATCTGTGAGTGTTTGTTTTAGATTCGATACCTGTATCCAGCCATGGCATGTCTGTAAGCAAACTTTTGAAGTTTCGGATTCGATTCCTGTATCAAGCCAGGGCATGTCTGTGAGCGATTGTTCGTAGATTCGATACCTGCATCCAGCCAGGGCATATCTACATAAAGAGTTTTAAGATCAACACCTGTAACAGGCCAGGAAATTATCTTTCTTTCTCAGGTACGCAAGTTCTCGCTAAGGAATCTCTTATGCGATCGACACCTCCGGATGGCATCTTTAAGCCCATCATCCTCCTATCCATCATCTTTCCAAATGGCATCTGTAAGCCCATTCCCGCCATCACACTGCTGACATTCTACTATGTGAGTGCAAATTTTTGGGCACTCTAGTGTTCAATCATCTTCCACCTTCGGATTACGAAAGGCACGCAAGCCAATCTACATCCTCAGGTCTAAGAAGATTGAACAGAGGCAACTGTTGTACCCCAAAATTTGCCCTCCCATATTCTTCAAGATTTGGCAAGATCAAGCTTCAAATGAATTAAGGATTGCACAATTCAAACACCCTCCTAAGCCCGTCAAAATTAGGGTTTTGGTTCTTACAAGGAGGTTGGGGTTTTCAAGGGTCCAATCAAGTCCCATATACCTATATACATTGTCAAACACCCATATGTCAAGTTTCAAGACTCACAACATCAAGTTGCACAGTCAAAAACCCTAATTGCTTCACAGTCAACTGCAGGGGCAAAATGGTCATTTGACAGTCAAAAGTCAAATTTTTTGGTCAACATCCTATTTTGAAGCCACAATCATCATTTGATCAAGTCTTGATCATGATTCCACAAGCATGGCTCAAAAAGTCTCAAGAATCAAAAGTTTCTATTTTTGGACAACTGAAAAGTCAACTGTAACTTGACCAAGGCATAACCTTTTCATGGTTCATCAGAAAAATCCCATCCAATGCTCATTTTGAAGGGGATGACATTTCCTACAACTCATATTCACATTCCAAGTCCAAGAAATGCTCTCACAAAAAGTTATCAATTTCTACATTATAGGTCATTTTCAAAAGTCAACAAAAAGGCACT
This sequence comes from Vicia faba, assembly GCA_948472305.1. Lineage (NCBI taxonomy): Eukaryota > Viridiplantae > Streptophyta > Magnoliopsida > Fabales > Fabaceae > Vicia > Vicia faba. Next base: position 1,169,711,661 of record OX451736.1, on the reverse strand, counting down.
TTAAGTCAAAGACCATAACTTGAGATTGATAAATCAAAATGATATGGGACCAAAGAAATTGGTTAGAGGACTTCAAGACCTTTCCAAAATGTCCAAGAACATGTTCATAGCTTCAAAATTGAGCAAGATATGCATTGGAGAAGTTGGGAAATTTTTGGGAACTTTCAAAAGTCAACTTTGCCTAAAACACTTCATTTTTGCTAATGGGCCTCAAATTCCTTCTTGAATCTTTAACCAAGGCTTATGCACGACCCATTGAGCTTAAGATGATTTATTTTCTTATTTTTAATTAATTAATTGAATTTTTATTAATATTAATTCATTTAATTGATTTTAATTGTAGGAAAATTCAAAAGATATGATTTTTAAATCATTTGTGAAGCAAATAAAGCTAGGGCAAGCTGGCAATTCGTGTACATATCAAAGACCTCAAAATCTTCATGATTGGCAAGGTTTTATCAAAGAAAAAGATTGAAAAAGATTTGATTGGCAATCACACATTCAAACCATAATGCCATGGATTGTTGGGCCAAGATTTACCCTAATTCTATTGTGCTATATGTACTGAAGCTTAACCTAAAACCCTACACGTACAAGAGCTGCTGAAACACCATATGCAATATTGAAAAAAAGTGGAAAAAACTCAAAACTGAAATCAGTCTTCCAGGAAAATTCAAGGCCTCTTCTTGATTCAAACACCTTGCCTGAGTCTCCAGGAACCGGTTGCCATCAAGAACAAGCCCTAGCACGCAAGGAATCATCCCCAACAAGTCCCACGGTTTGAATATGTTTCCAAAATTGCATATCATAATTCATGCGTTTTTAATCCATTTTCTTGATTGATTTATGTTAATAGGGACCTTCTGAAGCGATTGGTATAATCCAATTTGACTGTAACACTCTGAATCGAAAACCACCATTGGAGACATCTAGAGTTTCGAAGCTGTTAATTTAGGGCTTTGCACATAAGGAAAAATTGGACTGTGAAACGTGCATGGTTGAATTCGTCAAGGCCAGACGAATTCAACCCAACTATCGCGCTCAATTTATATTGCATACAGGCTTAATCGCTATTTTTGGTCGCTTCATTTTATGGGGGTTCAAAACCCCCGCTATCTTGTTTTATGTTTACAGGTGAAACGAAGAAGATAATAGGTGTCAGTGCATGGTTGGAGGGTTTGAATACAGCGCGCGTTATTTTGTTTTATATCATAATGCTTGTTTTGTTTTATATAATATTTGTCATCCATATGTTTAACAAACACGCACCACAGTCCAACTGGCAAAGGCATTGAGGCAAGGAGTACTGGGACCTGGGTTCGATTCCCAGGTCCCCCACACCATTGTTAATATTTTTCTTAACATATTCCAATGCAGCGCATGTTCAATGGTCCACCATAAACCTCAGCGCTCCACATGCCAAGTGGCCCTGATCCACAATCTGAAGGCCAACGAATGATGAACACTCTATGCCCTAGTCAGCCAGCAAGCACGTGATGCCAGAAAGTCAAACATGGCTTTGTCTTAATGGGCCTGAATTCCAGAATAAAACCTCCATATGGGCCATCACACCCCCTTTGGTTTGCTATTTTTTCTATTTTATTTTCTTTTCTTTTAATTCTTTTAATTATTATAATTATCATTATTAATTCACAATAAATTAATTTTTTCACAAATCCAGAAATCACAAAATTGTAAACATTTTTTATTGTTTATTATTTTTTACTATTAACTATTATTTTTTGTAAATAAATACTAATAATTAACTTAGCTTAATTTAGGTTTTAAATTTTAACCTTTTTCTCAATAAATAAAAAATTATATAGAATTAGGTTTTGACATTTTTTATTATTTTTCTTATTATCATCATTATTAATTATTATTATTTTTTGTACATACAAATGTAAATTAATTAATTAGTTTAAATTAGGCCAACTTTAACATTTTATTAATAATTAAAATAAACTTAGAACTAGGGTTATTGACCTTTAATTTCCTTTTTCTTTATTTTCATTAAATACAAAAAACACAAAAAACATCTTTCTTTAATTAATTAAATAATTAGGTTTAATTTTAATTTAAATGCAAAAGGACAAAAAACTCATAATTTTCTCAAAAGGATCAAAAACCCTAGGACGTTCTAATTTAATTTCTTTCGCGCGTTATTTTTTATTTGATTATTATGTAACTGCTTCCAAGAATGTAATAGTAATTAGGGTTTATTGCTTTCTTTACTTTCCGCACTTTATCAAAAACGGGTCCTTGTTTTTTGGCGATGTATAGACCCGCGCCTTGTAATAGCGTAGCTTTACCTTTACCGCACTTTAATTTTCCGCACTTCTAACTGTTAAATTGCATGAAAGAATGTATGCTAATTAAAAACAACTCGTAGCTCACAATTGCATGATCAAAGATAAACATAACATGAAAACAACACACAAAGCACATGCCACTTCTAGGGTACGCCTCACTCGTTGCCTCGAACGTGGTCGTCAAGTATAGGGTGTTTTAGCGGTCGCCCTTATGTCTAAGATCCAGTTGCCTCGAAACGGTTGCCTCGGATTAAAAAGGATCTAGGACATTAGGGTTACTTCTAAGGTGTCCTACTATTTCTTCGGTGACCACACTGTCCCTTATAATCGAATTGACCCGAACAACTCCAACGACAGTGCTACCTACTTCTCAATAGTGGGATAGTACTGTCTAAAGGACTCTTACACAGCCTAATTCCTTACGGTAGGTGGATGACTCATGGGTACTTGCTCTCTTCAAAAAAACAAACAAAACATCTTTTCACACTGACACTTTCAAAAGTTTTCAAAACAAATTTTTCATACACTCTTGAGGATAGATACAAGAGTCACTTAGAAATCTTTCAAAAAACGAAACTTTTTTCAAAAACCACATACACTTGAAAAGCAAATAACATTTTGAAAACATAAGAGCGAGTACCTAAGAGCCCATGGATAACCATGGATAGAAAGGGTACTAACACCTTCCCTTTCTATAAATCTACCTCCCGAACCGAGAGACATTCTCGATAAGGAATTTTGCTGTGCTTTTGTCCTTTCCATGTTGGAGAACATAAAAGACGGTGGCGACTCTTGCTTACCGCGACATACGCGATCCAACTTTAAACAGTCAGTTCTATTTCCACCGATCACACATTCCATCTCATGCACTTCATAAACATGTACCCTTTTACAGGTCTCTTATCTTCTTTGCTGTTTATTTCAACAATCATCATGTCTGTTGAAACTTCCACTGAGCAAGCTTTCAAGGCCCTCCAGGCCCAGAATGCCCAATTTTAAGAGTTGGTCATGAGCCTAGCTAAGGGTCAGCAGGACTTGAAGACCCTGATTCTGAAAGAGAAGAAGAAGAAGAAGAAGAGGACCATCCTGTTCAACACCGGACGCAGGTTTAGAAACGGGCTGCAAAGTGAAGTTGATCTGACCACTCCATCTGGAGAGAAGGGAAGTCCACAAGAAAGGAGGGCTCCTAGCCCTATGGTCTCCGACGATGAGACAAACTATGATGAAGAACAGTATCCTCCTGCTGAGGATAAGTACAAACAGCTGGAAGACCGTTTAAACGCTATGGAAGTACAGAAGGTGCCCGGTCTGGACTTCGGAGATCTAGGTCTATCATCTGGGGTGGTTATTCCCCATAAGTTCAAGGCACATGCCTTTGCCAAGTATGATGAAACTTCCTGTCCAAAGCTGCACCTCCGGTCATATGTGAGGAAGATCCAACCTTACACTGCTGATAAGAACTTGTGGATCCATTTCTTTCAAGACAGTCTTTCAGGGACTCAGCTTGAGTGGTTCTATCAGTTGGACGGAGCCAGTATGCGCAGCTGGGAGGATTTGGCTGCTGCGTTCTATAGGAAGTATCAGTATAACTCCGACCTTGCTCCTACGCGTACCCAACTCCAGGGTATGTCAATAGGGGCGGGTGAAGGATTTAAAGAGTATGCTTAAAAATGGCGAGACTTGGCCGGAAGGGTGCAACCACCTTTGGCTGATCGTGAACTGGTTGATATGTTTCTGGGGACCCTGTCTGGTCCGTTCTTTAATCATCTGATTGGAAGCTCCTCAGCCGGATTTACAGACCTCATCTTAACTGGTGAGAGGGTTGAAGCGGGTATTAAAGCTGGGAAGATACAGAAGGGTGCCTCATCGGGCACCGAGAAGAAACCATTCAAGAAAGAGTCCAGTGCTGTCTACAGTTCAAGAAGACAGAGTAGACCTGAACACCGCCAAGCTGTCAATGCGATTGTTATTTCAAAACCTACTGGTGCTCCTCAGCATCACAACCAACAAAGGGAAGAGAGACCTCGAAGGCAATTCACTCGTCTCAGCATGACTTTGTCTCAGATATTGCCACAGTTGCTGAGTACCAATCTGGCGACTCTAAGGGAAGCCCCAAAGAATCCAAACACAACGTCATCAAATTTTAACCCCAATGCCCGCTGCGCTTATCACTCCGGTAGCCCGGGGCATAATACAGATGATTGTTGGAGTCTGAAAAACAAGGTTCAAGACCTAATCGATGCAAAGGAGATTGAGTTTGAGGCGCCCGAGAGGCCTAATGTTGTGAATGCTCCCATGCCCAAGCATGGAGTGAATGCTGTAGAGGAAGACTTGTTTGTAGTGTCTGTGGATGATGTTGTTACCCCTCTGATGACTATCAAGAAGAACCTGTTGCTAGCCGGTTTATTTCCGGGCTGTGGTGAAAGTTGCCCTATGTGTTCTGCTTTACCTACTGGCTGCCCATCTCTGAAGTCAGGTATCCAAAACCTGATGGATAGTAAAGAGATTCTTTTTGAAAAGACTGTTGTTCCACCCGTTCATTCTGAAGAAGTTTCCATCATTACCATTTTCGATAATTCTTCCAAGGCTCCCTCGAGGACGCCTATTAGAATTACATCTGTTCCAAAGACCACACCTATAATCATCACTGTTCCGGGGCCCATCCCCTATACATCTGACAAAGCTGTTCCTTGGCACTATGGGGCAGATGTTTATGTTCTTGGAGTTAAGCAAGAGTTCGGTGCTGATACCGGCCTCAACAACTTTACAGGACCTTCTAAAGTCACCCGCATCGGTAGACTTTTCTCACCTGATATTGCTCCACCAGCTGTCCGAAGACCTGTTGTCATTAAGCCTGCAAGTGCACCTATTGCTGTTCCTGATCAAATTCCTATCCTTCCCCCTGTCGCCGAGTCTTCTAACGCTCGGGGCAAAGGGATCACCACTGATATGCCTGCCTAGACGGAGGCGCCAAAGACCATCGCTGTTGAAGCTTCCAAACAGGAGATGGAAGAGATTCTGAAGATTATTAAAAAGAGTGATTATAATGTAGTTGAGAAACTGGGGCAAACCCCATCCAAGATTTCTATGTTATCACTACTGTTGTGTTCAGAGGCCCATGCCAAGGCTCTGATTACCTTTCTGAAGATGGCCCACGTACCACAAGAGACGTCTGCTGATCAGTTTACCGATTGTGTGGCCAATTTAACTGCTGATAATGGTTTGGGTTTCTCCGACGCTGATCTGACTTCTAAAGGGAAGAACCATAATGATGCCCTGCATGTCTCCATTGAATGAAGGGGCACTACTCTCGCGCATGTGTTGGTTGACACTGGTTCCTCGTTGAACGTCTTGCCCAAGAAAGCTCTAGACAGGCTGGATTGCGAAGGTTTGGAGCTAAAGCCGAGTGTGATACGGTGGGAGAACTAACTTGAGGTTTTGCGTTCGTATTCGCACTTGTGCGGTTGAGCAAGAGTCGCCACCGACTTTTTATTTTATCCTAAAGGAAAGGTTAAAAAAAGCACAGCAAAAACCTTTTGAGATATTTCGTGGGTTCGGGGGGTAGATTATGAAAAGGGAAGGTATTAGCACCCTTTTCATCCATGGTCATCCATGGGCTCTTAGTTACTTGGTTTTTTTAGATCACTTGCCTTGTTTTTCGATTGCTTTGAAAATGGTGTGTGTGTGGGTGCTTTTTGAAAATGTTTTGGAAAAAAGATGCCTTGTTTTAGGCAACTAATGTATTTGACTCGTGTTTGAGTGTTTTACAAAAGTGTGAATCTTTTCGAAAAGATGTTTCAAAATGTTTTTGAGAGTTTGTTTGAAAGTGTTGTGGATTGTGGTTTTTGAAAAGAAGGCAAGTGTTTTTGCAAGTTTGATCTCAAGTAACTAAGAGTTTTGTCTACCCTATTGTACTCAAAGGTTTTTGTCATGTTTTAACCCCTTTTAACAATTTTGTTCCACCATTGAAATTGATGGACAATCTTGCGTTTAGGAAGTTTATTCGGGACGGGCGCGGGTCATCGTATGGACCATGAATGCAATGATGCCAAGTGTCTTTGGCAATTTGTTTTGAAGGGACTATGATCATTCCGTTTAGGCAACACTTTGAGACTTATGATCATTTGATTTTGTTTTGCCAAAGATACTCGACGTGCAAGCATGGCCCATTTTGGAAGGCAACATGTGGGATTACCCTAGGGGGTGCAAGTGTGATTGTGTATTGATTACATGTATTTGTCTCGTATTAGGTTATCTAGCGTTTGATTTTATGTACATACAAACCCTAGGTCTAACCATGGTATAATTGGAAAACTGTAAATTGCGGAATGTAAAATCTACGCTATTACAAAATAGTGTCCGGGAGTGGGAGTATAAATGTACAAGGGGGATGAGACTTATAGTATCCAATAAGTTACAACCAAATCGAATGTGCGATCAAAATGTAAATATCGAATATACAGATATACGATAAAAATGTGTATAGGGCAATGTGAATATATTTGTGTAAGTGTACAAGTGTAAGATGTATATGTATTTACAAGTGCGAATTGTGAAGTTGAATCGTATTAGGGTTTTTGACCTAGATATGCGTCTTAATGAATCTTTGATTTTTGTATGTTTAATTATGTACAAAAGAAAAAAGAAAGTGTTTTGATTTAAATGTTAAGTTTTAATTAAAAAGTATTTTTAGTCAAATGTTTGTGAATTTCTATATTAGAAAAATGTATTTAAATTGTTGTTTATAAATATGTATATTAATAAAAAGAAGGTTTTCAATTTTAATTACATGATAAAAATGATATGTATTATTTTATATACAAATATATTTTAATGTGTATTAAGAAATATTTTCAAGTTAATTATGTATAAAAAATGTTCAAGTTTTAAACTAAGAATGTTTCTTTATTTGCAAAAAAAGTATTTTGACTAAATGTTGTGAATTTGATATTAGAGAAAAATGTATTGAATTGTTATGTATGAAAAAGAATGTTAACTAAAAAAGAGTTTCAATTTTAATTATGTATGAAAAATGTATAATATGTACAAATGTATTTTTAATAAAAGAGTAAATGAATAAAAGAGAAGCAAGTATTTCCAATTTTAATGTATGAAAAAGAATGTTAAGTTAGAAATATATATGGTTTTGGTATTAATATTAACATTTTGTTAAATTAATTAAGAATGTTATATTTCTTAAAACTACATTTAGTTAAGAAATAAGTATATTGTTTGTAAAATAAAGAGTTATCAATGTTTTTTTTTTGGAAAGGAAAAGAGAGGAAACATTCGAATGGGCCTCAGAGGGAAAACGGGAACGGGTCAGGCCCAATGTCAATCTTGGAACAAAGTTAGGGTTAGGGATTTTGTCATTCAGAACGAAGGTTAGGGCTTGAGCGGCGCCGTTTGTGCATTCGTCTTCTCCGATCATCAATTTCCTGAACGCTTTTCTTTCCGGCCACCAGCGTTACTCCCGAAGCCTTTCTTCCCTCCAAGGCATGGGCCTCATGCTCTCTTGATACAAGGTTAGCTTTAATGTCTTATGTTTCTTCCTTCTTTTCTGGATTCGCATGTGTTGTTTTAAGTTGAGCCTTAACTTTTATTTTTTCATTATGAGATGAAGGAGAAGAGAAGAGGGAGAAGATTATACTACCTGATCTTTGGAGATGGAGGAAAGGTGGAGAGCGTGATGCTTAGGAGGCCGGAATGGTGATGGAGCTTTGAGCTTGCTTGGATGAATCTTTGAGCTTTCCTGGTATTTTCGCTCTTTTGCTATACTAAGGTTTTGATGATGATGTATGCTGAGAACCTTTAATTCACTTCTTTATCTTCTTCTTCCATTCCACTGTTGCCTTTGAATTGTTGCCTGTGTATTGTTGCCTGAGTGACTTGAGTTGCTTGCTGAAATGCCTGTTACCTCTGAACGAAATCTCTCTCTTCTCTCGTGTTGCCTTTGTTTACGTGCTTGATGCTATATGATTTGATTTGGTTCCCCCCATGATGAACTTACAGTTCTGAGGGGCTCGTATTGGTTGCCTATATGCTTGAGATGTTTGCTGGCCTTGAACTTCTGTTGAGGGGTTATGTTGGTTATTGACAGTATGTTGGGTTTTAGTTTGACAGGGGTCTCATGTTGAGGAACTGGTTTATGAGGTTTGGCCAATGATGAAGAAATTCTGAGGCTGTGGTGATGGTTTTTATCAGTTTGGATGGTAGGCAGTTTTGTTTATGTGTTTCAGGTTATGATTTTGAGATGTATTATGTTGGTCTCTGTTTGCTTCAGTTTGATGGGTTTGTGAGGCTAATGCTGGTGCAGTAGTTTTGCTTCAGTATGTTATGTTGTCTTACTTGCCAAGGTTAGAGGTTGGTGTTGACGGTGGGATGTAGGCAGATTCTGATGCTAGCAGGTTTTTTTACTGGTTTTTATGTTAGCTTGGCTTGATAACTCAGTTTGCAGGTTATGCTTCAGTGTGTTATGTTGTTGGGCTTGGCCAAGTTTTGAGATTGCTCAGGTTTGATAGCTCTTTTGATTCTGGACAGTAGTGGTGGCTTTTGACTTTTTGAGTTTGTATATCTCTCTTCTATTCTAACCTTACTTCTGTATTGGCTTGTGTATTTTGAGACTGATGCAGGGTTGTATGTTCAGTGTTTGATGGTTTTTTGTGGTTCTGGACAGTAGGCAAGTTGTATGTTGGTTTTGGATGATGTATTTGATAACTGGTTTAACAAGGTTCTGTTGGTTGGGCCGGGTGTTCTGAGTTTGTATACTTCTCTCTTCTATCCTAACCTCTCTATTCTGAACTATTTTTTTTGGCTTCTGGATTTGTATATCTCTTTTTCTGTCTTGCTCTTCTACTGTCTATGCCTGAACCCTGCCTATGCTCTTTATCTCTCTTTTTTCTCACTCATAGTACAGTTTAGAATTTTATATGATTATTGTTCTGTACTATGGTTCTGAAGGGGCCCTACTTATGCTGGGAAATGATGATTAAGTATCCAAGTTGCTTGCATCCTACATACTACTTGACTGCATTTTTATCTCTTTTGACAACTTTGATCTGACTTTGCACTTTGATATCCTTTCCAAAATCTTTTTTGACAGCTTGTATGCTTTGATAGCAACTTGTACTACTTTGATTTCTTTGAGTATTTTGACAGTAGTGCCTTTTGTTTTGGATAGAAAGTTGAGATTGGATTTTTTCTGTTTAGTTGGAAGTTTGCAGTTTGAATTTTTAGAAATTATGCATTTGACATTTGCATTTCATGAAATAAAAAATCTTCCCTCTCTGTGAACCGGGAGAAATCCCGTGATTTGCAGAGAGGGCAACTGATCCCAGTCAGTGGCCCCTAATGATGAGCAATTTTAACTGTCTTTTAATTAACTGCTTTCTGACTTTTCTTGTTCTTTTTGCAGATAAAAAATGGAGCACCGGAGCGGAGTGAAGAATGAAGAACATTAGGAAATAGGATAGTTTTTTCATTTTATGTAATATTTTAAATCAATGTATATTATTGTTCATAATTTTAAATTATAAACAACAATTTGTACAAATAATTCAAATATCAATAAAAGTCTAAATTATCCAATTAATTCTAATTTTCTTTATTGTTTATTTATTTATTTAAAAATTCTTAGAATTAAAACAATTGAAAAATGAATTTCAATCATTCAATTTCAGAATAATAAATAACTTAAATAAAACAACATTGATCAATTAAGCCTGTCTTATTCAACATCCAAAGCAAAGCAGTAGTTAACCCCAAATGGCCTGATCAAACGCATTCCTTCTTTACTGATTTGTCATAAACACTGATTCTTTGCAAGTACTGTAAATCCAAACTGCACACCTTCTTTGACTGGCCCAAACAAACTGAATTCAAACCACTGTTTCTTTTACTGATTAAACCAAGATAACGCGAATTTTAATCCGAATCTTGAAATAAACCGCAAAGTGCTGTGGAATTTAAATTCTTCTGAGAATATGCCCATAAAACCCTAATTCCCGATTAAATGCCAAATAACGCTCGCCTGATCACAATTGAACCAAAAATCATCCAAACCCTAAGCCAATTGTATGAAACAATCCAGAGCTCTGAAAATCAGTAACACCATACTTTTGCTTGACTGTCAAGAAAAGTTCGTTTGTCCGATTCTTGAGCCAGTTTGAAAAGTCAGGAAATGTTTGAAGCTGAGATTTCTTGGGGAAAAATGCGAGGGCAAATTTTGGGGTACAACAGTTGCCCCAGTTCAATCTTCTTTGACCTGAAGAGTTAGATTGGCAAGTTTGCCTTTCGCGACTTGAAGGTAAAAGGAGATTGGACACTAATGTGCCCAGAAAATTTGCGCTCGTCGATGTGATGGTAAATGTGAATGGGCTTAAAGATGCCATTTGGTGATGGGCTTAAAGATGCCATTTGGTGATGGGCTTAAAGATGCCATTTGGTGATGGGCTTTAGGATGCCATCTGGTGCGAGAGAATTTGTCGGGGGATGGGCTTAGAGATGCCATCTGGTGACTGCTGGTAGGAGGATGGGCTTATAGATGCCATCTGGACATGTTGAACTGTATGTCAAAAGTGAGTGGACAAGTGTCAGAAGGGCCTCCATGTTTTGGAATATCTCTGAATTGGGGTCTGAACAAGCAACAGATTGACGTCCATGTCTGGAGAATCTGTAAACTATCTGAGGTTGAATAAGCAATAGAGCAGTATCCGTTGTTGGGACATGTCCGTAAACTATTTTCGAAAAAAATTGTGAAGAGTCTGAATAAGTCGGTAGATTGACATCCGTTGTAGGGAAGAATCTGTAAACTGTCTTCAAAAGTTGAGAAGAGTCTGAATCAGTTGGTAGATTGACATCCGTTGTAGGGAAGAATCTGTAAACTGTCTTCAAAAGTTGAGAAGAGTCTGAATCAGTTGGTAGATTGACATCCGTTGTAGGGAAGAATCCGTAAACTGTTTTCAGAAACTGAGAAGTTGAAGAGGAACCGGTGTAAGGTTTCTGCTGATGCGTCTGAATGAATCTGGAATAAGTATCAGAATATTGCCGTGTCCGGGTCACATCTGAACTATTTCTGGATGAATCTCGGGAGACGATCTGTGTCTGTCGACTGATCTTTCCTGAAAAGGCAAAGGGTTAGTTGTATGCAATGTTATGATGCATGATGCAATGTACGTGACATTAATGTTTATGATATGAATGTAATGAATGCGCTTGTAAGCTGATGAGCTAATCCTGCCGAGGATACATGAATCCGAGATGGCTGAAGATAAAAGCGTCTCGACTGCTGCCGGGGAAAATAAATCCTTGGCTGTCGCTGGGGAAGAGAATCCCTGATGACCTCTACTGGGGGGTTCCAAACTAGTAGACTCATGCCGGGGAGGCCAGATTGAGAATCTTCGGCTTGAGGGGAAATAACTCTGGAGACTTCATTGGGGAACTCAAGATTTGCCTTTCCAGAACTCTGTGGGGAGAAGGTTCAATGGTCTGGCTTCGCTGGGGATACTGAACCTTAAACTTTGAGGGGAATTGAACTCTGGAGGATTCCCTGGCTGGAGATTTTGATGAACTCCGCTGGGGATAGGGAGAATTCTGGCGAGCGCGACCTTCCGCGGTGGTTAGCTTGAGAAGAATCTGCACAAGCGATAGGTTAACCTCCGTTTACTTGGAGAACCCGTGAACTATTTTCAGAAATCTTGAAGTTGAACCAGTAATAGAACAACATCCGTTGTTGGGAAGCGTCCGTAAACTAAATTCAAAGGTTGCATCTAAACAAGCTGATAGATTAACATCCGTTGTTGGGATGAATCCATGAACTGTTTTCAGAAGTCTTGAGAAGAATCTGAACAAGTCGGTAGATTAGCGTCCGTTGTTGGGAAGAATCCGTAAACTTGTTTCAGAAGTTGAGAAGAGTCTGATTCAGTTGGTAGATTGACATCCGTTGTTGGGAAGAATCCGTAAACTTTTTCAGAAGTCTTGAAGAGGAACCGGTGTAGGGCTTCCTGATGATGAGCTTGTGTAAAACTGCATCGGTTTTGAACACTTTTGACATTCGAATGCCCCAAGTGGTGATGTAGATAAATTCCTGGCTTATTACAGGTGTTGGTCTACAATCGGTCGTTCACAGATGTTTCCTGGGTTGTTGCAGGTGTTGATCTGGAATTCTTCAGACATGCCCTGGCTGGATACAGGAATCGAATCTGGAAAGGTGATAGTTGATAGATGTGCCCTGGCTGGATACAGGAATTAAATCTTCAAACTCTTCGGACATGCCCTGGCTAGATACAGGAATCGAGTCTGGAAATGTTGTCAACAGATATGCCCTGGCTGGATACAGGAATCGAATCTGGAAATAGTCGTCAACAGATATGCCCTGGCTGGATACAGGAATCGAATCTGGAGATGTTGTAGTTGATTTGTTGAACACTTTTGACATTCGAATGCCCCAAGTGGTGAAGAAGGAGTCTTGAATCGGATTACTCTGCACATTGAGAGATTTCTTGAAATCTTGATTGGACTGCCCCAGATTAACTGTACTTTGAAAGATCTGTGGGACCTTGACTGGACTGCCCCAGGTTAATTGAATTGTGACATATCATGCCCCTTGTTGACAGGAGATTTGATGGAAGTGTTATCCTTTTGAAGTGATTTTGCTCACTGAGAGAGTTTTCGTTCCTCCGAACATTCGCTGTATGAATTTCTTCGCTGTCAAATAAAAGGGTCAAATGCAGACAGTGATATTCAAGCAATGCAAGGTTTATGTTTGTCTTTGAAGTTTTGAAAAATGCGTTTTTTAGCAGAAAACTTTTTATAAGACAAGTTAACACAAGATTTAGAGCAAAGCCCTACAGGAGTCAGGATACCTTTTGTAACAGTATGCTTTCGAACTAACCCATGCTTCAATTAGGACTTTTGAAGGGTTGTAACGTGGCTTGGTTCACGGTTTAAGAAACAAAGGATAAAGGCTCAAAGTATATTTGTACCCACCCGCTCTTCGTGATGTTCTTCAACCTAAGCTCAGTCAATTGTGCGTCGCACTCTGTTTTGAGTTCGGAACGACTTTTGGGCGATGGTTCACTAGTTTTGAATTTGGGGAGACAGTTATCATCTCTTTTTTCTTTTCCAACACTTTTCATGTTGTTGAGGATTTTGTAATGACCTCACTATTTTGATTTTGATTTGTTATCCCTAACTTTTGCCTGACCGTTTTCGGGATTACTGTCAGCGGGATGCCCCAGCTTTCTTAAGCCTCCTTTATAGGTTTTGGCTCAGTGGGCTTTTCTCTTTTGAGAGATTGACTGTCTATGTGATAGGGAACCACCCCGGTCTTTTGACTCCAAAGGAACGCTTTCTTTTTTTTGACGTCGTTCGTTGTATTACGAACTGAGAGTTTGCAACTTCAATGCGCATTTTCTTTTGAATTAACTGAGATACTACCCTGCCCCAGGTTTATATCAAAGGTCTTTATTGTTTAGAACAGGAAACTCCTACTTCTTTGGCTCGAAGGGGTTGACTAGGGATTAACTTCCTTATAACTCCAGTGTTTGGGAATTGAAAGAAATGCCTGTACATCATCAGCAAGGTCTGTTCAAAAGCATACTGTATAAGATCACGGCATTGTTTCGTCATCCTCCCTCTAAAGGCTAGCAGTTTTTTTATCAAGAGTCAGATATCATAAAGAAAAGCATAAGAGTAGTGAAACGAATGGATGAATTCAAGACAAACATATGCAATGCATTAATGAAAACAGAGTTTAACATCAACAGATAATTGTTTGACAGCAAAAGCAAATTACAACTTTGAAAAATTCAAAAAGAAATAAAAGTCTTTCAGCTCGAGCTTCGTCACTTCAAGTGGAGAACCCTTTAACGGAAGATTTTCATCTCGCCGTCTGGCATGAACCTCAGCACTCCAATGTCAATCAGATCTTGAATCTTGTTCTTCAAGGCCCAACAGCTATCGGTGTCATGTCCTGGGCTATAGGAATGGTAAACACAAAATGCATCGGGATGATAGCTAGGAGCAGAGGTATTTGGGTTCCGGATAGGATCCTTCAAAGCAGTCAGATTAACCTCCAACAAGCGCTCCAGAATTAGAGATGACGGTATGTCAGTCTCCGTGAACTGCCTTCCCGACGTTTCTTGCTTACGCCGATTACCCCGTTGACGCTGGCGAGGTTGTTGATGGGTTTGTGACCCTGAAGCTAGCAAAGGAGCTTTCCCCTTGTCTTCTTGAGTGGATGGAGGCTGAGCGGTGACTTGCTCTTCGACCTCAGATGTTTGCCCCAGTTGGTTGTTTGGAAGCAGTTGGCGGACAAGAACTCTGAGTTCCTCTTGTCTTTGGGATAGGTCTTGGATGAGAGCCATCTGGCCCACCAACTGTCCCATCATTTGAGTCCTCAGTGTTGTCAGATCAAACTGCAGCTCCGCAATCTGATCACTCCTGGCATTGTTGGAATTCCCCAGGCCTTTGGTGAGGAGAGCTTTCATCTCTTCTTGCCCCAGAGACAAGTTCAGGAACATCTCCTGCAGCTGAGCAGTCTGGTCTTGGATGTCTTTGACAGACCGTTCTAGAGCCATCTCTTGCTGAAATAAACAGCAGGAGAGTAAGGAAACCTGAAAAAGGAAAGATTGTTAAAATGAAATGCATGATTTGTAGATGCATGCTTTCAAGGATCTCTTGGGGTAAACACAAGAAAATGTTAGAGGTTGAACTCTGCTCTTGGATTGGAGATCTCTGCACCGGTGGACGTCCTTCCACGAGAATCAAGCTCACCATGTCGAGTGGGTCATAGCCACTGATTCAAGTTGTTGTATTTGATCTTTGACTGGATTGGCTAGAGGAGAAACCCCCTTGCCCCTTGATAGATGTCTGGTTCAACGTAACCCTGCATCAACAGAACCCTCGAGATCCTTGAAATGGTTATTGAAAATGCTAAAATGCTATAGTATGATGTTATGATGTTATGTACATGTATGCACAAGTAAGTGAGTGTATATACAGGCAAACATATTCACACAAAGCACACAAGGCCTTAGGTTTAGGCTTGCATGAGGTCTGGGTATTACCCTCTTGAAGTTGGTGGGCTCAACCTGTCCTATTAGAAGTAACCGGGTTCTAAAGATCCCAATATCACTGGATTGCTTTCATTGTTCATCGTTTCGATTTAGCCACTGAACTGGCGACCGAAATATCCCAGGAAAGCAACCCTCAATTGAGTGTAGTATCGAGTATCAACCAACCTCGGACTGCACCAAAGTCAGTTATCTCACTACCCTAAAAAGGCTAAGATGGTCAATTAAGGTTCTAAGGTCAGTTGATGCTTCACGACACCACGCGGCGGCCCCGTACTCTCCTTGACTGAACTCAAGGGTTACCGGTACACACCAAAGTGCCACATCAACGTAGCAGACTGCTTCAACCATGTCGGTATACCCCGCACAGTTCCCTCACAGCCTTGTTGCTACCTAAAAGGGTTTCCCCAGATCCGGGTTAGGATCTATAAAACTCCGATACAAAGCCCACAAATGTAAAGCAAACAAAGCAATCAATTGAAAGTAAAGGTGATCTAAACCCTAAGGTAACCCCACTTAAAAAATTTCTCCCCAGCAGAGTCGCCAGTTCTGTGATACGGTGGGAGAACTGACTTGAGGTTTTGCGTTCGTATTCGCACTTGTGCGGTTTAGCAAGAGTCGCCACCGACTTTTTATTTTATCCTAAAGGAAAGGTTAAAAAAAGCACAGCAAAAACCTTTTGAGATATTTCGTGGGTTCGGGGGGTAGATTATGAAAAGGGAAGGTATTAGCACCCTTTTCATCCATGGTCATCCATGGGCTCTTAGTTACTTGGTTTTTTTAGATCACTTGCCTTGTTTTTCGATTGCTTTGAAAATGGTGTGTGTGTGGGTGCTTTTTGAAAATGTTTTGGAAAAAAGATGCCTTGTTTTAGGCAACTAATGTATTTGACTCGTGTTTGAGTGTTTTACAAAAGTGTGAATCTTTTCGAAAAGATGTTTCAAAATGTTTTTGAGAGTTTGTTTGAAAGTGTTGTGGATTGTGGTTTTTGAAAAGAAGGCAAGTGTTTTTGCAAGTTTGATCTCAAGTAACTAAGAGTTTTGTCTACCCTATTGTACTCAAAGGTTTTTGTCATGTTTTAACCCCTTTTAACAATTTTGTTCCACCATTGAAATTGATGGACAATCTTGCGTTTAGGAAGTTTATTCGGGACGGGCGCGGGTCATCGTATGGACCATGAATGCAATGATGCCAAGTGTCTTTGGCAATTTGTTTTGAAGGGACTATGATCATTCCGTTTAGGCAACACTTTGAGACTTATGATCATTTGATTTTGTTTTGCCAAAGATACTCGACGTGCAAGCATGGCCCATTTTGGAAGGCAACATGTGGGATTACCCTAGGGGGTGCAAGTGTGATTGTGTATTGATTACATGTATTTGTCTCGTATTAGGTTATCTAGCGTTTGATTTTATGTACATACAAACCCTAGGTCTAACCATGGTATAATTGGAAAACTGTAAATTGCGGAATGTAAAATCTACGCTATTACAAAATAGTGTCCGGGAGTGGGAGTATAAATGTACAAGGGGGATGAGACTTATAGTATCCAATAAGTTACAACCAAATCGAATGTGCGATCAAAATGTAAATATCGAATATACAGATATAAGATAAAAATGTGTATAGGGCAATGTGAATATATTTGTGTAAGTGTACAAGTGTAAGATGTATATGTATTTACAAGTGCGAATTGTGAAGTTGAATCGTATTAGGGTTTTTGACCTAGATATGCGTCTTAATGAATCTTTGATTTTTGTATGTTTAATTATGTACAAAAGAAAAAAGAAAGTGTTTTGATTTAAATGTTAAGTTTTAATTAAAAAGTATTTTTAGTCAAATGTTTGTGAATTTCTATATTAGAAAAATGTATTTAAATTGTTGTTTATAAATATGTATATTAATAAAAAGAAGGTTTTCAATTTTAATTACATGATAAAAATGATATGTATTATTTTATATACAAATATATTTTAATGTGTATTAAGAAATATTTTCAAGTTAATTATGTATAAAAAAATGTTCAAGTTTTAAACTAAGAATGTTTCTTTATTTGCAAAAAAAGTATTTTGACTAAATGTTGTGAATTTGATATTAGAGAAAAATGTATTGAATTGTTATGTATGAAAAAGAATGTTAACTAAAAAAGAGTTTCAATTTTAATTATGTATGAAAAATGTATAATATGTACAAATGTATTTTTAATAAAAGAGTAAATGAATAAAAGAGAAGCAAGTATTTCCAATTTTAATGTATGAAAAAGAATGTTAAGTTAGAAATATATATGGTTTTGGTATTAATATTAACATTTTGTTAAATTAATTAAGAATGTTATATTTCTTAAAACTACATTTAGTTAAGAAATAAGTATATTGTTTGTAAAATAAAGAGTTATCAATGTTTTTTTTTGGAAAGGAAAAGAGAGGAAACATTCGAATGGGCCTCAGAGGGAAAACGGGAACGGGTCAGGCCCAATGTCAATCTTGGAACAAAGTTAGGGTTAGGGATTTTGTCATTCAGAACGAAGGTTAGGGCTTGAGCGGCGCCGTTTGTGCATTCGTCTTCTCCGATCATCAATTTCCTGAACGCTTTTCTTTCCGGCCACCAGCGTTACTCCCGAAGCCTTTCTTCCCTCCAAGGCATGGGCCTCATGCTCTCTTGATACAAGGTTAGCTTTAATGTCTTATGTTTCTTCCTTCTTTTCTGGATTCGCATGTGTTGTTTTAAGTTGAGCCTTAACTTTTATTTTTTCATTATGAGATGAAGGAGAAGAGAAGAGGCAGAAGATTATACTACCTGATCTTTGGAGATGGAGGAAAGGTGGAGAGCGTGATGCTTAGGAGCCCGGAATGGTGATGGAGCTTTGAGCTTGCTTGGATGAATCTTTGAGCTTTCCTGGTATTTTCGCTCTTTTGCTATACTAAGGTTTTGATGATGATGTATGCTGAGAACCTTTAATTCACTTCTTTATCTTCTTCTTCCATTCCACTGTTGCCTTTGAATTGTTGCCTGTGTATTGTTGCCTGAGTGACTTGAGTTGCTTGCTGAAATGCCTGTTACCTCTGAACGAAATCTCTCTCTTCTCTCGTGTTGCCTTTGTTTACGTGCTTGATGCTATATGATTTGATTTGGTTCCCCCCATGATGAACTTACAGTTCTGAGGGGCTCGTATTGGTTGCCTATATGCTTGAGATGTTTGCTGGCCTTGAACTTCTGTTGAGGGGTTATGTTGGTTATTGACAGTATGTTGGGTTTTAGTTTGACAGGGGTCTCATGTTGAGGAACTGGTTTATGAGGTTTGGCCAATGATGAAGAAATTCTGAGGCTGTGGTGATGGTTTTTATCAGTTTGGATGGTAGGCAGTTTTGTTTATGTGTTTCAGGTTATGATTTTGAGATGTATTATGTTGGTCTCTGTTTGCTTCAGTTTGATGGGTTTGTGAGGCTAATGCTGGTGCAGTAGTTTTGCTTCAGTATGTTATGTTGTCTTACTTGCCAAGGTTAGAGGTTGGTGTTGACGGTGGGATGTAGGCAGATTCTGATGCTAGCAGGTTTTTTTACTGGTTTTTATGTTAGCTTGGCTTGATAACTCAGTTTGCAGGTTATGCTTCAGTGTGTTATGTTGTTGGGCTTGGCCAAGTTTTGAGATTGCTCAGGTTTGATAGCTCTTTTGATTCTGGACAGTAGTGGTGGCTTTTGACTTTTTGAGTTTGTATATCTCTCTTCTATTCTAACCTTACTTCTGTATTGGCTTGTGTATTTTGAGACTGATGCAGGGTTGTATGTTCAGTGTTTGATGGTTTTTTGTGGTTCTGGACAGTAGGCAAGTTGTATGTTGGTTTTGGATGATGTATTTGATAACTGGTTTAACAAGGTTCTGTTGGTTGGGCCGGGTGTTCTGAGTTTGTATACTTCTCTCTTCTATCCTAACCTCTCTATTCTGAACTATTTTTTTTGGCTTCTGGATTTGTATATCTCTTTTTCTGTCTTGCTCTTCTACTGTCTATGCCTGAACCCTGCCTATGCTCTTTATCTCTCTTTTTTCTCACTCATAGTACAGTTTAGAATTTTATATGATTATTGTTCTGTACTATGGTTCTGAAGGGGCCCTACTTATGCTGGGAAATGATGATTAAGTATCCAAGTTGCTTGCATCCTACATACTACTTGACTGCATTTTTATCTCTTTTGACAACTTTGATCTGACTTTGCACTTTGATATCCTTTCCAAAATCTTTTTTGACAGCTTGTATGCTTTGATAGCAACTTGTACTACTTTGATTTCTTTGAGTATTTTGACAGTAGTGCCTTTTGTTTTGGATAGAAAGTTGAGATTGGATTTTTTCTGTTTAGTTGGAAGTTTGCAGTTTGAATTTTTAGAAATTATGCATTTGACATTTGCATTTCATGAAATAAAAAATCTTCCCTCTCTGTGAACCGGGAGAAATCCCGTGATTTGCAGAGAGGGCAACTGATCCCAGTCAGTGGCCCCTAATGATGAGCAATTTTAACTGTCTTTTAATTAACTGCTTTCTGACTTTTCTTGTTCTTTTTGCAGATAAAAAATGGAGCACCGGAGCGGAGTGAAGAATGAAGAACATTAGGAAATAGGATAGTTTTTTCATTTTATGTAATATTTTAAATCAATGTATATTATTGTTCATAATTTTAAATTATAAACAACAATTTGTACAAATAATTCAAATATCAATAAAAGTCTAAATTATCCAATTAATTCTAATTTTCTTTATTGTTTATTTATTTATTTAAAAATTCTTAGAATTAAAACAATTGAAAAATGAATTTCAATCATTCAATTTCAGAATAATAAATAACTTAAATAAAACAACATTGATCAATTAAGCCTGTCTTATTCAACATCCAAAGCAAAGCAGTAGTTAACCCCAAATGGCCTGATCAAACGCATTCCTTCTTTACTGATTTGTCATAAACACTGATTCTTTGCAAGTACTGTAAATCCAAACTGCACACCTTCTTTGACTGGCCCAAACAAACTGAATTCAAACCACTGTTTCTTTTACTGATTAAACCAAGATAACGCGAATTTTAATCCGAATCTTGAAATAAACCGCAAAGTGCTGTGGAATTTAAATTCTTCTGAGAATATGCCCATAAAACCCTAATTCCCGATTAAATGCCAAATAACGCTCGCCTGATCACAATTGAACCAAAAATCATCCAAACCCTAAGCCAACTGTATGAAACAATCCAGAGCTCTGAAAATCAGTAACACCATACTTTTGCTTGACTGTCAAGAAAAGTTCGTTTGTCCGATTCTTGAGCCAGTTTGAAAAGTCAGGAAATGTTTGAAGCTGAGATTTCTTGGGGAAAAATGCGAGGGCAAATTTTGGGGTACAACACCGAGTAACATTGTGTTCCGGGCCTTTGACGGGTCTAAAAGGATGGTGCATGGTGAGGTTGATATTCCAATCAAGGTTGGTTCTCAGATCTTCAACTCTACATTTTACGTGATGGACATTCGGCCGTCCTATTCTTGCTTGCTGGGTCGTGCATGGATCCACAAAGTTGGAGCCGTAACCTCAACGCTCCACCAGAAGTTGAAGTACCCGGTCAAAGGGAAGATTGTAACAGTACAAGGGGAGGAGGAATACATGGTCAGCCACCTCAACTCGTTCCGGTACATAGAGATGGATGGGGAGTTCATTGAGACCCCATTTCAACACTTTGAAGAGGTTCCTCAGACACTGGCATCAGTTGAGACTGTGATTGAAGACTCCCCTATGAAGATGGCTTCCTTAAAGGATGCCCGGGCTGTTATTAAGAAAGAAGCTCAAAAGGCTGTTCGAAGTGCGAGGATTGGAAGACCTCCTGTGTTCATCAGTAACTCGGGAGTAAATGCCATCGAAGATGACATAGAGGAGTCTGAATTCGACAGCTGGATCTATCCTACAACCAACGATGGACCAAGCAACTGGACGGAAAAGGACTTCATCCCTATTACTTTTATTACCCAGTAATGAACTCTTTGTTTTGAATTTGTAACAGACAATATTGTAAAACTTTATGGCCCGGTGTCTTACCCGGGGCACTGTGGCTTCACTTGTGATGGGCTTTTGTGTGCCACTTTCATATATCATTAATAAAAGCATTGGACGTTTTGCATTTCAAATTTTCCGCTCCTTGTCTTTCTTTATTATGTATTGTAAAACAGATATTTTACACACACTCACATATACAGGTCCCAATCCACTCTGGATCTCACTGGTAACGACTCTGCTACTGCCAGTTATGACTTCGAAAATCCGATCAACTTAGCCGAAGACGAAGGTGAAAATGATTGCGAAGTGCCTGGTGAGCTTGCAAGACTGCTACTCCCGGAAGAGAGGGTCATTCAGCCACATGAAGAGCTAGTAGAAACAGTGAATCTGGGTACTGAGACAAACAAAAAGGAAGTCAAGATCGGTGCAAATCTGGAGCTTAGTGTGAAACAGCAGTTGATTCAGATGCTGCATGACTACGTGGAAATATTTGCCTGGTCTTACGAAGATATGCCTGGGTTAGATACCGACATTGTGGTTCATCGCCTGCCTACCAAGGAAGACTGTCCTCCAGTAAAACAGAAGGTTCGCCGTATGCGTCCAAAAATGTCTGAGAAAATCAAGGCCGAAGTTATGAAACAGTTTGATGCCAGTTTTCTAGCAGTAACTTCTTACCCTCAGTGGGTCGCTAATGTGGTTCCAGTGCCGAAGAAAGATGGTAAGGTCAGAATGTGTGTTGATTACAGAGATTTGAATAGGGCAAGCCCTAAGGATGACTTCCCTCTGCCTCACATCGACGTCCTGGTTGAAAATACTGCTCAGCACAAGGTATTCTCCTTTATGGACGGTTTCTCCGGTTATAATCAGATAAAAATGGCTCCCGAAGACATGGAGAAGACAACCTTTATTACTCAGTCGGGTACCTTTTGTTACAAGGTCATGCCTTTTGGGTTAAAGAATGCTGGGGCAACATATCAGCGTGCCATGATTGCTTTATTTCATGACATGATCCATCATGAGATCGAAGTATATGTCGATGATATGATTGCGAGGTCCTAAACAGAGGAGGAACACCTTGACCATCTACAGAAGTTGTTTGAAAGGTTGAAACTATACAAGCTGAGGTTGAACCCGAACAAGTGCACCTTCGGGGTGAGGTCTGGCAAACTGCTAGGTTTTGTCGTGAGCGACAAAGGTATTCAAGTGGACCCTGCCAAGGTGAAAGCCATACAAGAGATTCCAGCTCCCAAGACAGAGAAAGAAGTCAGAGGCTTTCTAGGACGTCTGAACTACATTGCCCGATTCATCTCGCACCTAACTGCTACTTGTGAGCCAATCTTCAAACTGCTGAAGAAAGATCAAGTGGTACGTTGGAACGATGAATGCCAGGCCGCTTTCGAAAGAATTAAAGAGTATCTCCAGGAGCCACCTATTCTGATGCCACCAGTGGAAGGGAGACCTCTAATCTTATACTTGACAGTACTTGATAACTCAATGGGGTGTGTGCTGGGGCAGCATGACGAGTCTGGCCGAAAAGAGCATGCTATTTATTACTGTGATCGGTGGAAATAGAACTGACTGTTTAAAGCTGGATCGCGAAATGTCGCGGAAGCAAGAGTCGCCACCGTCTTTTATGTTCTCCAACATGGAAAGGACAAAAGCACAGCAAAATTCCTTTTCGAGAATGTTTCTCGGTTCGGGAGGTAGATTTATAGAAAGGGAAGGTGTTAGCACCCTTTCTATCCATGGTTATCCATGGGCTCTTAGGTACTTGCTCTTATGTTTTCAAAAGATGTTTGCTTTTCAAATCTGAGTGGGTTTGAAAAAGTTTCATTTTTGAAAGATTTCTAAGTGACTCTTGTATCTGTCCTCAAGAGTGTTTGAAATATTTGTTTTGAAAACTTTTGAAAGTGTCTGTGTGAAAAGATTGTTTTGTTTGTTTTTTAGAGAGCAAGTACCCATGAGTCATCCACCTACCCTAAGGAATTAGGCTGTGTAAGAGTCCTTTAGACAATGCTATCCCACTATTGAGAAGTAGGTAGCACCGTCGTTGGAGGTATTCAGGTCAATTCGGTTGTAGGGACAGTGTGGTCACCAAAGCAATAGTAGAACACCTTAGAAGTAACCCTAATGTCCTAGATCCTTTTTAATCCGAGGCAACCGTTTCGAGGCAACTGGATCTTAGACATAAGGGCGACCTCTAAGACGACCTATACTTGACGACCACGTTCGAGGCAACGAGTGAGGCGTACCCTAGAAGTGGCATGTGCATTGTGTGTTGTTTTTCATGTTATGTTTATCTTTGATCATGCGATTGCGAGCTACGAGTTGTTTTTAATTATCATACATTCTTTCATGCAATTTAGCAGTTAGGAGTGCGGAAAATAAAATACGGAAAGGTAAAAGCTACGCTATTACAAGGCGCAAGTCTATACATCGCCAAAAAACAAAGACCCGTTTTGATAAAGGTGCGGAAAGTAAAGAAAGCAATAAACCTAATTACTATTACATTCCAGAAACAGTTACATAATAATCAAAATAAATAATAACGCGCGAAAGAATTAAATTGGACGTCCTTAGGGTTTTTGACCCTTTTGAGCAATTATGAGTTTTTTGTCCTTTGCTTTTAATTAAAATTAAACCTAATTATTTAATTAATTAAAGAAAGATGTTTTTTGTGTTTTTTGTATTTAATGAAAATAAAGAAAAAGGAAATTAAAGGTCAATAACCCTAGTTCTAAGTTTATTTTAATTATTAATAAAATGTTAAAGTTGACCTAATTTAAACTAATTAATTAATTTACATTTGTATGTACAAAAAATAATAATAATTAATAATGATGATAATAAGAAAATGATTAAAAATGTCAAAACCTAATTCTATATAATTTTTTATTTATTGAGAAAAAGGTTAAAATTAAAACCTAAATTAAGCTAAGTTAATTATTAGTATTTATTTACAAAAATAATAGCTAATAGTAAAAAATAATAAACAATAAAAAATGTTTACAATTTTGTGATTTCTGGATTTGTGAAAAAATTAATTTATTGTGAATTAATAATGATAATTATAATAATTAAAAGAATTAAAAGAAAAGAAAATAAAATAGAAAAAATAGCAAACCAAAGGGGGTGTGATGGCCCATATGGAGGTTTTATTCTGGAATTCAGGCCCATTAAGACAAAGCCATGTTTGACTTTCTGGCATCACGTGCTTGCTGGCTGACTAGGGCATAGAGTGTTCATCATTCGTTGGCCTTCAGATTGTGGATCAGGGCCACTTGGCATGTGGAGCGCTGAGGTTTATGGTGGACCATTGAACATGCGCTGCATTGGAATGTGTTAAGAAAAATATTAACAATGGTGTGGGGGACCTGGGAATCGAACCTAGGTCCCAGTACTCCTTGCCTTAGTGCCTTTGCCAGTTGGACTATGATGTGCGTTTGTTAATCTAATGGACAACAAATATTATATACAAAAAAACAAACATTATGACATAAAACAAAAATAACGCGCGCCATATTTGAATATCCTAACCATATGTTGCCACGTCCTTCGTCTTCATCCTGAACCCTGTAAAAAGTAAGCAATTAGCGGGGGTTTTAAACCCCCACAAACTGGAAACATCAAAAATAGCGATTAGGCACACAAGCAATATAAAAAGGGCGCGAGGGTTGGGTTGAATTCGTCTGGCCTTGACGAATTCAACCATGAACGTTTCAAGGTCCAATTGTTCTGTATGTGCAAAGCCCTAATTTAACAGCTTCGAAACCCTAGATGTCTCCCATGGTGGTTTTCGATTCAGAGTGCTATAATCAAATTGGATTATACCAATAGCTTCATAATGTCCCTATTAACATAAATCAATCCAAAAAAATGGTTAAAAACGCATGAATCATGATATGCAATTATGGAAAAGTGTCCAAACCGTGGGACTTGTATTCTTTGATTCTTTGAGCTATGAAGTTGGAAATTGCTTGCAATACATTCAGGGAAACCTCTGCAATGGATTAGAATCAACAAATTCTCTTGAATCGGCCTGGAAGTTAGAAAACAAGTTTGAATTTTTTTCACTTTTTTTTCAATATTGCATATGGTGTTCTTGCAGCAGTTTTTCGTACGTGTATGATTTCAGGGTTTGCTTCAGTACATATAGCACAATAAAATTAGGGTAAATCTTGGCCCAACAATCCATGGCATTATGGTTTGAATGTGTGATTGCCAATCAAATCTTTTTCAATCTTTTTCTTTGATAAAACCTTGCCAATCATGGAGATTTTGAGGTCTTTGATATGTACACGAATTGCCAGCTTGCCCTAGCCTTATTTGCTTCACAAATGATTTAAAAATCATATCTTTTGAATTTTCCTACAATTAAAATCAATTAAATGAATTAATATTAATAAAAATTCAATTAATTAATTAAAAATAAGAAAACAAATCATTTTAAGTTCAATGGATCGTGCATAAGCCTTGGGCAAAGATTCAAGAAGGAATTTGAGGCCCATTAGCAAAAATGAAGTGTTTTAGGCAAAGTTGACTTTTGAAAGTTCCCAAAAATTTCCCAACTTCTCCAATGCATATCTTGCTCAATTTTGAAGCTATGAACATGTTCTTAGACATTTTGGAAAGGTCTTGAAGTCTTCTAACCAATGTCTTTGGTCCCATGTCATTTTTATTTACCAATCTCAAGTTATGGTCTTTGACTTAAAGTGCCTTTTTGTTGACTTTTGAAAATGACCTATAATGTAGAAATTGATAACTTTTTGTGAGAGCATTTCTTGGACTTGGAGTGTGAAGATGAGTTGTAGGAAATGTCATCCCCTTCAAAATGAGCATTGGATGGGATTTTTCTGATAAGCCATGAAAAAGTTATGCCTTGGTCAATTTGCAGTTGACTTTTCAACTGTCCAAAAATAGCAACTTTTGATTCTTGATGATTTTTGAGCCATGCTTGTGGAATCATGATCAAGACTTGATAAAATGATGATTGTGGCTTCAAAATGAGATGTTGACCAAAATTTTTGACTTTTGACTGTCAAATGACCATTTTACCCCTGCAGTTGACTGTGAAGCAATTTAGGGCTTTTGACTGTGCAACTTGGTGCTGTGAGTCTTGAAACTTGACATATGGGTGTTTGACAATGTATATAGGCATATGGGACTTGATTGGACCCTTGGAAACCTCAACTTCCTTGTAAGAACCAAAACCCTAATTTTGACTATGTTAGGAGGGTGTTTGCACTGTGCAATCCTTAATCCATTTGAAGCTTGATCTTGCCAAATCTTGAAGAATATGGGAGGGCAAATTTTGGGGTACAACAATTACCTTAGCAAAAAGTTTACCGACTGTGAGACCCATTACTCGCTGCTCGAGAAAACTTGCTGCGCTTTGGCATGGGCTGCTCGCCGGCTGAGACAGTATATGCTGACTCACACTACTCTATTGATTTCAAAGATGGATCCAATCAAGTATATCTTCGAAAAGCCCGCCTTATCGGGAAGAATAGTAAGATGGCAGATGATCTTGACTGAATATGACATCTAGTACACAACTCAAAAAGCAATAAAGGGAAGTGTATTGGCAGACCATTTGGCACATCAGGCAGTGGATGATTACCAATCTATGAACTTTGAATTCCCGGACGAGAATATCATGTTGATAAATGATTGTGAAACACCTGGACCGGATGAAGGACTTGAGGAAGGATCCCGATGGTCTATGCACTTTGATGGAGCTTCAAACTCTTTGGGTA
The DNA here is from genome assembly GCA_948472305.1 of Vicia faba. NCBI lineage: Eukaryota > Viridiplantae > Streptophyta > Magnoliopsida > Fabales > Fabaceae > Vicia > Vicia faba. The sequence goes on along the minus strand of OX451736.1, from coordinate 1,169,684,501 downwards.
ACGACATTGGCGCTATGATCATATCTCCTAAAGGCTCTCATACTCCGTTTACCGCCCGACTATGTTTCAACCGCACCAACAATATGGCGGAGTATGAAGCATGCATCATGGGTCTTCGAGCTGCAATTGACCTAAGGATTAAGTTTCTGAGTGTCTTCGGAGATTCTGCTCTCGTGATCAGTCAGATCAAAGGAGAGTGGGATACGAAACACCCAAATCTTATTCCTTACAAGGAGTATGTATTGACGTTACTTCCCCACTTCGAGGAGATAACCTTTGAACACTTCCCAAGAGAGGAGAATCAGTTGGCGGACGCGTTAGCTACGATGTCTTCTATGCTCAAAGTCAAATGGGACAACGAGGCTCCCCGAATCATTATTTGGAAGTTGGATGAGCCTGCACATTACCGTGATCTTGAGACCGAAGAGGTAACAAAAAAGCCTTGGTATCATGAAGTGAAGAGGTACCTTGAAACTCAAGAATACCCCGAGGGTGCATCTGTTAATGACAAGAAGTTTCTGAGAAGGTTCGCGGCAAAGTTATTCATCAGTAATGGTATTCTTTACAAACGTAACCATGATTCAACCTTACTGCGTTGTGTGGATAAAATTGAAGCAGAAAGGATCATGGCAGAGCTGCATGAAGGCACTTTTGGAACTCATTCCAGTGGACATACCATGGAAAAGAAAATCCTTCGGGCAGGATATTACTGGTCCACAATGGAAGCTGACTGTTATCAGCATTCTCGGACATGTCACAAGTGCCAGGTCTATGCTGATAAGGTGCACATTCCTCCAGTTCCTATGAATGTCTTGACAGCACCTTGGCCTTTTGCAATGTGGGGCATTGATATGATCGGCGAGATCAGACCTACGGCATCCAACGGGCATCATTTCATCCTGGTAGCGATTGATTACTTTACGAAGTGGGTTGAAGCGGCTTCCTTTGCTACCGTAACCAAGAACGTCGTTGCACGGTTCATTTGGCACAACCTGATCTGTCGATACGGTGTACCAGAGAAGATCATTACGGACAATGGTACCAATCTTAATAACAAAATGATCACTGAGCTCTGCGAGCAATTCAAGATACAACATCATAACTCTTCTCCCTACCGGCCGAAGATGAATGGGGCTGTAGAAGCAGCTAATAAGAACATTAAGAAGATTGTGCAGAAGATGACAGTAACATACAAAGACTGGCACAAGATGTTACCATTTTCTCTTCATGGGTATCGTACTTCAGCACGGACGTCAACAGGGGCAACACCTTATTCCTTGGTTTATGGCATGGAGGCAGTCTTGCCCATTGAAGTTCAGATACCCTCTCTTCGGATCATGAAAGATACAGGTTTGAGCGAAGACGACTAGATTCAGACCCGACTTGATCAATTGAATCTAATCGACGAAAAGAGACTTACTGCTATTTGTCATGGTCAGACATACCAAAAACGGATGATCAAGGCATTTAACAAGAAAGTCAGACGACAAGAGTATCGAGTTGGGGACCTGGTAATCAAGCACATTATTCTACCTCAAGGTGATCCCAGGGGAAAATGGACCCCTACCTACGAAGGGCCATTTGTGGTTAAGAACATCTTCTCAGGAGGAGCGATGATTCTAACCACCATGGATGGTGACGACCTTCCTCACCCCGTCAATGCAGACATAGTAAAAAGATACTACGCATAATCAAAGACCCGCTAGGTCGACTGGCCTAGGCAAAAATAAGGGCTTCCCGACGAACCAAAAGGGTTCGGGCAAAAATAAGGGATGAAAATAAAAAAAAATCTGTACACCCGGCAAGTCGAAAACCTGAAAAGGCGGCTTGGGCAAAAATGGGTATCCCGGTGGACTGAAAACCCGAAAGGGCGGTCCAGGCAAAAGTTAGGGATAAGCGTAACACTATGTCTCATTGGATCACCCTGCATCCAGACTTCGGTATCAACTATCAGGCTCGGACGACACCAATCAATCAGACTCATCTCCAACTAAGCAGCAAAGTAATGAGACGCTTGAAGATATAAAGGCAATAGCAGAGTTGGAACCCAGTGGGACTATTCGCATAGCTGTTTTGTTTTATTTTCACAAATTGTATAAATCCTATTTGTTCGGCAGCATTCTCTTACTAGGACGCCAACCTCTTGTACAAAATGCCTATTTGCAGGCCAAACTTCAAAAATCAATACAAATTCATTTTCAGACAAATTTCAAACTGTTTTCCCTTTATCTGTTTTGTTTTGCAAAGAACGTCCAATGTTCATTTTTGATATATGCATTTGACATTAATTGCTGCTCATAAATATTTACATGCGAAACAAAGGACTAATTACAGGTGATATCAGAAACAGGGGCAATAAGATTTGTCCGAGCTGTCTAGTTGCTCTGTCCGCCAAGGTACCGAGGTATATTCAGTTGAAGAATATGGATAAGATACCTTCACTCCCCGCAGAATAAAAACAGTAATGGTAGCACTCCCCACTGATACTTGCAACCATGAACAAATCAGCAAGACTCTTCCCAAGCAGAGTTGATCTACCATCAGCCCGAAAAGGTTTGGTATCCCCAGAAGGTCTTAATATTCCTCAGCAGAGTATAAGAATGTTCCCCAGCGGAATACAAGATACCCCCCGTTGGAGCCATTTCCCCAGCGCAGTCTAAAAAAGACTTCCCCGCTAGGATTAAGTCATCTTGCCCAGTAGATTCTCGAAGCTCATCCCCTGCAGAGTACAAAATGAATCTCCCCAGCCAAATTCAGAAGGTTATCCTCCCAAGAGTCTAACTGGGTTATCCTCAGCAAGTTGCAACTGAAAGATCATCCCTAGCGAGGTTCTTTCTTTCCCCAAGCAGGACTTCTATCCTCAACAGATTCAATATCGCCAGTAATGGTAATCCATCCCCAGCGGAGTTCATCATTGAAATCCCCAACAGAGCTTATCAATGGAATCCCCAACGGAGTTATCATTAAAATCATCAGCAGAACATCTCTCCCCCACAGAATAATTCCCCTCGGAGTAATCTCCTCATCAGTTTATTCCCCAACGGAGTCATCCTCTCCTGCAGGTTTATTCTTGCAATCATTTTCGTTCGTCATCCCCAGCGGAAACGAAGAATTCAACTCTATTCTCCAGCAACCTATCCGGGATTTATTTCCCCCAGCTAAAACATTACATTTCCATACATCATGATACATGCATAAAACGCATCATACCACACAATCTCATTTATGTTGAGAACATCATTGCTTGATCCATATCATGCATTGCATATGAATGACCTTCACCTTTCAGGAAGGATGCAGTTAAATTCTCAGCCATATCAAAGGCCTTCTCTGGTCCAGTTAAATCGATTCCTAAAGATTTTCCTGATGACGATCCAGTTGAAGATATTCCAAGACCTGGTTTGGTCCAGTTAAATCGATTCCTAAAGATTTTTCTGAGGCGAAGCCAGTCAATGGAGACAAAATCAGTTAAATTGATTCCTAAAGATTTTGAGGCGAAGCCAGTCAATAGAGACAAAATCAGTTAAATCGATTCCTAAAGATTTTTCTGAGGCGAAGCCAGTCAATGGAGACAAAATCAGTTAAATCGATTCCTAAAGATTTTTCTGAGGCGAAGCCAGTCAATGGAGACAAAATCAGTTAAATCGATTCCTAAATATTTTTCTGAGGCGAAGCCAGTCAATGGAGATAAAATTAGTTAAATCGATTCCTAAAGATTTTTCTGAGGCGAAGCCAGTCAATGGAGACAAAATCAGTTAAATCGATTCCTAAAGATTTTTCTGAGGCGAAGCCAGTCAATGGAGACAAAATCAGTTAAATCGATTCCTAAAGATTTTTCTGAGGCGAAGCCAGTCAATGGAGACAAAATCAGTTAAATCGATTTCTAAAGATTTTTCTGAGGTGAAGCATGTCAATGGAGACAAAATCAGTTAAATCGATTCCTAACGATTTTTCTGAGGCACAACCCGTCAATAGAGACAATCCATCAAAGGAGACACCCCGTCAAAGGAGACAACCCGTTAACAAAGACAAAACCACCTACCAACAATCTCCAAATGGCATCTGTAAGCCCATTCCCGACATCACCATGCTGATACTACACCATGCGAGTGCAAATTTCTGGGCACTCTAGTGTTCAATTATCTTCCACCTTCGGATCACGAAAGGCTCGAAAGCCAATCTAATCCTCAGGTTTAAGAAAATTGAACAGGGGCAACTGTTGCACCCCAAAATTTGCCCTCTCATGTTTTCCAAAGTCTTCCCCCTGCATGGTTGATCACAAACTCTTGCCTAAGGAAAAGGAAAATTTTTGATTGGTGCTTTAAGTACATTTCGATTGGCATTCTGAAAGACCCTTAGATTGGTGTGCTGAAGGAGCCTTTCGATTGGCATTCTGAAAGGCCCTTCGATTGGTACTTTGAAGGGACACTTCGATTGGCATTATGGACAAGCACTTCGATTTGCATTCTGAAAGACCCTTCGATTGGGATTCTGAATGAGCCTTTCGATTGGCACCCTGGGCCAGGCCTTCGATTGGCATGCCAAGGGATCCTTCGATTTAGCATTGTGTCAAGGCAGCTTCGACAGGCATGTTAACCATGTCCTTTGATTAGTAGGAACAATGCCTTTCGATTGGCCTGTTAACAAAGCCTTTCGATTGGGATCCTTCGATTGATATTTGGACAAGGGCCATTCGAAGAACACCTCCCAGGCCATTTGGAAGAGGCCATCAAAGGGCACTCAGAAAACATGTCCAGGTACACTGAACATGAGAAAATGGCATGTTTCCCTTGAAAATATAGAAATAATTAAATGCTGATTGTGGATTTAATTCCTGAGTTAAGGGCCAAATTTTTGCCTTTTCTGTTCCTAAAGAGCTGATTCGACCAGAGTAACTCTTTTCAAAGCAAGCAGTCGAAGTAGAAGGAGTCCCATTCGAAGGAGGCAAATCAGGACCAATCGAAGAGCAGGGCCTGAGGGCATTCGAAATTCAAAAGTGTCCAGGTTCATTCAAGAGACACGAATGTTTCAAAAAAGGAAATATTTTAATGTGTCTGATTCTTGTCTCATGGCTTTAATGGCCTGTTTAATGGCTGTCTCTTGCCATTACTGCACCCTCACACCCCTATAAATACAAGGTTCAGCATACATATCCAGGACACGAAAATACACACAAAAGCATACAGAAAAGATAGAGAAAAGAAAAAAGGAGAACTTGGAGATACGCTGCCAAAAAACATCAGCACTTCCAGGAAGCCATACCCAATCCCTACACCAGCCATTCCACACTCAGAACCACAGATCCCAACACCTCTGTTTGGTAAAAGAAAAAAATATAATCTCAAACTCATTTTTAAATTCATTTTGATTGCATATTCATGTTATTATTATTGTTTGTGAATGATTTAATGTGATACATATAAGCTACAAGCGCAAAGATGAGATTGTGCCATTGCTTGGGCACAATCTGAGTTTCTCCTTCGAATCCTAGGATAAAAAAAACCCAGACCCAGATTCAGCAGGTGCGAACAAGGGGGAGATTCGAATCAGGGGGGTAAAGTCCCCCTGGACCTTAAACATCTATTTCGTTTTGCAGGAACTACATTCTCAGATTCCTGTTCAGAGTTTCGAAGCTCATCAGTTTAGCTTCGAACTGGACCCAGGATTTCCAGATCGAAGGGTGACATGTCCAGATCGAACACCTTCAGAGTGCAGCCCCTCATGCACCTTCGATCCAGCCTCTTCACTGGGTCGAAAGACAGCCTGCACCTCTTTCGACCCAGGCCCCCAGAATTATATTTTTTTCTTGATTTGCTGCCTGGCCCGTTTGTACTTTATTTACTTTGTTTTTGTTTATTTCTTTTAGTTTTTTTTTAATCAACATAAAAATCATAGAAATAAATAACTTAGAATTAGGATGTAATTTAGTTAATTATTTTAACTTATTTTCTCCAATTTTTAAAATCAGTAGACTTAGGATTTATTTAAATTCAATCCTTTTCATAAACAAAAAAAAATGCAAAAAATATTAGGTTTGTTTTAGAGTTAATTTTAATCAGTATTTTTAATTAATTAAATTTGACTTAATTGAGCATTTAGCATTTTCCCAAAAAATAAAATAAAACAACAAAAAAGAGTTCTTATTCTTAGGATTTTTTTTCAGAGTCACGCGCGTTTATTTTATTGTAACTGCTTACTGGGATATAATAGCTTAAACTAAGACCTTTTTTTACTGCTTTTATTTCCCTAATTTTTGGATATGTAAATAATCCCCTCCCCGAAGCCTTGTAATAGCATAGAATTTACAATTTCTGCACTTTAATTTCCTGCACATATATTAACTGCTTAGATATATGCTAACTAGGATTGTATGACAAGATCTAAAAACAAATGGTAGAACACCTAAAAATACAAAGATAATATAGCTGAAAATTGACACATTTGCACATGCCACTCCTAGGGTATACCTTACTTGGTTGCCTCGAACGTGGTCATTAAGTATAGGATGTTTTAGAGGTCGTCCTTTTGTCCCAAGATCATAAGTTGCCTCAAAACGGTTGCCTCAGAAAAATGATCTAAGACATTAGGGTTACCGCTAAGGCGTCCTAACGTTGCTTTAGTGACCACACGTCCCTTAAAATCGATATGACCTGAAAACTCCAACGACGGTGCTACCTACTCCTCAATAGTGGGATAGCACTGTCTAAAGGACATTTACACAGTTTAATTCCCTTTTGAGTAGGTAGAGGTTCTTAAGTACTTGCTCATTTTAAAAACAAAACAAAACTTTTTGCACTTACACTCTCTTCAAAAACAAAACTCTTTTCAAAAACTCACAAACACAAAGAAAAGCAAACTTTTGAAAACACAAGGAGCAAGTACCTAAGAGCCCGTGGATAACCACGGATAGAAAGGGTGCTAACACCTTCATTTTCTATAATCTACCTCCCGAACCCGAGAAAAATCTCGAAAAGGAATTTTTCTGTTCTTTTGTCCTTTCCTTGTTGGAGAAAATAAAAGACGGTGGCGACTCTTGCTTACCGCGACATTTTGCGAAAACAAACGCAAACGTGAACCAGCATTCCAAAACAGTCAGTTCTCATTCCCACCGATCACAATTTCCAATATTGTAATTGCTTCCAGTTTGTAATAGCGTTTAATTAGGACTTTAATTTATTTATCGCTTTATTTTTACTTTCCGCAATAGTTTAGATTTATCGCTTTATTTACCCGACGCCTTGTAATAGTTTAGATTTAATTTCCCGCAATTTAATTTCCGCACGATATTAACTGTTAGATGTTTGATAAATAGGCAATGCATGACAAGATCAATCTTTAACCTAAAATCAATATAGCTCACCCATGACATGTACATATAAAATTAACCGAACTAACACACTTGCACATGCTACTCTTAGGGTACACCCCACTTGGTTGCCTCGAACGTGGTCATTGAGTATAGGAAGTTTTAAAGGTCGCCCTCTTGTCCAAAGATCATAGTTGCCTCGAAACGGTTGCCTCGGAAAAATGATCTAGGATATTAGGGTTACCGCTAAGGCGTCCTAACATTGCTTTAGTGACCATACGTCCCTTAATCGAATTGACTCGAAAACTCCAAGGACGATGCTACCTACTCCTCAATAGTTGGATAGCATTGTCTAAAGGACATTAACACAGTTTAATTCCTTTTTTCGAGTAGGTAGATGGTTCTTAAGTACTTGCTCCTTTTAAAACAAAACAAAACTTTTCGCACTTACACTCCTTTCAAACAAAAACTCTTTTCAAACCCACAAAAACAAAGAAAAGCAAACTTTTGAAAACACTTTGAGCAAGTACCTAAGAGCCCGTGGATAACCACAGATAGAAAAGGTGCTAACACCTTCCCTTTCTATAATCTACCTCCCGAACCCGAGAAACATCTCGAAAAAAGGAATTTTTCTGTGCTTTTGTCCTTTCCTGGTTGGATAAAATAAAAGGCGGTGGCGACTCTTGCTTACCGCGACATTTTGCAAAAACAAACGCAAAACGCGAACCAGCATTCCAAAATAGTCAGTTCTATTCCCACCGATCACAGAACTGGCGACTTTGCTGGGGATAATTATAAGTGAGGTGTACCTTAGGATTAAATCATTGTGTTTTCAATTGTATGCTTTGTATGCTTTAATTTTGTGGGCTTGTATCGGAGTTTCTATAGATCCTAACCCGAATCTGGGGGTACCCTTTAGGTAAGTAGCAATAAACTGTGAGGGAACTGTCCGGCGTAGACCGACACGGTTGAAGCAGTAGCTACGTTGGTGTGGCACTTTAGTCTGTACCGATATCCCTTGTGTTGGAACGAGGAGAATATGGGTCTTCTAAGGGGTCATTAAGCACCAGCTGACCTTAGAACCTTAAATTGACCAACTTGGCCATAGAACAGTAGCAGTATGCTACACTCATTGAGACTAAACTCTCGCGATGATTCCGACCGCAAGAAAAGGTTGCTAAACTGGAATTATGACCGATTGAGGGGAGTCAGTGATATTGAGATCCTCTAGAACCCGATTACTATTTTTAGGACAGGTTTAAACCAACTAAACTGAAAGAGGGTAATACCTAAACTCCATGCCAGCCTAAACTTAAGGCTATTTGTGTGACTTGTGTGCCTTCAAACTTGAACTACTTGCACATTCTTGTTATCTGACAACATGAGTTCCTTGCAGGTTTTGCTTACAGTCCTTATCCAATAATTTGGATTTATTGCAGGGTTTACTTACATCACCTCACACTTTTGCTTAAAAGCATAGCATACACATCATAACATCATGCCTTAACATTTCCTTAACCATTTCAAGGATCTCAAGGGTTTGTGATGCAGGTTATGGTAAATCAAATGTCTAGCAAGGGGCAAATGGGATTTATTTTCCTCTAGCCAAGGTTGTCTAGAGATCAAAACACGATAACTTGAGTTAGGGGCTATGACGCACTCGATATGGTGAGCTTGACTCTTGAAGAAGGACTCTTAACAACATGAAGTTCCTTCAATCAAAGCTACAAGATTCAAATTTTAGCAGTTTCTTGTTTACCCTGCGAGATCCTTGAAAACATTGCATACATATATCATACATATCATTGCATAACAGGTCTCTCATGTTCTCGCTGTTTATTTCAGCAATGGCTCTCCAACAAGACAACCAAGATCTCCAGGCTCAAAATGCTCAACTTCAAGAAATGTTCATGAACCTATCCCAGGGGCAAGAAGAAATAAAAGCTCTTCTCACAAGGGGCTTAGTCCTAGGGAATCCAGGCGGCATCAGGAATGACCAGTTGGAAGGGCTAGAAATTGAGTTGGCAATATGAAGATCCAGATGATGGGACAGCTGGTGGGCAAGATGGCTCTCATTCAAGACCTGGCTCAAAGACAAGAAGAGCTCAGGGTCCTCGTCAACAAACTACTTCAAAATAACCAAATGGGGCAAACAACTAGGGCTGAAGATCAAGTCATCATTCAACCTCCCTTGAGACAAGAAGACAAGGGAAAAGCTCCCCAGCTTGCTTCAAGGTCACAAGCCCAACAACAACCTCGCCAGCGTCAACGGGGTAATCGGCGTAAGCAAAATACATCTGGAAGACATTTCTCTGAGACTGATATACCATCATCTCTAATACTGAAACGCTTGTTGGAGGTCAATCTGATTCCTTTAAAGGATCCTCCCTGGAATCCCAATACCTCTGCTCCTGGCTATCACCCCGATGCATTTTGTGTCTACCACTCCTATAGTCCTGGACATGACACCGACGACTGTTGGACTTTGAAAAACAAGATCCAAGACTTGATTGACGGAAGAATGCTGGAATTCATGCCGGATGGTGAGATGAAAATCTTCCGCTGAGGGTTCTCCATTTGAAATGACTAGCTCGAACTAAAAAACTTTTTGTTCATTTGAATTCTGAAGTTGTATTTTTCTTTGCTTATTCAAACAATTATTATCATGTCAAACTTTTTATTTCATTAATGCATTACACGTGTCTGTTTTGAATCAATCCATTCGTATTCACTATATTCAAATTGCTTTCATTTTTGTGATGTTCAACTCTCGATTAAAAAATTCTAAGCCTTTTGAGGGAGGATGACGAAAATGATATCAAAATCTCTACAGTATGCTTTTGAACGGACCCTACTGACGAGGTACAGGCATTGTTTCAAATCCTAAACGGTGGAGTTATAAGGAAGATAATCCCTAGTCAACCCCTTTGAGCCAAAGAAGTGGAGTTTTTCTTTTCACAAATTAAAACCCTTAAATACAACCTGGGGCAGGGTAGTTTTCTCAGTTGATCCAGGTGCACAATGAATGGCATCAAAGAAGTCCTTCTGAAACAAAAGACGGTGTTGGTTCCGTATAATCGTAAGGACGGGAAGTCATTATCTCTCAGAAATAAAATCCCATTAAGTCAAAACCTATGAAGGAGACTTACGAAACTGGGGCGTCTCGCTGACTGTAAGCATAAAACAAACAGTTCAGGCAAAAGACAGGGATAATAAAAACTAAAAAAAATCCTACAAACTCTCAACAAAATGACTGCCTGTCCCAAATAAGTTGTCAGTATCCGAACCATCACTGGTATATCAGAGAAAAGACTCAAACAAGATCTAATGCACGATTAGTTGAGTTTAGGATCGAAGAACATCACGAAGAACGAGTGGGTACAGATAAAATTTGAGCCTTTATCCTTTGTTTCTTAAACCGTGAACCAGGCCACGTTATAAACCTTAAAAGTCCTAGCTGAAGCATGGGTTAGGCCGAAAGCATACTATTACAAAAGGTATCCTGACTCCTGTAGGGCTCGCTGTAAAATCTTGAGTTGACATCACATTTTACAAAAATTCGCTTGTTTTATTGAAAACCGCATTTTCAAAACAAACATAAGCTTTGCATTCTTAAAATAACATTGCTTGCATATGACTATTTGTTCGAACAACAGAGAAATTGGCACGACGAATATCCCGTGAACAAAAACCTTCGCAGCAAAAAGGGTCACCTCAAGTGGAAAAAACACTTCCAATCAAGGGGAACGACATGATCATTGTCCATCATCTGGGGCAGTTAAGTCAAGATTCAAGGAATCTCTCAAGGATTCCAAATAGCCTGGGACAAATCTCCATCTGAATCAATGGGGGCATTAGACATGAATTCCAGCAGCGAATCTTGCATGATCAAACGAAGATCTTCTGGTAGTATGGCAACACAACACTACCGGCAGTGACAACTCCCTACACTCCGAGAGCATGGACATAGTTAAAAAAGTACTACGCATAATCAAAGACCCGCTAGGTTGACTGGCCTAGGCAAAAATAAGGGCTTCCCGGCGAACCAAAAGGGTTCGGGCAAAATAAGGGATGAAAATGGAAAATTTGTACACCTGGCAAGTCGAAAACCTGAAAAGGCGGCTTGGGCAAAAAAGGGTATCCCGATGGACTGAAAACCCAAAGGGGCGGTCTAGGCAAAAATTAGGGATCAAAGCGTACGACTATGTCCCGTCATCTCGTCACTGGCCTACCAGAAGAAGGCTTGTCGTTTTAAATGAAAGATACCAAGCACCTTATAGGTGGGGATAATACTCGATCCACAGGGCCTCTGCAGGCACCTTCTCCCACAGAAATAGGGGCAAGAAGAATTGTCCAAACTACACAGTTGCTCTGTCCATCAGGTACAAAGATACATTCAGCTGACGAATACGGCTAAGACACTTTCACTCCCCGCAGAGTAAGACAATAATGATAGCTCTCTCAGCTGAGGCTTACAGCTATGAACAAATCAGCAATACTCTCCCCAAGCAGAATTCATCCACCATCAGCGCTAAAAAGGTTTGGTATCCCCAGAAGGTCTTAATATTCCTCAGCGGAGTATAAAGATATTCCCCAGCGAAATTCATTAGTGGAATCCCCAGCAGAATTTATCATTAAAATCCCAAGCTAAAACATTACATGTCCATACATCATGATACATGCATATACGCATCATACCATACAATCTCATTTATTTTGAGAACATCATTGCCTGATACATATCATGCATTACATACAGCTAACCTTTACCTTTCAGGAAAGACACAATCAAAATTCAAGTTATGAAGCCCGGGTACGACCGGATAGTATCTTGATTTCTACAGCATATTGTGAAGCCCAGACTATGAACGGATAACAATATCAGACTACCGCGAAGCCTGGATTACGACCAGATAGTGATATCTCTCAAAAGCAAGCTATGAAGCCCGGAGAACGACCGAATAATCGTTTATTCCCCAGTGAGCTGTAAAGCCCGGATTACGACCGGATAGCAGCTCAGTAAGCACCATGAAGCCTGGATTCAACCAGATAATGGTATATCATAAACACAAGCCGTGAAGCCCGGATCACGACCGAATAACAACTCAGCAAGTTATTGTGAAGCCTGGATTACGACCAGAAAGCAATACAAGGCCATGAAGCCTGGATTACGACCAGATAATGGTAGAAGATGTTGTGAAGACTGGATTACGACCAGATAGCAACCAAGAGTACTATGAAGCCTGGATTACGACCAGATAATGGTATATCTTTAATAAAAGTTATGAAGCCCAGATTCGACCGGGTAGTATCTTGTTTCCTCCGAACACCATGAAGCCTGGATTTCGACCAAATAGTGGTATGATACATCGTGAAGCCTGGATTACGACCAGATAGTGTTAAGGGACACTGTGAAGCTTGGATTACGACCAAATAGCAGTTTACCCAGCCAGTTACTATGAAGCCCGGATTCGACCGGATATTAGTAAACCCAACAGTCAAAGGGAAGCCCGGATGCGACCGAATAACCACTTGGTTTGTTCTGAAGCCTGGATTTCGACCAGATAAGAAGTGAAGTATTGTGAAGATTGGATTCGACCAGATTGCAGTACGTGACACCATGAAGCCTGAATTCGACCAGATAATGGTATAACACATCGTGAAGCCTGGATTACGACTAAATAGCATTAAGGGACACTGTGAAGCTTGGATTACAACCAAATAACAGTTTACCCAGCCAGTTGCTATGAAGCCCGGATTCGACCGGATACTAGTAAACTCAACAGTCAAAGGGAAGCCCGGATGCGACCGGATAACCACTTGATTTATTCTGAAGCCTGGATTTCGACCAGATAAGAAGTGAGGTATTGTGAAGATTGGATTCAACCAGATAGCAGTACGCGACACCATGAAGCCTGGATTCGACCAGATAATGGTATAACACATCGTGAAGCCTGTATTACGACCAGATAGAGGTACAAGGAACTGTGAAGCTTGGATTCCGACCAAATAGCAATTTATATGGACAGTTACTAAGAAGCCCGGAGTCGGCCGGATATTAGTGTGCCCTAAATTCAAGTTGAAGCCCGGATGCGACCGGATAACCACTTGATTTATTCTGAAGCCTGGATTTCAACCAGATAAGAAGTGAGGTATTGCAAAGCCTGGATTACGACCGTGTAGCAAGTTTAATCTCATCTCCTCAGTAAGACACTGTAAAGCCTAGATTACGACCAGATAGCAGTCGGTCTTATCACTATGAAGCCTGGGTTGCGACCAGATAGTAGTTCACTCTCACCTCTTCAATAGAGATGATTCCTCAGTAGAATAACGGACGATCGAAGCTCCTAAAATTCGACAGATATGATTCCCCAGTAGAATAACGGACGACCGAAACTCCTAAAGTTTTATTTCTCCTAAGACAAAGAACAACATTCCCCAGCGGAATCTCCCTCAACAACAGGTATACAAGCTCTCGCTAAGGAATCTCTTACGCGATCGACACTCCTTCGGATGGCATATTTAAGCCCATCTCCCATCATCAATCTCCAAATGGTATCTGTAATCCCATTCCCGACATCACAAGACAAATACTACTTCATGCGAGTGCAAATTTCTGGGCACTCTAGTGTTCAATCATCTTCCACCTTCGGATCACGAAAGGCCCGAACGCCAATCTATATCCTCAGGTTTAAGAAGATTGAACAGGGGCAACTGTTGTACCCCAAAATTTTCCCTCCCATATTCCTTAAGACATGTCAAGAATCATCTCCAAGTTGTTTAAGATGGCTCAAGAGTTGGACAGTCAAATCACCTCCTAAGGCAGTCAATTCAAAATTAGGGTTTTGTGTTGCATCAAGGTCCTCACATCCAAATGGTATCAAGTTCTCCCCAATGTCCTAATATTCTCTCAAGTTCATCCATGTCAAATTTCAAGCCTTGCAGAGAAAGTTTGGTCAGTCAATTGCTCAAGAAGTCCAAAAATCGACTGTGCTAGGGCAAAAGTCAACTGTGACCTAAATACAGTCAAACCTCAAGATTTTTTGCCAACATTATCATTTTGAAGGATAATTCATCATTTTATCAAGGGTTGATCATGATTAATCAAGGATTGCTCAAGATTCATCAAGATTCAAAAGTTGCTAAATTAAGGTTTTGTAGGAAAAGTCAACTCAACTTTGACCAAGCATAACTTTCTAATACTTTATGAGAAATGACTCATCCAAAGCTCATTTTGAAGAGCATTAAATTTCCTACAATCCATATTCACACCCCAAGATCAAGAAATGCTCTCACAAAAAGTTATAAATTTGGACATTATAGGTCATTTTTGAAAGTCAACAAAAACACCTTTTTTTCCAAATCTTATAACATGAGCATGGAATATCAAAATGAGATGAGACAAAAAATGTTGGTTAGAGGACATCTCAAGGTTTCTAAAAAGTCCAAGAACACTTCCAAAAGTTCAAAATTGAAAATGTTATGCATTGTTGAAGTTGGGCATTTTTCCAAAATTGCCAAAAGTCAACTATCCTCAAAACTCCAATTTTTGACAAAAGGGCCCACTTTTTTCCACTTGATTTGGTCTTTTCACACCACACACGTGTCACATATTCAATTTCATGACCAATCATTTATTTTTCTATTTTATTTAATTTTTATTGATTTAATTCATTTTAAATCAATATTAATTCAAATAAAATCCAAAAATTAATGGAATGAGATTTTTTTTGATCATTACAGGTCTTCATTACCAAGATATACCTAATCAAATTTGTATCAAGCATTGTTGTGCACAAAATATCAGATTTGGTACAATTTTGGAAAGTTTATCAATGGTGATCATATCAAATCCCAAACCTTGAATGCACATGGATTGAAAACCCAACTCTTGACCTAATTCATTCCCATATACACACACAAGCTAGGCATACAAAGAGGAAGAGCTAAGAACTGCAAAAACGGCCAGACAAACTTTGAAAAAAGCTTGAAAAAGTGGAATCTGAAAATGATCTTAGGGCTCGAATCAAAGCAAAAACTTGACACTAATCTCTTGCTGGACGTCTGCCGAAGCGACTGGAATCGAAACCAAGTCATAAAATCTCCTAAATCGCACTGGAAGTATCCACGAATATGACCCTGTACACGAAAACATAGCTCCTCATTCTTGCGTCTTTTTGACAAAGCATTAGCATATTCTTGTTCCTTGTATGATTTCTAAGCTTTTTACAATATTCGATTTTGTTTTCATAGCCTGTATTGTAATGCCCGAACCTAGGGTTTTCTTGTTTTGTTTTTAGGCGTTTGCTTTGCACGTAAAATTAGGACTAATAATGGATATAGAGATGATTAGGAAGGAGAGACGAAGCGAACCATGGCTCTGGATTGCATTTCTATAGCCTAGAGTGGATTTTAGGACGAATCTAGGGATTATGCTGCGGATAAAATCCGCAGGTAAAAATCCTGGTTTGTCAACGAAGAAGACGAAGCGTGTCTTCTTCCCATTGGTTCTTTTAAATTTCGCGCTTGTTTTTTTTATTGCCAGGCATATTAATTTATTTTGAATATAATATTTGTTTGGTATCCCAATAACAAAAGAACACGTTGGTTGAGTTGGCAAACAGGCTAGTGCATGATCCATTGGGACCTGGGTTCGAATCCCAGGTCCCCCAAAACTTTGTTGCCTTTCATTTTCAGGAAATTCCATGCAGCGTCCAAAACAGGGCTCACCATACACCCTTGTCCAGATACTTGCCAAGTGGCTTCAGATCTGATCCATTGGTCAAAACTGCAAGCTTACCATATACTCTCCAGTCAACGCACATGCATGGAATGGCCAAGGTCAAAGCAGGCTGAACGTTAATGGGCCAAATAATTGCCAGACTCACCACCAATTTGGGCCCAGCACCCCCTTGGTTATTTCTTTTCATATTTCATTTTTTTTATTATTTAATTGTTTTATTAATTATTATTATTATTTACACTAACCAATTATTTTTCTTAATAAAAACAGAAAACAAAAAAATATTTTCATTAATTTCATTATTTTATTTTTGTAATTAAATAATAATTTAATTGACTTAGTTTTAATTAGGCATGATTTAAACCCTTTTTGCAATAAATTAAAAGTAATTTAGAATATTAAGTTTTAATAATTTTAAATCAATTTTATTTTTATTTCCTTAAATATTCTAAAACCCCAAAAAAAAATATTTTTTATTTAATTAATTAATTAACTTAGATTTAATTTCCATTTAATTCAAAATAACAAAAAAAAAACATGCTTTCTTTAAAAAAAAGGGTCAAAACCCTAAAAATGCGTTGTCTTAATTTTCTCGCACGCGTACCATTATTTCCAATATTGTAATTGCTTCCAGTTTGTAATAGCGTTTAATTAGGACTTTAATTTATTTATCGCTTTATTTTTACTTTCCGCAATTTAAATTAAAGGTTCGTTTTTGGCGATGTAAATACCCGACGCCTTGTAATAGTTTAGATTTAATTTCCCGCAATTTAATTTCCGCACGATATTAACTGTTAGATGTTTGATAAATAGGCAATGCATGACAAGATCAATCTTTAACCTAAAATCAATATAGCTCACCCATGACATGTACAGATAAAATTAACCGAACTAACACACTTGCACATGCCACTCTTAGGGTACACCCCACTTGGTTGCCTCGAATATGGTCATTGAGTATAGGAAGTTTTAGAGGTCTCCCTCTTGTCCAAAGATCATAGTTGCCTTGAAACGGTTGCCTCGGAAAAATGATCTAGGATATTAGGGTTACCGCTAAGGCATCCTAACATTGCTTTAGTGACCACACGTCCCTTAATCGAATTGACCTGAAAACTCCAACGACGATGCTACCTACTCCTCAATAGTGGGATAACATTGTCTAAAGGACATTAACACAGTTTAATTCCTTTTTTCGAGTAGGTAGATGGTTCTTAAGTACTTGCTCCTTTTAAAACAAAACAAAACTTTTCGCACTTACACTCCTTTCAAACAAAAACTCTATTCAAACCCACAAACACAAAGAAAAGAAAACTTTTGAAAACACTTTGAGCAAGTACCTAAGAGCCCGTGGATAACCACGGATAGAAAGGGTGCTAACACCTTCCCTTTCTATAATCTACCTCCCGAACCCGAGAAACATCTCGAAAAAAGGAATTTTTCTGTGCTTTTGTCCTTTCCTGGTTGGATAAAATAAAAGACGGTGGCGACTCTTGCTTACCACGACATTTTGCACAAACAAACGCAAAACGCGAACCAGCATTCCAAAACAGTCAGTTCTATTCCCATCGATCACAACATGCTTCATACTCCGCCATGTTGTTGGTGCAGTTGAAACATAGTCGGGCGGTAAATGGAGTATGAGAGCCTTTAGGAGATATGATCACGATGCCAATGCCATTACCCAAAGTGTTTGAAGCTCCATTGAAGTACATAGACCATCGGGATCCTTCCTCAGGTCCTTCATCCGGTCCAGGTGACTCACAATCAGTTACCAACATGATATTCTCGTCCGGAAATTCAAAGTTTATAGACTGGTAATCTTCCACTGCTTGATGTGCCAAATGGTCAGCCAACACACTTCCCTTGATTGCCTTTTGGGTCGTATATTGGATGTCATACTCAGTTAAGATCATCTGCCATCTTGCTATTCTTCCGGACAAGGCAAGCTTTTCGAAGATATACTTGATTGGATCCATCTTTGATATCAACAGAGTAGTGTGAGTCAACATATACTGTCTCAGCCGGCGAGCATCCCATACCAAAGCGCATCAAGTTTTCTCGAGCAGTGAGTATCAGGTCTCACAGTCAGTAAACTTTTTGCTAAGGTAATAAATAGCATACTTTTTTCGGCCAGACTCGTCATGCTGCCCCAACACACACCCCATTGAGTTGTCGAGTACTATCAAGTATAAGATCAGAGGTCTCCCTTCAACTGGTGACATCAGAATAGGAGGCTCTTGGAGATACTCTTTGATCCTTTTGAAAGCGGTCTGGCATTCATCGTTCCAACATACTACCTGATCTTTCTTCAGTAACTTGAAGATTGGCTCACAAGTAGCAGTTAGGTGCAAGATGAATCGGGCAATGTAGTTAAGATGTCCCAGAAAGCCTCTGACTTCTTTCTCTATTCTGGGAGCTGGCATCTCCTGTATAACTTTCACTTTTTCAGGATCCACTTGAATACCTTTGTCGCTTACGACGAAACCCAGTAATTTACCAGATCTCACCCCGAAGGTGCACTTGTTCGGGTTTAACCTCAGCTTGTACAACTTCAACTTGTCAAACAGCTTCTGCAGATGGTCAAGGTGTTCTTCCTCAGTCTGGGATCTTGCAATCATATCGTCGACGTATACTTCAATCTCATGATGGATCATGTCATGAAACAAAGCAACCATGGCCCATTGATATGTTGCCCCAGCATTCTTCAACCCAAAAGGCTTGACCTTGTAGCAAAAGGTACCCCACTGAGTAACAAAAGTTGTCTTCTCCATGTCTTCGGGAGCCATTTTAATCTGGTTATAACCGGAGAAGCCATCCATGAAGGAGAAGACCTTGTGCTGAGCGGTGTTGTCAACCAGAACGTCAATATGAGGTAGAGGGAAATCATCCTTAGGGCTTGCCCTGTTTAAATCCCTGTAGTCAACACACATTCGGATCTTACCATCTTTCTTCGGCACTGGAACCACATTAGCAACCCACTGAGGGTAAGAAGTAACTGCTAGAAAACCAGCGTCAAACTGTTTCATAACTTCAGCCTTGATTTTCTCAGACATTTCTGGACGCATTCGGAGGACCTTCTGTTTCATTGGAGGACAGTCTTCCTTGGTAGGCAGGCGATGAACCACAATATCGGTATCCAACCCAGGCATATCTTCATAAGACCAGGCAAATATATCAACGTAGTCATGCAGCATCTGAATCAACCGTTGCTTCACACTAAGCTCCAGATTTGAACCAACCTTGACTTCCTTCCTGTCTGTCTCAGTACCCAGATTCCCTGTTTCCACTGGCTCTTCATGTGGCTGAATGGCCCTCTCTTCTTGAAGTAACAGTCTTGCAAGTTCACCCGGCACTTCGCAATCATCTTCACCTTCGTCTTCGGCTAAGTTGATCGGATTTTTGAAGTCATAACTAGCAGTAGCGGAGTCGTTACCAGTGAGATCCAGAGTGGATGTAGACCTGTATATGTAAGTGTGTGTGAAATAGCTGTTTTGCAATATATAATAAAGAAAAACAAGGAGCACAAGATTTGAAATGCAAAAAAAGTCCAATGCTTTTATTAATGATATATGAAGATGACACACAAAAGCCCTTACAAATGAAGCCACGGTGCCCCGGGTAAGACACCGGGCCATAAAGTTCAAAACATTGTCTGTTACATATTCAAAACAAAAAGTTTTATTACTGGTTGATAACTGAAACGGGCATAGAATCCTTCGCTGTCCAATTGCTTAATCCACCATTGGTAGTCGGGTAGATCCACCTATCGATATCAAACTCTTCATCATCGTCATCCCTGATAGCATTCACCCCTGCATCTTGTTTAGGCTTCTCTGGTGCTCCGAACTCGATCTCTTTCGCATCAATCAAGTCTTGTACCTTGTTCTTCAAAACCCAACAATCATCTGTATTATTCCCCGGGCTATCAGAGTGATAAGCACAACGGGCATTAGGGTTGTACCTCGATGATGTGGTATTTGGATTCTTCGGGTCTTCCTTTAGAACCACCAGATTAGTCTTCAGCAACTGTGGCAGAATCTGAGATAAGGTCATGCTGAGACGGGTGAATTGCCTTCGAGGTCTCTCATCCTTTTGTTGATTGTTGTGCTGAGGAGCACCAGCAGGTTTTGAAATAACAACCGCATTCACAGCTTGGCGGTGTTCAGGTCTATCCTGTCTTCTTGCACTGTAGACAACACTGGACTCTTTCTTAAACGGCTTCTTCTCGGTGCTCGATGAAGCACCCTTTTGTATCTTACCAGCTTTAATACCAGCTTCTATCCTTTCACCGGTCAAAATAAGCTCTGTAAACCCAGACGAAGAGCTTCCAATTAGATGGTTGAAAAATGGACCAGACAGGGTCCCCAAAAACATGTCAACAAGTTCCCGATCAGCTAAGGGTGGTTGTACTCTTCCGGTGAGGTCTCTACACTTTTGAGCATAATCTTTGAATCCTTCACCCGTTCCCATTGACATACCCTGGAGTTGGGTACGCGTAGGAGTGAGGTCGGAGTTGTACTGATACTGCCTGTAGAATGCAGTAGCCAAATCTTCCCAACTGCGGATACTGGCTCCGTCCAACTGATAGAACCACTCAAGCTGAGTCCCTGAGAGACTGTCTTGGAAGAAGTGGATCCATAGGTTCTTATCAGCTGTGTACGGCTGAATCTTCCTCACATATGACCGGAGGTGCAGCTTCAAACAAGAAACTCCGTCATACTTAGCAAAGGCTGGTGCCTTGAATTTGTGGGGAATGACTACCCCAGATGATAGACCTAGATCACCAAAGTCCAGACCAGGCACCTTTTGAACCTCCATAGCACTCAACCGGTCTTCCAGTTGCTTGTATCTATCCTCGGCAGGAGGATACTGTTCTTCATCATAGTCCGTCTCGTTGTCGGAGACCACAGGGCTAGGAGCCTTCGTTTCTTGTGGACTATCCTTCCCTCCAGATGAGGTGGTCAGATCAACTTCATTCTGTAGCCTGTTTCCAAACCTCTTTCCTGTGTTGAACATGATGGTCCTCTTCTTCTTCTTTTCTTTCAGAATCAGGGTCTTCAGGTCTTGCTGACCCTTAGCTAGACTCATGAACAACTCTTGAAATTGGGCATTCTGGGCCTGTAGGGCCTTGATATCTTGCTCAGTTGAAGGTTCAACAAACATGATGAGTGAGTGCTGAAATAAACAGCGAAGAAGATAAGAGACCTGTAAAGGGTACCGGTTTATGAAGTGCATGGGATGAAATGCGTATGATTTATGATTTCAAAGACAATTGAGAGATTCAAATTTGTAAGGAAACACACTTTATTAGATAAACTTTAGAATTCAAATTGTTCAACTGATGCCCTTAGGGCGTTACAAGAATGGAAATACTGAAAAGTAAATAAAAACTGGAAATGAAATCATCAAAGGCCTATCAATGCTCCCATGGTCTCTTCTTCTCAGTGTAGACATAGTCGTTGAGAATCTGCTCGTTCTCCAGTTGCCTAGTCAGCTTCTAGATCTTTTGCTCTTGCTCGTTGAATTTCTCTCGGTAAGAATCCCGTTCATCCCTCAGCTGCATCCAAGACCTTTTCAGTGCCCCAATGTCAGTGGGCATATAAGGATGGAGGATGGTTGGAAGAACCCCTTCTTCATTAGCAACTTCAAGAGTGACAGGCTGGACGGCTTCATATGGCATACCCAGCTTTTAGGCACGGATAGTCACCTCATCCATACCCTTGAGAGTCCAGATAATGTCATTATGAGAGAGAGACATCACTCTATAAGCCCGGCCCATGCCTTCTTTGTTCTTCAGTACTGACTTAGGGAGGTGCAAAATAAACCACCTCGACAACAAAGGAGCACAGCACATCAAGGTTCCCCGCTTTCGGGCAGTACGAGCATAGAGCTGATGAAGAATGTCACCCAAGAGAGTGGGTACCAGGTTCTGAGAGATGAAGATCTTTATGGCATTCACATCAACAAAAGTGTCAGGATTCGGAAACAGTACCAAGCCATATATCATGAGAGCCAAAATATCCTCAAACGCCTTAAAGTCTAGGCTATCCCAGAAGTAGTTAGCCTTGCCAACCAAGAACTTAGTCAGAAAGCCTTTTGCTCCACTCCTAGTCTCCCAATTAGCCATTACCTCTTCTTTGGTCAAATGAAGGGCTGCAGCAATCCCTTCGGGCCTAAGAGTCTTCTCCCAACCAGTAAACGGGGTTTTCTCCAGAACAGAGATACCGAGCAGCTCAGATAACTCTTCTAGGGTGGGAACCAGCTGATAGTCTTGAAAAGTAAAACAATCGTACAGCGGATCATAGAACTGGACTAGGACACTCATCATCTTCTCGTCCAATTTGGAGGTGACCAAACTGAGAAGAGAACCATGCCTCCTGATGAAGGAAGTAGTGTCAGGCATCTTGGCAACCAACTCTTTAAGCAAGGTAGGGACTTGGACAAAGTTGATCCGGATGGTATTCTTACGCATGGGCATCATGATGACCTACAAAACAGAACAAAGATGAATCCCTCCTGTCTTTGAAATAGGTTAGTCCTTATGCAAGATGTATGCAATGTTATGATGTCATGATAGTAAGCACACCACAAGTATCCACAAAAAGCAAACATGGTAAAGGCACACAAGTCACATAGAGAGCCCTTAGATTTCAGGCTGGCAAGGAGCTTAGGCACTACCCTCTTTCAGTTCAGTTGGTTTAAACTTGTCCTAAAAATAGTAACCGGGTTCTAGAGGATCTCAATATCACTGACTACCCTCAATCAGTCATAATTCCAGTTTAGCAACCTTTTCTTGCGGCCATAATCATCGCGAGAGTTTAGTCTCAATGAGTGTAGCATACTGCTACTGTTCTATGGCCAAGTTGGTCAATTTAAAGGTTCTAAGGTTAGCTGGTGCTTAATGACCCCTTAGAAGACCCATATTCTCCTCGTTCCAACACAAGGGATATCAGTACAGACTAAAGTGCCACACCAACGTAGCTACTGCTTCAACCGTGTCGGTCTACGCCGGACAGTTCCCTCACAGTTTATTGCTACTTACCTAAAGGGTATCCCCAGATCCGGGTTAGGATCTATAGAAACTCCGATACAAGCCCACAAATGTAAATCATACAAAGCATACAATTGAAAACACAATGATCTAATCCTAAGGTACACCCCACTTATTGAAATCCCCAGAAGAGTCGCCAGTTCTGTGATCGGTGGGAAAAGAACTGACTGTTTTTGGAATGCTGGTTCGCGTTTTGCGTTTGTTTTTGCAAAATGTCGCGGTAAGCAAGAGTCGCCACCGTCTTTTATTTTATCCAACAAGGAAAGGAAAAAGCACAGAAAAAAAATCCTTTTTCGAGATGTTTCTTGGGTTCGGGAGGTAGATTATAGAAAGGGAAGGTGTTAGCACCCTTTCTATCCATGGTTATCCACGGGCTCTTAGGTACTTGCTCATAGTGTTTTCAAAAATTGCTTTTCTTTGTGTTTGTGGGTTTGAAAGAGTTTTTGTTTTGAAAGGGGTGTAAGTGCGAAAAGTTTTGTTTTGTTTTAGAATGAGCAAGTACTTAAGAACCATCTACCTACTCAAAAAAAGAATTAATCTGTACAAATGTCCTT
This sequence comes from Vicia faba, assembly GCA_948472305.1. NCBI lineage: Eukaryota > Viridiplantae > Streptophyta > Magnoliopsida > Fabales > Fabaceae > Vicia > Vicia faba. The sequence continues at coordinate 1,169,660,847 of OX451736.1, read as the reverse complement.
TAGACAATGCTAGCCCACCATTGATGAGTAGGTAGCACCGTCGTTTGAGTTTTTGGGTCAATTCGATTAAGGGACGTGTGGTCACTAAAGCAATGTTAGGACGCCTTAGCGTTAACCCTAATGTCTTAGATCATTTTTTCCGAGGCAACCGTTTCGAGGCAACTTATGATCTTTGGACAAGAGGACGACCTCTAAAACTTCCTATACTCGATGACCACGTTCGAAGGCAACCAAGTGAGGTGTACCCTAAGAGTGGCATGTGCAAGTGTGTTAGTTCGGTTAATTTTATCTGTACATGTCATGGGTGAGCTATGTTGATTTTAAGTTCATACATTGGATCTTGTCATGCATTCCCTATTATCAAACATCTAACAGTTAATAGTTGCGGAATTTAAATTTGCGGAAATTAAATATAAACTATTACAAGGCGTCGGGTATTTACATCACCAAAAACAACCCTTTAATTTAAAATGCGGAAAATAAATAAAGCGATAAATAATTAAAGTCCTGATTAACAGCTATTACATACCGGAAGCAATTACAATATTAGATAAAACGATACGCATGCGAGAAATTAAATCGGGCGAGTTTTTAGGGTTTTGACCCTTTTTGAAAGAAAGCATTTTTTTTAATTATTTTTTGAATTAAATGGAAATTAAATTAAGCTAACAATTAAATTAATTAATTAATAAAAAATATTTTTGGGTTTTTTGTATTTAAGGAAATAAATTGAAATTGGTCAAAATTATTAAAAACCTAATTTTTCTAAATTAATTTTAAGTATTGCAAAAAGGTTAATGTTAAACCTATTTAAAACTAAATTAATTAGGTTAATATTTATTTACAAAAAATAAAATAATGAAATTAATAAAAATAATATATATTTTTTTTGTTTTCTGATTTTTATGGGAAAAAGAATTAATTGGTTAGTGAAAATATAAAAAATAAATTAACAAAAACAATTAAATAAAAGAAATATAAAGAGAAAAGAAATAACCAAAGAAGGGGGTGATGGGCCTGGATCAGGGTGTGAAGAGCAATTGTTTGGCCCAAGAGGCACTGGCCTGGGCTGACTTTTGCAATTCCCTACGCCAAGTTGACTGGAACGCATGATGGTCATTCAATCTGGACCCTTAGATTTGGCCTGAAGGCCATCTGGCGCCTAGAGATCTGAAGTGCATGGTGTGCTACGCTTGCTGAAATCACATGTAATTGCCTGAAGAAAAAATGCAACAAATGTATTGGGGGACTTGGGATTCGAACCCAGGTCCCATGAGACTTTCCACTAGCGCGCTTGCCACTGCATCACTTTGTTCTTTTTGTTATTATATTACACAACAATTATTATATATCAAACAAACAATTATGCTTGGAAAAAAAATAAAAAGCGCACTGATTTGAAATTGGCCAATGGGAAGAAGACACACCTTCGTCTTCTTCGTTGAAACACTGATCTTCTTACCTGCGGATTTTATCCGCAGCAAGATTCATGGTTTCGTCCTAGAACGAGCTCTAGGCCACACAAATGCAAACCAAGACCATCATTATGCTCGTTTCTTCCTCCTAAGCTCATCCATGTCCATGATTTATTCTAATTTTTCCTGAAATCAAAATGCCTAAAAAACAAGAAACAAAACCCTAGCTTCGGGCATGGCTGTACAGGCTACAAAAACAAAATCAAATATTGCAAAAATGTTCTAAATGAAGCGACAAACACAAATATGCAAAGGTTTTGGTGAAAGAATGCAAGAATAAGAGACCATGATTCCATGTTCAGGGCCACGTTCAAGAACACTTACAACGCTATTTAGGAGGTTTCAAGGCTTGATTTTGATTCCAATAGATCTAGGGGATGTCCAGCAAGAGAGTAGTGTGGAGTTTTTGCTTTGGAAACGCCTCTAAGATCGATTTCAGATTCAAGCTTTTCAAGCTTTTTTTCCAGTTTGGTTCTGTATATTCTGCAGCTTTCAAGTCATGTCTTGTTTGTGTCTAGCTTGTATGAGTAATAAGGGTTGTATTAGGTTAAATCTTTGGGCTTGAATCCATGTGAATTGATGAATTGAGATTTGATATGATTCCTCCATTAAAGGCCTTCAAATTCTTTCCAAATCCAAGATTTTGTGCATGATATGGCTTGGCACGAATTTGATTGTGTTCATGATGTTAATTGAAAGTTGTATCAATCAAAAAGGTCACAAGTTATTAATATTGAGATTTTATTTTGATTTAAATTGATTAAAAATGAATTAAATCAATAAAAATAGAAAAATCAATAATTGGTCATGAAAATGAAGATAGGACACGTGTGTGGTGTGACAAGATCAAATCAAGTGGAAACAAGTGGGACCTTTTGTCAAAAATTGGAGTTTTGGGGATAGTTGACTTTTGGCAATTTTGGAAAAATGCCCAACTTCAACAATGCATAACTTCTTCAATTTAGAACTTTTGGAGGTTTTCTTGGACTTTTTAGAAACCTTGAGACGTCCTCTAACCAACCCTTTTGGTCTCATATAATTTTGATATTCCATTCTCAAGTTATAAGCTTTGGAAAAAAAGGTGTTTTTGTTGTTTTTCAAAAATGACCTATAATGTCCAAATTTGTAACTTTTTGTGAGTGCATTTCTTGATCTTGGGGTGTGAATATGGATTGTAGAAACTTGCATCATCTTCAAAATGAGCTTTGGATGGGTCATTTCTCATAAAGTATGAGAAAGTTATGCTTGGTCAAAGTTGAGTTGACTTTTCCTATAAAACCCTAATTTAGCAACTTTTGAATCTTGATGAATTTTGAGCAATCTTTGATGAATAATGATCAACCCTTGATCAAATGATGAATTATCCTTCAAAATGAGAATGTTGACAAAATATATTGAGGTTTGACTATTTGTAGGTCACAATTGACTTTTGCCCTAGCACAATCGATTTTTGGGCCTCTTGAGCAATTGACTGACCAAACTTCCTCTGCAAGGCTTGAAATTTTACATGGATGAACTTGAGAGCATATTAGGACATTGGGGAGCACTTGAGGCCATTTGGATGCAAGGACTTTGATGCAACACAAAACCATAATTTTGAATTGACTGCCTTAGGAGGTGACTTGACTGTCCAACTCTTGAGCAATCTTGAGTCACTTGGAGATTATTCTTGACATGTCTTGAGAAATATGGGAAGCAAAATTTTGGGGTACAACACTTAGGATTTTAATTTCCGCAATTTTCCGCTTTAATATAAATTGTTAGTAATTAGGGCGTGTATGGCAAGATAAAATCAACCGTTAGAAAACCATAATCTCAAAGACAAAAATGCATGCAATCAAACACACTATTCACACGTGCACCTCTAGGGTAACCTCGCTTGTTGCCTCGGAAAATATTCATGTCCCTCGAATATGGGCGTTTTAGAAAATACCCTCGATAAAAAAGATCATAGCCCCTCGATGTCCCTCGATGTTGCCTTCGGTAATCGATCTAGTCCCTTACAGAAATTGATAAAATGTCTCCTAAGTTACCTTCTATGACTATACGATTGACCCATGCCCGTCCCTTCACATCCAATGATGGGGCTTCTTACCAATCAATGGTAAGGTAGAAATATATAAGGGAGAAGGAAAAGAATAAAGACCTTTTGAGTAGTTAGGACGCTCGTAGTTGCTTGCTCACAAACTAAAACCATTTCCGCACTCACACTTTCAAAACACTTTCAAAAACAGCATCTCTTTGAACTATTTTCAAAACCAACACTTTATATACATTCTTATAGAGACGAGAATCATTACAAAGTTTTCCGAAACAAAGGAATTTTCAAAATACTTTCAAACTTGCACAAACACATTTCAAACAAAGCATTTTCAAAGTGATCAAGAAACTAAGAGCCCGTAGATAAACTACAGATGAAAATGGTGCTAATACCTTCCCTTTTCATAACCTACCTGTGATACGGTGGGAGAACTGACTTGAGGTTTTGCGTTTGTATTCGCAAATGTTTCGGTTGAGCAAGAGTCGCCACCGACTTTTTATTTTATCCTAAGGAAAGGTTAAAAAGCACAGTAAAAACCTTTGAGATGTTTTCTTGGGTTCGGGGAGTAGATTATAGAAAGGGAAGGTATTAGCACCCTTTCTATCCATGGTTATCCATGGGCTCTTAGTTACTTGCTTAGATCAACTTGCCTTGATTTTCAATTGTTTGAAATGGTGCTTTGTGTGTGTGTTTGAAAATGTTTTGAAAAGAGGCCAATGTGGTGGCAACCTTTGTAATGATCCATGTTGGGATGTATACAAAGATATATGTCTTTTGAGAAGTTTTCAATGTTTTTGAAAGTTATTTTGAAAATGTGTTGTGATGTGTGTTTTGAAAAATAGGCAAGGGTTTTAGTTTCGCAAGTTGGCAAGTAACCAAGAGCTATCTACCCTAAATTTCTCAAAGATCTTTGCTAGGTTTTAACCCTTTTAACAATTTTGTTCCACCATTGTATTTGGTGGACAATCTTGTGTTAGGATGTTAACGGGACGGGCACGGGTCATCGTTTAGACCATGATTGCAATGGTGCCAAGTATCTTTGGGCAATTTTTCCTTTAAGGGACTTGATCATTTTTAGGCAACTTTCAAAAGCGTCATCGAGGGACTATGATCATTTGAATTGTTTTGTTTTGCCAAAGATATCTAACATGCAATATGGCCCATTATTTGAAGGCAACAAGTGGAGTAACCCTAAGGGTGCAAGTGTGATTAGTGTTGTCCATTTTCATGCTTGTTTATCTTGAAATTAGGTCAAACTATTTTTGGTTAATTTTGCATACGAAACCCTAATTCTAACATGGCATAATTAGAAAGCTTTTAAATGCGAAAAATAAAAGGTCCTAAGTTATTACAACATAATATATGGGATGGGGGGGTACAAATGTTCAAATGGGGAAATTTTAGCAAGAAATTAAACCTAACTATTACATCCAAATTGAAATTATACAAATTAATTAATTGCACAATAATTTAAATAAGATAAGATAAATATGCAAAAAATGCAAAAATGGTTTTCATATGTATGTAAAAGGTATTTTTCATGTGTTAAATAAACAAAAATAAAATTAAATAATTTTTGGTATTTTTATGTATTTAGGGTAAAACCCTAATTTTATGAATAAAAGGTATTTATTATATAATATATGTAATATTTATTAATTACGTACAAAAAATAAATAAAAGATGGTATATTGTAAAAAAAGTATTTTTGAGGTCAAAATATTAATAAAAATAAAATATATTAATTCTTTGTATTTTCCCTAAATATACTAATAAATATATAAGTATTTTACATTATTTATTAAATATATATTATATGTACAAAAATAAAATATTTAATATTTACAAAAAAAGTGTATTTTTATTATAAAATGTTTTTAAGAGATAATATAAAATAAAAATCAGAAATAAAATATGTTTGTATTATTTTTTGTATTTTAAAATAAAAGTATACTTATGTTTATTTATATACAAAACTAAATAAAGCCAAATAAATATCAAAATAAATGCAAAAAATATGGGAAAAATAATTTTAATATTTTTTATGCTTTGTCAAAAATAAATAAGTCAGAAACAAAAATCAAAAGTAAAAAATAATGAAAATAAAATGCAATGGGCCAAGGAGGTGCAAATGTGAAATAGTGGTGTGAAAAGAAAAAACAAATCTCAGGCCCAGCCCAAGACTCTGTCTTCTTCAACCTCCAGCATCTTTGTACAAAATACGCGCTTCTGCTATCTCCAGATTCTTGGACTTTTAGCACAAACTCACAACATGAAAAATGTTAAGCATCAAGCCACGATTCCACACATATAAAAAACTTAACCTAACTCTCAGAAATGAGAGAGAATTTCTCCATCCCTAATTCATAACCTAAGTTTTTGTCAATGTTCAGGTCTCAAATTCTCTCAGCACATGCAACATAAATGGAAAGTAAAGATATGTATAGCTTCAGGGGCATGAGTAGAACATTTTTCATTCACAAACTTAGAGCTAACTCTTCCTATATTGAGAGATAGAAGTCCATGAACTTACCTGTTCAGCTTGGATCGTGTCTGACAATGGAGGTACTTTCAAGGCAAAATGAGGATTGGTACAGCTTGCTTGAAGTTCAGGGATGCTAATCCAACCTTTAACTTGCTTTGAAACCAACTGGATCAAGCTATATCAACCAACCTGCAGAACAGAAAAAATGAAAATGGTGATGTTGGTTAGAGGTGTTACAGGTCATGTCCAATGCCTGGGATAGCTTGCATATATGGTATGGGATGTGTATGAACTGGATTTAGCAAGAATGCACGAATGGATTGGCTTATGGAAGTCCAACTGCAGAGGTTACTCTGTTTTCTGCAGTGGGAGGGTGTTTTGAGGTTTGATGATGTTTGGAAGGTATTTGGCTCGTGCTATAACTTAGGTTTGATGTTTGGAAGGTGTACCACAACTTTGCTTAAGCTTGTGTTGGCTGAAATGAGAGTTGGTCCAAGTTATGCCAAGTTACTTCTAACTTAAGCAAGAAATGGCAAGTTGGTTTTACAAGCTTGTGCAGGCCCCTCTAATGTGCTGCAACTATCCCTCTTGATAAGTGTGACATGCTTCTGAACTTGTGCCCAAAGATATGGCCTTGTACTTCTTGATTTTCAAACTTGACATAAAGTTCTACTTTACAAAAATGGATAAACCACTTTTTCCAATTATGGCTCAATCTTGTATGCAATGCTTAAACACACAAGATAAGACTTAAACATGAAGGATTTACATTAAATTTATGAGTGTGAATGAGATAAAGGACCTGTAATCTAGCTTAGAGCATGCTGAGTTCAAAAATGCAAAGTTATGGACATGTAAATTGGCCATGAACAAAGTGAGTTTTGCCCATATTGCCAAAATCGATTCTCCCTAACCATAAGGTTGTTTGATGAGTTCTTGGACATTTTGGAAATCTTTGAATGTGTACTACAATCCATATTTGTAATGCAAATTGAAATTCCAAGTGGAAGCATGTGAAAAGTGGCCATGAAGTTAGGAAAAAACCCTGCCTAAAATAGGTCAAAATTTCTCTAAGTTAAGAATGTTTTGCACCCTTGTTCCAAAAATCATAACTTGAGCTACAAGCTTATTTTAAGGAAACTTTGTGAATCAAATTTGTAGATTTTGCAATGGACTACAACTTTCATGTTTTGACTTTTGTTTGAATCTAAATGCATCTTGATGAAAAAGTGGGACAAAGTTAGGAAAAAATTAGGGATTTTCATAACTTAGAAAATTTCTAAGTTATGAAAATTCTTCATTTCAAACCCTAATTTGTGATTTTTGATTTCTTGGTGAACAAGTTTCACAATTTGGCATGTTTTGATGAAAAATGAATCTTGACACTTGATTTTGACCAAAAAGTCAAAGTTTGACTTTTCAGTATACAGTCAAAACTTGATCAATTGACTGGAAAATTCATCTGTCAATCTTGTGCATTTGGGATCTTTTGAATTTGTTGAACATGTCAAGACAATTCCATGGGGTCCTTGAGTCCATATATGAGCTTGGTTTGCCATTGGTTAGGTCAAACAGTCAAAAATTGCCTTTGTGCAGTCAAAACCCTAAAATGACCATTTTGCCCTTTTGGTGATCTGATCAAATTTCTTGTGGAATTGTGATCCAAACTTGACCAAATGGTTTGTATGAGTTCATAATGTTGATGTGGGTCAAAAATCATGAGGTTTGACTGTCAGTTGACCACAATTGACTTTTTCCCTAATACAGCTGATTTTTAGGTCAACTGTCCAATTGAATGGGCAAAGATTGGAATTAAGGCTTGAAATTTGGTATGGGTAAACTTGGGAGTCCAACATGAAGCATGAAAGTCATCTTAGGCATTTCAGGTCAAAACATCTTTGTGCAAACACAAACCCTAATTTGGGTCAACAATGCAAGGAGGAGTCTTGAGCAGAGCAAACCCTAACTTGATCTTGAGCTCCAAGGGTCTTGTGGTGAGAAAATATTGAAGAAAAGGGAGGGAAAATTTTGGGGTACAACAGTTGCCCCTGTTCAATCTTCTTGCACCTGAAGAGTTAGATTGGCAGGTTTGCCTTTCGCGTCTCGAAGGTAAAAGGAGATTGGACACTAGAGTGCCCTTAAATTTGCACTCGTCTAAACATGGATGCTGGAATGGGCTTAGAGATGCCATTTAGAGATGGGCTTAAAGATGCCATCTGGAGGGGAGACAAAATCTTGTCGGGGATGGGCTTAAAGATGCCATCTGAAAAGTTTGTTGAACTGTAGTGTGACGGGTCAGAAGAATGAGGATCAAAATGGTATCCGTGTCTGGAATGTATTTGAACTGCATCTAAGGACTGAGTTTGTATGAGTAGAAGAATGGCCTCCGTGTCTGGGGCGTATCTGAGCTGTAACTGTGTTTGAATGTAGAATGAATATCAGAATGACTGCCGTGTCTGGAGTGTATCTGTATTGTATCTGGGTAACAGAGAAACATCTGTATGGAGCAACTGCGTGCTGGGGACAAATTCTGAATGAGTGACAGAATGGCAACCATGTTTGGAGCGTATCTGGACTGTATCTGAAGTTGAAAGTTGTATGAGTAGCAGAATGACTTCCGTTGTCTGGAGTGTATCTGAAACTGTAACTAGGATTGAGATCCGTATGAGTAATAGAATGACTTCTGTGTTTGAAGTGTATCTGAAACTGTAACTAGGATCTAGATAAATGACAGAATGACTTCCGTGGCGAACGCACTGGAGAGAATCAAACTGATGTTGTAAGGGTTAGAATGGTATCCGTGTTTGGAATGCATTGAACCTTGAGGTGGATAAATGAATCTGAATGAGAGATAGAATGGCTGCCGTGTCTGGAGCGTATCTAGTCTGTATCTGATTGCTGTAGTCCGAATGAGTAGTAGAATGACCGCCGTGTCTGGGGTGTATCCATACTGTATCTGACTTGAGACTCTGAATGAGTAATAGAATGACCGCCGTGTCTGGGGTGTATCCATACTGTATCTGAATAATTGTTAATGATAGCCTTTTAACCTTATCCTGAAAAGGGTGAAATGTTAGCTAAAACACAAGGTTATGTTGCATGATATGTATGATGCAAAATATGTTATATCAATGTTTATGATATGACTGTAAATGAATGCATATGTAAGCTGAAAAGCTGTCTTTGCTGAGGATAGATGAATCCTGAAAACAAAGAATCTTGACTGCCGCCGGGAAAGTGAATCTTTGACTGTTGCAGGGGAAGACAAGAATTTTGATTGCTGAGGATGAAACATCCTTGTGGACTACTGCTGGAGAAATAGGAGCTTGGGTTGTATACCAATCTTCTGGGGATTCTTGTCTTGAGGAGATCTTCACCGGAGAACCTCTGATCATCCTGTGAGGAACTGAGAATGAGAGTCTTCACTCTGCCTGGGGAGATGCAAAACCTTCAATTGTTGAGTGATCCTAGAACTACTGCTAGGGAACAGGCATTCCTTGGTGATTTGCGGGGAATGAGAATTCCTGAAGATCTCTACTGGGGAAGTTCAGAATCTGATAGACTCATGCTGGAGAGGTATGACTGAGAATCTTCAGTTTGGGTGGCAAGTATCTCTGTGGGGAGAAGGTTCACTAGCCTGGTTTAGCTGGGGATTGATGGCTGGAAAGCTTAGCTCCGCTGGGGATTGGATTTTCATATTTTTAAGGCTCCACTGGGGATTCTGAAACTTAACTCTGAGGGGAATCGAGTTCTGGAAGGCCCTCTGGCTGGGGAATTTGGAGTTTAACTCTACTGAGGATTCCTTCTAAAAGGGCATCAAGATATCTATTTGTACCTTTAACCTATCAGTAATCATCTTTCTTGATTCGTAAGGAAATGATTATGTTCAAATGCATATGCCTATTTAACAAAACATTGGACGTTTCTCAAATAAAACATAAGTGCAAAAGAAAAGAGAAAAGGAAGAAAACGCAAATTTCTGTATTTGGAAAAGTATTTGTATTAACTTTCTATGTATATATTTGTACAAAGGAGACAGTCATCCTAGTAAGAGGATGCCGTCGTAAAAATTGAAAAATTTATACAAGAGAAAGATGGCTATGTGAAACAATTCCATGGGATTCCATTCTGCTATAGCCTTCACAACTCTGAATATCTGTCCATTCAATGCTTCGTCTGCTGATGACTGGATTGATTAGAAGCTTGGAGCTGGTTGATGAAGAGATTGTCCTTAAAGTGATCCGACGAGACATGGTCATACGCTTTAATTCCCTAACTTTTGCCTGGATCGCCCTTTCGGGTTTTCGATCCACCGGGAAACCCCTTTTTGCCCAAGCCGCCCTTTCGGGTTTTCAACTTGCCGGGTCTACAGATTTTTTTTGTTTTATCCCTAATTTTTGCCTGAACCGCCCTTTCGGGTTTTCGATCCACCGGGATGCCCATTTTTACCCAAGCCGCCCTTTCGGGTTTTCGACTTGTCGGGTTATTTTATGCGTAGTATCTTTTGACTATGTCTGCGTTCGCAGGGTACGGCAAATCATCGCCGTCCATGGTGGTCAGAATCATTGCGCCACCAGAAAATATGCTCTTGATCACAAATGGTCCTTCGTATGTAGGAGTCCATTTGCCCCTGGGATCACTTTGCGGCAGGATAATCCGCTTGATTACGAGATCTCCGACTTGATATACTTGACGTCTGACTTTCTTGTTGAAAGCCTTGATCATCCGCTTTTGATACGTTTGACCATGGCAGATAGCAGCGAGTCGCTTCTCGTCGATCAAATTAAGTTGATCAAGTCGGGTCTGAATCTAATCATCTTCACTCAAACCAGAGTCCTTCATAATCCTTAAAGAAGGAATCTGAACTTCCATGGGCAGGACAACTTCCATGCCATATACCAAAGAAAATGGGGTTGCCCCGGTTGAAGTACGTGCCGTCGTACGGTATCCATGCAGAGAAAACGGTAACATCTCATGCCAGTCCTTGTAAGTGACTATCATTTTCTGAATGATCTTCTTAATGTTTTTGTTCGCAGCTTCAACAACACCGTTCATCTTCGGCCGATAGGGAGATGAATTGTGATGATAAATCTTGAATTGCTCGCACAATACGGTGATCATAGTATTATTTAGATTTGTACTGTTGTCCGTGATGATCCTGTCTGGAAAACCATACCGACATATGAGGTTTTGCTTGATGAAGCGGGCAACCACATTTTTAGTGACAGAGGCGAAAGAAGCTGCTTCGACCCATTTAGTGAAGTAGTCAATGGCAACCAGGATGAAGCGATGTCCGTTGGAAGCCGTGGGCTTGATCTCTCCAATCATGTCAATGCCCCACATTGCGAATGGCCAAGGAGCCGTCAACACGTTGAGAGGAACCAGAGGAATATGAATCTTGTCAGCGTAGACTTGACACTTGTGGCAAGTACGGGAGTGCTGATGGCAATCTGCTTCCATGGTAGACCAGTAATAGCCTGCCCTTAGGATCTTTTTAGCCATAGTATGCCCGCTCAAATGGGTGCCAAATGTACCGCTGTGCATTTCTGTCATGATTAACTCTGCTTCAGCTTTGTCAACACATCGGAGTAAAACACAATCATGGATGCGCTTATAGAGGATGCCATTGCTCAGGAAGAACTTGGCAGTAAATTTCCTTAGGAACTTCTTGTCATTTACGGAAGCTCCTTCGGGATATTCTCTAGTCTGGAGATACCTTTTGATTTCGTGAAACCAGGGTTGTTCCACTACTTCTTCAGTATTAATCTCATGACAATGCGCAGGTTCATCCATTCGCTCGATGGTGATTTGGGGAGCCTCGCTATCCCAGTTGAGTTTAAACATAGAAGACATTGTAGCCAGAGCATCTGCTAGCTGATTCTCTTCTCGCGGGAAATGCTCGAAGGTAATTTGCTCGAAATGAGGCAACAATGTCAGGACATGTTCTTTGTATGGGATAAGATTAGGATGTTTGGTATCCCACTCTCCTTTGATTTGACTGATAACCAAAGCTGAGTCCCCAAATACGATCAAAGATTTGATCCCCAAGTTTATAGCAGCCTTGAGACCAAAGATGCAAGCTTCATATTCCGCCATGTTGTTTGTGCAGCTGAAGCAGAGTCGAGCCGTGAAAGGAGTGTGACAACCTTCTGGGGAAATGAGTACCGCACCGATACCGTTTCCAAGTGCATTTGAAGTACCATCAAAGTACAGGGTCCATCGGGATCCCTTTTCGGGTCCGTCATACGGTCCGTTACCTTCAATGTTGTCCAAATTCATGATGTCCTCGTCTGGGAAGTCGAATCTCATGGACTGATAATCTTCGATAGCTTGATGAGCTAGATGATCAGCCAGTACACTCCCTTTTATAGCTTTTTGGGTGGTGTACTGGATGTCATACTCAGTTAGGATCATTTGCCATCTAGCTATTTTTCCGGATAAAGCAGGCTTCTCGAAGATGTACTTGATAGGATCTGTTGTACCCCAAAATTTGCCCTCCCATTTCCTCAACATTTTCTCATCACAAGACCCTTTGAAGATCAAGCTCCAGTTAGGGTTTCCTCTGCTCAAGACTTCTCCTTGCACTGTGGACCCAAATTAGGGTTTGTGTTTACACAAAGATGTTTTGACCTAAAAAGCCTAAGATGACTTTCATGCTTCATGTTGGACTCCCAAGTTTATCCATACCAAGTTTCAAGTCTTGATTCCAAGTTTTGCCCAGTCAATTGGACAGATGACCTAGAAATCAGCTGTATTGGGGAAAAAGTCAATTGTGGCCAATTGACAGTCAAATCTCATGAAAATTGACCCACATCAACATTATGAACTCACATGGACCATTTGATCAAGTTTGGATCACAATTCCACAAGAAATTTGATCAGATCATCAAAAGGGCAACATGGTCATTTTTAGGGTTTTGACTGCACAAAGGCAATTTTTGACTGTTTGACCTAGCCAATGGCAAACCAAGCTCACATATGAACTCAAGGACCCCATGGAATTGTCTTGACATGTTCAACAAGCTCAAAAGATCCCAAGTACACAAGATTGACAGTTGAATTTCCCAGTCAATTGATCAATTTTGACTGTATACTGAAAAGTCAAACTTTGACTTTTTGGTCAAAATCAAGAGTCAAGATTCATTTTTCATCAAAACATGCCAAATCATGAAACTTGTTCACCAATAAACCAAGAAATGAAAATTAGGGTTTGAAATGGAATTTTTCATAACTTAGAATTTTTCTAAGTTATGGAAAACCCTAATTTTTTCCCAACTTTACCCCACTTTTTCACCAAGATTCATTTGGATTCAAACAAAAGTCAAAACATGAAAGTTGTAGCTTGTTGCATAATCTACAACTTTGATTCACAAAGTTTTCCCAAATGAGGCTTGTATCTCAAGTTACAAATTTTTGAATAAGGGCACTAAACCATTCATAACTTAGTGAAAATTTGACCTATTTTGACAAGGTTTTCTACCCCACTTCAAGTCCATTTTCCATACACTTCCACTTGGAATTTAAAATTGCACTTCAAAGATGGATTGTAGTAAACATTCCAAGCTTTCCAAAATGTCCAAGAACTTATCAAACAACCTCATGGTTAGGGAGAATCGAATTTCACAATATGGCAAAAACTCACTTTGTTCATAACCAAGTTACATGTCCATAACCTTGCAATTTGAACTCAGCATGCTTTAAGCTAGATTACAGGTCCTTAAACCAAGTTACACTCAATAATTTAATGCATATTCTTTGTGCCAAGACCATATTCTTTGAGCTAAAGCATTGTATGAAGGTTTAATCCCAAAGTAGATAAAGCAAATTAGCCATTTTTGTAAAAGGTAGCTTTATGTCAAATTGAAAATCCAACAAGTACATTGCAAATCTGATTGGCACAAGATTATGAACATAACACACTGATCAAGGAGGGATTATGCAGCACATTAGGGGCCCTCTACATGCCTAGAAACACAAGTTGACATTTGTTGCTTAAAGTTGAAGAAAAGTGCCATAACACATACCAACTTCCATCTCAGCTTACACACACTTAGACAAAGTTATCAAACACATTCCAAAGATCAGAACCAAGCTTTTGCACGACCCTTGCACCTCTCAAACACTCCCCTTGCCATAATCACTCTCAAACTGCAAAAACAGGGCAGGCCCTGCAGTTTGAGTACCATCTCTCATTTCTCTCAAGCTTTCTTGCCCAAACCATTTCACACACCTTCCATACCATCTATGCAAGCTAACCAAAAGCAAAAGCACGACCTGTAATCACTCTAACCACTTCCACCATTTTCACATTTCTGACTTGCAGGTGAAGTTCTCTAGCTCGATTCAGAAGCTTTCAAGACAAAGTAAACATTGGAATAGCATCCCTGGACCTCAAGGAAGCTTTTCCAATCATCACCTTGCACTGAAAGTTCCTACATTGCCAGATTGAACTTCAACTGAACAGGTAAGTTTTTGAATTCGTATCTCTCTTATTAGGCATTGTTAGCTTTAGGTTTGTGGAGAAAATATGTCATAATCATTGCCCTGAACATGCCCATATAATTAGATTTTATTTATATTATGTGTGTTGTAAGAATTTGATGCCTGGACTTTGAACAAAAATTAGGTTAAAAATTGGGAGAGAAGAAATTCTCTCTCATTTCTGAGAGTTAGATCATGTTCTTTATATGTATGAAATCGTGAGATGATGCTTTACATTTTTTGTGTTGAAAGTTTTCATTAAAAGTCAAAGAATCAGGATCTTGATGTTGAAGCAAGAGGCGCGCATATTTTTCAAACATTGTTTACTGGAGGTTGAAGACAGGTCTTCTGGGCTGGGCCTGGAACATTTTTCTTATTTGCACCACATAATTGCTTTTACACCCCCAAGGCCCATTTGCTTATTTCTTTGACTTTTTGACTTTTTTCTTTTTTGATTGACTTTGTTTATTTTTTCTCATGACATAAAAAATATAAAAATATTTTTTCTCACCATTTTTGATTTTGTTAGGCATTTATTTTACTATCTTTTAGTTTATACATAAATAGATATATATATATATGAAAGTTGTAGCTTGTTGCATAATCTACAACTTTGATTCACAAAGTTTTCCCAAATGAGGCTTGTATCTCAAGTTACAAATTTTTGAATAAGGGCACTAAACCATTCATAACTTAGTGAAAATTTGACCTATTTTGACAAGGTTTTCTACCCCACTTCAAGTCCATTTTCCATACACTTCCACTTGGAATTTAAAATTGCACTTCAAAGATGGATTGTAGTACACATTCCAAGCTTTCCAAAATGTCCAAGAACTTATCAAACAACCTCATGGTTAGGGAGAATCGAATTTCACAATATGGAAAAAACTCACTTTGTTCATAACCAAGTTACATGTCCATAACCTTGCAATTTGAACTCAGCATGCTTTAAGCTAGATTACAGGTCCTTAAACCAAGTTACACTCAATAATTTAATGCATATTCTTTGTGCCAAGACCATATTCTTTGAGCTAAAGCATTGTATGAAGGTTTAATCCCAAAGTAGATAAAGCAAATTAGCCATTTTTGTAAAAGGTAGCTTTATGTCAAATTGAAAATCCAACAAGTACATTGCAAATCTGATTGGCACAAGATTATGAACATAACACACTGATCAAGGAGGGATTATGCAGCACATTAGGGGCCCTCTACATGCCTAGAAACACAAGTTGACATTTGTTGCTTAAAGTTGAAGAAAAGTGCCATAACACATACCAACTTCCATCTCAGCTTACACACACTTAGACAAAGTTATCAAACACATTCCAAAGATCAGAACCAAGCTTTTGCACGACCCTTGCACCTCTCAAACACTCCCCTTGCCATAATCACTCTCAAACTGCAAAAACAGGGCAGGCCCTGCAGTTTGAGTACCATCTCTCATTTCTCTCAAGCTTTCTTGCCCAAACCATTTCACACACCTTCCATACCATCTATGCAAGCTAACCAAAAGCAAAAGCACGACCTGTAATCACTCTAACCACTTCCACCATTTTCACATTTCTGACTTGCAGGTGAAGTTCTCTAGCTCGATTCAGAAGCTTTCAAGACAAAGTAAACATTGGAATAGCATCCCTGGACCTCAAGGAAGCTTTTCCAATCATCACCTTGCACTGAAAGTTCCTACATTGCCAGATTGAACTTCAACTGAACAGGTAAGTTTTTGAATTCGTATCTCTCTTATTAGGCATTGTTAGCTTTAGGTTTGTGGAGAAAATATGTCATAATCATTGCCCTGAACATGCCCATATAATTAGATTTTATTTATATTATGTGTGTTGTAAGAATTTGATGCCTGGACTTTGAACAAAAATTAGGTTAAAAATTGGGAGAGAAGAAATTCTCTCTCATTTCTGAGAGTTAGATCATGTTCTTTATATGTATGAAATCGTGAGATGATGCTTTACATTTTTTGTGTTGAAAGTTTTCATTAAAAGTCAAAGAATCAGGATCTTGATGTTGAAGCAAGAGGTGCGCATATTTTTCAAACATTGTTTACTGGAGGTTGAAGACAGGTCTTCTGGGCTGGGCCTGGAACATTTTTCTTATTTGCACCACATAATTGCTTTTACACCCCCAAGGCCCATTTGCTTATTTCTTTGACTTTTTGACTTTTTTTCTTTTTTGATTGACTTTGTTTATTTTTTCTCATGACATAAAAAATATAAAAATATTTTTTCTCACCATTTTTGATTTTGTTAGGCATTTATTTTACTATCTTTTAGTTTATACATAAATAGATATATATATATATATATATATATATATATATATATATATATATATATATATATATATATATATATATATATATATATATATATATATATATATATATATATATATATATATTGTTTAAAATACTAAAAAAAATAGTACAAATGCATTTTTATACATTTTTATTTTTGTTTTACTTTCTGAAAATATTTTATAGAAAAATTACTTTTTTTATTAAATATTAAATATTATTATTTTTTATATATAATACATATTTAGAACTTAATACATAAATATATATATATATATATATATATATATATATATATATATATATATATATATATATATATATATATATATATATATATATATATATATATATATATATATATATATATATATATATATATATATATATATATATATATATATATATATATATATATATATATATATATATTAATATATTTAAAATAAAATACCAAAATACACATATTTAATTTTATTATTATTAAACACTAAAAAAAATCATTTTTACAAACATATTTCTTTTCTTATTTTATTTTTGTGTATAAATGATAAATATTGTATATATTAATAAATAATACATTTTGTTTAATAGAATTAGGGTTTTGCCCTAAAATTGAAAATACTTCAAAAATAACACCTTTTTATTTTCTTTTTTTATTTTACATAAATAATACTTTTTTTCATACATATACAAAACATTTTTGCATCTTGCATATTTATTCCATTTTTATTTAATTATTGTACATTAATTAAATTGTAAATAATTCAAATCTTGATGTAATAGTTTTAGGTTTAAATTCCTTGTCAAAATCCCCATTTGAAACATTGTACCCCCTCCCTATATTATTGTGTTGTAATAGCGTAGGAGTTTAAATTTCGCACTTTATCGCTTTCTAAATATACAATGCTAGAATTAGGGTTTATATGCGAATAAAATGAACAAAATAGTTATGACCTAATCTCAAGACAAACAAGCATGAAAATGGACACACAAATCACACTTGCACCCCCTAGGGTATTCCACTTTGTTGCCTTCAAATAAATGGGCCATATTGCATGTTAGGTCTCTTTGGGCAAAACAAACAAATCAAACGATCATAGTCCCTCGATGACGCTTTCAAAATGTTGCCTAAACAAATGATCAAGTCCCTTAAAGAAAATGCCCAAAGATACTTGGCACCATTGCAATTATGGTCTAAACGATGACCCGCGCCCGTCCCTTTCACATCCTAACATGAGATTGTCCACCAAATACAATGGTGGAACAAACTTATTAAAAGGGTTAAAACATAGCAATAAACTTTGAGAAATTTAGGAGTAGATAACCTCTTAGTTACTTGAATCCAACTTGCAAAACAAAACACTTGCCTATTTTTCTAAAAAAACACACCTCACAACACTTTCAAAACAATCTTCAAAAAATGAAAACCTTTTCAAAAGACGTACACCTTTGTATACATCCTAACATGGATCATTACAAAGGTTGCCACCACATTGGCTTCTTTTCAAAACATTTTTCAAACCCACCCACACAAGAGCACCATTTCAAATAATTGAAAACAAAAGGAAAGTGACCTAAGCAAGTAACTAAGAGCCCATGGATAACCATGGATAGAAAGGGTGCTAATACCTTCCCTTTCTAAAATCTACTCCCCGAACCCAAGAAAAATCTCAAAGGTTTTTGCTGTGCTTTTTAAACCTTTCCTTAGGATAAAATAAAAAGTCGGTGGAGACTCTTGCTCAACCGAAACATTTGCGAAAACAAACGCAAAACCTCAAGTCAGTTCTCCCACCGTATCACAGAACTGGCGACTCTGCTGGGGAATATTTTAAAAGTGGAGTAACCTTAGGGCTTAGATCACCCTCTTGCATGACAAATTGTTTGAATTGTTTGCTTTATACTTTGACTCTATTGTTTGGGTTTGCAATCCTACACCCGGATTTTGGGAAACATTCATAGATAGCAATATGTTGTGGAAACTGTGCGGGGTATACCGACACAGTCTAAGTAATAGCTATGTTAGTGCGACATATTTGTGAGTACCGGTAACCCTTGAGTTCAATCAAGGAGAGTACGGGGTCGCTGAGTGATGTCACTAAGCACTAATGACCTAGAACCTTACTTGACCATCTTGGCCTTTTATTAGGGGTAGTGAGATGACCGGCTTTGGTGCAGTCCGAAGTTGGTAGATACTCGATACTACACTCATTGAGGGTTGTGTTCTTGGAATATTTTGGTCGCTAGTTAAGTGGCTAAACCAAAACAATGAACAATGAAAACAATCCAGTGATATTGAGCTCCTTAGAACCCGGTTACTATTTATAGGACAGGTTTTTAAGCCAACTACACTCAAGAAGGTACTTACCTATGAAACCCCATGCAAGCCTGAAACTAGGGTTTGGTGTGATTTGCTTGTACATATGTTTTGTGCATACATCATAAACATCATGGAACATCATATGCATTCTCTAACCGTTTCAAGGGTTTTGGATCTTCATCTTTGTTCTTGTTTTGTAGGACATGGAAATTCCTCGCAGAAATACCATTCAAGTCAACCTTGTGAGAATCTCTCCTCAGCTCAAGGAGATCACCTCAAGAATTCCGGAAAATTCATCCTTCAGTGAAAGACATGGTAGACTGCTCAGCCTAGTCAACACCAACATTGAAGAAGACATGATGAAAGTGCTATTCCAGTTCTTTGACCCTCTCCACCACTGTTTCACCTTCCCTGATTACCAGTTAGTACCCACTTTGGAGGAGTTTTCTCAACTCCTAAGAATCCCTATCCTTAATCAATTACCTTTCAACGGTACGGAAAAGGAACCAAAGCCTGAAGATGTTGCTCGAGCATTACATCTACAACCATCCGACATCAAGGGGCATTGGGAAACCAGAAGCGGCATCAAAGGATTCTTAGCAAAGTTCTTGTTTGAGAAGGCACAAGAATGTTGGAACTCATTGGACCTACAAGCCTTTGAAGAGATTGTGGCACTCCTTATCTATGGGTTGGTCTTGTTCCCAAATCCTGACCAATTGGTAGATGTCAACGCCGTCAAAATCTTCTTGTCCAGAAATCCAATACCGACATTGCTTGGGGACATTCTTCACTCATTTTACACATGAACAATGAGAAAGAGGGGTGTTCTCATGTGCTGTACTCCTATCCTTGCAAGGTGGTTTATTTCGCACCTTCCACAATCTGTCTTGAAGAATGACCAAGGTACAAGGTGGTCCCAACGGTTGATGACTCTTACTCATTCTGATGTGCATTGGTGTTCTCGGTCCAGAGAAAATGTCATCATTATCGATCGTTGCGGAGAATTTCCTAATGTTCCTTTACTTGGAATTAGAGGGGGTATCACCTACAACCCTTGCCTAGCTTTGAGGCAATTTGGATATGCACGGAGGGATGGCCCTCATGACATGTTGATTCCTGACCTAGTTTTTGACTTCGACAACGATGCGCAAGGAATTCGCCAAAGGTTCATCAGAGCTTGGGGAAAACTCAACAAGGTTGATAGCAAGACTCTCGGACACAAGAACTCCATCCCTCTTGAGCCCTATCTCAAGTGGGTACGAGCCCGAGCCCAAATTCTAATGATGCCTTATCCTCATGTACTCCCAGTGATTAAAGAGCCCGTTAATGAAGGAGAAGTTCCCTACACCATCCTACATCCAGACATGCCTACATCGTGGGAGGAAATGCAGAAAAGTTGGATTCAGCTCAAGGAGGAACGGAATACTTTTGAAGCTAGCTACTACACCAGTGAAAAGAAGGTTCTAGAGCTTACCCGCCGACTCCACGAGCAAGAGGCCCTCAATACCTACATCGCACCAAAGAGGATGCGCAATGTCTTTCTGCCTTAAGAAGTTTATTTTGTAATATTTGGCCCATGGGGCATTTATGTACTAACAAATTTCTTCTTATTAATATGACGTGCGTTCTTCTTTGTCTGAAACAATTTTGAATGTCCTAAATCCTTGAATGCATTGCATACATAAGCATACCATTCATCATGTGCATAAGCAGGTCTCATTCCAGGTTTCCTTATCTGTCTGCTGTTTATTTCAGTAGGATGGATCTCGAGCAAACAATCAAAGACCTACAGGCTCAGAATGCACAATTCCAGCAACTCCTGATAACCTTGGCTAAGGGTCAGGAGGATATCAAGACTCAATTGGGGAACAAAGACCCAGTGAAAAAGAAGAAAAAGAGACTCGGGGTGGCTACTTTGGGGAGAAGATTCTACGGAGAAGCTCGAAGAGTGCTTGAATTTCCTCCTACTTCTGATGAAGGGACCAGTAAGAGAGATGGAGCTGCGGTACCTTCCGAGTCTGATGCGGAAGAAGAAGAGGTTGAAGATGATGAAGATTATTCTGACCAGCAATACCCTCCAGCTGATGATAAGTACAAAGGGTTGGAAGACAGATTAGCCGCCATGGAATTACAAAGAGTACCGGGTTTGGATTTTGAAGACTTGGGTTTGGTTGCCGGGATTGTGATTCCCCCAAAATTCAAAGTGCCGGTGTTTGTGAGGTATGATGGGCTGTCCTGCCCCAAAATGCATCTCAGGTCCTACGTGATAAAGATTCAACCCTATACGGCAGATAAAAACCTCTGGATTCATTTCTTTCAAGACAGCCTTTCTGGAGCTCAGTTGGAATGGTTTTATCAGCTAGAAGGAACCAGTGTCCGAAATTGGGAAGATTTGGCCACCGCTTTCTACAAACAATACCAATACAATTCTGACCTTGCCCCTACTCGTACCCAACTTCAGGGTATGTCGATAGGAACAGGCGAAGGATTCAAAGAATACGCACAAAAATGGAGGGATTTGGCTGGCAGGGTGCAGCCTCCTTTAACCGATCGTGAACTTGTTGATATGTTTCTAGGGACCCTATCTGGGCCTTTCTTCAATCATCTAATTGGTAACTCTTCCGCGGGGTTTACCAATCTGATCTTAACGGGCGAGAGAATAGAAGCTGGCATCAAGTCAGGAAAGATTCAGAAGGGTGTTGCTGCAAGTACTGAGAAGAGGCCTTTTAAGAAAGAAGCAAGTGCCGTCTATGGTCCTAGAAGACAAGTCAAGCCAGAAAGTCGCCAAGCCGTCAATGCTTTGGTCATTTCAAAACCTGCTGCTGCTCCTCAACAGTACAATCAACAAAGAAGTGAAAGGCCCAAGAGGCAGTATACTCGGCTGAGTATGACCTTATCTCAAATTTTACCTCAACTGCTATCAACCAATTTGGTGACCACCAAAGAAGCTCCTAAAGTCGTGAATACTGCGTCTCCTAAGTATAACCCAAATGCTCGGTGTGCTTATCATTTTGATAGTCCCGGGCACACTACTGATGATTGCTGGGCCATGAGAAACAAAGTGCAAGATCTTATCGACGCGAAGGAAATTCATTTCGAAGCGCCTGAGAGACCAAATGTTGTAACTGCTCCTATGCCCCAGCATAGGGTAAATGCCATTGAGGAAGAATTGTATGCTGTTTCGGTGAATGAAGTTGTTACCCCTCTTTTAACTGTTAAGAGGAACTTACTACTAGCCGGTTTATTTCCGGGTTGTAGTAAGGGTTGCCTCTTGTGTGCTCTTATCCCTACCGGTTGTCCACTGTTGAAATCAGGCATCCAAAGCCTGATGGATAGCAAGGAAATTCTGTTCAAGAAAACTGCTGTTCCGTCTGTTCCCATTGAAGAAATATCTGTTGTCACAATTTACAATCCTGCCAAAGCTCCCGTGAAGAAACCAGTCCAAATTATGTCTGTTGCACCCATCACTATTACTGTCCCGGGGCCTCTCCCGTATGAGTATGATAAAGCGGTCCCATGGCATTATGGAGCCGACGTGTATGTGCTTGGGGTGAAGCAGGAGTTCGACACCAATACCAGTATCAGTAACATCACTGGTCCCGCCAAGATTACCCGCAGTGGCAGGCTCTTCTCGCCTGACATTGCACCGCCAGTTATCCGAAAACCTCTCACCATCACACCCGCAAGTGTGCATGTTCTAATTCAAGTTCCTGTGTCTACTACTGCCGCCGAGTCCTCTAATACTCGGGGCAAAGAAGTTGCTACCGATTCGCCTGCCAGGACGGAGGCACCAAAGAAGACTGCTGTGGAAGCCTCCCAACAAGAAATGGAGGAAATTCTTAAAATTATCAAAAAAAGTGACTTTAATGTTGTTGAACAATTGGGGCATACTCCCTCCAAAATCTCTATGCTATCACTACTTCTATGCTCGGAGGCCCATGCAAAAGCCCTGATTTCATTTCTGAAAACGGCCCATGTGCCGCAAGAGACCTCCGCAGATCAATTCACCGACTGTGTGGCTAATTTGACGGCTGACAATGGCTTGGGGTTCTCAGATGCTGACCTTACCGCCAAAGGGAAAAATCACAATGATGCCCTGCACGTCTCTATAGAGTGCAGGGGCACTACTCTCGCACACGTGTTGGTGGATACCGGCTCTTCCCTGAATGTTTTGCCCAAGAAGGCATTGGATCGCTTGGATTGTGAGGGTTTGGAGTTGAAACCTAGCAACATCATTGTTAGAGCCTTCGACGGTTCTAAGAGGATGGTGCACGGTGAGGTAGACATTCCTATTCGTGTGGGTTCCCAAGTTTTCGGCTCAACGTTCTATGTAATGGATATTCGTCCATCTTACTCCTGCTTATTGGGTCGACCCTGGATTCACAAAGCTGGGGCAGTAACTTCCACTTTACACCAAAAGCTCAAATACACTGTCAAAGGGAAGATTGTTACTGTGCAGGGTGAGGAGGAATACATGGTGAGTCACTTGAATTCATTCCGGTATATCGAGATGGACGGGGAGTTTACTGAAACCCCCTTTCAGCATTTCGAAGAAGTACCTCCAGTGTTGGCATCGGCTGAGGCAGTAGTTGAAGAAGACTTTCCGTTGAAGATGGCGTCCTTGAGGGATGCCCGGGCTGTAATCGAGAAAGGCAATTGTGCAAACTGGGGTCAGCTTCCTGACTTCACTCAAAAGAATGACAAGTTTGGGCTGGGCTTTACTGCAGAGGCTCAGAGGGCTGTGCGCAAGGAAAAGATCAGAAAGGCTCCGGTGTTTATCTCCAACCCAAGGGTGAATACTATTGAGGAGGATGTGGAGGAAGCAGAGTTTGACAGTTGGATCTACCCGACTACCAACAAAGGACCAAGCAACTGGACGACAAAGGATTTTACGCCTATCACATTTGTCACGCAGTAATTAATTTCTTTTGATTTCCAATTTGTAACAAACAATGTGTTATAACTTTTATTGACTCGGTGTCCTACCCGGGGCATCGTAGCTCCATTTGTGAGGGCTTTTTGTATGACATTTCCATATATCATCAATCAAAACATTGGACGTTTGTTGCATTTCAAATCTTATGCTCTTTTTCTTTCTGTGTTATATATATTGCAAAACAACTATATTTACACACACTCACTTATACAGGTTTCAATCCACTCTGGATCTCACTGGTAACAGCTCTGCTACCGCCAGTTATGACTTCGAGAATCCGATCAACTTGGCCGAAGACGAAGGTGAAGATGATTGTGAAGTACCTGGTGAACTCGCAAGACTGCTACTCCAGGAGGAGAGGGCTATTCAACCACATGAAGAGCCGGTGGAAACAATTAACCTGGGTACTGAGACATATAGGAAAGAGGTCAAGATTGGGGCCAATCTAGAGCTCAGCGTGAAGCAACGATTGACCCAGATGCTACGTGATTACATGGAGATATTTGCTTGGTCCTATGAAGATATGCCTGGTTTGGATGCCGACATTGTAGTTCATCACCTGCCAACCAAGGAAGACTGCCCTCCGGTAAAGCAAAAGGTCCACCGTATGCGCCCAGAGATGTCTGAAAAGATCAAGGCTGAAGTTATGAAGCAATTCGACGCCGGGTTTCTAGCCGTAACTTCTTACCCTCAGTGGGTTGCCAATGTGGTGCCAGTGCCGAAGAAGGACGGTAAAGTCAGAATGTGTGTCGACTACAGGGATTTGAACAGGGCCAGCCCCAAGGATGATTTTCCTCTACCTCACATTGACGTCCTCGTTGACAATACTGCTCAACACAAAGTGTTCTCCTTCATGGATGGTTTTTCAGGGTATAATCAGATCAAGATGGCTCCAGAAGATATGGAAAAGACCACCTTTGTGACTCAGTGGGGGACCTTCTGTTACAAGGTCATGCCATTCGGGTTGAAAAATGCTGGGGCAACCTACCAACGCGCCATGGTTGCTTTATTTCATGATATGATCCATCATGAGATTGAGGTATATGTTGATGACATGATAGCAAGGTCTCAAACTGAGGAGGAGCATCTTGACCATCTGAGGAAGCTGTTTGACCGACTGAAGTTGTATAAGCTGAGGTTGAATCCCAATAAATGCACATTTGGGGTAAGGTCCGGAAAATTGCTAGGCTTCATTGTAAGTGATAAGGGTATTCAAGTGGACCCTGCCAAGGTTAAAGCCATTCAAGAGATGCCAGTTCCTAAGACAGAGAAAGAAGTCAGAGGCTTCCTGGGACGACTGAATTACATTGCCCGATTCATCTCACATCTGACTGCTACTTGTGAGCTAATCTTCAAATTACTAAAGAAAGATCAAGTAGTACGCTGGAACGATGAATGCCAAGCTGCCTTTGAAAGGATAAAGGAATATCTCCAAGAGCCACCCATTCTTATGCCACCATTGGAAGGAAGACCTCTGATACTATACTTGACAGTACTTGATAATTCAATGGGGTGTGTGCTGGGGCAGCATGACGAGTCTGGCCGAAAAGAGCACGCTATTTATTACTTGAGCAAAAAGTTTACCGATTGTGAGTCTCGTTACTCACTGCTCGAGAAAACTTGCTGCGCTCTAGTATGGGCTGCTCGCCGGCTGAGACAGTATATGCTGACTCACACTACTCTATTAATTTCAAAGATGGATCCCATCAAGTACATATTTAAAAAGCCCGCTCTGTCTGGAAGGATAGCGAGATGGCAAATGATCTTGACAGAATATGATATCCAGTATACAACTCAGAAAGCAATTAAAGGAAGTGTACTGGCAGATCATTTGGCACACCAACCTGTGGACGATTACCAATCATTGAACTTTGATTTTCCGGACGAAGACATCATGGTGGTAACTGACTGTGAAGTACCTGGACCGGATGAAGGACCTGAGGAAGGATCCCGATGGTCTATGCATTTTGATGGAGCCTCCAATGCTTTGGGTAACGGCGTCGGCGCTGTAATCATATCTCCCAAAGGAACTCATACTCCACTCACCGCCCGATTGTGTTTCAACTGCACCAACAACATGGCAGAATATGAGGCATGTATCATGGGTCTACAAGCTGCAATCGATTTAAGGATCAAGTTTCTGAGTGTCTTCGGAGATTCCGCTCTCGTGATCAATCAGATTAAAGGAGAGTGGGATACGAAACACCCAAATCTTATTCCTTACAAGGAATATGTGTCAACCCTGCTTCCCCACTTCGAGGAAATAACTTTTGAGCACTTCCCAAGAGAGGAGAATCAGCTAGCAGACGCACTAGCTACGATGTCTTCAATGTTCAAAGTTAAATGGGACAATGAGGCTCCCCGGATCATTATCTGGAAGTTGGATGAACTGGCATACTGCTGCGATCTCGAGGCCGAGAAAGTGACTGAAAAACCTTGGTATCATGAGGTGAAGAGGTACTTGGAAGCTCAGGAATACCCTGAAGGTGCATCTATCAATGACAAGAAATTCATGAGGAGGTTTGCGGCAAAATTCTTCCTCAGCAACGGCATTCTCTACAAACGGAATCATGATTCAACTCTACTACGTTGTGTGGATAAGGCTGAAGCAGAGAAGATCATGTTGGAACTGCATGAAGGTACATTCGGAACGCATTCCAGTGGACACACCATGGCTAAGAAAATCCTTCGGGCAGGATATTTCTGGTCCATAATGGAAGCTGATTGTTACCAACACTCCCGAACTTGTCACAAATGCCAGATCTATGCTGACAAGGTGCATATTCCTCCAGTTCCTCTGAATGTCCTGACAACACCTTGGCCTTTTGCGATGTGGGGGATTGATATGATCGGTGAGATCCGACCGACGGCATCCAATGGGCATAGCTTCATCTTGGTGGCGATCGATTATTTCACAAAGTGGGTTGAGGCAGCTTCCTACGCCACGGTAACCAAGAGCGTCGTGGCACGTTTTATCCGGCATAATCTGATCTGTCGGTACGGCGTCCCGGAAATAATCATTACGGACAATGGTACCAATCTCAACAACAAGATGATCACTGAACTCTGTGAACAATTCAAGATACAGCACCACAATTCTTCTCCCTACCGGCCGAAGATGAATGGGGCTGTAGAGGCAGCTAATAAAAATATCAAGAAAATTGTGCAGAAGATGACAGTGACCTATAAAGATTGGCACGAGATGTTACCGTTCGCTCTTCATGGGTACCGTACCTCAGCAAGGACGTCAACCGGGGCAACTCCTTTATCTTTGGTCTATGGCATGGAGGCAGTCTTGCCAATTGAAGTCCAGATACCCTCTCTCCGAATAATGAAAGATGCAGACTTGAGTGAAGATGACTGGATCCAGACTCGACTTGACCAATTAAATCTGATCGACGAAAAGAGACTCACCGCTATCTGTCATGGTCAGACATATCAAAAACGGATGATCAGGGCATTTAACAAGAAAGTCAGACCACAAGAGTATCAAGTGGGGGACCTGGTAATCAAACGCATCATCCTTCCTCAAAGTGATCCCCGGGGAAAATGGACCCCTACATACGAAGGGCCATTTGTGGTTAAACATGTGTTCTCGGGAGGAGCCATGATCCTAACCACCATGGATGGTGACGACCTTCCTCACCCCGCCAATGCAGACATAGTGAAAAGATACTACGCATAAATAAAAGACCCGCTAGGTTGACATACCTAGGAAAAAATTAGGGCTTCCCGGCGAACCAAAAGGGTTCGGGCAAAAATAAGGGATGAAATGAAAAAAATTTGTATACCCGGCAAGTCGAAAACCTGAAAAGGCGGCTTGGGCAAAAATGGGTATCCCGGTGGACTGAAAACCCGAAAGGGCGGTCCAGGCAAAATTTAGGGATAAAGCGTAACGCTATGTCTCATTGGATCACTTCGCATCCGGAATTCGGCATCAACTATCTGGCTCAGATTTCGGCATCGACCAATCAGCTTCATCTTCGAATGAACAGCAAAGCGATGAGACGCTTGGAGACATAAAGGCGATAGCAGAGTTGGAACCCAGTGGGATTGTTCACATAGCTGTTTTGTTTTCTTTTCAAAATTGTAAATTTTGTGTTATTCGGCGGCGTCCTCTTACTAGGATGTCAGCCTCTTGTACAAAAAATGCCTATTCACAGGCAAAATTCAAATCAATACGAATTCACTTGTCCATACAAATTGCAATTGCTTTTCCCATTTTCTGTTTTGTCTTGCGAAGAACGTCCAATGTTCATTTTTGATATATGCATTTGACATTAAATTGCTGATTCATAAATATTTGCATATGAAATGAAAGACTAATTACAGGTGACCTCAGAAACAGGGGCAATGTAAAGTTGTCTGATGCGGTCTGGTTGCTTTGTCCGTCGAAGTATCAAGGTAGGTTCAACTGAAGAGTGTGATCAAGTTATCTTAACTCCCCACAGAGTAAGACAAGATAGCAACATTCCCCAGCGGAGTATAGACATTCATCAACAAGCATCCCCGGCAGTCTCGATCTAAGATTGTTCCCCGGCGGAATATCAACACCCCAGTGCAATTCTAAATTTTTCCCCAGGAAAGTGGAATTCTTATCCCCGGCAGGTCTAAAAGCTTATCCCCAGTAGATTCTAGAAGCTTGTTCCCTGCAGAATACGGACGTCTCTCCCGAGCTTTATTCAGAGTTATTCCTCACAAGGGCTTATAACTGGGTTATCCTCAGCTAATTTCCATGGAAGATCACCCTCGGCAAGGTTCTTTCAGTACCCGGCAGGAGTTTGCCTTTGGTATTCCCCATCGGAGTTTATCATCATTATCCCCAGCGGAATCCATCATTGAAGTCCTCAGCAGGCCTCTCATCAAACTTCGGCAAAGCATCTCTTCCACAGAGCAATTCTCCGGCCGATCGTCAAGGATTTATTTTCCTAAGACGAAATTACATTCATAAACATTTCACATTTTCATACATCATGTTTACATACATGATAAAGAGCATACTCACACTATCTCATGTTGAACAGCATGGCATCATGAATATCATACATCATGACATTGCATACAACTCATGTTTTGGCCTTTTCAGGAAAAAAAAGACAATCCCAAAGACAACTACCTTCAACTGTCACAATTCCAGATTCGATACCTGTATCTAGCCAGGGCATATCTGAGAGTGATCATTTCCAGACTCGATTCCTGTATCTAGCCAGGGCACGTCTGAAGAGTTCGAAGATTCGATTCCTGTATCCAGCCAGGGCACATCTATCAACTACAACATTTCCAGATTCGACTCCTGTATCTAGCCAGGGCATATCTGTTGACCACATTTCCAGACTCGATTCCTGTATCTAGCCAGGGCACGTCTGAAGAGTTCGAAGATTCGATTCCTGTATCCAGCCAGGGCACATCTGTGAGCAGCCATTTGTAGACTCGACACCTG
The DNA here is from genome assembly GCA_948472305.1 of Vicia faba. Taxonomy (NCBI): domain Eukaryota; kingdom Viridiplantae; phylum Streptophyta; class Magnoliopsida; order Fabales; family Fabaceae; genus Vicia; species Vicia faba. Next base: position 1,169,631,361 of record OX451736.1, on the reverse strand, counting down.
TATCTAGCCAGGGCATATCTGCATAAAGAGATTGAAGATCAAACACCTGTAACAAGCCAGAAAAACATCTGTCTTTCTCAAATACACAAGTTCTCGCTAAGGAATCCCTTATGCGATCAACACTTCCAAATGGCATCTATAAGCCCATTCCCGACAAGGTTCTGTCACATCTCCAGATGGCATCCATAAGCCCATCTCCCTATCCACCATCTCTCCAAATGGCATCTGTAAGCCCATTCCCGACATCACATTGTTGAGACTCCAACATGCGAGTGCAAATTTCCGGGCACTCTAGTGTCCAATCTCCTTTTACCCTCGAGTCACGAAAGGCAAACTTGCCAATCTAACTCTTCAGGTCCAAGAAGATTGAACAGGGGCAACTGTTGTACCCCAAAATTTGCCCTCCCATTTCCTCAACATTTTCTCATCACAAGACCCTTTGAAGATCAAGCTTCAGTTAGGGTTTCCTCTGCTCAAGACTTCTCCTTGCACTGTGGACCCAAATTAGGGTTTGTGTTTACACAAAGATGTTTTGACCTAAAAAGCCTAAGATTACTTTCATGCTTCATGTTTGACTCCCAAGTTTATCCATACCAAGTTTCAAGTCTTGATTCCAAGTTTTGCCCAGTCAATTGGACAGATGACCTAGAAATCAGCTGTATTGGGGAAAAAGTCAACTGTGGCCAATTGACAGTCAAATCTCATGAAAATTGACCCACATCAACATTATGAACTCATATGGACCATTTGATCAAGTTTGGATCACAATTCCACAAGAAATTTGATCAGATCATCAAAAGGGCAACATGGTCATTTTTAGGGTTTTGACTGCACAAAGGCAATTTTTAACTGTTTGACCTAGCCAATGGCAAACCAAGCTCACATATGAACTCAAGGACCCCATGGAATTGTCTTGACATGTTCAACAAGCTCAAAAGATCCCAAGTACACAAGATTGACAGTTGAATTTCCCAGTCAATTGATCAATTTTGACTGTATACTGAAAAGTCAAACTTTGACTTTTTGGTCAAAATCAAGAGTCAAGATTCATTTTTCATCAAAACATGCCAAATCATGAAACTTGTTCACCAATAAACCAAGAAATGCAAATTAGGGTTTGAAATGGAATTTTTCATAACTTAGAATTTTTCTAAGTTATGGAAAACCCTAATTTTTTCCCAACTTTGCCCCACTTTTTCACCAAGATTCATTTGGATTCAAACAAAAGTCAAAACATGAAAGTTGTAGCTTGTTGCATAATCTATAACTTTGATACACAAAGTTTTCCCAAATGAGGCTTGTATCTCAAGTTACAAATTTTTGAATAAGGGCACTAAACCATTCATAACTTAGTGAAAATTGACCTATTTTGACAAGGTTTTCTACCCCACTTCAAGGCCATTTTCCATACACTTCCACTTGGAATTTCAAATTGCACTTCAAAGATGGATTGTAGTACACATTCCAAGATTTCCAAAATGTCCAAGAACTTATCAAACAACCTCATGGTTAGGGAGAATCGAATTTCACAATATGGCAAAAACTCACTTTGTTCATAACCAAGTTACATGTCCATAACCTTGCAATTTGAACTCAGCATGCTTTAAGCTAGATTACAGGTCCTTAAACCAAGTTACACTCAATAATTTAATGCATATTCTTTGTGCCAAGACCATATTCTTTGAGCTAAAGCATTGTATGAAGGTTTAATCCCAAAGTAGATAAAGCAAATTAGCCATTTTTGTAAAAGGTAGCTTTATGTCAAATTGAAAATCCAACAAGTACATTGCAAATCTGATTGGCACAAGATTATGAACATAACACACTGATCAAGGAGGGATTATGCATCACATTAGGGGTCCTCTACATGCCTAGAAACACAAGTTGACATTTGTTGCTTAAAGTTGAAGAAAAGTGCCATAACACATACCAACTTCCATCTCAGCTTACACACACTTAGACAAAGTTATCAAACACATTCCAAAGATCAGAACCAAGCTTTTGCACGACCCTTGCACCTCTCAAACACTCCCCTTGCCATAATCACTCTCAAACTGCAAAAACAGGGCAGGCCCTGCAGTTTGAGTACCATCTCTCATTTCTCTCAAGCTTTCTTGCCCAAACCAGTTCACACACCTTCCATACCATCTATGCAAGCTAACCAAAAGCAAAAGCACGACCTGTAATCACTCTAACCACTTCCACCATTTTCACATTTCTGACTTGCAGGTGAAGTTCTCTAGCTCGATTCAGAAGCTTTCAAGACAAAGTAAACATTGGAATAGCATCCCTGGACCTCAAGGAAGCTTTTCCAATCATCACCTTGCACTGAAAGTTCCTACATTGCCAGATTGAACTTCAACTGAACAGGTAAGTTTTTGAATTCGTATCTCTCTTATTAGGCATTGTTAGCTTTAGGTTTGTGAAGAAAATATGTCATAATCATTGCCCTGAACATGCCCATATAATTAGATTTTATTTATATTATGTGTGTTGTAAGAATTTGATGCCTGAACTTTGAACAAAAATTAGGTTAAAAATTGGGAGAGAAGAAATTCTCTCTCATTTTTGAGAGTTAGATCATGTTCTTTATATATGAAATCGTGAGATGATGCTTTACATTTTTTGTGTTGAAAGTTTTCATTAAAAGTCAAAGAATCAGGATCTTGATGTTGAAGCAAGAGGCGCGCATATTTTTCAAACATTGTTTGCTGGAGGTTGAAGACAGGTCTTCTGGGCTGGGCCTGGAACATTTTTCTTATTTGCACCACATAATTGCTTTTACACCCCCAAGGCCCATTTGCTTATTTCTTTGACTTTTTGACTTTTTTCTTTTTTGATTGACTTTGTTTATTTTTTCTCATGACATAAAAAATATAAAAATATTTTTTCTCACCATTTTTGATTTTGTTAGGCATTTATTTTACTATCTTTTAGTTTATATATATATATATATATATATATATATATATATATATATATATATATATATATATATATATATATATATATATATCTATATATATATATATATATATATATATATATATATATATATATATATATATATATATATATAATTTATATATATATATATATATATATATATATATATATATTGTTTAAAATACTAAAAAAATAGTACAAATGCATTTTTATACATTTTTATTTTTGTTTTACTTTCTGAAAATATTTTATAGAAAAATTACTTTTTTTATTAAATATTAAATATTATTATTTTTTATATATAATACATATTTAGAACTTAATACATATATATATATATATATAATATATAATATAATTTAATATAAAATGTTTAAATTATATT